>CM045733.1:45445000-45580000 GCA_024760905.1 Plotosus lineatus
GAAGCAGTGAAAACAATGGTTTTTACTATTTAGCTATTCTGAAAGCAAAATTGTCTGTCTTCCTTTCAGCTTTTTCCCCATTTTACTCGGGAGTCGCCACAGCGAATAATCTGATTCGCATGTTTGATTTGGCAGAGGTTTTTACGGCAGATGCCCTTCCTGTCACAACCCTTTTTAGCAAGGGACATAAACACGCTGACGACTTTGCAGCCTACTCTTTACGAAAGTCAGCAATGGTTCTTTTTCATGTCTCACCATAGACAGTGAGAGACATGGCCCGCCTTTGATAACCCAGTTAGCCGCACTGGGGGGGGGGGGGCAGTGACAACCCTGTGGAGAGTGGGACTTGAACCCCCAACCTTTGGATCAGCAATCCAGCACCCTATACCACTAGACCACCTCTACTCTGAAAGCAAAATAATGGTCACTATTTTACTATCATAGCCTTGTCTATCATTATAAAATGATCTTTACTTGCAGCAAATGAGAACTTGAATCCAAATTTGATTTTTGAACTTTTTCCACAAAGGAGTTTATTGAATCCTCGGCTGAGACAGTGCACCAAGAAGTGGATGCCAGGATTGAAGCCTCGCCCTTCATCAGCTTACTGTTGGACGAATCTACAGACATTTACACTGTTTTGATAATTTTGTGATATTGTTAGAATGAGTTTTCCCAGTTTAATTATTTACTTGTTGATTTATTAAAGAATTTTCCTTTTGAATATTTGTTTTGTGTTCACTGAAAATGTCTCATCAAGTTCAACCCATACTTTATCAAAAAGGCCCACCTTATTTTGGATAGATGGGCCCTTTAGCCCACCTAGAAAAAAAAATCCGAGATTTATCACGCATAAAGGGCATGCAATGGAATGAAATGTTTCATACGATCTCCAGGTACATGCACACAATTAGGCCAGCCTTAAGAATATTTTTGTTGGCAGTAACACAGCCGGCTGGGCTGAAGTTGTTCATATAAACCCTGCCTGAGCATTCACAGATGCAAAAAAATAGGCGGGTTGTGTTAAAAAAAAAAAAAAAAAAAACCCACACACCACGTGTCCATCATACACCATACTAAAAAGAAATCAGCATTAACCGCACCTTATGATTGGTCAATTTCACCATTCACCCCGATTCTCATTGGCCAGTACTGTCTAAATAAAGGCGGAAAGCATGCTGGAAGGGGACAATGATGAGGCAAAAAAAAACCTGTTCTCTGTCACTATTAAAGGTCCCAACATGAAAATACTAAATTAATATATTTCAAGTTTAGCAACACATTTGGTGACATTTTCGAACAAATACAAGTTAATTATAAACTGCCAGCAACAGCATGGAGCGTGACGAAGGTATTTGACTTTGACACTATGTTGACTGCAGTATTAAAAGTTGATATGCTGAAGAATCCTTGATGCTCTGCCGATTATAATATTAAAAGAATATACTTTGATATTCAGCAAGTTGATTTCAAATAGATGTTTATTTCATTCTGTTGTGTTTACATCATCAGATACATAATATAGCATGATGCAAAGTCGTCAGCGTGTTTCTGTCCCTTGCTAAAAAGGGTTGTGACAGGAAGGGCATCCGACGTAAAAACCTCTGCCAAATCAAACGTCCGAATCAGATGATTCGCTGTGGTGACTCCTGAGTAAAAGGGAAAAAGCAGAAAGGAAGACAGTATGAAAGAAAAAAAAAAATTCCCCGCGAATCCCTGGTGGCCTGCACAGGCAATATAAAAATCCTCCCTCCCAGGTGAAAGTTTTTTTTTTTTAATCATATTATTGCCAACAAAGAATTTTTTAAGCCTGGCCTTAAGAGGTCAATGAACAATAATAGCTGAGGGAGTAATGAGAAATACTAACAATAACAATAGAACAAAAAAAACGGTAAAGAGCATGGCACGGTAAAGCGGCAGATTAAAGTCTCTGGAGTACAACTGTAATGAAGTGTCATTCTCATTTGACAAATGTCCATGATTGAAGTAGTTATTCACAGTAACATCGAAAATCTGAGGCCAAAGTGAGTTCAAAGTCTGTCCATGTTCTAGGCGCACGCGTGCGAGCACACACACACACACACACGCGCGCACGTGCTCTCTCTCTCTCTCTCTGTGTCAAAGTTCCTCATGCAAAAGAGGTGTGCAGTTTCTTAGAGGCAGTGGTGGCTCAGTGGTAAACACTCTGGTTTACTGCTCAGAAAGTTGCATGTTCAAGCCCTACTAACAGAAAACTGTCACTTTTGGGTCCCTGAGCATGGCAGTTAACAATCGATTGAGTGTATAAACAAGATAAGCCGAATGCTGTAAATGTAAATCTGATTGTACAGCTACACCAAAATCGGTTTTATTTCTGATGTTGCCAAGATGGTTAGAGTTCTAACAGGAATTTAAAAATGTTTTTGGAATGTAAAGATTTCATGTGTTTTTAAAAGTTAATCTGAGAGTGTATAAATTTGTTGTGTTAAAAGTAAGCGGCAGATTATTCAGATCTACGGTACACTAGGATTATGGAATACAGGGATCCCTTGCTACTTCGCGCTTCAATTCATGTCGCTTCAGTGCATCACGGGTTTTTTTTTTTAATATAAATATTCATCGGATTAAAAAAATAAGGAAATTAAGGAAGAACAGGTGTAAAAGTTAAGGAAAATGCCACAAAAACAAGGCCAATTATGCCCAAAAAAAAAAAAAATCTCCCATCAAAACCACTTACATTGTTGCATCGGTGTTGTCTTCTTCTCATGCAATATCATCTCTATGTGTGTATTTATATTTTAATTTACATCTTGTTATTTTTTAATGTTTAATTGTTATAAGCATTTATAGCATTGAATATGTATTTATTGATGATATATACACAGATACATGTACGTATACCTCAGTCAGATCCTCCTTCGTGGATTTCGGTCCCAATTAACCGCGGAAAGTGAGGGATCCCTGTATAGCACTACATACAGTATTATTTTTGGGTGAAGGCAGCACTCTCTTAGAGACTTGGACTCAGTAAACACAAAACAGAAATAGTGTGAAAAGCGGTAAAGGGAGTTTATGTCCCGTTGATGATGTGAGTGGACATGTATTTTGAGTAGGAGTTCTGAATCGCATTCACCCTTGACGAATACTTATAATTACCAAGCTATAAGATTTAAGCAAAAGCAGCATAACGACTCTCAAGAAATTGGCAAATCTTGAACAAATTTCTCACTGTTCACATCTTTAATTCTATATTGCTGTGCTAATCTTTTCTTTTTTTTTTTTTTAATATCTCAAACAATTTTTTTTTTTTTTTTTTGTAGGGTTCTACAATCACAGAGGAATGAATATTATTTAAGACCTGTCTCAATGTCAAGGCTGGGTGGTCACATATTTCCTGGGATTGAAATCACAGCTCGGTGAAGATCGTTAACATCAAGAGGAGTTAATCATCCCGAGAGGAAAAACTACCACATGTATCCGCTTCCTTGGTGACCAAATGAATCATGCATTGCTGTGGGTCCAGTCACCTTTCCCTACTTTCATAAAACAAATTAGGCTTTAAATTATACTACTGTTTGGTGAATTCATGTGGGAGACTTCAGTTTATTTTGCCAAACCAGCTTTTTCCTGTCTGAAGTTTTATCAAGGATAGAATTTTTAAGTTGTTGATTTTGCGGACCTTATTGTTTTGAATACATTAAATTAATATTAAGATAAATCTAGCAAACACCACCAACAAAATTGTGCTTATGCTGTAGAGTAGAGCAGGCTAGCAATGTACGTTATTGTTTTTCATTCTTTAAGACACAAGTCTTTCTTACTGGCAGCTGATCACCTAAATGCTGTTGTTTTTTTAAAGTAAAATAAAGTACTGTATAAATAAATACATTACACTTGGTCTAAAGCAGGGATCACCAACGTGGTGCCCGCGGGCACCAGGTAGCCCGCAAGGACAATATAAGTTGCCCGCGGACCTGTTCACTGCTATTTTTAGGACAGGCCCATGGCTCCATAGCGCCACTCTTCATTGAGCTGCATCTTATTTTTTTCTATATATTTTTAAATCCAAGCAATATCTTCACATAGATGAATCTCATTAATTATTAATAATAACATATAATTAAAGGTAAACTGAGCAAATTTGTAATTTCAGAAGTGTATATCGACCTGGTATCCCTTTGCATTAATTGGTACCCAAGAAGTAGCTCTCAGTTTCAAAAAGGTTGGTGACCCCTGGTCTAAAGTGTCAGAGAAATTGTACCATGTGAGCCCACTACTCTCCGAACAACTGCTCCGGAGAGCAGATGAGTGTGTCTCGCTGAGCTTTTGTTCCAGACTTACTCACTCAATCAGCTTCTCAAAGCACACAGGCACCAAGTACATCAATATCAATATAACAGTCTCAAACACACACCCCACCCTCCTCCTACACGAGTTCAGGCTCCCCTACATTACTCCCCATGTGTATGTTAGCCCAGGCTTCCCAACACCAACTACTACACTCATAGTGTGATGTTACCCATCACACACACACACACACACACACACACACAACTCTCTAACTAAGGGAAGCCCAAAGTGCAGCAGATGATGCAAAAATCTTCATCTCCAAAGCAGCATGTGTTTTTGCATAACAGTAGGCAAAACCCCAAATAGCAGATTTGCCAAAACAAAAAAAGATAATGGTAACTAAACCATCACTGCAGCTCCAGTTTCAAGCCAAGCTTGGCAACTCCTGGAGAGTGTGGTGTGTGTTCTGAAGACCGAGCACCATGGGGAGAGGAAACAATAGAGGTAGCTGAAACAAACTCTAAGGAGTGTGCCCCACCCCCGACACACACACACACACACACACACACACACACACACCTCCCCAAGTGAAGCCATCTGATGCATGTACTTCTGCCCTCACATGTCAATCACTCCTGGGGGATGGGAGTGGATTATTACAAAGTAACTCTGCATGCCTTTTAGAAAGACCCTGAGTGTAATGGTATTTTATACATCCAGCCTTCTTTATCTCAACTGATAAGGAGGTGTTATGGAACTGAATCTGAATGGATACAAAAATTTACATACATTTCAGTGCATTTGGATGCTTATTTTTGGATAATAACTTAAAGGCTTGGACAATATTTCCGACTGTAAGGTAAATAACATGTTTTTAAACTGCTGTTTGTGCTGCATCACAAGGCAGTGGAACACACCCCAAGGCAAGCACATTCCATCTTTTTCCACATAGGCTGTATCCCAATTCCAGTGTCACATTCTTCAAGGTAATGCCAAGAACATGGTCCAAGAAACAGTGGCCTAGCATAACTACAAATTCAAAGTCATATAGATTCCCAGCTTCAAATAATTGTAGCATTGACAGAAATTAAATTCCAATAGTATAGATTTTCTGGTTTTCACTAAGGTAGTGTGTTTGCTAGCAGGATTACATTAATGTGTGCAGATTTTCATTTTTGCAAATTTCTACCAGAAGTGAGGCTTTAGACAAGGAGGACTTCATTAAAATTTGGTGATGGCCTGGATCAAATTTGTGATCGAGAAATTATTTAATATTGTAAGATGGACTGATTTTATGAAGGTGTCATACTACAACAGGCCCAGTAGGAAGCCCTGTTTACTTTGGAGGAATTTTTTGGCTTGGTGGAAGTTTGCGCTGTCCATATGCTCTGGTTTCTCTTTGTAGTCATTGAGAAAAACCTTAAGCATTAAGTTAATGGTTTTGATTCAGATTAATGTGTCATTAAACTTCAATATATACAAATTTGATTTTTTTTGTTGTCACTGAAATTCATTAACATTTAATAATAAAAAATAAAACACTATTTTACAAAAATAAACAAATTATTTAGCTTTACAGAATCTGGCAGATACCCTTATTCAGTGCAATTTACATACTTTGAAGTCATCATCAGTGAATACATTCTGATACTGGTTCACATGCAGTGTATACCATCTAGGGCATTACAAGCAACATTCCTTTCGCATCATCACAGAAACAGATGGTATGTTCAATCTTCGTGCACTTCCAGCTAATGATAAGACGGTTGTGAAGACTGCCCTATTTTTTTCAGCTCAACTGTACAAGAATGTAAACTTTGCCACAGGTTTGGTTTATTGACGAGGCCACAAATTGAGTGGAAAATTAAAACGAAACTAACGTTGAATGCAATATCCTGTTCATGGGACAAATCCTCATTTCTGGTATCAATGGCTAATCAATACGAATGAAAAATATACTGTAAACAAACAAAAAAAAAAAAAAACAAGAGACAGGACCTGCAGGCATGGGTTCTTTACATACAGCACCTGCTTCACTCACTCACAGACTCTCTCTCTCTCTCTCTCTCTCTCTCTCGCTCTCTCTCAACTGTTGTTCTGCCAGACTACAGACTAAATCTCCCATTACAATCAGACTGTGGAGAGGCTGGAAGAAAAGAAGGCCCAGATGAACTGCAGCACCCAGGCAGGAGCACCTCCACCCTCCAGGGGAAAAAAGGCAAAGAAAGAAAGAGCCACCATCTGTGACTTAGTCATGGTGATGCCAACAGGGAGAGAGCTGGAGCAGTAGCATGTGAGGAGCATCATGAATGAGGGCCTATTCAGCACAGGCAGAAAACACACCCACGCACACACTCCTCCAGCCACAGTGCATTCCCCAGAGCATAAGGTAAGATGGGGTGCTCTCAGGAAGGTGACCAGAGAAGGACAAAATCAAAACAACAAGACTATTAACCAAACTGGCTATGTCTGACAAGATTCAAAATATGCAGCTTCTGTAATCAAGGCAATGAAGACACTCAATGAGGAGGAGCTGTTGGTGCGAAGATTTCACGCTCATTACAGGAGCATGTTACCATGAAAGTGTTACAGGTGCAAAACAATAATTATTTTGACATTTCATACATTCTCGAGTTGGGTCATATATCGATCAATTACTGAATTGCCGTATGACCGTTCATATCATCAGCCAAAATAACTACAGACGCTCCCCAACTTACAAACGAGTTACGGTCCGAGCGGCCGTTCTTTAGATGAAGTGTTCTTTAGAGGGGAACGTATGTTTAAAGCTTGTATAAGTAATCTATACGAGTTTATACCGTATACTCTCTCGCGCCATAATCATCTTATTTCATTCTATTGCGTTTATTATTTATTGGTACAAGGTGCAAGCCTAAATGCACCATAAATTATCAAGCTAACAAACTTCTATATTCTCTCATTCTCTCTCCCGTTGCTACAACAAATGACGGAGTGGGCAGAGGAGAGTGATGCACTACACAGAATAGGCACGCAATACAAAATCTAACTTACAGCCACTCTGTTCGCTGTTTGCACAAACACTTTCAACTTTCGGACAGCCCTGCTCGTATGTCCGAATGTTCGTAAAACAAATGTTTGTAAGTAGGGTCGTGTCTGTATACTTTCCCACAAAAATGAACAGATGCAATGTGTTTACCAAATACATAACTTTTGTATTCATTAACCTAGTTCTGTGCATCATGCTATGTTGTGCAGACTACATGGATATTATACTGTATTAAAGCTGGACTGTTGTTTTGGGATGTTGAAACCTTTTACCCTTCTATTTCCAAAGACAGAAATAGATCTCAATATTTCACCTCCTGATGATACCAGTACACTGACACCGAATAGGCTCATTTACACTCTCCTTCCATGCCAAAATAAAAACGTCTGCCAAGATACGTCAACATGCCATTTGGGTCGAGATTAGAAATTACATCTGCTAGGTGTAGTCAAAAATTTCTGACGACAAACAACGGTAAAAGGTGCTCATAGTGTGTGTATTTAATAAATAAATACGGATTAAAAGAGAGGTCAGCATTGTGAGACAGAACTCGTTTCAGCAGAATTACCAAGGACACAAATTGGTAAAGAACACCCATTTTTAATCATTTTTTATAATAACATTCTGTAATTCAGTTTTTCATTTTTTCTTCATTAGTCCAACTCATCAAATTCTCATCTAACCTGCTCCTAGCTGGGTTGTATCAGTGGTTTGCATTTGTGTCAAGTTGCATGTGTGTTTGTGTGTAAGGTAACAACATACACAGAAGGTGTTCATAATTTCTACCAAACAATATAACGTCTCAGAATAATTCCACCATTAAAACTTTACCTATACAGTGGTACCTCACCTTACGAAAGTCTCAAACACAAAAATGCAGGTTACGAAAAGCATTTTCCAAAAATTTGTATCTCAGGATACGAAACAAGTTAATGTTACGAAAGCGCCATCTTAAAAATTAAAACGCGCCATTCAAACAATGCACGAGCTGCTCTTTAATGATGGTCAAACATCCCACCCCGCTGGCCTCCCATTGGCTAACAATTGAGCTGTCGTTTATGTCGCCTTCACTCGAGCACCATCTTGGACAGGTCCACCTGACGCCATCTTGGCCAAGGAGCCCAGTGCCTAGGAGGAATGACACATCTTCCTCCCATTGCCTATTATAGAGCTCAATCCGCCATGATGCTTTTCATGTAAAGGACAGAGTTACTGTTGTTTTATGCTTTATTTCTTGACTCAGGCTTTTAACCTTCCATAAACATTTGTAAGATTTTAACTCTGCTTAGAAGACATGGTCAACACACGCGCACGCACGCACACACACACAAGAAGAAAAGGGCTTGAGTGATATCACAAAGGAATATGGCCAAACCCGTCTACCATCGGTACGATATTGAAGCAGAAGGAGGTCTTAAAAGGTATGCTTTTATCATTTTTAAAGGGTTTAGGGGTAGTATTGGGAGCCTTGGAACGAATCACATGTTTTACATGTAAAATGCGGTTCAACTTACAAAAAATGTCAGTTACAAAAAAAGCTCTGGAATGGATTATTTTCGTAAGGTGAAGTACCACTGTATTTTGCTTGAATTATTGGCTGCACCACCACATCTGGATGTTTTCATAAAACATGCCTGTGAATGGACAAAATAAGGGCAGATTATCCACAGAAGCCTATGCACACATCAGTACTTAAAAACAAATTTATATAAGCCTTGAACCTCATTATTTTCCCCAGCATTGATTATAAAGTCCCACGTGTCTCAGATCCAGCTTTAAAAATGTAAAGTTCTCTGTGAGCACTATGATTATGAGGGTGTTATGATGGTGGCACCGTGCAGTTGACCTGAGCTCCATGACAGTTTCTGCTGTACCCCTGTGACTCAATGACTTCAATTAGTGTTTTTTGAATAACCTGTGCAATCTCAAAAAAGACCAGAATTCTCCACAAATCCCAGTATCATCATCTTTCCCCTTTTACAGGGGTCGCCACAGTGCATCATCTGATTCATATGGATTTTATTTGGCATAGCTTTTTACGTTGGATGCCCTTCCTGACAACCCTTTAGCAAGGAGGCAGAAACACGCTGATTGCTATGAAGTCTACTCTTTACAAAAGTAAGCCATGGTTCTTTTACATGAACCTCTCACCATAGACAGTGAGAGGCATAACTGGGTTATCAAAGGCATGCCAAGTCATTAAAGACAGGCATAATAAACAAACTACTGCCAGACAAGTGAAAAGCCAAAGAGAATACTGAGGAAACTGTGCCACTCAACCTTGTCTGTGAGATATCTAGGTGTGCATGAGCATATAAGCGATTGACACGGCTGATGATGAATGATGGACTAATAAAGGTTTAATAAAAGTTTAATTGCAGAAATGTCAACAGGCATGTGGTTTGACCATCACCAAAATATGGGGGGGGGGGGGGGGTTTACCAAAACTTGTTTTTCACGACTTTGTCTATTTCTTTGATTCGAGCAGAATCTTTTCTCTGGATCACCAACATGCTTTCGATAGCTGAACAGATCGGAAGTGGCACGAATGTCTACGTACATGTTTCAACATCAGCGATTGGCTATTAGAAAGCAATCAGCCAATCAGCAGTAACATTTCAAGAGAGGTCATTTTATGCAAAACTCGGAACGGAATGAAAGTGGGAAAGGTTATTTTGACATATTTGTCATGAAAAATTCTATTTTTTTTTTAAACTAGGGCAATGAAAAAAAAAAAATCAGAATTTCATGAATTCGCGGAAAAGAAAAAACACATGCCTGATTCAAAAATCTTGATACCTGAAAGAGCAAGAACAGTTGCATTCTATGATTTTGTTTCCACCACCACTGACAATGTTGCACTTAATTCTACAGACAAAAAATAAATAAATAAAAATACTGATGTCTTTTTATATTGTTGACAAACAGGAGGGAGGGGTTTGGATCTGCAAACCCATTCATACCACCGTCTCTGATTAAGACACAAAATATTCAGGAAACAACCAAAATCATGCACCGTGCCAAGCAGACAGGCTACATTTCCTGGCAAACGGGTATACAATATCCTGGAGTATTCCAGGTCTTTTCAGTGAAGCTTTTACCCCCCCCCCCCCCCCAAGGGTCTGAAGTCTCCCCTCCTCATAGCCAACAGCCCCTGTCCCAGGGGCAGATTTTAGGGCTCGTTTCACAGCTACAGTGCTGGGAAATCAAGCGTGCTCAGCTCAAACAAAGAGCAAGGAGATAGCCTGGGCGATCAGGGCCTCTTCCTGCCGAGCTACTGTCTCCTCCAAGCAGGGATGCAAAGAGTGACAGTGAAGTGTAACCAGGGAACAATGTGACAGGAGCCGTTTTATAAGGGTGCCAAGAAGGAAAAAAAGAACCTTCAATTTTTTTGTAGCCGGAACCGAACTGCCACAGAGAAGAAGATGACCAACACCAGCAAACTGGATCACAGCTTTTATAAATCACACGAGTGTAGTTCCAGTCGACAAAAACACAGAGGGTGCGAGTATCGACTATCGTGTGATCCATTCTCCCAAGAAAGTCTTGCATGACCTCTGAGGACACACACAAACCAACTGCGGATTTGTAAGCATACCAACATTAGTGTGAGACAAAGCTTCCAATTCCAGTTCACATACACACTTATAATCCAGGGCAGTGGTGGCCTGGTGGTAAAGGTGCTGGATCACTGATCCTAAGGTTGGGGGTTCGAGTCCCACTCTCCACAAGGTTGCCACTGTCCCCCCAGTGCAGCTAACTAGGTCATCAAAGGCCAGCCATGTCTCTCACTGTCTATGGTGAGAGGCATGTAAAAAGAACCATTGCCGACTGTCGTAATGAGCAGGCTGCATAGCCGTCAGCGTGTTTCTGGCCCTTACTAAGGGTTGTGTCAGAAAGGGCAGCCGATGTAAAACCCTATGCCAAATCAAACATGCGACCCCTGAAGAGAACAGCCGAAAGGAAAAAGATACACACTTATAATATAAGTCAGATTATTTCATTACCCTGGAACCTGTAAAAAAAAAAAAAAAAAAAAGTTTTAATTAAATTTTAGATTTTTCTTTTGTTGCACTTAAAAAAAAAAAATAAAGCTAAAAAATACCTCCACAGTAGAGGTTACCTTTGGTTTGTGGGTCTGATGACAATATGCATAAAGTTGTGTGCAGTTTTATGAAATTTCTTCCAGAGGTGGGGCTTTGGACAAAAAAAAAAAAAAAATTAGTCGAGCCCCTACTTACGAAACCCCCTGGGTACGAAAATCATTTTCCGAGGTTTTCGTCCCCAGCATACGAAAACAACCTCTTCTTACGAAAAGCGCCATTCCAAATTCAAACGCCGCAATCAAAATTTCACACGATGCGCGAGTTGCTCTCTCATTGGGTGTCTCCCAACATCCCAGCCCGCTGGCCTCCCATTGGCCAGGAGGCAGCTGTTACCCATACTTCCTGTTTGTCACAGGAGTGAAAGAGAGCTGACTGTTGGCTTGTTTTGAGATTGATCTTGCAGCCTTATATTTCGTTATCGCTGAAACCCCTCTACAATTGGGACGATATTGAACCAGAAGGAGACCTTAAAGCGGAAATACAGTGACGTAGGTGATTATTTCGGCACGATATTAAAACAGAGTGCTCCGTGGGAGAAGACCTCCGATCTCGCAAGGAAGCAAGTTAATATTGAAGGAGGACCTCTGATCTTTCAAACAGATACTGCAAGTCCGCTTTAAATACAACATCCCATCCATTTAAACATTTAAATAGAATTGTTCCATCAGTTGCGCGTTGCATGTGGGCGGGGCCCGAGTTTTGTGTGCGTGTGTGTGAGAGAGATAGAGACTGTCTACAGAGTCAAACAGAGATGAAAGGACATTTAACTGTTTAGTTTCGTTTTTTAAGTTGTTTAATTCAGTAAATGTTCAATAAAATGTGGCAGACGTGAGCAAAACTTGGCTCATCTGGACCTCCGATCCCTGAAGGAATCAAGTTAAAGTTGAATTTGGACCTCCGATCTGTCAAGCAGGGAATGCGCGTTGAATTCCACGTCTTAAAATGCTCCGGCATCCTGCTTGTGGGCGTGGCCCGCAGCGCCACAATAAACATTTAATGTGTATACAACACACATTTAATGTGTACTGTATTGTGTGTGTGAGGGACAGAGAGACAGGTGTGTGTGTGTGTTAACAAAAAATGTTTAATAATGGTTTAATTAATGTTAATAAAATGGTTTAATATGTTAATAAAATGTTTAAATTGTTTAATAAATATTTTTTTTTTACTTTTAACACATTTCATACAAAATTGGTGTACTTTTATCATTTTTAAAGGGTTTATGGGGTAGTCTTGGGAGTTTTGAAACGAATCAGGTGTTTTACAAGTAAAATGCGCCCCTACTTACGAAGCTCCCGCGTTACGAAAGCGGCTCGGGTTATTGGCAGCCAGAATTCTTAAAAAAAACTCATTTTTTTAACAATTTTTGGACATTTTGGATTTTATGGGGATATTTCTGCGTTTGGTGTAGGTTTGTGCTGTTGCTGTAACTAGAATAAGGACAACATAATCTACAATGACAAATGAACAAATAAAATAAAACATTACTTGTCAGTACCTGCGTCAAATACATCCAACTTGGATGGCACTGATCTAAAACCCAAAAGGTGGATTAGGGAATAGATGTCAGAAAATAAGAACAAATATGGTCCGATGTGTAAAGGTTCCGTTTACTTCCAGCCAACGTGTAGGACAAAACTACTTAGACTTCAACCAAACATTCCAATACAATTTATTTTCTACAAACTCTGCCCTAAGAGTAGTGCAGTGGTGCATCACAGATAATATGGACATCAAATGAGCTCTAATACATTATACTCGCAATGAAAGCACAGCAAACCCCAATGGTGCAGAAAGGAGAAAGGCGAGAGTCCCTCTCCTTCGCCACACATTTTTGACTGCTGGTCTGGGAACTCAACCAGCAACCGGGTCACACCTACGAAGGTGGAGGGTCAGTGTTTTCCTCAGAGTGCATTGCTGACAAGCAGCAAGATTATATTTTGTGGAAATATAGTACATAATGACCTTTGGCTTCCCTGGTTAGTCGCTCTCATGGGATTAGTTGGGGAGAAAAAAATAAATAAAGTAAAAAGGAGTCATACTGACTTAGTCAATTTAAAGATCACCCAGACACATTCCGAGTCCAAAAACCCTCTCATTCGCTGCCACTACACCACACGGGGATATAAAACTTTGAGGACTATACCATAAACACGGTGTTATAACTCTTTTGAGCACGCCTCAGCTTTGTGAGCTGGTGGTTTGCTACTGTGCTCTGTCTCTCTCGCCATCTGTCAGTCATTTATCCCAAAAAGGCAAAATGCAATATTGAGACATTGTGAAAGTTTCATGCTAACACGTTACTGTTGTTCCCGAGTTATCCTGCTGAAACCACCAGATCAAAAGTGGAGGCAGAGAAATGATATGTATATACAGTGGTATCTCCCCTTACAAAATTAATCCGTTCCAGAGCTTTTCTCTTAACCTGGATTTTTCGTAAATTGAACCGCATTTTACATGTATAACGTGTGATTTGTTCCAAGGCCCCTAATACTACCCCTAAACCCTTTAAAAATTATAAAAGTATACCTTTTAAAGCCTACTTCTGCTTCAATATCGTACCGATGGTAGACGGGTTTGGCCATATTCCTTTGTGATATCACTCATCCGCATGCCACAAGCCCACTTCTTTTCACTCGCACCGGAAATCACATATACGTGTGTATGTACGTGTGTTGACCATGTCTTCTTAGCAGAGTTATAATCTTACAAATGTTTATGGATGGTTAAGATAAGATAAGATAAGATACAGCTTTATTAATCTCACAATGGAGAAATTCACTGTTACAGGCTCTTGAGGTACTATCAGTAGGGGGTGCAAAAATAGATACATATACAAACATACACACATACATATATATTATATAAGTAAATAAATAAATAGATACATAAATAGTATAAATTACTAAACAATAAAAGAAAAGAATGGAGCAACTTTATAGATTGGCCTATATTAAAGTGTAATGTATCTGAGGGCAGAGTAGATGGGTTGATATGGTTCACAGTCAGTGGGGTAGATGTGGTTGATTAAAGTGCACGGGGGTTTTTATTGCACATAACCCGAGTTAAGAGCCCGAGTCAAAAAATAAAGCAATGAGAACACTCAAAAACTCATGAAACACTAAATCTGTCCTTGACACGAAAAGCATTATGGGAGATGCAGCTCCATAATAGCCAATGGGAGGGAGCTGCGTCATCCCTCCTAGCCAATGGGAGGGCAGTGGGGGCGGGATGTTGGGAGCTAGCCAATGGAAGAGCAGCTCGTGCATTGTTTGAACGTTTGAATGGCGCATTTCGTAAGGAGAACCTGTTTCGTATACAGAGAAAAAATTTTGGAAAATGTTTCTCGTAACCTGGATTTTTCGTTTGCTGGGACTATCGTAAGGTGAGGTACCACTGTATTACAGTAAAACCAAAGACCCCTCCTCCTTTCTCATACCTTCTTTTCCATTCAACTTTTTACCTTTTTTCAGGGGTTGCCACAATGAATCATCTGATTCACATGTTTAATTTGATATAGGTTTTTACTTCGGATGCCCTTCCTGACACAACCCTTTAGCATGAGACAGAAACACACTGATGGCTATGCAGCTACACTTTACGAAAGCTCTTTTACATGAACCCCTCACCATAGACAGTGAGAGACATGGTCAGCCTTTGATAAACCAGTTAAGTTGCACTGGGGGGTGGGGTGGCAACCTTGTAGAGAGTTACGAGAACCCCCAATCTTAGGATCAGTGAGCCAGCACCCTTTACCACCAGGCGACAACTGTCCACTTCTTCCCCATACCTGAATGTAAAGTAAAATACTCAAAGACAAAAGGAAATGAAAAATAATAACATACGACTGCAGTAATTTAATAATAATGCTACCATCACAAATGTGTAACGGTCAAATAATTAGTCTCCTTGCAAGAAAATTTGCAGAGATCCTGACTTGAGATTTTTCATTGCAAAGTGAAAGTACTTAAAAGATAACTTCAGTGATATCCTACATCAACTACAAACCGAATGAAGTGAATTTTAAATCAAATTTTCAATCCAAATTGTAGTAGACAGATGACAGAAATTGCTTCCTCAAGTCGGCTCTGAAAGTTATTGCCATCAGCATGTCAGCAGTTAATCACCTCTAAAGAGAAGCTTTCTCCAAAAACACATGGAGAATCCTCTTATGTTGGGATTTGTGTTATTTACTGACATTGGAAGTGCCATTTTAAGTCTGTCCTTTTAAACCAGGTAAGAATAAAGCTGTTCTCTCTAGTCTTACTTCATTACTTAGTTCCTATTCATGTGGAACATGGAGAGAGGGGGATGTGTGTGCTGTCATTATGATGTTAACAAAGCCTTCTCCTTTCAATCACTTTCAAAAACAGAACAAGGTTTTTAAGAAAAAAAAAAAAAAAAAAAAAGGTACAATCTCTTCTTAAAATAGCCTGTGCACCAACAGTCAGATGCCACAGGATTAAATCCCAGTCAGCAGCAACATTTTTTTTATTCACAAAAATGTGTTTGATTTTACCATCAGGAAGCATGTTACCCTGTCATCAAAAGTATCTTCATGTGGCAGTACTTTTGTTGAATTCTCGATTCTAATTGGTCAGAGGGTTTTCATTTAATTCCTCTCACAGGAATGTCATATAAGCATCACCTTCACGATGTGATGAACGAACATCATTGTCCTTGTTTCTGTAGTAACAGCTTATTCTGAGGTGGATATGTCAGATAACACAAACGGATTTTAAAAAATAAATAAATTGTGAAATATGAAGCTTTCTGTGAAATGTTTATTGAGCGTTGATGCGCATCGAGTGTCCAGTGTCAGTGCTTTGTATTAATTTACATTTTACAAGTCTCAATTAAGTTTAGAACTGTTGCGAGAAATAAAAAAAATCTAGCATTCCACGATGTTGTTATATGTAACTAATAGATGAAGTATATACAAAACACATTCATTAATAAAAAGCTAGTCCTGTGGGAGGGATGTGCTGGGTGATGTACCCCTTTGTGACATTAATGTGTAGGTCAGTTAATAGGTGATGTCATAGAGAGGGGCACTATATTACACACCAGTGGGACATCATGACAAAGATACACAGTAGAGCCCCAGTAGAGCTTTGCTAAGTGGACGACTCTCAGTAATGGTAATAATACACTAGCGCTACAAATGATCTTAATCACATTGATAATTCAGCAGCATTTTGGTATATTAACGCAACTCAATATCAGTCCGTTGCACAATGTGTTGTTTATCATCGTAAAACAGCATGCTCGAAATGTTTTACCCCTTAAATATTGTTCAGACATAAATTCAACTGTGTCCAGGTGCTCCATGACCTTGAGTGCTTTCAATTTAAATTAAATGGTAATTGTCCTGTGGCAATGCTAACATTTGCATCAAATTTGGCCATTTACATTCCTTCATTCTGCACACGCCTTTTATCCAAAGCAACAAGTCCAGTAGAATCCAATCTGAGCATCCTTCAGGGTAAGGACGCCGAATAAGGACACAGGATAAGGACGCCAATGTTTTGTTTCTGTTAGAGCAGTTTGTCTCTGGTTATCAGGATTATGCTGAAATGAAAGTCTTGATCTGAGCTGGAAAACAGACTGTTCAGATATGTTTCAAGAGTAAAACCGCACGCACGCACACACACACACACACACACACACAGAGAGACATTAAGTAGTCGGAAATAAAAAAAAAAAATTTTTTAATGAACACATGAAGCTCAGGTAGCAAAACAATGACACTAAGTTTACCGCCTGAAAATCATCAAGTTTGACGTTATATATTTTTGCATACGTCTTTGTTTCTCTTTGTATATGGTGTTATGGTGTGAGACTGCAATTCCAGCTACGGCTCAGATGATTGACGTAATGTCTAAATCATACTGTGCAATGATCGGTTTTCAAATTTTCCACACATTTGATGTGACAATGCACAATCTCCTCCCCCCCCCAAGGATGACTCTGAACCCATTGGATCATTTGAAAAGGATTATGCTGCCAAAATATTTTGAATACACTACATCTTGTTAACATCAGACTGAATTTACAAGCCGTGCAAAATAACTTCTAATGGATATCATCCAACTACACACATATCCTGGTTTATTATGCACTATAAATTCAGACTGAATTCTCTCTTCTTCCACACAAATTCCATTCTCTTGCAATTTTATAAAAGATAAAATGTAAGCAACACAACTTCCTTAAGTCTTAGTTACACTTCCTGTAAACAAGTACAACTGGTTTTCCTTTTCATAAAAAAACAGTAGTTGTGGTATAGAATTTAAAAAAATCTTTACACTGCATTGTAAACTTAAGTTATCATCAGGACTTGTTCCAATCCTTGCTAATTTACAGACAGGATTATAAACACATTACAGTTCAACTGCAGACAGGATTACCATTTCACCCAGTGACATGAAAATTAATGACGTTAAATGACCTGAAATTGACATCTTAATTTAAATCACTCATAATAAAATACAGGGATCCCTTGCTACATCATGCTTCAATTCATGCAGCTTCAGTGAATCGCATTAAAAAATTTAAAAAAAAAAAGAAGAGGAAATTATGGAATAGGGGAGAAAAAAGTTAAGGAAAATGCCACAAAAACAATGGCAATTATATATATATAAAAAAACCCTAAAAAAAAAAAAAAAAAAAAACAAAACCTCCCATCAAAACTAGTTACATTTTTGTGAGGTGTGCAACTGAGTGCGTGCATGCGTCTGTGTGTGTATTTATATTTTATTTACATGTGCATTATTTTTGAATGTTTGTTATTATAAGCATTTATTGTATTGAATATGTATTTATTTATTATATACACACACACATATATACATACATACACATATCTTCTTGTCCTTTCGGCTTTTCCCTTCAGGGGTCGCCACAGCGAATCATCTGCCTCCATCTCACCCTATCCTCTGCATCTTTTTCTCTTACACCAACTGCCTTCATGTCCTCCTTCACCACATCCATGAATCGTCGCTTTGGTATTTTATATATATATATATATATATATATAGGATTTTCTGAGTAGATCCTTCCATAGGAGAGTGCTCAATACTTTTTGGTAGAGCAAATAACAAAAAAACTTTTTTGTTTTATTTATATATATATATATATATATATATATATACATACATATACACACACATACACACACGTCAGTGGGGGGGGTGATCCTACTTCGTGGAGTTTGGTGGACGCTTAGGGATCTTGGTCCCAATTAACTGCGGAAAGTGAGGGATCCCTGTACTTGCTAAGCTTACAGATGAAAGGAAATTGAGATAGGTTATAGTGTGTATGATGATTTACAGTCACTGCTTAAAAATATTTTGTGTATTGTACACTTAGCTGACTAGTTGTCTTTAGGGGGTCAAATGAAAATCCATGCATCATAAACACTCACATCTCGAACATTGGTGAAAAGACAAGCACTTCTTGCTGTTATACAGAGCTTAATTTTCTCAGACTTGATCGAAGCCTGTCATGGCTGCTGCACATGTAAACTGCCACATGATTTCGTATGTGGAATGTTAACGCACAGCTTGTACGTGGAGTGTGAGACAATTTTAAACATATTTCCCATTCTAATTCATGCCTGAATCACGGACCTCTGTCCATGTCATAGCTAACAAGCTTGAACAAGAGTTGGTGTGTACATCAAACACTAACAAACAGAAACTGCTTATACACATACATACTACACACAAAAGTTAAGGATATTTGGAAATGTTCTGGATGTTTTGCGGTTTTGTGAACTGGCCTTAATTTCAGTTTTTTTTTATTGACAAATATCCTGAACTTTTTTTGTGTAGTATATATACATACATACATACATACACACACACACCCCACATATACATACAGAACTTTTTTGTGTAGTATATATATATACATACATACATACATAGTATATACATACATACATACACACACACACACACACGCGCGCGCTCCCCCACTTACAAACATTCGTTTTACGAACATCCGGAGATACAAACATCCGGTCCGAGATCAAGAGTGAAAATGAAATGAAATTGAAGAACAAGTAGTAATATATCTGTCTATGGATTTTATTCCATTTCTAAGTATGAAATATGATTAAACATTATCCTGAGGTACACTTAATACTCGGTTCCGGCAGAGGGGAGCATGGCTGACACTGGAAGAGAAGCAGGAGAATACATTTCTGAACTCCTGCCAAAAGTTTCAAAGAAAAAAACTGACTCCAGTATTATAATGAAATTGGATAATAGTGAAGCTCTAAATCTGATCAGTCCCGCTGTGCTGTGCTTGAGAGGAACCAGGAGTTTCAACACGGGACATAATGATATTGATAATGTGATGATCATGGAGAGAGATAGAGAGAGGATATGCTTTCAATTAGACTGAGCTCAAGAGCATCATTACGCCGCGCAATCAGTTATGTAATAACTCCGACAGAGAGAAAAAGAGAGATTGTTTACAGTACAAACTCGCATAGGTTACTTATACAAGGTTTAAACATACATTCCCCTCTAAAGACTGCCCTGTAACAATTTACGAACAAATTCATCAAACAAACAGCCATCTGGAACTCGTTCGTAAGCTGGGGAGCGCCTGTGTATATATATATATAAAAATTATATATATATATATATATATATATATATATATATATATATATATATATATATATATATATGAGTACATGCACACGCACACACAGGGATCCCTCGCTACTTCGTGCTTCAATTCATGTGGCTTCAGTGCATCGTGTTTTGTTTTTTAATATTCATTGAATTTAAAAATAAGGAAATTAAAGAAGAATCGCAGAAAAGTTAAGGAAAATGCTGCAAAACAAGGCCAATTATGCACCCCCCCCCCCAAAAAAAAAAAAAAAAAACCTTACATTTTTATGTGAGGTGTGCATCTGAGGTGCGCGGGCGTGCACACACACACACACACACACACACACACACACACATACCATGTCTCTCTGCATCTTGGTCGCCATCTCCCAACTCACCCCTCTTTCGGTCTTAGTCTCTCACTCCCTCTGTGCATCCATCTCTTTCTCTCTGCCTCATTCTCCCTCACCATCTTTACTTCGTCTTTCCATCATGCTATCGCCCTCTTTCCACGTTTTGCTTACTCTAGAACACTATTTTTCTGTGCCTCTGTCTGCATGTCCCATTGCTTATCACTGTCTTCTGGTATCTCTTTGTCTTTCTGTCTCTCTCCGTTATTTTGCATCTGTATACCATGCTCCTTCTGTCTTGTTCTGTCTTTTTGTCCATATCTCTCATTTCTGTGTGTGCACGCACTCCTGATTGAGATTATGAAACTAAGTTTTACACATAAAATCATTTTCCAAAAATCTCAGACTCAGTGTACAAGTTTCATGTCCGAACAGCTTGCAGACAAAATCCCATGACCACCTGCACATTTACATTGATAGTATTTGGCAGACACCCTTATCCAAAGTGACTTACATTTATCATTTTATACAACTGAGCAATTGAGGGTCAAGGGCCTTCCTTAAGGGCCCAACCATGGGAGCTAGGCGGCACTGGGCCTTGAAGCCATGACCTTCAGATCAGTAATCCGAAGGCACAACCACTTAGTAGCCACTATACAACCATGGCCGAGTTACTTTAAGATTTTCTTTCTTTTTTTTGTTTAAACGGAATTTAAAAAGTAAATCCTGCAACTGAGATGCATTAAAAAGTACTCAGGATCACCTGCAGTTTATAAAATATACACAATAGAAAATATTAGTTCCATCATGTGAAAGGTTTCCTCGGACCGCCACACAAATACCTGATTTCACCTTTTTACATAAACTCGAAAACTGCATCAGGCCTTCCTTCACTGCACACTTTATATTCACATCTCTGAAAACACCACAACCCAGTCACATTTAATAAAATACTTTAATAAAAACTACTGACTCCAATATGGGGGAGGGGTTAATGAATGCAACGTCCAGAGCAGACAGTGAGAGGCAAGTGGTAATTACACAATTTCTTTCTTCATACAATACTTTCAAGGCAAAACAAACTAGCCTTTGTTGACGATAAAGGTTTCCGCATGTCATCTAATATGAAAGTACCTTTAATCCTGATTATAATCCCGGGTCAACCCGAAGCATATGCAGGAACACACCCTGAATGGGAAGCCAGTCTATCCTAGAACACGCCACACACAAAATTACTCACCCCTGAGCACAAATTTAGACTCACCTAGTTTCAGATCACACTGTTGCACAGTAGAGGAAACCAGAGACCCCAAAGGAAACCCAGAAGGGCATGATAATCAGAATAGTGAGTCAGGCTCCAACAGTGAAGAGAAGTGTTATCTCTGATCTGTTTACAGGCAACAAACCAGATCACTTAAAGATGGCCAGCAGACTGTTTTGTGACCCATGTCTTAAGAGAAGGGGCAGTGGTGGCCTGGTGGTAAAGGGCTTTGGATCAACTGATCCTAAGGTTGGGGGTTCGAGTCCCATTCTCCACAAGGTTGTCACTGCCCCCCCCCAATGCAGTTAACTGTGTTATCAAAGGCCGGCCATGTCTCTCACTGTCTATGGTGAAAGGTTCATGTAAAAGAACCATTGCTGACTTTCATACAGCGTAGCTGCATAGTGGTCAGCATGTTTCTGCCACTTGCTAAAGGGTTGTGTCAGGAAGGGTAACCGAAGTAAAATCCTATGCCAAATCAAACAGGCGAATCAGATGATTCGCTATGGCGACCCCTGAAAAAGGGAAAAAGCGGAAAGGAAAAGAAGTCTTAAGAGAAGTACTGACGTTTTCATTTGACCCAAATGGAAACACAACACAAACAGGAAGTATATGCATGTAAAATTAATTATTAAACACACACACACACACACACACACACACACACAAAATGCAGGCTGGCTTATATGAGCTTTGTGTTAGTGTTCCAGCTTTCCCAGAGACAGAGAGTGTGAAGTGTGAAGCTTCAATGCACCCCCTTTAACAACAAAGCCATGCCAAGTGTGTTTCACACCTCTGGAGAGGAGAAAAGAGGGGGTTTGAGTGTTGCATTGCATCCAAGTAGCTCTCTTGTATTTCCAGGTTAAAGTTTTTTTTTTTAGGTTTTTCTTTTGGCAAGCAATCCTATAGCACTTGATACTTTTCAAATTCATGGAATGTTTAAATAGCAAAGCAGCACCCTCTGATTCAATGAGCCAGTGCAGGACTGAAAGCCCCAGCCTGCTTTCAATGACTCATGAACAATGAGGCTTGGCTGTTGACTAACAAAAAAACAAAGCAAAAAAAAACTTATCCTGAACTTGGCTTTAAACAGAACACAAAAGAAAAGGTAATGACTTCACAATTGAGGGTGTGAAAAAATACCACTATTATAAAGCATAGTGACTTTATTAGAACAACTTGTACTTGCATCTGAACACGTTATAAATCCATTTTTTACTTATTAGGGGTGGTAGTAATAGTGCTGATGTCGTTATCATCACTGTATTTTTATCACCATCACCCTCATCAAGAATTACTATTCTTCAACAATACTATATAAAAACTCGAACACTTCAAAATATAGATATATAAAAATATGACCAGAACAACTACTAAAGGTTCACACTCTCCTCTTGTTAAAAAACTTTAGTTTTTAAATAATCAAGTTAAACTTTAATACGTAACTAACATAACGTGGACTGATGTAAAGGATTGTGACGTCGTTTGTGTTTTGAATGTTCGTTAGGCCAGCTAGTGTTTGTTCATTTACAAATACAATGAAAAAAAAACTTTTCATTGACTTTCATTTGGACTTCATAAAACTCTTAAAAATATAATATAATATAAGTTAATATCATAAACCCAGTTCCAGAATAATTTAGAGAGACAACACAAGGGGTTATGGTCCGGGTTAGACTAGTGGAGGTGCGCGTGAGACAATAGTTACCGACAGTTGGGTTTGTTTTTAGACCCGGGTGTTAAAACTAATTCAAGTACGTACAGATATGTATTAATGACTCGTGAGTTTTTACCTCGATTTCAAAGTCTGGTAAGTTGAAAGCCGTCCTGAAGAGTGAGCAGAAGTGCGCTATGGCGGGGACTTCCCACCAAGACTGGATCTCCTCCACTGTACATCCCGGGGACATTTTTTTCACTCCGAAAACAAATTCCAGTTCAATATTTCTCACATTAGGTGCTTTTCGTTGACGAAACTATCCAACTTCCTCTCCTGTCCCTCTCTTTTCCTTTCCTTTGGCCATATGACTTTCTTTAACTGAACAGTAAAACTTGCTCCGTTGCCATTGCGACCCAGTGGGACTTACTACAATCTGCTTCAATCACGATTTCACAACAAGGAGAACAGATGGGGCTGGAACGTACCATTCACCACACACGGGGGAGGACTTTAACCAAAAGAAGTGTACGCCAATTAATTCAGACGTGTTTCGACCAAACAATTATTTTAACTGATTATACATACTCTAAACTCGCAATATAACCAAGATTAGGTGGAAACGATCAAACAACTTACAACGAGGAATTAATTACTATTGTTTTAACCACCTACACATTCAGATGGTCCAGCTCCATTTAAAGGGAAATTCACGAGCCGTTTGGACTTTAGTTTGCGCGAGGGCTTGTGATGTCACCGAACCCGGAAGTACAATCACAAATGTAATTTGTTAGTGACGCAAAACGGTCAGTATTGGTCAATTATTGATCATCATTACATTATTTAACTTATAAAGTACCAATCAATCATTTTATTGTGGAATTGAGTCACTGAACTCTGTTTATATAGACAGACAGTCAGGAGAGATAGGCCTTATGTTGGTCAGTGTTGACCATGGATGATCATGCTCCCGAGTTGGAGGCCACAGTGGACCCACTGCTGGAACAGCTTCAGCTGTGACTGGTGAGGCCAATCCTGGTACCGGCAGACTCTGCCACAAGTATGGGTGGTCGTTGGGTTGTCTCCAGGTGTGTACACCTTCCATCTGAGTCTCTTGCCTTCTGGCAAGTTCTGAATCTTCTCTTGCTCCCATCGTCAGTTGCCATTTTCTCCCAGCTCTCAGTGTTGATGTCCAGAGCTTTCATATCTCACTTGCAGACATCTTTATAGCACAGCTTTGGTCAGCCAACAGATCTTTTCCCAGAGGCTAGCTCACTGTAAAAGATATTTTTTTGGATCCAGTCGTCTTCCATTCGTCGAACATGGCCAAACCAGCACAGCCTAAGCAGGGTGAAGATCGTAGGGAGGCCGGCAAGTGCAAGCACCTCAACGTTGAGTACTTTGTCGCTCCACTTAATGTTGCTGTGGCGGAGGCAGTGCGTATACAAACTGTTCAATTTCTGGTCCTGCTTTGTGTATGTCATCCATGACTCACTGTCATACAGTAGAATGCTGATGATGCAGGCATTGTACAGTGCCATCTTGGTTGTGAATGTGATTTTGGCATTCTCTCAGACAGGTGTGGTGAGCCAATCAAGAGTTGTTGTAGCCTTCCCAATGCATTGGTTGATCTCATCATCCAAGGGCAGGTTGTCACTGATTGTGGATCCAAGGTAAGTGAACTGGTGTATAACAATGAGTTCATAATTGTCAATGGTGGTGACAGGTGGTGTTTCCACACCTTGGGCTATAACGTTGGTCTTTTTCAGTCTGATCATGAGCCTAAAGTCTTTGCAGACCTGAAAGAATCTGTCTACAAGTTTCTGGACCTCTTGCTCTGTACGTGAAGTGACAGCAGCATCATCAGTGAAGAGTAAGTCTCTGATGGTGATCTCACAAACTTTGGTCTTTGCTCTCAGTCTGGCAAGATTTAAAAGTCTCCCATCTGATGATCTGGTGTGTAGGTACAGTCGTTCTGTGGCAGTCCCAAATGCATGTTTCAGAAGCAGGGAGAAAAAATATTACGAAGACGGTGGGATGCAGAACGTAGCCTTGTTTCACACCAATCTTGGCATCAAAGGGGTCAGACATGCAGCCTTCAACTCGACCTTCATGATGTCATGGAAGAACCTGATCATGCGGTGTAGTTTTTGGGGGTATCCATTTTTCACCAGTATATTGAATAGCCTCTCCCTGTTGACCAAGTACAATGCTTTCGTAAGGGTGATGAAGGTGATGTACAGAGGCTGCTGTCATTCTCTGCACTCTTCCTGCAGTTGGCAGAGGGATAAGTTCATATACACTGTAGATTGCTTTGCTCAATAGCCGCACTGGGATTCTGGATAGATGCACTCACCTAGTCGTTTTAGGTATGCTAGTACATCTTGGGCTTAAATTTCACTCTTCTTGCCTTGTTCTTATGGGGTGACTATCTTGACATCTCTCATGTCTTGTGGCACACATCCCTCTTTCCAGCACTAACAAAGAACGTCATGTAGTGGCTGCAGAAGGGTGGTCTTGCAATGCTTGATTAGATCTGAGTAGTTGCTAGTATTCATTAGCACATCTTCTTGCTTTCTGTTGCACTTTTTCTTCTGGCCAATCTTCTGGAAGACCTTCTCTTGGAGCTCTTGGAGCTCTTTTTTCCAAAGTTTGCAAAGGCTGTTGCAGTTCATGCTCTGGTATGTGCAACTGGTGAGCACGAACTTGAGACTTGCATGTCTGACAATTACTATGTCCAGCTGGAGCCAGTGCTTCAAGTGTGGATGTCTTCATGAAATCTGTTGTGGCTTTGTCTGGACAAAAGAGTCGGACACTCAGAGGCCATGGAAAGAACAAAACTCCAGCAGGTGCTGCCCATCCTCGTTCATCTTGCCAACTTCAAACTGTCTAAGGCAGAAAGGCCAGGAGTTATGGTCGGCACCAACTCGGGCATTAAAGTCACTGAACAGGACAATATGTCTGCTAGAGGGGATGTTCTGGATGATGTTGTTCAGGCAGGCACAAAACTCATCTTTGCCTCTGGACTTGATGTCAGTGTGGGAGCATAGGCACTGACAAGGGTAACTCTTCCATAAGAGGTTTGGGTTCCTGACTGTGAATCCCACTCCATGCCCTCAGTGATCCTCAGCACTTTTTCCTTGTCTTGAATTGTGTTGAATGTGAATGTTGAATGTGTTGAATGTAAAAGTTGAATGTGTTGCCTTTGACCCTTAGTGTGCCTGATCCAGAGAGGCCGTCTGTCGATAGTCCACTTATCATAGTGCGGTCATTCTAGGTTCCATGTTTGCAGGCTGGTTTCATATGATTTTGTCTTGCTTTCTTGCCTGGTACAGAGTTTACAGTCTGCTTGTTGGTGTTATCCTAATCCCCATGCACCCAATGAGGAAGATGGACTGTGACGGGGCAACACCTTACTGGTTGGGGGCTGCTCAGCTTGAAGGAGGTGGTAGCTGTACAGTGGAATCTAAGTCCCTCCCACTGCTGGAAGCAACCCCTGACGCCACACACTACATCAATCAAACACTGGCTTATAACCGGTAACTGCTGCTTCCCATGTTGTGTTGACACCCTGTGGTGAAGCTGGAGTGTCCTCTCCAGGGTGCTGGGCAAGGTTGTAGTCCAATCAGCAGATCCCACCTCTCCAAACCACCAAATCCAAAAGGAATGACAAGGGCCGGTACAATTTGACACCAACAGTTTCGCAGGAGTTACTGGAACTTGACTGAATACAACAGCAGACTGTCTTGGGTACTCTAGCTCCAGATTTTTCCTCAGGGTTGATTTCCAAAACCTTTCCTGTGACTCGTTATGCCGCAAGGCAGAGGAGGTTTGTAATCAGGGTTTATCTTCCCCTAGATGGGGAAACCTCAGGTTGACAGTTACCATCTACCCAAACCTGTTCGTCTGTCTTCCTTTCGTCTTTTTCCCTTTTACTCGGGAGTCGCCACAGCAAATCATCTGATTCGCACATTTTCATTTGGCAGAGGTTTTTTTACGTCGGATGCCCTTCCTGTCACAACCCTTTTAGCAAGGGACAGAAACACGCTGACGACTTTGCAGCCTACTCTTGCAATGGTTCTTTTACATGCCTCTCACCATAGACAGTGAGAGACATGGCCCGCCTTTGATAACCCAGTTAGCCAAACCTGTTTATGATGTAAATACTTTATATAAAGTATAGAAATATATATTTATATAAAATATGCAATGAGTTTACTCAGCATTTTACCGTTAATTGAAGCAGAGAGAAATAAAGATAAATCAGACAAGCGCCACCTGTCAGCCAATGCATGCTACTAGGAGTATTATGCTGCTGTCCCAATTATTTAACCTGTCTCCTTTATTAATTTTATTTGTTTTGTCCTAAAGTGACATAATCTCACTTCTATGAAGAGTGCCAATAATTTTAATACTGACTACATGCTGAATAGCTAAGTAACAGGTTAGCACTTGATTTAATAAACTTTTTTGCATATGTTTTGCATTGTTTATTTGCGGATTCTTACAGGAATAAGCAAAGTTCTCTCTTAGATAATTTGCTTAAAATTAATAAATAAAATGAATACAATGATGCTGCATCTATGTTTACTCAAGAAAATATCTAGTCATCGATATGCTGAAGTTTTCTGCTGGGGGATGTTTATTATATTTAATGAAGGAGTCTCCGGTATCAGCATTTACTGTAACTGACAGCACTTAGGATGTATTTTTTTCCTTTACTGGAAAAAATATTCAAAGGGCAGTGGTGGTCTAGTGGTATAGGGCGCTGGATCGCTGATCCAAAGGTTGGGGGTTCGAGTCCCACTTTCCACAAGGTTGTCACTGTCCCCCCCCCCCCCCCCCCCCATGCATATTAGGCTAATTGGCTGTTTAAAATCGTCCACAGGCGTGATTGTAACTGTGATTGGTTGTGCAAGCTATCCAGGGATCACCCTGCCCTTGCCCAGAATTGGCTGATATGGGCTTCAGCCTCTCTGTGGCCCCAATATGTATTAAATTACTTAGAAAATGAAAAAAATTAATGAATGAATAAATTATAAACAAAAAAAGTAAATAATGAAAAGAACTTCAGGGATGATGATGATGATCATCATCATCATCTTCCACTTAGTCCAGGGTCGGGTCACAGGGGCAGCAACTTGAGCAAAGAGGTCCAGACGTCCCTCTCCCGAGCCACTTCCTCCAACTCTCCCAGGGGGACACCGAGGTGGTCCCAGACAAGCCGAGAGACATAGTCCCTCCAGCGTGTTCTAGGTCAACCCAGAACCCCGGAGTCTCTTCCCGGTTGGACATGCCTGAAACACCACACCAGGGAGGCGTCCGGGGTACATTCTGACCAGATGCCCGCGCCACCTCAACTGGCCCCTCTCAATGCGGAGGAGCAGCGGATCTACTCCGAGCTCTCCCCGGATGGTGGAGCTTCTCACCTGTTCCCTAAGGGAGAACCCCGCCACCCAGTGAAGGAAGCTCATTTCAGCCGCTTGTATCCATGATCTTGTTCTTTTGGTCATTACCCAAAGCTCGTGACCATAGGTGATGGTTGGAACGTAGATCGACTGGTAAATTGAGAGCTTCGCCTTGCGGCTCAGCTCCTTCTTCACCACGACGAACCGGTACAGGCACCGCTTAACAGCAGAGGCTGCAGCGATCCGTCTGTCGATCTCTCGCTCCATCCTTCCCTCACTCGTAAACCCCCCACCCCCAGTGCGGCTAACTGGGTTATCAAAGGCGGGCCATGTCTGTCACTGTCTATGGTGAGAGGCATGTAAAAGAACCATTGCTGACTTTTGTAAAGAGTAGGCTGCAAAGTCATCAGCGTGTTTCTGTCCCTTGCTAACAAGGGTTGTGACAGGAAGGGCATCCGACTTAAAAACCTCTGCCGAATCAAACGTGTGAATCAGATGATTCGCTGTGGTGACCCCCGAGTAAAAGGGAAAAAGCTGAAAGGAAAGACTGGAAAAAATATTCAGGATGGAGGGATTTACACATGCTTTCATTAACATGACAAAAGAAAGGAGCTAGCTTTTTAGAGTAGAATAAACATGTTTTTCTTCATATGGTAAAAATGCAATCTTTACGAATTTGCCGTGATGTGAGAGCAATAAAACACTTTATTTTTTTATTGAATTTTTTGACCACAATCTCAATTCATGACACCTCCATTCCTATATGAATCGGGACACGGGATGTAGATTGGCACTCTCAATTGGCCTTACATTGCAATTTTGAATTGATGATGCAATTCTGTGCAATAGATAATTAGTTAATCTCTCACCCAGAAGTGATGGTGATAATGTAATTGCTTCCTAGGTGAACGTGATCTGGCCAAGCCAGGATTAGGTTAATGTTTCAGTTAGGGCTAAAGTTGCATGCAAAGTAAAAAAATCTGTCTCTCTCTCTCTCTCTCACACACACACACACACACACACACACAGACATTTGGACCAGTCCCACAAGAATAGAGTTGTGTCTCTTTCTTTGTTAGACTTTTTTATTTGAAAATAAGAGCCAAAAAGTTTGATTGTTATTGGTGTAGCATTAATTAGCTGTGATCATCATTATGTCAAAGTAAAGTCCTCATTAAAAAAAGTTAAGTATGATTGGGGGGGTTGGTGCTGAAGGGTTAATTTGTTTTGCTGACAATTAACTCAAGTATTTTTCTGTTTATTCAGTGGCCTCAACTATAGAATTTTATTAATCTAAAATACAGTAGGCTATTCTTTTCAATTTTGTATATAATATCGATGCCATCACCTGAGAGGTTAAAGCAAGTGGTTGCGGATGGGTTGGGTTGTCAATGAAAACATGTTTTTATTGGGCAGGTGGAGAAAAAAATTTTAAAAGCAAAATAATATTAGTACTGTATTGGCAATCTAATACTCTTGGACTTTGAAAGACTTATATTTCTAGGCTTGGCTATGTTCATGCCCATGCCTATATCTGTGTCTGAAACTCAATATACTGTATAGCAGCATGCCCATGACCATGCCCATCTCTGCAGAATGATTCTTAGTGTTACACCCTTGCCCATGCCTGAGTCGACAACCATGTTAATGCCTGTGCTGAAGTCCACATTCATTTCCACTTGCAGTGATGCTTACCGTGACAATCCTGTTCACAGTACCCAGTGCGAGTCTTAACTCTCCCTTGATAGCATACATTGAAGTGAACTTTTTCTGCTTTCACTTTTCAGGGTAACTTGCACATCATGGTTATTGTCTGTGCCAACCTTGACAGCTCAGTTTGTGTAATCATTTTGTAATTATCCTGCTAACATTCCTGGTTTGTGAGTTCTGTTGTTTGAAGTTCATATGATATTTACCAAGACCTTGACCTTGAAATGTGTTTAACGATCCTGATTGCTGTTTTCCATTCATCTGACCCTGTGCTCACCTTTGACTTGGTGTTCTGCCTGTTGCTTTTGATTTGTTTGTCTGATTTCCGAAGTAAAGTATATCTGTATTTGCATCTTCAACCTGCCAGTGTCACCTTGTGTGTGTTGTACAGCTGACAGCTGCTGAGGGAGAAATTAAGTCCTTGTGTGTGCTGCAGACGGCCTTCCAGCTGATGCTGGCCGAGATCACCACAAAGGGGAACGCCACAGTTGTCTTTCTTGTCATGGAGCTTGTTACCAGAGTGAAGAGTCATAAGGCGGTGATCATACATATGAAAACCTTCACCCTGTAAAGTCCTGAATTATTTTTTCTTTATGCTAAAGCACACAGTCTATAAATTGCACTGATAGGAAAAGTGTGGCGTTACTAGTAAAAAGACTGGAGGTGTGAATCACATGACAGATTTTGTATATTTGAGAGATATAATTTTACACAGACGTCATTACATTATACATAAACTAAAAAATAGAAATTCTGCAGGTAATTTATATATCAGGAATTTTTAGAGATCTTTCCTGATAAACCGCAATTCCCTTTTTGTTCTGTTACGGAAAAACAGATAATTTTACATAAATAAAACCGTACATCTAAATATTATGTAACTGAACATGTTCAACAGAAAGATTGATTAAAATAAAATTATTGATTTTATATTCTAATCATCCCACGATAATGGACGCGATCCGCCCGGAATATCTCATGGCTCTGAATGTTGTAGGACTGTCTTGGTTGACACGTCTCTGCAACATTGCATGGTCATCGGGGGCTGTACCTCTAGATTGGCAAACTGGGGTGGTGGTCCCAATTTTTAAGAAGGGGGACCGGAGTGTGTGTTCCAATTATCGGGGAATTACACTCCTCAGCCTACCTGGAAAAGTCTATGCAGGGGTACTAGAGAGGAGGATCCGACTGATAGTCGAACCTCGGATTCAGGAGGAGCAATGTGGTTTTCGTCCTGGCTGTAGCACTCTTGACCAACTCTATACGCTCCACAGAATTCTGGAGGGGGCATGGGAGCTTGCCCAATCTGTCCACATGTTCTTTGTGGATTTGGAGAAGGCTTTCGACCATGTCCCTCGAATGATCTTGTGGGGCGTGTTCCGAGAGTACGGTGTTCCGAACCCGTTGCTACGAGCTATGTTGGTCCGTATTGGCAACAACAGGTTGAATTAGTTTCCGGTGGGAATTGGAGTCCACCAAGGCTATCCTTTGTCACCTATTGTGTTCATAATTTTTATGGACAGAATTTCTAGGCACAGTTGAGACGATGAGTGGTTCTAGTTTGGTGGCCATCGGATCTCATCTTTGTTATTTTGCGGATGATGTTGTCCTTTTGGCTTCATCAAGTCGGGCCCTCCAGCTCTCATTGGAGCGATTCGCAGCCGAGTGTGAAGCAGCCGGGATGAAGATCAGTACCTCAAAGTCTGAGGCCATGGTTCTCAGTCGGACAATGGTGGAATGCACCCTCCGGGTCAGGAATGAGGTCCTGCCCCAAGTGGAGGAGTTTAAGTATCTTGGGGTCTTGTTTACGAGTGAGGGAAGGATGAAGCGAGAGATCGATAGACGGATTGCTGCAGCCTCTGCTGTTAAGCGGTGCCTGTACCGGTTCGTCGTGGTGAAGAAGGAGCTGAGCCGCAAGGCGAAGCTCTCAATTTACCAGTCGATCTACGTTCAAACCCTCACCTATGGTCACGAGCTTTGGGTAATGACCAAAAGAACAAGATCATGGATACAAGCGGCTGAAATGAGCTTCCTTCACCAGGTGGCGGGGTTCTCCCTTAGAGAACAGGTGAGAAGCTCTACCATCCGGGGAGAGCTCGAAGTAGATCCGCTGCTCCTCCGCATTGAGAGGGGCCAGTTGAGGTGGCGCGGGCATCTGGTCAGAATGTCTCCCGGACACCTCCCTGGTGTGGTGTTTCATGCATGTCCAACCGGGAAGAGACTCTGGGGTCGACCTAGAACACGCTGGAGGGACCATGTCTCTCGGCTTGTCTGGGACCGCCTCGGTGTCCCCCTGGGAAAGTTGGAGGAAGTGGCTCGGGAGAGGGACGTCTGGATCTCTTTGCTTAGGTTGCTGCCCCTGTGACCCGACCCTGGACTAAGTGGAAGATGATGATGATCATCATCATCATCCCTGAAGTTCTTTTTATTATTTACTTTGATGTTTATAATTTATTAATTCATTATTTTTTTTCATTTTCTAAGCCACTTAATACTTATTGGGGCCACAGAAAGGCTGAAGCCCATATCAGCCAACTCTGGGCAAGGGCAGGGTGATCCCTGGATAGCTTGCACAACCAATCCCAGTCACAATCACGCCTGTGGACGATTTTAAACAGCCAATTAGCCTAATATGCATGTTTTTGTTTTCGTTTTTTGACTGCGGGAAGAAACCGGAGGATCTGGAGGAAACCCACACAAGCACAGAACCAGCAAACTCCACACATGAAAAGCCCAAGCCAGGGAATCAAACCCAGGTCTTCCTGTGCGGCAGACATGCTAACCACTGTGCCACCATGTCGACATTTATAATTGAATGTGATGTAATAGACTTGTTTTAATTTACCAGAATATTATGTATATTTTTGGAAGCCTTAAAAGATCAGCCTTAACAGTTTCTAAGGGGTAAATTTATTGTACTGTATTTAGTTCTATAATTCTCTTTCTACTTATTTTACTTGGTTTACTATAATAAATCTTTAATATAATTAGCGTAGACCCATTAAATGGTGACCTGACAATTCAGATGATGCAGTGAACCATATTTTTCAGGCTGACAAAAGCAAACAAAGTCTTTATTGTGTTTAGTTGCCTTGGATTTCACTATTTGGAGTCCAAGTTCAATTCCGGGCTCGGTGTGTTTAGTTGGCATAGTTTGTGTGTTCTCCCTATCCTTTAGTGATTTTTCCAGCGGTTACTCTGGTTTGATTTTGATATACAGTAATATATAATACCGTAAGGGAAATTATTTCCTCTGCACTTAACCCACCCAAAGTGAGTACACACTTGGAGCAGTGGGCCGCTACACACATTGGGGTTCCCGGAGAACAGCTGGGGTTAGATGCCTTGATCAAGGGCAGTTCACTCATTTATGCGGAGGAAGAAAAGGTGCTGCACACTCTCACACTGGGAATTGAACCAACAACCTTTCGGACCCAAAGCCACATCTCTAAACCTTAGCCTAAGGCTGCTCTGGGTTTTTCCCAGCAGTCCAAAAACATGCACAGTAGGTTAATTGGCTGCTCCAAATCACTCCAAGGTGTAAGTGTGAATGATTGTATGTGTTACCTCTGCAGTTGTCTGGTGACCCATTCAGGGCACGCTAGCCTCCCGTTGATTCTAATTGGGATTAAGCATCTTAGAAAATGAATGAATTAATCTTTTTCTTTATTGTATTCTTTCATAAATACAGTATTGTAGTCGTTCATTTTCTGAACCGCTTGATCATAGTTCAGGTCACAGGGAGGCTGGCACCCATCACAGCCGACTCCAGGCAAGGCTGGGGTACACCCTAGACAGCTCACCAGGTCATCGCAGGGCCAACACTCACACAACCGTTCACACCTAGGGTAGATTTGGAACAGCCAATACAACTGTGCATGTTTTTGGACTGTGGGAGGAAACAGAGTACCTGGAAGAAACTCGCACAAACACGGGGAGAACATGCAAACTCCAGAAATGCCCAGGACCTTCTTACTGTGAGGTCTAGTGCTAACCACTACGCCACCATGCCGCTGATATTATTATTATTATTATTATTATTATTATTATATATTGTTATTCAATTTACAGACTGCGTAGACGTTATCAAGTAATTTTGATGTACATACCATCCAGAATTTTTTTGAATTACCTACCGTATCAAATCCATAACAGAGAACTTTATCCATCGATTAAAGCTGAAATATAAACATTTTTCTGTCTCATTCAATTTTGTGTTGTAAAGCTAATATTTGGGAATGTAAAATGTTTTGTACTGACTCAGTCTTAAAGGCATTCGACGCCACAGTTTGCAATTAAAACATGGATGCAGAAATACAGAGGAAAACTAGTGCCACCTGATCACAGTGACACTGTAATACTTTCTGAAAATTCTGGGCTTTCTTTTGGTCTGTTCTGTTATATATTTATATATCACCTTTAACTCCTCTTGTCTGTCCGCCTGGTCGTTTTCTAACCCAAAAAGATTGACGACCATCTCAATGTAACTACGTGATTTGCTGCTTGAGCTGAAGTAAGGAAAGGTTACGCTGGGATTAGCCGAGGCTGCAACCTTCCGTTTTTAACCTGGGAGTGGTCAGTTCTGCGGTTGCTCAGGGAGTGTGTCCGTCTTGTCGGTTCCTCATTACACGTTCAGGTTTCAGAACATGGTCCAGGAACACACAACAGACCAGGTAAATGATGTATAGCCTGGGACTTCGCAGGGGTTCGTGCCTAAGCAGTGTAAACGGGATTAACCCCGCCCCCCCCCTCACACACACACACACACACACACACACACACACACATTGAAAACTTCTGCAGAAAATTTCTTCTTTTTCTTCTTCATCTCATAATCATAATCATCATTATTAGTAGTAGTAGTAGCAGTAGTACTTATGTAATGTACTACTTGTACTACTATGTACTGTAATCAAAAATCGCTTTTAAAAACACCTCTCTGTGATATCTTCACAAATTCCTCCCCTCACTGTGCCACCATCTCTTCATCATCACGCAATCATCATTCCTCCTTTTCCTCTAATTTATTTTAAACAAACATTCCCTTCTTTTCCTAAACTTATGGGGAAAACTTCCAAATTGTGAGGTGCTGAAATGGACTTGTTTTCAACACCATTTATGCTTGACTGTGGTCACCATGTTCATATGAGTTTTAAGTTTTATTTTATACTTTAAAAATTAGTATATTCTCTCACTTTTATAATCTTCATACACTGGTCGAGTTATACCACTGAACCACAAGATGGCAGCAAAGCATCAAGACTCTCTCTCTCTCTCTCTCTCTCTCTCTCTCGCTTTCTCTCTCTCTCTCTCTCTCTCACACACACACACACACACACACGTCATCTATGTGAATTAGAATACTCAGAAAAGACAGGAGGCAGAGCTGGAGGAAGCAGAGATGAAAATGTTGAGGTTCTCTTTGGGAGTATCGAGGATGGATAGGATCAGGAATGAGTACATCAGAGGGACAGCACATGTTAGATGTTTTGGAGACAAAGTCAGAGAGGCCAGAGTGAGATGGTTTGGACATGTACAGAGGAGGGATAGTGAGTATATTGGTAGTAGGATGCTGAGGTTGGAACTACCAGGCAGAAGGCCGAGAGGAAGACCCAGAGGAAGAGAAGATTTATGGATGTGGTGAAGGAGGACATGAAGGTAGTTGGTGTAAGAGAATAATATGCAAAGGATCAGGTGAGATGGAGGCAGATGATTTGCTGTGGTGACCCCTGAAGGGAACGGCCGAAAGGAAAAGAAGAAGGTTAAGTACCTACCTGACGCTTACTGTAGTACATTTCATGAGTATGCAAAAAAGGAGTAAGAACAATTTGGATATACAGTACTTCATCTTACCTACATGTTCACAGATAACCTGGGGCCAAGCACATACTGTAAATGATCCAAAAACAAACAAACAAACAAAAACATTTCTATAATTGAGCAGATATTTAAATTATAACTGATACTTACAAAGAGTCATCCCATGAACATTACAATAATTTTTCCAATTCGTTTTAGTCTGCAATCTTTTCCTTTTTTCCAGAAGAAGTCTTATTTTGGTTTCTTAGGTGGTTAGCATGGCTGCCTCACAACCTCACAGCAAGAAGGCCCTGGGTTCAATGCTTGGTGTAATGGTTTCTGCAGTTAGGTGATGTATACACAGGAGTCTTGGGAGTAGCTTTATTTTGAGGTTGCAAATAAACAGAAATGGAAGAGAATGGCACACAAGGTCTCCACTCAAGCTTCTAAGAAAAAGCCAAACAAAAGAACCAATATTTCAAGATAAAACTCGTAGTCACTGTTTTAGACTGGTACACAGACTGGAAACTAAAAGAATAGTAAACGGACTGGATACCAGTATGGAGGATGTGAGTCAGAAGACACAGCATGTGTCACTGAACAGACACACAGGCAAACAACATATGAGAATACAAACACAAGTAGGCATAATGGTGCATGGACATCAATACAATGAAATTGTCAGACTGGCTGATGTGGAAAACAAATCGACAGGACAGCCAATTAAAAGCCCAGAGGGCAGCGAGAGATAATAACAACTGATAACTGGAGTTCAAGTGGGTGCAAAGATGGTGATGAGGAAGTCCTGGCCTAGAAGTAGTGGGGAATATGATGGCTGTAGGTGATGCGGAGGATGGGATGTGACACCTTCAGCTCAGTGAGGACATTTCTTTGTGGAGTTTGTTCTCCCCGTGCTTGTGTGGATTTCCTCCAGGTACTCCTGTTTCCTTCCACAGTCCAAAGAAATGTACATTAGACTAATCGGTTGTTTAAAATTGCCACAAGGTGTGAGCATCAACATGAATTGGCCCTGCGATGGATTGGTGAGCTGTTCAGGGTGTAAGCTACCTTTGCCTAGTGTCAACTGAGATAGGCTCCAGCTTTCCTCTCAGGTTTAAACAGGAAATGAATGAATGAATGAATGAATTAATGGTTATGCAGGCTCCAGCTGACTTATGGGACTGCATGGTCTAGTATATTTGCAGTGTGGATGCAATAGATGATCAGGGTACTGGGTGGCTTAGTGGTCAAAGCAGTATTTCTCAATTAGTGGGTCGCGGCCCTGATGCCGGGGATGACCCTGAGAAACATGCTTTTCTAGAATATGAGAATTAAGTGTAATTGCACCTCCACTCCAGTAGTTGGCAGTGGCGCTCTCATTGTTGCGCTATGGTGTGCGTTTTTTCGCACGAACAAACGATATGAAGTGAAGTAAAAAACCCAATGACGTAGAAGAAAAACTAGACTGCATACTCTGCGTACATTATGTATGCGCCATGGTCAATAGGCTCTGACTTCTGGTCAGGGCAAAAAGCATGCACACATTGATCTGGAAAACGATGTGATAAATCTAAATACTTAGGATGTTTTGGATCCCTAGAGACATGAGAGAGATTTCCTTTTGGCTTTTCCCCTTTATCAGGGGTCGCCACAGCGAATGATTCGCACGTTTGATTTGACTTGAGCCCCCAACCTTCGGATCAGCGATCCAGCGCCCTATAGACATGAATATAATCGAAACATTTGCAGCATGCCCAGGAAGGTTTGGAAGATACATCGACACATAATAGGGGGTGCAGGCATGGGGAATATTATTAAGGTCTGTAACCGTTCATCTTCTTGTACAATCTCGGAAATGTTATCAATATATTCCACACAAGTATCGCTCTCAGGTTCAGAAATCAATCATCTGAGGCATGTATGTTAGTTTTATTCACTTAATGTTAGAACAAAGAGCTCCCAAAGGGAATCAGAACCTGCAGACTGTCCCCAGAACTTGAGAGATGAAAATATACAAAAGGGCATTTATACAATTATATATACAACGACACATTTATAACCACAAACACTTACAGTTAAGCTACACATGTAATATTACATCATATAAATGAGCAGTAGCAGCACGATACATTTTGTATTGATTACAGATATACACAATAACAGGCCAGTTACATACATGCTTGTTACACTGGGGCTAATAATAAAAAGTAGTCATTCATAAATTTCAGGGTAAGTAATGTTACTTAAGCTTCAAGCCTACGGCCTAATGACGGTTAAACTGAAACACACTTACCGGTGAAAAGTTACTTCTTTGCGACCGCCTGCATGGTTTTGACAGCCAACAGCGCAACAAGAATTAACCATATTGACACCAAAAAAGCTAAACCTAACGTATTCTAATTAAATTCGTTGTTGTTGTGTGTCATAACGTACAATTGTAAGGATGCCAAAGGATGTCAACTTTCAAGTGAAATACAGTAAAACCTCTGCTGACGAACGCTTAAGCTCACGAACTTTTCACCTCAAGAACATTAAATTTGCGAGCATATAGTCTCTGCTGACGAACTAGTTTTCGGCGGACGAATCAAACCACGCGGTCGAACAGCGCCACGGTGGCGGCCACGAGAAGCTGACGCACGCTCACGGCGTCACAGTTCGTCACCCCCTTTCTTTGAGTGCGGAAGTGGTTTGTGTTTGCTAGACATTTTGGACCATATTGAGTGTACTTTTGCTATTATGGGACCGAAAAAGACCCCACCACAGGCGGAGATCATTGAAAAACATGAACGAGGTGTGCGTTTGTGTGACTTAGCGTCCCAGTGCCAGTACGCTAAGTCTACCACCATCCTTAAGAACAAGGAAGCTATTAAGGGTGCGTGTGTGGCTATGCGTGTTTCCAAACAGTAGGCGTTTCCAAACACTCCTTCCAAACAGTAAGTCCCTCCCTCCCTCCCTCCTCCCACTCCATTCCATCAAGCCATCAACTACCATCACAAAGGTAAATAAAACGACTTTATTATACAGTACAGTTTATTTCTTTAATTACAATACAATAGCACATTTATTATACATAAAATAAGGTATATTTTTGTGTAGTTTTAAGGCTTATTTAGTAGAAAATTATGTTTTATGGGGACCTGGGAACGGATTATTCTCATTTTAATGGTTTCTTATGGGAAATAAATGTTCGGAAGACGAACTTTTCGCCTCACACACACTTTCTGGGAACCAATTATGTTCGTGAGCAGAGGTATCACTGTAGTACCAAAAGCAATGATTTGCCCTGACCGGAAGTTGGATCCGAATTACCTCGTGAAAGGGGCCTGTGCACAGTCTGTTTTTTTCTCCATTGAAACAACCACTCAAGAAATAGCATGAAAACATTTCTAACAGGAACAAAGAGAAAGGTGGAGAGAGACGGAGATATTAAGACATAAATAAGTTGAATGAGTTTAAATAACTTAAATAAGAATGTCTGTCTGTCTTCCTTTTGGCTTTTTCCCTTTCACTCGGGAGTCGCCACAACGAATCATCTGATTCGCACGTTTGATTTGGCAGAGGTTTTTACGTCGGATGCCCTTCCTGTCACAATCCTTTAGCAAGGGACAGAAACACGTTGACGACTTTGCAGCTACTCTTTACGAAAGTTAGCAATGGTTCTTTTACATGCCTCTCACCATAGACAGTGAGAGACATGGCCCGCCTTTGATAACCCAGTTAGCTGCACTGGGGGGGACAGTGACAACCCCGTGGGAACTCAAACCCCCAACCTTAGGATCAGCGATCCTGTGCCCTATCCACTAGACCACCACTGCAAACAACTTAAATAAGGATATATATTTTTTAATTTCAGGCACGTTGGTGCACTTTAAATCTATTCTGTTACAGATTAAAAAAAAAACCCAGTGTTAATGAAATTTTTCTTTATTGTAAGTTGAACTATATTTCTTTATTTTTTGTTGTTAATGTTAATAAAGATACAATGTTATGCAGGGGTGTACAAAAAATTTATAGACAACAAGTCCCGGGTGTTTTTTCTCTTCCTAAAGGGGGCGCCACAGAAAATAATTGAGAAGCACTGGGTTAAAGTGATTGGTTACTGATCCAAAGGACAATGGTTCAATCCCCACTATTACCACTGTTAGGCCCTTGAGCAAGGCCCTTAACCCTCACCTGTATAAAAATGATAATTGTAAGTCGCTCTGGATATACAGCATCTGCCAAATGCTGTAAATGTAAATATGACTATTGATTAATACCTTCTGAGTGTTTGGCTTCCAATGAATTGCTTGTAGTGTTTTGCTTTTTTTGGATACTATATAATACAGTATTTAACAATAATCAAAAGCTAAGACATGTAAATCCATTGTGCATCTCAGAAAAAATATAAATTAACCATAAACACTATAAAGTATTAACGCAGACAAATCTCATACAGGTTGAGTTTGAAAAACTGCCATATTTGTAACCTTGTCCTGTCAAAGAACTAAAAGATTCGGGTACTGCTATAGCACTCCATGCTCTTTGACCTATCAGAGGTCTGTTGAGCTGGGAATTATTCGTCTTTAGAGGCTGCCTGGCATGAATGTCCACCAGCAGTGTGGAGCAAGACAGATAATTTTGCTTCTTTCTATAAATAAATGCTTAGAATTTACAAAATATTACTGGTATAATAAAATTATTCCATGCTTAAAATGATTTAAAAATGTATAGAACTCTTAGAAGGATTTTAGCAATCTTATAATATTGCATGCATTTGAATACTGTATATTCAAGATATTTTCACTTTCTGATGCCTTTCTGATGATTTGTGTGTAACTGCTCTGGAAATAGCATTTCGATGACCAGTAGAGATTCCACGGAGCCCACTCGATGGAAATGTAAAACCGTCTGCCTGCTGGGTCGAGTCGCATCATCAACATCACAATGATGGTAAAGTTTTCTATGGATTTCTCAAGACAATTTGAGCATATGATTATAGTTAAGATGGAATAACTCCTCGCTGCCACTTTAAGGCAATGCAGCGCTGACACTTTAGTCTGTATGTGAGTGTAATTTAATGCTTTATTGTGACGTGAAAAACAGTCCGCCACAAACTGGAAAAAGCTGTTCTTTCCTCTCTTTTGCAGGCTACTCCACTGAAGCTGCCTGTGTTCTCAGGGTCATTTGATCACATTTGATAAGCAGCATGTGAGGACAAGGATAGTAAACACAGTCAGAGGAAAGAAGTAAAAAAAAAGAACAAATACAGTATATTGTTACCATATTAAGTTTGATTTTTCACCAAACATCTCTACACTGAATTTTTACTCATAATAATATGTATACAGCAATGGTGGCCTGGTGGTAAAGGTGCTGGATCACTGATCCTAAGATTGTGGGTTCAAGCCCCACTTTCAATGGGTTGCACTGTCTCCCCAGTGCAGCTAACTGGGTTATGAAAGGCTGGCCGTGTCTCTCAATGTCTATGGTATGAGGCATGTTAAAGAACCATTGCTGACTTTCGACAAGAGTAGGCTGCAAAGCCATTAGCGTATTTCCACCCTGTGATGGCCTGGCGAGTTGTCCAGGGTGTACTCTGCCCTCGCCCGGATTCGACTGGAATGGGTACCAGCCTCCCCACAACCCAAATTAGAATTAAGCGGTTGCAGAAGATGAACAATAATATGTATATTTAATATGTTCTCAATTTAAGAGCACAGTGGCATTGAAAGGGTTCTGGATTTAATTCTTGCAGTTGAGGGGGATTTTTCGGTGTAAAATTTGCATGAAAATATCTATGGGTTCTCTAGAGGAGCCAGTTGATCTAGTGTGCATTTCTCTGGACTACGGGAGGAAACCGGAGTACCCAAGCAGCGGTGGGCAATTATTTTTCCAAAGGGGCCACATGAGAAACAGAAAATATTGTGGAGGGCCAAGCCAATAACCTGAACTCAATTCTGCATAATATTAATTTTATTTCTTTGTAAAAAGCAGTATTAAAATATCTTTTAGTGGGAACAGTGTTGTTGATCACCCATTTTTGACAGTACATCGAAGCCTATTGGTAATTCTGTTGTGGTTCTCAGAACAGATTTGAGGTGTTCACCACTCAACTGGGAGCTGTGGGCTGCTTTGTTGGTGTTCATCACACTAAAAGTCTGTTCACACACATATGTAAAGCCAAACAACACCAGCATCCTCTATGCCATTTCCTGGATGTTTGGAAATTTGGCTGCACTTAATGAAGCACAACACTCAACCAGTTTAAGGGAGTTGAACTTCTTTAACATCATGTAACACTGGCAATCAATCAGCTCCAACTGCAACTCCTGTGGCACCATTTCAGGATCTTGTGAGAAGGATCTGAAGTGCCATGTCAATTTTTTTCAAAATCCCAAAACCGACGGCAGAATTCTTCATGCAGATCATCCAGTGCTTTCCTGGATTTGTCGACATGTTGCAGGGCCTCTTTTAACGTGGCCAGTGTGGGGGAAATGAGCGAGTGACTTGTCTGACATTTGCTTTGAAAATAAAACTAGCCTGGTTTTGAAGGCTCTGACATTTACTTGCATTTCATGCACAAACTGTTTTTTCCCTTGTAGCTTCACATTCTGCTCGTTCATCTGGGTCAATTTGTCCACAGTGAAAGCTAAATCACAGCCAATCCGTGTCTTTCAGCTCAGGAAAACTGTCACCAGCTCCAAAAATGAAAGAATCTCCTGTTTTTAGCTCCAAACTCGTTGACATACTTTCCCCAAACTGAACCAGCGGACATTAGAAGGTAAAGCAAGTCCCTGTGATCAGCATCAGTTTCTTCAAGAAAATAAATAAACTGATGATGGTGAAGTCCCCTCGCTAGAATAAACTTAACGAGTTTCACTACCAGCTTCACTACGTGGTCGAGATACAACACGAATTTACACAGTGCTTCCTGGTGAATTATGCATACATTCTCGTGCTTGATTCTTGGATGGAAGGTGCTCGGATGAAGGTGTTTTGCTGAGCCTGCAAGCTCGTGACCAACCTATCAGCAGTAGCCGGACGTTCCTGCATTGACAGGTTCTTGGCGTAATTAGCATGCTTGTTGGAAAAATGTCAGCTGATGTTGTATGCTTTTAAAATCGAAATAGTTTCTAGGCAAATAAGACATAAAGCCTTTGAGCGGACTTTAGTAACAAAAAGTATTTAGGTGTCCATTCCTTATGAACCACCTGTCACTCACTGTCGACTTTTCTTTTCTCTGAAATTGCTGCAGATAGGCTCTGTGCAGTAGAAGAGTGATAATCGGAAGTGGCTTGAGCGCCACAAAATTAACCGACTATGCCGAATGCGCCACTGGTGTTGAAAAGCTGTCATTACAAGAAAAAGTCAAATGAATGCAATCGATCAATCGTTCACATCAAACATAAATTCTGTACCAATCAATCTTCGGCGAGCAGAATTAAAAAGACCAATGGGCCAGATGTGGCCCACGGGCCGTACATTGCCCACCCCTGACTAGAGGAAACTTACAGAAGCATAGGGGGGGGTCCATGCAAACTTTACTCCGGTTTGCTCCCTCCAATCCAAAGACATGCACATTCAATCAAGTGGCTCCTCTGAATGACCCATATATGTGAACGTAAAAGTAAATGGTTGTGTCTTTGTGATTCACTGATGACCTTTTCAGGATAAAGCTTCACTTTAGCCCACAACCTTAATGGATAAGCAGTATGGATAACAGATGGAAGATCATATATGACTTGTAGCTGTGAGGCATATATTCTAACCATTATACAACCATGCTGCCCATCAATATAACTCAATAAATACAAAATAACAAAAGTTTAAAAAAATCAATTCCCACATCATTCCCAGTCAGCGTTTACTGTGTAGGATGGAAGTTTTGTATGTATGTGTGAGTGGTGTCATGTTGCATCGATGTAATTGTGTGTATTTTTGTGTGCGTGTGTCACAGCGGGTCATTAAAAGAGGGAGGGACTTGTGTGTAGGGACACAATGCTGGTGTTTGTGTAACAGCCCCAACAGCCCTTGTGTGGCGTCTGGCTCTGCCATCTCTCTCTCTCTCTCTCTCTCTCTCTCTCTTTCTCTCTCTCTCTCTCTCCCTTAGCTGCTGAACAAATTACTTCAGAATGTGAACAAGGGACAAGTGGACAACTTGATCCCAGTTCGACTGGACACACCAACAGAGGTAAGAAACACAACAATCATCACATGAATACTGTGAAAGTTTTCGTGTGTATGAGGAGAAAGACAGAGAAAAGGAGAGAGGGAGGGAAGGATAGAGAGAGAGAGAGAGAGAGAAAGAAAAAAGGGAAAGAGCACAGGAAGGATGGGGAGAGAGGAGGAGGAGGGAACGAGAAAAGGAGAGGGGTATAGAGAGAGCGAGAGAGAGAGAGAGAGAGAGAGAGAGAGAGAGAGAGAGAGAGAGAGAGAGAGAGAAGGGGAGAGATTGCTGTGCAATTTGGCATTAGAGGAGTGTGAAAGAAATCCAGAGCAGAGAGAGTGGACAGAGAAAGGCATGCCCAGAATGCCACCAGAGCTCAACAAAAAGGAAAAGAGGGACTGAAATAGACAGAGGAGGATGTGTTCTTGTTAGAAAGAGAACGAGTGAACGAGAGCGAGAGAAAGTGCAGGAAGGAAGGAACTCCAAACTAGGTGAGTTTATATTCTTTGTTGAAAGGAAAAATGAGGATTTGTGTTGGAGAGTTGCCGAGGTAAAAGAGACCAGGGTAATGGATTGAAAGAGAGATTGGTGACAGTAGACAGAGAGCAAAGAGGACAAAAAGACAAGAAACATGAAGGATATGTGGACGAACAACAACAACAATGTCAAAGCAAAATAATGTTACTAATGCAGATGATTGAAAACCATGAGCTCATGATTTAATGGTGTGTGTTGTAATTAAAATAAACTCAGAGCAACTTTGTGAAGGAGCACAAGCTGAAAGCAAGGAGTAACTCCAAGAAGGTAAAGTGATTATAACTTTTCAAAAAGTCTACTTCATAAGAGTTAAACACAAAACCATCCGAGTGTTATGTTATCGTATCTCACTGATCAGCATTGACACGGCAGCAGAGAGATTATGTTTCTTGTTTATCTTACTAGCTTTGGGATTTTGGCTGTCATCAAGATCTTTCTCAGCTATTGGTTGACAGGAAGTAGGTGTTGTTGCTGAGACTCTCGTGTCTTTTCCTGCTAAGTTAAGAGATCATGTCCATTTTGGCTCGAGGATTAAAGAAACTATAAAAGATCTTTTGTTAGTTATGTCCTTGAAAATAACACTTCGGACACTTTTAGTGCGTCAAGCTACTGAAAATTTCTATCATCCTCAAGCGTTCCTCAAGTTCATGTATGTAATTTTTATGCAGTCACTGTATTACAGTATACACAATTTTTTTTATCTATCAAGAAAGATACAGATTTTTGGTCAATAAAGTTGCTGTTATAGGAAAAGAGCTAAAGAGGTACGACGAAGCAGAGTGTCAAGATTAACTACTTTCATCAGCCTAAAGTTCCATTATTTAGTTATTTTTCTTGACCAGCATATTCGGAAGTATTTTATTTTTATATGTTACCACATCAGTTTTTAAAATGTAAAATTTCCACCATTTTCTCCCATAATTTTAGTCATATCCAATTCCCACCCATCAAGTTTTGCATCCCTATTACATATGAACGCCATCAACTAGATAGGGACTAAAGAGCACACGTGCACTTTTTCCGTGACATGTGATGCTGTCACCCACCTCTTTATGAACTGCTGCCCATGCGCATTTTAAAATGGCTTAACATACATGAAGAGAGCGTTATTTACTTTTTTTTACGAATGAGTTCACACATTGATGGATTGGCTATTAATCATTGTGAGTGGAGTGACGGGAACCTGAGAGCTTGGCTAATTAGCTACAGTGGACTCCTCGACGCAAATGGCTGAGCCAGCAACCTGGATTCGAACTTTGGATCTCCAGGTTGATAGTCATGTACCTTGTGAAGCCCTTTTTTTTCAGTTTTTAATGAACCTTTATAATATTTAAAGAAAATGTACTTGAATAAATTATATTTCTACATAGTGAAACTTTTAAAGTTAAAAGTAGCAGAAAGAGCAAGATATTTACTGTCAGGTGGACACCACATGTTCCACACAGAGCTAAGCACTGCAGAGCTAATGATGTGTTTTGAAACTTTTTACAGTCTAAGTATATATTTAACACAAAATACAAAAAAACAAAAAAAAAAAACAAGATTTATAATGTTTTTACATTTTAAAGTGAGTCCCATCTGCAAGTTGTGTGTGTGTCTCATTTTAATGCAAGCATTATAAACTATCCACAATAAAAATTTGAAATCCACAGAATGCAGACCAATCATACAATTCCAATGTAGTATTTACTGATAAGGTTTCTAATAAGTCTGTGACCACTTTAGAAATCTCATTATAGTTCATAACCCAGCACGTCATCATTTCAGTGTCTTTTTCCTGTTAGGTTCTAACAAGATGAAGAGGATTTCTGCACACACCTTCTAAGTGTCCTGTGTAGTTGGTTGCATCTGGTAGTGAAGTGTATTTGCCTGCGTTTGAAATTTGTTTGAAGTGTGTGTACACGTGTGAGGGAGAGCAAGACCAACAGAAGGGAAGGATGCCGGAACACAAAGTTAGGTAAGGCCCTTGTCTTTTTGTAAATGTATAACTACTGTTAATTTTGTGCAGGAGAGAAGAAAAGTGATTAATTACTATTTGTAAACATATATTACAGAGATTCTCCAGATTAATCCTGATTCTTTACCTGAGTTTGTTTCTTGTCAATCACAGCCTCCCTGCTAAGTTGATTAATGGGGGCGTGGCTGGCCTAGTGGGTGTGACCTGTGTGTTCCCTATTGATCTGGCCAAGACCCGTCTCCAGAATCAGCAGGGCGCTCGAGTCTATAGTGGGATGTGAGTATTCAACTGCTTTTACAGATGTTCTTGCCCCTGGAACAAGTTGCCCAGCACAACTGCCCATGTAAAAAATGATTGTGTACACAGCTTGCGCCTCTTTTCAAGATGTCACAAGTTGTTCCAGAAAATCTTGTACTGAGCACAACTTACCACCCAAACACAATCAGTGCAGAGTACGAGGGTTTACGTCTGTGCCTTAACATCCATCCAGATTATTATTAGGTCATTTCACAGGGTTTTGCATCAGATGGGTGATTCAACTCCAGAAACATTTTGAAATTACATACTTTATATCAGTTCAGTTCATTTTCTGTAACCGCTTCATCCTAATTAGGGTCGCGGGGAGGCTGGTGCCCATCCCAGCCAACTCAGGGCGAGGGCAGAGTACACCCTGGACAGCTCGCCAGGCCATCACAGGGCGGAAACACACTGACGGCTTTGCAGCCTACTCTTTACGAAAGTCAGCAATGGTTCTTTTACATGCCTCACACCATAGACAGTGAGAGACATGGCCGGCATTTGATAACCCAGTTAGCTACACTGGGGGGGTCAGTGACAACCTTGTGGAGAGTGGGACTCGAACCCCCAACCTTTGGATCAGCGATCCAGCGCCTTATACCACTAGACCACCACTGCCCACATACTTTATAAATGTTTGTTAATATTTCTGATTGTCACCGTCGGTTACCTATTAAAGCTTTGGAATCATTAAAACATGTACACGTGCACTTTTACTATACCGTATGTTGTCCTATCACATTTTGTTTCTCATCACTGATTTGCACATACATGCTTGCATGGTGTCCCTCTAGCTTTGGGATTGCCAAAGATTTGAGACTGAATGTTTAAACATATAGGAAATAGCACAGCTTACTCCAGGCTCAAGTTATTTCAAGGTGAAATCTGTTCCCATTGCCCGTGTAAAAATAGCTGTAGTTTTACTTTAATTTCAATTTAATTTTAATTCAATTTCAGTTGAAGATCTCAGATTTTCTTCAGATCTCGGTCACGGATAACTGCAGTTGAGCAGAATTAGCTCCAGTCAAAGTCAACTTCATTATCATTCAGCGTGCTGTAGATTGAAATAAGGTAGTAAGTGCCCTTTTAACTTCAAACTCATTAAATAAAACAAGCAGATGTTCTCATATCATCTTATGTACCTTCTCTATCAAAATTCCTCAAGACCACAGATGTTCTCAGATCATTTTAATGGTCACAAAGGAAAATCTTCTTTCCAAAATTCTCTTATTTGCACAGATTTGTGAGTAGTCCAGGTGATGTCCATTGAGTTGTAATCTCGGGGAAATTTGAATCTGTCTGCTTACTGAGTAAACAGATTCAAATTTCTCAGAGATCACATATCACAGGGCATCACCTGGCCGACTCACAAATCTTCTTTTGTGCCAAACATTTAAGGAAAGTGAAATACCCTTATCTCACTTGCATAGGTTTAAACTCTATCTGGTGAAACACTCTTGGTGTGAAAGAAAAGTTTTGAAACTACTTAATTAGAAAACAGCATCCTTGGTGCTAAATATTCTGGGATACACTGTGTCTTCTAGCAATATACCATACACATAACATTCTCAGGGCTACACCTGTTGAAAACACTGCACCTATAGTCATGTTGTGAAGATCTGCAATATTGTTAAGCAAAACAAGTCCATCAGCTCCTCATTAGGAAATCCACTTTATGGTTTTATCGCCCAGAAATGATCTCCGCCCACAGCCAGATGAACGCTCAACATAAATATTGCTTTCATTTGAGTTGCAAAGTCCTGCTTCAGAATGTACAAACTGCCCCTTTAAAAGCAGATTCAAGAAAGAGCATGTGGGAAACATTCATCAGTGTTTATATTCCAACTGGATGGTTGGGCGGAGGTTCATCCTGGTGGAATAGATCATCATGTGGCTTCTGTTATTACTCAGACAGACATAAACTAATGTGCCTCCACCATCAAAGTAAAGTTTTTTTGTGTGTGTTGTTTAATTTGGTATGCAACAAGTAGCCAGCATGTTGTATAGTGGCAGTAAGCGAGAGCCATAGCAAAAGGGTGGATTTTCTTGGCATCTTTCTCTTTCCTCATTCACTGGCATTAGAATCCTCGTGAATACCTAAGTGAACGGAGAGGAAAAGGCTCGCTTCCAATGTTTCAGGCACTTTTTCCAGCACAGTGTGGTTCTAAAGGGAGGGGTGTTTCAGTCCTGTGATTCACTGGGAGCTCTGAGTCATATGTCCATTTATGGTTCTTTATTTAGAACTGGGTTAGAGGGGTGGTACTGGTGAATACTGCAGACTGACTCTGCTAACATGTATCAGAAATTTTTATTTGGACTATGTAACCATCATTTTGGGCTTTATTATTACTTCCACCAAGGAGATTATGAAAGACAATGAGATTATGAAATATGATTATGAGATTACTCTCATCTTAAGTATTTGTTTGTAAATTGGATTATCCAGAAAATGTATACATTTATAGGAAATTTATGAAATTTTTACCAGAGGTTGACAAGAAAATCTCTGTTAGATTTTGGACTTTTGTCCGGGTACTTATGCTCATTAAATTATCACACATTTAAAAAAAAAAAAAAAAAAAAAAAAAAATATATATATATATATATATATATATATATATATATATATATATATATATATATATATATATATATATATAAGTGTATACAGTTACAAAATTGGAAAATATAGGTCTAACTCCTCACAGACACATGCTGGGAGTTTAAACATATGGAGTTACTCAGGTTGAATGGAATTGATTTGTTGATACAAACAGATATTCTGTGAGCCTGAGCAGAATGCCTCAGTATGTGCAATATGGGAACATAAGAAAATCAAACTTGAAAAAGATCTTTATGGTTTAGCTTCACATTTGTAAATGGTTACACACTCCCCATTATCAGCATTGATTGGAACTCAAAGTTTAAATAAATAGCCTTGAAAAATGTGACGACCATGTTGCATAGTATTTTGTTGTTTTGTATTTTGTTGAACTTCTAGGATGTCTGAATAAGTAACTGTGACAAACCATAAGTTTATGTCCTCTGCTTTGGTTCAGGCATGATCCTGAGTTTTTGAGGTTTGCAATATCCATCATCACTCATTCAAAATATTGTCTCATTTCTGATTGGTAGAACGCCACCAGCAATTTCTCTGAATTTTACTATGGGACAATTTATTTATCACTGACATTAAATAAGTTGAATGATTATTGCACAGTTGTAATTCTCCAATGCTCCTCCTCGTCCATATCATATAAGATAGATAGGTTACGCCTCGCAGCAGATGGCTCCATCTGTCCAGTATCTTGGTTAGCTAGTGCATATAAGTTAGTGGTGGTGGTCTAGTGGATAGGGCGCAGGATTGCTGATCCTAAGGTTGGGGGTTCGAGTCCCCACAAAGGTTGTCACTGTCCCCCCAGTGCAGCTAACTGGGTTATCACAGGTGGGCCATGTCTGTCACTGTCTATGGTGAGAGACATGTAAAAGAACCATTGCTGACTTTCGTAAAGAGTAGCTGCAAAGCCGTCAACGTGTTTCTGTCCCTTGCTAAAGGGTTGTGACAGGAAGGGCATCTGATGTAAAAACCTCTGCCAAATCAAATGTGCGAATCAAATGATTCGCTGTGGCGACTCCAGAGAAAAGGGAAAAAGCTGAAAAGAGAAGAAGAAGATGCACTGTAGGCCTGAGCTGTCAAAATTTAAATTTCTCAAAATTTATCCTGTTGTAAGCCTTATTCGAGAACAAGTGGTAACAATCAAGATGTTGGCAAAAAAAAAAAAATATATATATAAAACTCTTGAAAATTTAAATATCAAATACTGGTACTTTGTTCTACATTTCATGAAATTTGTCTAGAATTAACTGGAAGCCGTCTTAGCTGAGAATAACATTTAGCACTTCTGGCAACACCAGCTACCATGCACTTTCTATTCAAGTTGAATAATAGCATTCATGTTTATATATTTTTCAAGATTCTATGATTTTTATAGAAAAAGGACATCTGCCAAATGCAAATGTAAATATAGAATTTGGCTTTTGTACAATATGTAGCATTCTTCAGATTTCGGAAGGTGTTATCCACTTCTGCCTTTGGTTTTGTCTGATAACGTCCTCTCCATCTAAATACTGTAATTGTCTAACTTGCTTTTGGCTTTATTTAATAATTGGTTATTACTATATACTCCATGGGAACTACATTGTCAATTTGGTTTACTATCTATTGGTTAAAAGCATTATTTTGAGTGGATAATGCTTGTATCAAAACAATGGACACACAGTTTGTCACTGTGACTTGAACCAGATGCCATCATCATGATTTAAAATGATGGTTTAGATTGTTTTCCCTGTGTTTCCACATAATATACACCATCTGAATGTGTTTATTCAGACACCATTCTTTACATAATCTGTCTCAGAGCATGCAGGGCCCACCTGACCTGCCTCTGTCATTGGTAAATAAGAGATTTCCTTTTGGCTTTTCCCTTTTTCAGGGGTCGTCACAGCAAATAATTCGTATGTTTGATCTGGCATAGGTTATTACGTCGGATGCCCTTCCTGACACAACCCTTTTAGCAAGGGACAGAAACACGCTGACGGCGTTGCAGCCTGTTAAATATTTATTATAATTTGCTTTTTTTTACATTCGTGAGTGGTATACTTAGTTGCGTTAAAAATAATTGCAGTGTATTTAAAAAAAAAAAAAAATAGCTTTTATTTACATACATACAAACATATTGGGAACACAACACATTCTATTCCATATCAACACATGAAGAAAATATCAAATTGTTTTTATTCCCTTTAAAGAAATTGAAGAAAAGTGAATATTAGACTGTTAAAAATCATTTGAATCACTGAACTAATATTTAGTTGTTTAACCACTGTTTGTGAGAGCTGTGGACATCTGTGTTGCATGGAGTCAACAAACGTCTTGTACCTGTGAACAGGTTTTCCAGCCCAGGATAATTGGACTATGTCCCACAGTTCTTCTGTATTTCTTGGTTTTTCCGAAGAAACTGCATTTTTGAAGTCACCCTACAGATTTTCTATTGGATTAAGATCCGGGGATTCGGCCAGCCACTCCCTAACATCAATCTTATTGGTCTGGAACCAACACGTTGCCTGTTTACTGGTATATTTGGGGCTGTTATCTTGTTGGAACACCCATTTCAGAAGCCAACACAACCTCTTCAACGTAATCTGATGTATTCAAACTGATCCATGATCCCTGGTATGGGATAAATAGGCCTGACACTGTAGTATGAGAAACATCCCCATGTCATGATGCGTGGGCCACTGGACTTTACTGTCTTCACAGTGTACTGTGGCGTGAATTCATTGTTTGGGGGTTGTCTGACAAACTGTCTCCAGCCACTAGACCTAAAAAGAACAAACTTACTTTCATCAGTCCAAAAATGTTGCCCCATTTACCTTTAGGCCAGTCAGTGTGTTCTTTGGCAAATTTTAACCTCTTCAGCACATCCTTTTTTTTCAACAGTGGGACTTTAAAGGGGATTCTGGCTGACAGTTTTTCACTTTCTTCCGCCTCTTTCAGGTTTTAGTTGCCATTTTAAAGCATTTGGGATCATTTTAACAGAGCAGACTCTCATTTCATTTTCTGCATTTCTTTATATGTTTCCCCCTCTCCAGTCAACTTTTAAATCAAGGTAAACTGTTCTACTGAACAATGTCTGGAACGACCCATTTTCCTCAGAATTTGAGAGAAATGCTCTATAACCAGCATGTACAACAATTTGTTGCCTTGAGACCCATTAAAATAGCAAACATTGTTAAACTCTACTCTAATTTAACTTTGTCTCTTTAAAGTGGGTTTAATAAGTTTGCACGACAGTGTTTGTATTTTAGTACTGACAGCTGCAGATTTGTTTCATGTGAAAGACACTAAAATTTTTTTGCATTCTACCCACTGAAATTATATTTCTGTTGTATAGGTTTGACTGTTTGATGAAGACGATTAAGACAGAAGGCTACTTTGGGATGTATCGAGGTACATTCTCCCCTTTCTATTAACCCCATCATGTCTGCTGTCAGTTTGGTTCTTATTCTATTTTTTTCATGGTGGTCACAATGTTCGATTAAGTAATAGAGCATCACAAATACTTGCTGTGTCATGTCTGGTCAAAAGACTGGCAACACTTCAAGTTTGGCCACAACCAATGATTGTTCATGTCATTGGTGACTCCGTAGTACCACCAAGCCTCCATTGCTCAGGTTTGCAAATTGAACGTAAGTCACTCTGGATAGGGGTATATGACAAGTGCCATAAACATAAAATATTCTTGTATGGCATCAGGGAGGAGGATTATGAAATTGTCAATCATGACTACAAAGAAATTCAAATAATTCTGTAACCATAGACTTTTTTCATCTGAGTGATGTGGGACATTCTAAGTATCACACCTTTTTTTATTCAGACCTTAATGTGAATAATATCATTGATCTGAATTCTTGCAATCTGATCCCTACAGTACATGAATGCTATTATCTACAACTCTGAACTAAAAGAGTTTGAGTTAGGAGTTGTATATTGAATAAACTCCCTGAGTTGCGCTGTTCTAGGGAAAATATATTTTTTCCCCTTTGGAACACTGTATCCCATAGAATTGAATTGAGGGGAAAGGCTTTTTATAATGGTCACATTTGCATTCACTCAGTCTTTGCTCCATTTGCACAATCTTCCCAGGTGCTGCTGTCAACCTGACACTCGTGACTCCAGAGAAAGCAATAAAACTTGCAGCCAATGATGTCTTCAGACAACAGCTCTCCAGGGATGGGTGTGTCCTCCTTCAACACTTCCAAAAAGCATCATAGGAAAAAAAAAAAAAAAAAAAAAAAAAAAAATATATATATATATATATATATATATATATATATATATATATATACTGTATATTTTATGCGATGTAATAAGCGCCCTGCTCCAATAAGCACCCCGTGTGTTTTTTATCATACGTTTCATAACCGCCTATGTGTACTGGGAGCAAAATCGTAGACTTACCAATTTTATTCGATCAGTCTCTGTAACAGTAAAATGAGGCGCACACTGGCTGTAAAAGTGAGTTTACACGGTATTTCAAGACCCTCTGCCACTGGGGAATGTCTATAATGGTCATCAGTCACAACACATTTGGTTGTGCTTTAAAAAAACGGGAAAATATTTTGCTGTTCTCTTGGTAAATGTCCAACAACTGATGAACCATTAGAAACTGCGACAGCAAAACTATCGGATTCTTTGAATCAATGGTGTGATGAGCCAGATACGGACCTATCAGAAAGTGATGACAAGTATTTTTCACCCGATTCTCCTGCTCACTAACTTCATAAATTTACGCACGTTTCTGGTCATATGCTTTTGGTTATGTTTGTGTTGATTGGTTCAACATGCCATGTGCTAAAGTGAACATTCGTGTTGATTGGCTTGGTTTTACTTCCAGCACCGGGAGGGAAAAGTAGGGGGTCTTTTTTAATTATGTTGTTTTCTGTTTATTTTCTGCTTTCATGTAAGTAGTTTGGTTGATACCACAAAATGAATAACACAAATACAAGTAAAACTCTTTTAGTGTTCTGTATATATATATATAAACCTCTCATATCCATATCCTGGTCTAGTGGATATAACACAAGCATTAAGATCACATGTTTGCAAAATAACATATGAGTGAATAGGAGATTATTGTTTATTGTGAAGATTGGAGATTGGGTTCTGTTATACTTTATATATCTACTTCAATAATTACACTATCACACTGTAGTATACACTGTAGTTTCGAGATCTGCTGAGTACATCACATGTTTGTGTGGTTTTAAGGAAGTTACCATTATGGGGTGAGATCCTTGCAGGCTGTGGGGCAGGAACCTGTCAGGTGGTGGTCACAACCCCGATGGAAATGCTAAAAATTCAACTACAGGATGCTGGCAGGTTAGGTGAGTGACAAGCTTAATACATTTAATATTACTTTCTGTCTATATAAGAAGCATGTATCTCTGTAAATGTGCTTGTGTCTGTTCATCTTGTTATAGATTAGTGATCTGTTCACAGTACACCTCACCAGTACAGTAGAGAAATTAGGTTACTCACAAACACTTATCAGGTAATGCTGTTAACAGTTATAAATGTCAGGGTCAGGACTTGAACTTAGGTCTCTGGTGTGAGAGCCTGATTCTCAGTCACTGAGTCACATTGGAATGGTGAACCCAAAAGGGAGACGAATTTGAGAGTTTTTGATGCAATTCATTGACAGAAAAGACGGGGCAGCAAACTCCACAGTGAGAGGGTATTAAAAAACCCACCAAGGAACAAGAAAACTCTAGTGACAAAAAGTTCGAAGGGGCAGACCTATTGTTCAAAAAGCAAAAATCTCTTGCAAAGTAAAGAAATCACACAACAAAGCAGAACACAGAAACAATTTAAAGTCATAACATAAACCAGTCACAGAGTTATAGACTAGGGCACTGGCTCCAGACCAAATAAATAATGAGCAAAGAAACTGTGAGACAAAGACACTGAAGAACACCTACTCAAAGAAACACATATAAACACACTAATCACAAGAGAACAGAGAGAGCTCAGAGGAGACACCTAGAGGTCAAAGAAAGGAACAACAGTACACAATACTGACAATACAGTAGGCCCTCGACATTCACTAGGCTTCGGTTCCGAGCCCTCCCGCGAATCGAGATAATCCGCGAGTTCTGTACCTGGAAATAAAACCCCATGTATCACGTCACATGCGCGAATGAGCAGCCACAAGTAAAATACTATGTATCTATTACATGCGCTAAAATATGCTTCTTAAACACATTCTATAGACAGTCTTACTCATTAATACAGTATTAATGTAGTAAAATATAGTAATGATGAAGAAAAACTTTTCAATTTTACTGTTATTTTTATTGATGATAAAATATAAACATTATGCAGTATATACTGTTGTAATGTAATCATTTTAAAGTCTGTTTGAATTATTATTCCAGTACAGTATCGAAGGTAATTCTGATAATGTTTGTGCGTGAGATTTTATGTTCTGTAGCATGTTTAACAAACGATACCAAAAGGATAAACTTTATTACGCTTCATGTCCTTTTACATTGAACTTGGAGTGATATCTCCAAGATGGCGCTGCCTAGAGGGCAACATCGCGGAGTTCTCAGAGTCAAATTGTTTCTTTGGTTGTTTTAATTTGTTTTATTTGTTTGTTCATGTTTTGCACTATGCTCTTCTATGATCGGTCGACTCTACTACAGCTATGAACAGCTTCAGCTTTGGGCAACTAAGCACGCAATAACTTTTATTGTGAGCTGCTGTGCTATGGGAGCTCAATGCTAACCGTCCAGGCGGAGTTTTCAGAGGCTTGGTTAGCACTTCCGGCCATACTGCTTGAAAATGTTCAGTCCTTGCGAAACAAGATGAACGAGCTTCATGCTCAGATTGCAGCGCAGAGGGATCTACAGGACTGTGTTTCTGTGAAACATGGCTCGAGGATAGTACACCCGATGAGGCGATTGCACCAGCCGACTACACGGCCTTCATTCCCTGCAATCCCAAGCGCCGGAGTCATCGTTCGGCCCCTTCCCGCCTGGGCTTCTTGTTAGCTGGGGTGCAGCTTGCATTGAGCTGCCTACCATAGCATATTAGCTCTGCTTAGTTATACACACCCGAAGATACTCCGATTTTATAGCTGTAGTAGGGTCGACCGGTCGTAGATGAGCATAGTGCAAAACATGAACAAACAAAACAAATAAAACAAATTAAAAGGAACAAAGAAACAATTTGACTCTGAGAACTCCGCGACTTCGCCCTCTGGGCAGCGCCATCTTGGAGACGTCACTCCAAGTTCAATGTAAAAGGACATGAAGAGTACTGTAATAAAGTTTATCTTTTTGGTATGGTTTGTTAAACATGCTACACAACATAAAATCTCACGCATAAACATAAACTTAGGTACTGTACTGGAATAATAATTGAAAAAGATTTTAATACAACAGTTCAGAGAAAACCGTCGTTTCTCAGGAGAAAGTCTTATTTCTTCAAAAGCGACATCCAGCGTTTTCTAGCGCTTAACCAGAGAAGACGCACAGCATTTGAGGGGCATCATAGAGCTTAACTGGTAATTAAAACACACACAAAAAAAGAGGATCATTGACAACTTGTGCTTGAACGAGCCGAAAGGGGCGGGACATCAGCTCAACCAATCAGGAGAAAGGAGGACAGCCATTGGCTGAATTTGAATCACGTGCCGGTTGCTTGGCAGTCGGCGAATACTCAAACCGTGGGTGCAAAACCACGAATAGTCAAGGGCCTACTGTACTTGTCTTTTCTGTTTGTCTCTACAGCGGCACAGAGATCCGTGTCTGCCTCAGCTCCGTCCTCCTCATCATCTGTGGCATCTTCTCACCACACGGCAGTGCGTCGCTCAGCCACAGCCATAACACTTGACCTGTTGAAGACACAGGGCCTCCGGGGCCTCTACAAGGGCACAGGGGCCACTCTGCTCAGGTCAGAAGCCCTTTATCTGACACTTCAGACTCACAGATGACCATTTAGTGATTGAAAATCATAATGAAATGAGATCAGAATACTGACAACTAAATGATACACTTGCAGAAATAAGACGTTAATTCTCCATGTTGTCCAAGTTGCTACTCTTTCATGGTTCTGAGTAGAATTTTACTTCTTCTCCGGTGCTTGTGTGGGTTTCCTCCAGGCACTCTGGTTTTCTCCCTCAGTCCAAATACATCCGCATTAACTTTGTTAGCTGTTCCAACTTGCCCCAAGTGTGGGTGGGAATTGTTGTATCTCAGCTGGCCTTGTAATGGACTGGCAAGCCATTCAGGGCATCCCCTTCCTTCGCCCAGAGTTGGCTGAGATAGGCTCCAGCTTTCCTGTGACATGAAAAACGAATGAATGAATTATTGCACAGCAAATATAGAACGAAGATTCTTGTGTATCATGGATCAGGAAGAGTTATCTCTTCTTGTTATCCCTGCTTTCTCTTTCAGAAAAAATGCCACTGTATAAAAGTACCGTATATACTTACGCAAAAAGTAAACCATTTTGGAAACGTGGACACAGTTTTTATCCTTGTAAACCTTGTGTCTGCAGTCATAGAGCACAGGAAACAGCAATAATGAGCTTCATTTTTTTTTTGGATATTGGAGGAATCATTAAACTCATGTTCGTTGTCTCTTTATTAAAATATTTTGATGAACCCAGTGTTCAGCAGAATCTTTGTTAAACTTCATTGTCTGAGAGTTCAACTCAATTAAACTTTGTTGCTGCCAACTTTGTGTTGCTTGTGAAAATTTTGCTCATGTCGCTCACTATAGACTTTACATGACTGTTGTCAGTCATCACTTCCAGTGTACTTATGGGTTTCACACAGAAAACAAGCTCGTAGGTGAACTGGGTTCAATCTGCACTGAGTTGCAATACACCTGGAATCCATTTATCTGCATTGTAATATAAATTGTGGTGACTAAGTCTACCAAATATCTGCTTAAGGAGCACATTTGGAAATTAGGAATGCGAACTGTGGTGTGTAGTGCTGCGGGGGTTAACACACCACATTGTGATGAAACATGACAAAATATTCTGAATAAATATAAATGTAAATACAATGATTCTGGTTCTGATCAGACCAGTCGTTACACATTCAAGGGAGGGATTGTTTCCAAATTGTCCCCATAGATACAAATCCTAGCAATCATAGGCCTTTGTATTGCCCCCCCCTGGAATTTAGAGCAGGGGATTTGGACACTTTGTCTACATTGACAAGTGGCCTGATATTGTAACTGGGGAAGAGGTTTTTAGCAACATTTCTTCATAACATCCCTGGAATATGCAAACCTTCACACATAGTAAACTGCTTTGTATGTGAACTGGATCTGTATGATAAATTCAATTCCCTGATATTTATGTTCTTTACACAGGGACGTGCCGTTCTCGATGATCTATTTCCCGCTGTTTGCCAAATTTAACACCATTGGTCGGAGCAGCGATCTCCCTCATGAGCGTGCTCCATTCCTGCAGTCCTTTGTTTCAGGATGTGCGGCTGGCTCAGTGGCGGCTGTAGCGGTCACTCCACTGGATGGTGAGACTCAGGCAAGAGAAGAGTGGAGGATCGCAGTGAGCACTCACTCTCACTCTCTCTCTCTCTCTCTCTCTCTCTCTCTCTCTCTCTCTCTCTCTCTCTCTCTCTCGCTCTCTCTCTGAAAAGATCAGAGTGATTAGACAGAAATTGTGGCCCATAGAAGAGATTAGATTCCCTTAGTGTTTAGTTACATTAATTGCATGAGTATATAGTATAACTGCCACCATCATTATACACAAAGGGTGTTATTGTTCGAATAATAATTTGCAGGCATGTGAGAGCATGTACAAAAATCATCTGGTGGATCACAGCTGATGGGCATTGAGGGGATTCAAACAGCTTAATTCAAACCTATAGCTCATCACGACTTCTCTAATATTCTATAATTCATTTTACAGGCATTGTGTCTTAAAGCTAAGCATTGTAAATTATTTTTCAGTCGCACATCAGAACATGATTTGGACTGATTTGGTGAATCTGAGATGAGGAGCTGTGAAATGCAGCTCAAAAATCCACAATTTCTGATGAAGTGTGGCATCATAACCTTGTTTTATTTTTTAAAAATAATACAACATGACCATGTAGACAGCAATTATTGACTATTTATGGATATTTTTCCCTGACAAACACAGTAAAACTTCATGTAAACTCAGTTTATTTATTAAACTGCTGTTTATTTTTTATATTGTATTGACCATCATACCCTAAAGTATGTGAAAACCAAAGTGAGCAACATCTGAAAAGTTAAATTCATTCATTCATTTTCTGAACTGTTTATTCCTAATTATGGGTCACGGTGAGGCTGTCCCCATCTCAGCTGACTCTGGGCAAGGGCAGAGTACACACTGAACAGCTTGCCAGGCCATCACAGAGCAGAAACACGCTGACGACAATCCAGTGGGCCACTCTTTATGAATGACTGCAATGGATCTGGGCCAGTCTTTGATAACCCAGTTAGCTGCGTTGCAGTTACAGTTCTGTGATAGTGGGGCTTGAACCATTCACCTTTGGCTCAGTAATCCAGCATTTTAACCACCAAGCCACCACTACTGAAAAGTTAAATTGTTACAGTGAAGTCGAAATGGTTCAGGGAACAAACAGACTCATTTCAGGAATGAAAAAGGCAGACTAAATAATGATAAACTTAGATAAAACCACTAGTTTAGGGATAATAATATAGCTAAAGCCTTAAGTAAAAACAGGAGTGAAAAAGTATTGGAATTTTTTTTATGAAATGAAATGAAAACTACAATGAACACAAAAATTAATAATAATTACAAATATAATATACTTGGTTTAATTTAAATATTACTTCCCCCCCCCTCGACTTGTGCTGTGGTTGCTTTGCCAGTTTGTCCTGTTCTGTTCAACACTTTGAGAGACTCTGGCCTAATCAAAAGAATATAGGAAAAAGTAACTTTCTTTGGGCTAGATAAAGAATAACAAACACAGACCAGATTCATGAGGTTACGGTAATGCTGGATTCCATAAAATGCAAAAATTAGAAGTAACAGCAAAACTAATCTACGTTTAGTGACCCTTCGCATGTTCTGGGTATTCAAACACGCATGCTCCGTCTAGCCTGAAGATAAAGTTGAACTTCTCATTATTTAATTAGCTCCAGGTGTTAGACCAATGGAAGGTTCCTGTCCATGTAAATGTAATGACTGTCATTACACTGGTACTTCAGTTCTCGATCACATTTTGTTCCAGACGGCTGTTCGAATTCCAATTTGTTCGAATTCTGAATCTATTTTCCCATTACAAATACAGTAAGCCCTTGACTATGCGCGGTTTTGCACTCGCGGCTCCGCATATTCGCGGATTGCCGAGCAACTGTCATGTGATTCAAATTCAGCCAATGGCTGTTCTCCCTCCTGCTGATTGGTTGAGATGATGTAACGCCCCTTTTTCCTCATTTGCGCACACTTTGTGCCTGTGCTTTTTTAGTGTGTGTGTGTGTTTTTAATTACTGTTAAGCTCTGTCATGCCACCCAAACGCTGCACACCTTCTCAGGCTTCTGGTAAGGTGCCAAAGTGCCAGAAAAAGGTAATGATGCTGCATGAAAAAGTAGAACCGCTTGATATGATTCAGGAAGGAAAATGTTTTGCTGCAGAAGTGCTAAGAACGTGAATGTTGTATGAAACAAGGCCATCATCAGAATGGAACCTGCCTTAGTATTCTGGATACTACCAGTGCAGGGGTCAAAAACTTTTGCCATTCAAAGAGCCATTTGGACCCATTTTCCACATTAAAGAAAACACTGGGAGCCACAAATCCTTTTTTGACATTTAAAATCAAATAACACTGCATTTAATGTTTTTCCCCTTTTCCTTCATGTTAATATAAAACAACAATGTGTTGCAATGATTTAAACGACTGCAGAGACAATTAAATTACAATTCTGCTTGCAACAAAAACATTTAGATAAAAAAAGAAATCGCCAGCCTCCCTGCAACCCTAATTAAGATTAAGTGGTTCAGAAAATTAATGAATGTGTTCGAGTCCTTCTTGTATTTTTATAAAGAAAAAGAATATCTGTCCCATGAAGCAAGGGACGGGGTGCAGCCAGATGTGTTAATGGGTTGGGTAGTCTACCTCACCACCCCTTCGTGGGATTTTATTTTTATCTATTCATTATATTTATGTTGTTTTGTCATAGTTTTAATTTACAAAAACGACAGTGACACAGAAAAGTATATGACAACTTATTTGAAGAAGGAGCCTGCTCAACATTCTTTTAAATAATATTAACGCTTAATACTTCACTGACCGACCCATTCTCAGAGTAGAGACTGAACCACACCCAGTCTTTTATTTTGTCAATGGGAGGAGAGTTATTTCATTCAGAGATTGCTGTGTATAAACAAATCTCATCCACCGTCTCTACTTCAGTTGTGATTTCTGTTCCTGCATTACAAACCCCAGCAGCGGAAAAATCTTGCTCGCTCGCCGCACTGCTGATAGTAAGAACACTCCTTGCCATGAGCACAAGAATTTGGAAATCCACCAACACAGTAGATCAAAAACATCAATACTCTCAATGTAGCTGAACCTGTGACCGTTAATTTTCATCTATGTAATTTTCAACCATAAAAGAGCATTTTTGGAAGGGTACCCGACCGTTGCAGAACTCTACCTTAGGCAGATTCTCCCATCATTCAGGTGAAAGCTGATGTAACTCTCTGGAAGCTCAAAGTGCTTCTGATGTGAGTAAATAAGCAGCATTTTCTTTTTGCTTGTGGTGTACCCATTGGCCATCGTAAAGTACAACATTATCCACAGAGTCGCACCAGAGAGGTGATCCGGTGCCGCGGGTTGCCCACCCCTGATTTTATGCAATGCAAAGTAAATACAATGCAATACTTCCCTCTAGTGGGCATTTTTGAAAACTACAGTGCTGTATATTTAATAGAAATGGTTATACTCAGTTCGTGTCTTTATATATATATATATATATATATATATATATATATATATATATATATATATGTATATATATATATATATATATATATATATATATATATATATATATATATATATATAAGTGGCTCATGAAATCAACGTCAAAGGTGTTCACAGCGCTGCTAGCTTTAGCTTTATCAGGGTGATACAGCTCAAAAACTTCCAGACTTCTGGAAAGCGTGCATTTCCCCTCCCTCTTGGTTTTGTTTTTTCTCGTTTATTTTTGTTTTGTCTCAACTTTTCCCGAGCTTTTTTCTCGTTTGGCTTTTGGATTTTTTGGTCCAATTCCAATTTGTTTGACCTCTAAAGCGTTCGAGAACCGAGGTACCACTGTATATTATTTTACTTTAGAGAGATTTCAAGAAGATCTCAAATGCCGAGTAATAATAACATGAACAATATATAGCTCACCAATGAAGAATGAAAATTGACATGTCATAGTAGCTTCTGCATTCCTCACAAGAAAGGTAATGAAACTAAACTAAAACCAGTCAAAACTACTGAAGCACATAAAAACCTATTGAGACATATCTGATAAATATCAACTAAATATCTGACAGACCAAAGACTCAATAGAACTAAAAGAAATAATTTAAAAGCTGTAATAGCTGAATGTTTCTTTGTCAATCATAGTGACACTGGTCAATCATGGGCATCTTGAGCTTGTGTATGTAAAGAGGGCGAATAATTGTCTGAAAAGTGTGTATATCGTCTTATTTTTTTCCTTTCGGTTGTTCCCTTCAGGGGTCGCCACAGCGAATCATCTGCCTCCATCTCACCCTATCCTCTGCATCTTCTGCTCTTACTCCAACTAACTTCATGTCCTCCTTCACCACATCCATAAATCTTCTCTTTGGTCTTCCTCTCGGCCTTTTGCCTGGTAGTTCCAACCTCAGCATCCTACGACCAATATACTCACTATCCCTCCTCTGTACATGTCCAAACAATCTCAATCTAGCCTCTCTGACTTTGTCTCCAAAACCTCTTACATGTGCTGTCCCTCTGATGTACTCATTCCTGATCCTATCCATCCTCGTTACTCCCAAAGAGAACCTCAACATTTTCATCTCTGCTACCTCCAGCTCTGCCTCCTGTCTTTTCCTCAGTGCCACTGTTTCTAAACCATACAACATCGCTGACCTCATCACCGTCTTGTACTGTGTGTGTGTGTGTATAATATATATATATATATATTCAAATGGAGGCCCAGAATCCACTGGCCTTTTAAATTGGCTATCCTTAATTTTTTAAAGTGTGAATTAAATAATTAATTAAAAATCTGTAGTCAATATATTTTGGATGATTCTGTATCATAACTGTTTCTCGCTAGATCAGCCCCGTCTCAGTGTGGCACAAGCTGCTGTTATGAAGCAGTCGCCGTTTGTGATATCTGCTCTCCACACTCTTTTCCTGCTGATACCCTTAACTCGTAACTTGGACAAAACGACTCTTTTATGCTATATTTTAAAAAATGAAAAGTTGATTGGGAGAACAGGTGAATTAATAGTTTAATGTTAAGAAGGACGCCATTAAAACTCATCATTATGTGTATTTAAAACTGAACCCTGCTGTCTTATTATTCCCTTTTTTCTTCATATTATTTTAATTCAAAGTCTTGTTTTTAATTATTGATATTCAGTTCATTCTCATCATCTTACTACTGTTATTATTCTCTATTGTGAATAATATATCAGTTCACTCATATAGTGTTATGGCTGTATTTAATACCAGACTACACTCCTGTGGTTTTTGTTGGTACACGTGGGTGAAGTAGATGCTGTCTGTTAGTTATAAACTGACTGTCTGTGACGGGGCTCACATGGATCGATGATTCAGCGTGCTGTATTTTATCAATTGAATGTAGAAATGCTTTGGGCCTATATGTCGTGATAATACCACGTAACAATGTTGTTATGCATTTACTAAGTACAGTATGTGCACTTCAATGTTGTTTTTGTTGTACTTTACTGTATCTGTAGCTTTCGTAAGCCCCCTCATTTGGGATTGTTTTCATGACCTGTCCCCATTCAAAAGTAATTAAATAGCCCTTCTGTAGATTGACTTTATGTGGCTTGGAAAAAGCCCATGCTAGCTTCTAGCCCATGCTAGTTTCTCAGGAAATCAAACCAATTTATCTGTGGAGCATTTCTTTGGCTGCATACAAACAGGAATTGTACAGTAAATTCTAAATTCTGTAGGTAATCAGTTTTTAATCTTCTCCTAGTCATAAAGACTCGCCTTCAGACGTTGCAGAAAGGAGAAGGAGAAGATTCGTATCGTGGTATAATCGACTGTACGCGGTAAGAAAACCTGTCCCAAGTCTACTGCAGAAAGTATTGTTAATTAATAAGGTAGTGAATAGTTTCCTCTTTCACGTGGTGAAATAAGAGACTTGTACAAAGGTATCAGAATAATATATTACGATATTATGACATTGCTCTGATTCATGTTGATTTCTTCTGTTACTCATAGGCGCATTGTAAATCGAGAGGGACCAGCAGCCTTTCTTAAAGGAGCGACATGTCGAGCGCTGGTCATTGCACCACTTTTTGGAATCGCGCAAGGCATCTACTTTCTGGGTGTGGGGGAGCAGTTGCTGGAGCTGCTGGGAGAGAAATGAAGTCTCGTAAAAAAAAGAAGAAAAACAGAACAACCCACACCGTACTGTTTCAGCATATGGAGAGATGAGAAAGGAGAGCATCTGCAAGTAGGGAAGGAGTAAGTAGTTAAAATGAGAAGACTGTCCACTTCCATAACCAAAGGAGTTGTTCATGCTATCATAATCAGCCCTTGCGATTCAAGGGTAGTTCATGCAATCAAAATCAGTCATGTTGCACACTAACTGTTTACTAATTGTAAATATTTAAAAACAGCGTTCTTCGAGCAAAACAGGGTCCTGCTCCTTCTGAAGGTGTCTAATTTACTTGAGTATTTGTTGAAAACACAATGGACGTAACCTATAATTCATCATAAGTACACTAGAAAAGGTATCAAAAATATCAATAAATAAACAAATGCACTTGCAGAGTGCAAGTCTCCACCCAGTCCAGCCCATTTCAACAAAAATGTCACCGATAATTTCCATCCTTATCTTACAGTGTTAAAGAATCCTCAAAAGATTCTAGATATAGAAATTGATCCAGATCATGTCCCAAATATATTGGAGACTTCCTTATCCATGTCCCATCTCTAGTAAAACACATTCATGAGAATCTGAACACAACCATAATGCAAATAACAAAGTATATAGCGCCCCTAGCTGGGCCTCTGTCTGTCTGTCTTCCTTTCGGCTTTTTCCCTTTTACTCGGGAGTCGCCACAGCGAATCATCTGATTCGCACGTTTTGATTTGGCAGAGGTTTTTTTTACGTCGGATGCCCTTCCTGTCACAACCCTTTTAGCAAGGGACAGAAACACGCTGACGACTTTGCAGCTACTCTTTACGAAAGTCAGCAATGGTTCTTTTACATGCCTCTCACCATAGACAGAGAGACATGGCCCGCCTTTGATAACCCAGTTAGCCGCACTGGGGGGGGACAGTGACAACCTTGTGGAGAGTGGGACTCAAACCCCCAACCTTTTGGATCAGTGATCCAGTGCCCTATACCACTAGACCACCACTACCCCCCTAGCTGGCCTCTAGCTGGGCCTCTACAAATAGTCCAAAAATGATTTCCTTTCAAAATGTTAAAGAATCCTTTAAAAAAAACAATACAGAATTTGCTCCAAATTCTAAGAGTCTTCCTAGTCCAAAGAACTGCCTCTATCAGAAATTGTGAAAAGTCTTTCAAATATGTGAAAATCCACATGTAAATTTTTTGCATAATCCTGCTTACAAACACATAAAATCGTGTGAATGAATCAAGTAGAAACGAGACCTGGAGGTCTAAAGATAAAAAGATATATTGGTGCTTTGAACATATTAGTGTTTACATGGAAGCGTAACAGACTGTGTAGGATCTTACTGTACTGTGTTGATCTGCGCTTTAATCCTCTTTGTTCATCAACTTCAGATTGCTAAAGTACATGGTGAACTCTGAGGTCTTTTTAAGTAACATTCAACAACATTTCCCTTTCGCCATCTTTAATATCACGCCATACTTAGCAGAAGGAACTCTGTTCTTTGAGACCCACTGTACTTTGTAAAGATAAAATTTAAAATTTCACAAACATCCAAAAACCAATTAGTCAGCAAACAGAGGCATGTCAATTTATTTACATTTTGTTTACCTTCTCTGTAGCGTGTAGGATGAGGACAGGTTGGGTTATGCGTAGAGCAAGGCATCATGCACTCATACTATACCTGTGGTATATTTACAGTGGTCAGTGGGCATATCCTGTAGCTGGTGTAGTAATGTCCTTTCATGAGAAATGTAGGAAGTCATGCTCTGCCTACATTACACCCCAGCCACTACAACAAGGACACTTTCTACATTTAAGGGATGTGCACATGTTTTGGCAGAGTGGAGCTTTTAGATTCAGCAAGAGATAGTTTAAATTCTTTTTTTTTTCTTTCTAAAAATCAGACTTCACACAGACAATTTGCAATCAGTTCCAACTTGAATGTTGCCTTCCATAGGCTCATATTAACTTTTATGCAGTGCTTGGTGGAATTCATTCATTTGTTGATCTGCTGTATTCTACTTGGGTCATAGGGAGGCTGGAGCTTATTTCAGCTGGCTTTTGGTGAAGGCAGGATACATCCTGAACAGCTCACCAGCCCATCACAGTGCCAACACACACAAACATTCACAATCACACCTTGGGGCAATTTGGAACAACCAGTCAACCAAATATACTAGTATATCTATGTATTTGTGCTGTGGGAGGAAACTGGAATACACAAAGAAAACCCATGCAATTACACGGAGCGCAGAACTCCAGCCCAAGACCTTCTTGCTGTGAAGCAAACATGCTAACCACTATACACGACAATGTTCTTTGTGTAATTGGATAAAAAAAAAAAAACAAACAAACAAAACAAATAGGCTTGATCTTAATGTGGTTTTTTTACTGTTAATTTTTTGAGGAACTTGTAATTTTATTATTATTATTATTTTTAACATGCTTACATATTATGGTGCCCACATTCCCCAGGGATCAAACTGTGGCCCAGGGCTAGCATCATAAAAAGTGTTTGCCTTTAACAGCACAGTTATGAAAAGCACTACTATAGTCTTTAAATTTATTAAGATATTTTCTGCACTTATGAAACTTTATCTTCGAAGCATCTTAATGTATGAAGTGTCACCTTAAATATGACTGAGAATAAGTGGAAGATAAAATATTGTATTAAATTATTATCATCATCATCATTATTATTATTCTGCCTATTCTATATTTATATAAGGCTTTGGTTAACATTTATTTGATATGATCTCAACAATCCTCTAAAATATATTTATTTTTGTTAGACAAATGACACCAAAAACAACCACAATGTGACTTAGTATTGTCAGCGTGCCATCTGGTCACGTGACACTCAAATCATATGCGCCTCAAAATCCATTAAAAATACAATGCAAATGAAAACACTTTTTTCTATATATACCTGCTATATATTACGATTTTCTAATCTACACACAGTGTTATTGCAGTGCTGAGTGGAGTAAAGAATTCAAAGGAAAAACTACAAACAGAAATTTAACGTTTTAAGACACAGCGAGAGGAAAATGCGACACCTTGTGGAAGGATTGTACACTGCAGTCTGACTGAAATCATTGAGCATTACTTTTAAATATACTGTTTCATAATTTCATTATTTAATTATATTTAAATCAATAATTGATCTAACTATATGAAGATCATGTACTTAGTAATTACTCAAGTAATCAGTTTATATTATCACATTATTGTATTGTATTGTATTATACATTATACTGCAGTACACACAAGTTTCTTTTGACGACAGTGTAGTTTCTCCCAGGTATAGGACATGTACCTGATGAAAAAGGCAGTTTCATAGAGGATGTGACAGTATTTCTACACAGTGTCACATTTCCAGGCCTTGTTTATTTAATTTGGATAAGAACTGAAGGTCTGTATTTAGATATCACTCGATATCACACAGAACAAAAAGGTAAAATACTGAGTATGGAAAGACAATTCGACCACACACACACGTACACACACACACACACACACACACACACACACACACGCTTCTATGAGCTGATGCACACGGAAAGCGATCCAGCTGAAAATACAAACAATTTTTATTTTAAAGAGAATTGAATACATTTGATGTGGAATATTTTCAGAAATAGTCAATCAAAATCAAGGTAAATGATCCATAACCATGGTCTTGGTGAAACACATTGGACCTGTGTAAGTACAGATTCAAAGGCTTTTAAAGAGATTTTTGAGCAATAACGGCAGAATCCTGAAACCAACCTAAACGATGCACTATTTCACAGCTACTGTATACTGTATTTCTGACATGTGAGTCAGGCCTAACTTCAATTTTGTGACACTTATTGAGGTAAACAAACACAGCTGTATCGGAGTACGGATCCTTTTCATGGGGTCAGACATATATAACATGAGTTGCCCAGTGGCACAAAAAATAGTGGATGATGCCCAATAGGGTTACAGAGTAGAGCGGCTTTGCTGTTGCCTGTTACTGTGTTTTAATTCAGGACTGGAATGATTTTTATTGGTTTTGGTACTGAACCAAGAAGAAGGAGGTATTAAACCCAGAAAGATGAAAATAAATAAATAAAATAAAATAAGGATCAGAGGTACAAAAAATTAAAAAAAAAAAATTAATAAACATTACCAAAACATTTGTAAATCTGGCAAGAATTTTTATTTCTTCATAATTCATAATTTATAAATGAGGTCCACTGTGTGTGTGTGTGTGTGTGTGTGTGTGTGTAAAAGCACTTGTGTTTATCCAATATTCCATGAACAGACTCCATGAAATGTCCAGAACTGACTCCTGGGACCATTTTAAAAGTTTACCTGCACAGCAATACATTATTTGTTCATTTTACTCAGATAATTTATTTCATTTGGTGTAAACAATATATATGATCAAATATTTATACTAACTGTTTCACATTTGAAGACAATGAAAGACAATGCCTGCTATGTTTGTATTATATCAGAAAAAATGATTATAACTCCTGTAGTGCAATGTTCCCAAATATAGAAATAAAATATATTTGATTTATTGCTCTGTTTTATATTCACATGAACACACACAAGAAATAACAAGTATACATTGTACACAACAACCACAAGTTTAAGGCCACGCAAGGTAAACCAGATGACACGTTAAGCTGTTAGTGACTTTAACAGACAGCGGAGAGGACAGAAAGAGACGTACAGTAGTCCAGATGTACTTGCTTACCGAACGAATCACATCATTTTCCATGAGTGCCTATATCATACTGTATCCTCACAAAGTTATATTAAAAGAAAGACTCACGCAGTCTGAACAACATCCTGGTTATAATACACTTCTAGTCATCAAACAAAGAAAAAATAAAACCTGGGTCCACTTTTGTTCACGAGCGAAACACTTGCACCCTCACACACCTTGGATAAAAACTTAGAGTCATATTTACAGTCATACTGAGGTGAAATCGTAAGCATTCTTTTTGGTCAAAGATTCTGTTAATCCAAGAACTTGCGGTTTGGATTAGTGCCGAACAGAGACACTCGAATTTCAGGCATCATCTGTAAAAAGAAAAGAAAACAAAAATGAACCACAATAAACATTTTCTGCCTTTCCCAATCAATTATAGAGAGCCTAAGTCCCTCCCACTCCCTCTGCTTTCCTATGATCTGGTTTGCACACATTAATATAGATGATAATTTTATGAATCATGAAAGTAACAGTTGTCATAAAACAGTGATGTAACACTTGATTTTGTGTGTGAATCTCTCGATATATGTCGCTCACAATACAACACCAGCACGGACGTCACAGTGGAACATTTTATTTCTTTCTTCCAAAACGTAAAAACAAAAAACTAGAAATTGAATCCTATATTTCAAGGTACCTTCACAGGCACATAAAGCTTATAGTGATAAGTGCATTGATTACAGAAAAATCCTGGCTGTAGCTTTCGTTACAAGTTGGCACAGTATAATAAAATGTCTCCCCCTAGTGGGAACCCTATGCACTTCTCGAACAAGAACTGAAAGACCTTGATGAGACATTGAGATTTGATCTTGACCATTACTGTATATCGTTCAGTTGGCTGTTAAGGTTTGCAAAAAAAAACAAAAAAAAAAAAAAACAAACAACTGTGGGTCTCCATTCCAGACAGCAAAACTATATAATGTGAATATTTCAAAGAACAGCAGATCCTTTCTTCACCCACTGTAAGTAGCTATACATGGTTGATGCTCAGTGACTTTACAAAGTTGGGGTGAATTAATTAATTGGGGGACATTTAGGGCCAAGTTCAAGGTGTTCACCCTATGAGATATAATAATATATGAATTAATATCCCACGTGAGTGAAACTAAGCCATCAAGATTATAAAATGGAGATATTTTCAGATCACCAGTTGTAATCAACATGTTGGAGATCAATACAATATTCTTTTTTTAATAAATTACAACCTTAACTTGTTTGTTTTCACTGAAAAGTCTTAATCAGGGGTTTCTAAAAAAGAATAATGAGCTCTACTCACTTGCTGTGCCAGGAGATCCAGTCTGCTCTCCAGCGTGTTCGATACCTTAATCTTGCCATTTGCATTATAGACCTCAACACCGCCAGATCTACACATGTTCATTCAAATCAGCAAAAATACACCTGACCGAAAGTACAAGTTCGTACCGTAAACAGTATAGAGACAGGTGATAGCTTACATGTCCGGGGAGAGGAAGTGGTCCTTGTCAATTTGGACTTCAATGTTACTCTTCACAGTTTCTTTGTAGATGGGGATATTTTTCTTAATAGCAGCCTTAATAAAAAATAAAAAAAATAAAAAAAAAAAAAGAAGAAATTTTTTATTTTATCAGTTACAACTATATATGAATACGCATTTGCTAATGGAACACTAGGTTTTGTATGTTTCTGTGTACAAAACCACCCTCCAAATCTACCACTCTGGACATGGGATTTAGGATTTTGAACATGCGACAGAATATGTTGAGCAGACTGAACAAATTTCCACAAAAATCTGCAGCTGGACACCCTGAAACTCAAAACATTTTTGGGCAGACTAAAGTTTGGCCATAAAAGCTGAGTATTATTTTGAGGGATAGTCTTGATTCATGACATAATTTAGATCTTGTTTTTTTTTACCTTGAAAGTGTAGGCTCGTTGTCCCAATTTGAGCTTCCATTAGCAAAGCCATACACTTAGATAATGTACTTTATGCGGCATCACAGGGCAGCAGAACACACTCCGAGTACTTTTTGCTCAACAGCAAACAAAGCATCTCACTCAAAATTAAAAATTACAAGAGATTGTGAAGTAAGAAATGCACTGCTGCAAAGTAAAAAAGGGCTTCTGCAGGTCATCATTTTCTGAAACCGCTTAATCGTAACTGGAGTCGTGGGGAGGCAGGGGCCCATCTTAGCCAACTCCGAGCGTTGAGCAGAGTACAGCCTGGATAGCTTGCCAAGCCATTACAGGATAGAAACACGCTGTCGTCTATGCAGGTACTTTTTTTACCAACAGCAGCAATGGTTCGTTTACATGAACCTCTCATCACAGACAGTGAGATACATGGCTGGCCTTTGATAACCCAGTTAGCGGCACTGGGGGAGACACCAGTGACAACTCAGTGATCAAAGAGCTAGAACACTCAACCTTTGGATCAGTAAGCCAGCGTCCTACCCCCAGGCTACCACTACCCCAGCTTGTGCAATTTTTAAACTTATTAAACACCATACCTAACAGAACTTTTTCATTTGTATTTAAAATGAATATATAAAAACAACATTAACTATATAATTTAAATATGCAAATAAGCAAGACAGAGGAGATAAACAAGGAAACTCTTCACCTCCACCATGGGCAGATCATCCTTACGACAGCGAATCGTCACCTTCGGTTCCAGCAGCTGATAGAAGCCCTGGTGGAAAGAGAAGACGTCTCAATGCTGATTCTAAATGACTTGGTTCTATGGTTCTAGAACCGGGGTAATAAACCGGTAATGTTCCCAGACCACCAGTCAGGATGGAGCAAATATTTTACGAGTTGACCATTTTGCTTACATCTTCAAACAACCCCGTTACAGTATAATAACAGTAAATAACCAGGTTTCAGCACCAATGGGAACAGGGTTACAGAGTCACTGTGCTGGTCTGTGATGAATAAGAAAACAGCAGACCTGCAGCAAGAGTCCTTCTAACAGAGTCGAGTACTGAGCCGGATCTTTAGCAATATCACCCAACTGCTTACGGGCTTCATTCAGAAGATCCTAATACAGGGGGATGATGGAAAAAAGGAAAAATAGAAAGAAGGGAAGCAAGAGAAAAAAAAAGACAGAAAGGTGGAGAGAAAGAGAGAGAGAGAGAGAGAGAGAGAGAGAGAGAGAGAGAGAGAGAGAGAGAAAATGAGCAAGTAAGTTGGATCATCCATCAAAATCATGAACAAGATCAACACATACACCCTCATCCATTAAACATTCTTACTCCCACATCAGACTCTCATCCAGACACTCAGACATCAGACAAATATCTACACAGACACTCAGACACAACCACAAGGAAAAAACACACAAACACACCCACAGCTCATACCATGATCATGTCATCCCGAGCCTTGAGCACTTTCAGCCTGGCCTGATTCATCAGATTAGACATTTGACTGCAAGAGACATAGATTCATTTAGCAATGATCCAAAAAGTTGTTGATAAAATGTAGAACCTTTAGGTGCTTGGATGAAAGATTGAAAACCGACTCACATTTTCTTCTGCTGTTCAATCTGCTTCTCTTTCTTCTCATAGTACTCCATTATCTTCAGCCTCTGGGTTTGCACAAGTCGCCCCTTCTCAATGTTAAACTCCTCCTCAGCCTGCAGGACAAAACACATACAGTGATACCTCTGCTCACGAACATAATTGGTTCCCAGAAAGTGTGTGTAAGGTGAAAAGTTCGTCTTCCGAACATTTATTTCCCATAAGAAACCATTAAAATGAGAATAATCCGTTCCCAGGTCCCCATAAAACATAATTTTCTACTAAATAAGCCTTAAAACTACACAAAAATATACCTTATTTTATGTATAATAAATGTGCTATTGTATTGTAATTAAAGAAATAAACTGTACTGTATAATAAATTCGTTTTATTTACCTTTGTGATGGTAGTTGATGGCTTGATGGAATGGAGTGGGAGGAGGAGGGAGGGAGGGACTTACTGTTTGGAAGGAGTGTTTGGAAACGCCTACTGTTTGGAAACACCCTTAGCCACACACGCACCCTTAATAGCTTCCTTGTTCTTAAGGATGGGAGCAATGGTAGACTTAGCGTACTGGTACTTGGACGCTAAGTCACACAAACGCACACCTCGTTCGTGTTTTTCAATGATCTCCGCCTGTGGTGGGGTCTTTTTCGGTCCCACAATAGCAAAAGTACACTCAATATGGTCCAAAATGTCTATCAAACACAAACCACTTCCGCACTCAAAGAAAGGGGGTGACGAACTGTGACGCCATGAGCGTGCGTCAGCTTCTCGTGGCCGCCACCGTGGCGCTGTTCGACCATGTGGTTTGATTCGTCCACCAAAAACTAGTTCGTCAGCAGAGACTATATGATCGCAAATTTAATGTTCTTGAGGCGAAAAGTTCGTGAGCTTAAGCGTTCGTCAGCGGAGGTTTTACTGTACTTCAAAATCAAATAAAGTCCGAGCAGTCTGTGAGGCGAGAAGATGCAGCTCAACATCTACAGTGATGTGCAAAAATATATTTTTTACCTTGGCTTCAATTTCCTCTGCTTTCTCGCTGGCCTCTTGGTCAATAAAAGCCATCATGTGTTTGATCTGGAAATAGATTGTGTGTTAACAGCTGCAGAATCTCTTTCACTTCATTATTAATACTCAGACAGGTCTTACTATGGATGGCATTTATGCCAAAGTCTAATTATTTACAATAGTTCTATCCTGTGTCACCCAAATGAGATTGGGTTCCTTTTTGAGTCTGGTTGTGCTCAGGGTTCTTCCTCATGCTGCTTCAGGGAGACATTCACTCCCTTGATCATTAGTGGTCAGATTCATGTAAAGCTGTATGTGAAAATGTTTGTTATTAAAATTGTCACCAAGTTTTGTGATGCTTTCTAAAATTACATATTCGATAAGAAACCAAGCAACAACTTGGTTCATATCCAATACTGATACAACATGCACACTTGCATTTCTTGAGGCGGCAGAGCCGCGCCATTACATCATTGTAAACACCTCTGCTTTCCCAGCAATGCAAGTGACAAGCAGAAAAACAATATCAAACTTCTGGATTATGCAGACTTGATGGCTCTGTTTTGGCAATGGCAGCTATAAAATTTTAGGTGTTCATGATAATCCCACCCCCAAACAATTCTTGGTGGTTGACCAAAAAAGTGATGGTGCTGCACTCAAACTAGTTATGCTGTCCAAAAGCTAGCTCACTGGCTATTAAAATGCAAAAAAAAAAAAAAACAACCTTACTTTAGTCGCCTCAAAGATGAAGAAATGGAAAACTCCATCATTGCACAATCACAGACATCCTTGTTTCAGTTCTGGACACTGAACGATAATCCTCAGACTTCTCATATCACTCACCTGACTACGGTAATACAAGTTTCTCTTTGACCAGATCAGAAGGATGTGAACATTCCTCTCCACAGAGGTAATGCTAGTGCTTGTCCAGATCCTGATCATCATGAAATTGGACTAATCTTACTTAGATATTCTACACACCATCTAACTCTTCCTGAACGCTTCAGCTCTAAACAATAGGTTCTCCAATATCTCCCCACTACTTCACTTCAACACTTTGCCTACAAAGTCAAAAACAGATCCAAAACACAGCTGATGGAATACATGTCTTTCTGCTTTGTAATGTCCTCTGAATACAGCTCGACTCATCCCACAATTCTTACAGATACAAGGAAGTCCTTCATTAAGACCTCTCTCTGATACCCAGGTTATGCAATTAATTCCCTAGAGTCATCAGTTGTCTTGAAATAAATAATAAAGACCTGAACTCTTTACTACACCCTTATACAGGGTATAGTAATCAGAGAATATAGGTAATTAGATTTATTTGCCCTTGTAGTTTGATATAAACAAATAACAGCAGTGTGACATCTGGGGCACTCCACGACATCTTGATTAAAACATCCAGCATGTCAGAATTTTTTGCACTTTCTCAAACAGTTGGTTCACTTCAATGATACATTGTTGGTGACCGGATGGGGTCAGACTTGTATTGCTGACAGTCTCCGCATCAAGACACAACAAGAATTTTCCGCCCTATATTTGCCTGACATTGTGATTATCATGAACCACAAAAATATCTGAAGAATATAGTGTGAGCGCAGCATTAGCATGCACTTGTTTTATAAATACAGAGACACATTACAGTAAATGAACACCCCTCATCAAACTTAAAATATAACATTAATTTTAGACTACGGTATATAAAGTGTTTATAGTAATTAAGTACACTGACAACACCAGGAGAACAGAGAGTTCTCTGATTTTCAAAGAGGGCATACTGTAGGTTGATCTAATTATGAATTTAGTTAGGATTAGAATCTTGGACTTCCTCTTGCTACAGTCAACAGAGTGATAGTACAAATCAGCTCTAAAGACATGAAATCAACCGCATCTTATGTAGGTCGACCCAGACCCTCTGACAGTGTCTCTCTTCAAACTGTCAAGCAGACTGTTGAAAATAATCCTCACTGTACGCCAACTGATGTTTCATAAAAATTACAAGTGAATTGGAGTACTGCTGTAAAGAATCTTCATCAGCTTGGCTAATATGTTTATGTATAGTCATGATTGGTATATCAGTGAAATTCTAAAAATAGGAATTTTCATTAGAGAAAAACATCACTGGATAGCTTTTCATTTCAGAAGCTAACTGTATTAAAATTACAAAGATTCTGCATTTTTTTTTTTTTTGCATACTGAGAAAAGTGCCAAATGGGACCCATGAATCCAGGATAAGCAATGACCATTGACCAGCCCTGTTACAAGGCAAATTCAATGGAAAGGGGCGTGTCCCTAGAAGGTGAATGTTTGAAATGCAAATTCAAGATAATCAGAACACATTGTATTATTGATAAGATTCAACCAAGCGCCTCCTATCAGGAAAGCTCAAACAGCATTAGGGTCAGTAAATATACACACACACACACACACACACACACACACACACACACAGAGTCAACCACTGCAATTCACCTTCAAACCTGAACCAAAACTTCACATGCTGATGTATCTCAACCACCAAATTTTTCCACTATTCTAAGTTGATATTAATGGTCACTGATTGATTTAAGTATGTAATATGGAATTCTAGTGATTTGCATAGGATTTATTAATGTACAAAAATATAATGTACTGACCCAGTCAGACTGGGCAGGTCATAGGATTTACTGAGAACATGGGCCATGGACACGAAAAGTGCTATACTGTATACCCATCAATGGATGAATCTTCCAAAAAATGATGGAATTCACTTTTAATATATCTCTCTAGAAATGATCATATCCCAATTAAATGTAATAATTTTTATTGATTATAAAAGACCTACAAGAATTGAGTACTGAAGAAAAGAGCCATGATTGCTTAAGACTAGAACATTATGCAACTCTGGAAGGTGGAAAAGCAGAAATAAGACCACAGAGGTCCAACACGGACAGGAGGATCATGTGTCCAAGTCTTAGAACTGCTGCATAATTTGGATAGTTATTTAAGTTGGTTTAAATTTGTGCGCTATCTGAATGTGGACCTCTTCTTTGGGGTTCATAATGATGATTGTTATTATCATCACTTTAAGAAAAATAAGGTGAATTAAAAAAACGTTTGTCTTTCCTCTTGCTGAAACGTATTTTCCAGAATATCACAGAAATTCTAGCAGTTTGTGACTTTATACCAGTAATGACTGACTTAAGGAAGGAAAAGAGACACGTTTAGTTTTGTACTCTAATAAATTGCTAAGCAAACTTTATAAACTCTTTACAAACACTAGTACCTGTTTCTGAACGTCGACATCGCTGAGTGCCATGGCTGAAGTTCTGCTGTCAAAACTAAACTCAAAACAAGTCAATGTTTTCACTCAGAAAACAAAAATAAAACTAAAAACCGGATTGAGTTGAGCTGCTTTCCGTGAAACAGTGGAAACACTAGCTTTGAAAGGGCGAGTCAGCTGACCGGAAGTGCAGGATCTTTCACGTGACGCGTTGTGATGCTACAGAGGGGCGTGGTTTTGCTCATTTGACGTCAACAGGCTGTTAGTGTGAGTTATCCGAACGAACATAAATCACATGGTTAGATAGATAGATAGATAGATAGATAGATAGATACAGCTTTATTAATCTCACAATGGAGAAATTCACTGTTACAGGCTCTTGAGGTACCATCAGTAGGGGGTGCAAAAATAGATACATATACATACACATACATACACACATACATATATATATATTATATAAGTAAATAAATAAATAGATACATAAATAGTATAAATTAATAAACAATAAAAGAAAAGAAGGGAATGACTTTATAGACTGGCCTATATTAAAGTGTAATGTATCTGAATGCAGAGTAGATGGGGTACATAGGCAGATTGGTAAATTATTGAATGGTGATTAAAATATACATTTATAACTACATTTTATACCCTTGTGAAATGCCCCCCCCCCCCCCCCAAAAAAAAAAAAAAAAAAGGAGTATACACATTTCTTTGTAAAAGAAAATTACAATTTGATGAAATTGGTTGGGTGACATGTGGCGGTTAGCATGTCCACCTCACTTATGGTCCTGAGTTCGAGTACTGTGCCCAGACAGAACATTTCTATTTGGGGTTTTCATGTTCTCCCTAATATGGGTTTTCTGTGTACTCTAGTTTTCACCCTCAGTTCAAAGAAAAACATTAGGCTAATTGGATAGTTAATATATCACCATGAATATTGTGAAATCTGATTGGTCCCCTTCCCTTTCTCAGGATTCAAAATTGATGGAAACTCCAACATTAGAATTAATTTACAATTTTATCTTGTTTTTTTTTTAGATTTCCAGACAAGAAAAAGTTCACAGACTTGTACTTGAAATGTGTGCAAACTTGTGAAAGAAATGTGCAGCCCACAAAGATCACATGACTTTGTCACATCCATTTTCATTCAGTGAATCCAAATCTTATCATGAAGCAAATACATATGATAGTATTCCAACCATTGTTAACATATGAGAACAGCCGAAAGTCAGATTTGTTGTACTGTACTTGATGGCTAACAATAAACAGTATTCCATAGTAGTTTTTGTTTAATTCCCTTTAAAATATCTAAGTTTTAATGCCTTTAAGTTGCAAATTATATATGTATTTCAATGTAAAAATCAAAACAACATCAAGAAATAAGAGAGAATGAAAGAACACATCCTCCATAAGCTGTGCTGGCTATTGGTTGGGGCCTGGAGTCAAGGAAAGACAAAGGTTCTGTTTTTATCCCTCTGCTTTCATGTCTGTCTGTCTGTCTTCCTTTCGGCTTTTTCCCTTTTACTCGGGAGTCGCCACAGCGAATCATCTGACTCACACGTTTTTGATTTTTGGCAGAGGTTTTTACACCGGATGCCCTTCCTGTCACAATCCTTTTTTTTAGTAAGGGACAAAAACACGCTGACGACTTTGCAGCCTACTCTTTACGAAAGTCAGCACTGGTTCTTTTACAGGCCTCTCACCATAGACACTGAGAGACATGGCCGCCTTTGATAACCCAGTTAGCCGCACTGGGGGGGGACAGTGACAACCCAAGAAAAGTACTGAATACACTCACAGAGATGTGAATCATCCAGTCGACATGTAATAGTTGATTTAGAAATGTTTGAATCCACTTAAAAAAAATTACCTTTTCCAAGGAGGTTCTATTTAACCTTGGTTTGTATGTTTGCCAGCAGGATTGTGCAACAAGTTATATGCAGACACAAAAGCGTTTACTTTTATGAAAAGTTTATTTAATTCAATTTTTTTTTACGTGATTTGGATCAAATTCTGGACCACAGAATTTTTTTTAAAGGATTCTTTAACATTGTGAGATAAGATAATTTTTTGTAAGTGTTGTGTTCCAGCAGATTCAGGAGAGAGCGCTCTTTTCTTTTTGGCTTGTTGGAGATTTGTGGTATTTGTGTTCACAAAAGGCTATTGAAAACAATCTGGGTATGTCCATTGCTACTTTATAGACTGTAAAATTTGACAAGCTCATCTTATATCTAAAAGAATTCAGTAAACCAGTAGTCCTGAAATAGAGAAGTAAGCACAACAACTTTCTTTAAGTGCTGTTAAACTGTTACAGCCTTTCATTTTCTGAAATAAAACTGTCCTGGTATAACTATCTGTTGCATCCCTGAACCCTTGGCCCAATTTTGTCATGTGGTGCTGCTGGTGTAGTGGCGAGGGTGATTGAGGGTGACTCATGATTGAGAGGTTGTGGGTTTGAATATCCATTAGAAGTCTAGGTCTTAACCACAAGTGTGCCTCTGTCCAGCCACCCAGCAGTATGAATGGGTACCAGTAAAAAAAAATGGAAACGTAACCTACGGTGAACTCGAGTTAGAAGTAAACAAACAAACAAACAAAAAACACCTGCAAGTTCAAGGTCAAATCTACCACTGTGTTGTGTAATACCCAAGAAGAGAACTTGTCTGATACTGCAGTTTCTGATAACGCTGAGAATTGAACACATGGGCGGAATAGTACAGTATAAGAAAGCTGCAAGAGGAATTTGGTATCAGCAAAAGGGACCATGAGGATCTGCATAGCACTCTTCAGCTTTTTTGTGGCAGCATATTGCCATAAAGTCTTCAATGGGTAAATGTTTGATTATAATAGAGGAAGCATTATTGCAGGATTAATTTAAAAAAGTTTTTGTACATTTGTATTTGTCATACTAAACACTTCATCGATAATAGTCACAGAGGATTATTATTATTATTATTATTATTATTATTATTATTATTATTGCACAGTGTTGTTTTCGAAATGAATAAATCCCACTGCTTCAACATCAGTTTTTTAATAAACAATTGTTGCAAAATTTACAGTCCCCTTTGTGATTTTAGGAAACTAATTGATGTCATTTTGTATATAAAAATCTGTCTTCTTCCCCAACAGCGATCAGGTTCTTAGAGTTCATGCAGAATCTGAGAAGCAAATCCAGCTCTTGAAGGATTTGGAGAACGCAGAAGATCTGGAGGTATCGTAACTTTCAGCAGTATGGTATATGATAACCATTATATGCTATTTTATACATACATACATACACATGCACATGACCACTGATTTTTGTTTTTCAAATATGTTTAATATTAAATGGACTTAAATAAATGTACATAGATGGATGGATGGCATGGTATGGATGTAAGAATATATTTAATGCAAAAAACAGTGTGGGTGCTTTTTATATTTTATTTTTTTTTAATTGGGGAAATTAATTGATTACACAAAATAAGCCGTTTTACGCATTCTGGCATTCTGGCTTGTGCTATGCATTATGGGATCGGTGCTATCAAGCAGACCTTTTTAAAAATGGTGGAATGCCGTATGAACGTGAGCAACCAGTGCAGTTTAAAAGGTGGAAAGTGTTTTGTAAATGTCGAGGTCAGCTGTCGGTAGCTCTGAGGTCAGGATCAGCTGTAAACGTGTACATATATAATTTTCTGATGAAGCGCATTTATGGCCCAGTAGTCAATTACACAATATGGGGCAGTGGTGGTCTAGTGGTATAGGGCGCTGGATCGCTGATCCAAAGGTTGGGGGTTCGAGTCCCACTCTCCACAGGATTGTCATTGTCCCCCCCAGTGCAGCTAACTGGGTTATCAAAGGCGGGCCTTGTCTGTCACTGCCTATGGTGAGAGGCATGTAAAAGAACCATTGCTGACATTCGTAAAGAGTAGGCTGCAAAGTCGTCAGCGTGTTTCTGTCCCTTGCTAAAAGGGTTGTGACAGGAAGGGCATCCGACGTAAAAACCTCTGCCAAATCAAACGTGCGAATCAGATAATTCGCTGTGGCGACTCCCGAGTAAAAGGGAAAAAGCCAAAAGGAAGACAGACAGACAGTGAATTACACAATATGTCATTACATCACCTAACACTGACACTACTCTAGAGTATTCTACATCCTTGAAATTTACATAAAGAAATCCCAGTAAAACATGCCTGATCTGATCTAACAGAACACGTAGTTGAGATATATTTGTATCGGAAGTGATAACAAGCCTCACACAACCCAAACATAAATATCAAAATCGCCTACTGGAAATACGGCATAAACTACCATAATACTAGCTATGTGTTCAAAGGAATTGGGTTAATATCTAAATATGTTTTTGTATGGAAGTCATTTTTAATTATAAAAGAATTTAGAATGTAACACTGGTATTCCCTTAGAACAATTATAACAGCAGCTGTAAACGTGTAATTTTGAACACTAACTGAAGGTAAATGTGTTATTTTGTACAGTAAATAAACTATCTAAAGATGAACATGCTGTCTTGTAGTGGATGATAGTAGGGGGTCTGAGGTGTAGCCCATTTGATTCACTGATTTCCTTAATTAAAATCTAAATATGTCTGCTAATAAACAATAAACATATAGAAACAATTCAGACGCTCACTAGTTTAATCCACTGTGAGCATCTGTATTTTTCTTCTTTGTGGGTAAATTGCGGAGAACTGTTGATTTGCATCGTACATTCTGTTGTTTTGGTTGAACTGGTTTCCATGGTAACTAATGACCTTGGCTTACCGATGTTCACACTCCACCCATTCCGCCAACATTTATCATATGCCTCTTTGACTTCTGTAGATTCACCAAGATGTCTCTTTCAAAGTGAAATCTGGTATTCAAGTTTGATGTACAATAAAGTGTCATGTCTCAAAAATATGAATAAAATGAATAAAAGAACAAAAAATAAATAAAATGAATAAATCTCTGGATAATTACAACAAGCGCCGTAGGATTTGAACCTGTGGCTTTGCATTAAAAAGAATTGCCAGTGTATCAACTTTAAGGTATTTATCCATCTGCACCTTTACTCCACCTGGAAAACAGTCCATAATCTGGTTATAAATTCTCTTCTGAAAACATGCCAGTATTCATGTTTATTTTCCACTGTCACACGATAACACAGTTATCCATGTTATCTAGTGACCATGTTATCTGGTGGTAGTAAACTCACCAAAACTAGTATTTGAAATTATAGTCTTTTTTTGTCCTCTTTATCAAGGCCACCACTTTGTCCTGTTTATTTAGTATTGTGATCGGGGCAGTGGTGGTCTAGTGGTATAGGGCGCTGGATCGCTGATCCAAAGGTTGGGGGTTCGAGTCCCACTCTCCACAAGGTTGTCACTGTCCCCCCCCCCGTGCAGCTAACTGGGTTATCAAAGGCGGGCCATGTCTGTCACTGTCTATGGTGAGAGGCATGTAAAAGAACCATTGCTGACTTTCGTAAAGAGTAGCTGCAAAGTCGTCAGCGTGTTTCTGTCCCTTGCTAAAAGGGTTGTGACAGGAAGGGCATCCGACGTAAAAACCTCTGCCAAATCAAACGTGCGAATCAAATGATTTGCTGTGGCGACTCCTGAGTAAAGGAAAAAGCCAAAAGGAAGACAGATTTAGTATTGTGATCAGATTCTGTGCAGTTCCATTTATTTCTGTTAACCCAATGTTTATGCGATATCTGTTTGAACTAATGACGCTTTGGCACTGAATGTTTGGGTTGGAGTGTGGATGATTAACAAGTATAAATGCATTTCGTTTACTTTCAAGTTTGGTAAGTTGCCATATTTCACATTAAATATTGTCACTTTGCTGAGAAAAATATTCCTTTGGTCATAATAGCAATATTTTAGCCTCAGGTTGTCTTGCGTACAGTAAATACATCAGGTAGAAAACAAGTAAGCTTCATACATATACATACACACACAGTGCAATTTTCATTATTTAAACATGAACTGGTTAGTAAGGCAGTGATTAAAAAAGCACATAAAATACAGAAGTTCAACATTCAGTTTATTAACAATAACCACATATCAGCATATTTTGAGGAATCCATTTTCTCGTACATTTTAATAACTACATTTTCAGTTAAATACACAGGCATATTCCAGCTGTCGAGATGAAATATGTACAGACTCATTTTTTCAGGTGTTCCGTTCAGAAAAGAAGAGCATTACAATCAAACACACAAAGCAATTTTTTCGAGAGAAAAGTCTCGTACACGTCTACCAGCCTGTAGCTCTGATTTGACCAGTCAGAGTTCTTTTTCATGCCCATGACTGACTCCTATACCCTCTTTTGCCCATCAAGACCCCCCCACCTCGTCGCCGCCGCCCCATACCTTCAAGTTCACCATCTTTTCAGTTCACCACCATTATTGTCTGGCATACACTTGCTGAGATTGTTTACTTTCAGCTTATTGACTGAACATTCCACTCTGATTGGTCCAGACTGACATCAGGTCTCTTGTCTCAACATGCCTCGAGTTGACCTTGACTAGGGGCCCCCTCCAATTTCCTCGGATGTCCAATTTGTTTTCTTTTCAAGACCAGTCAAGCAATACCCATACAGTGAGAAATGGCTGAAATAAAGTAATCTTACACTCAATTCAGTGAACAATCTCTTCATACAGTGGTTACATAAATCATTAAAAAACAAATAGTTCAGTAGGTATACTGTATCTGTAGGTATAATAATGAACAATTTAAATATATATTTCATTAGCGATGACATCATTTGACAGTTCTCCATTTCAGGATTACAAATGTCTATAAAAAACAATCAGTTTCATTCCAAAGCTAAAACAATTCCTGTTAATTATTAATTGATTAATTCATAATTAATTCCAGTCCATGAGAGGGAAGTCCAGCAATTTGCATAACATTTATGGAGGACCAAATATATGAAATTATGACATTTCAGATCGGCAGACCAAAGGCCTTCCTCAGGTCATGGGTCCAAATCCCACAGCGCCCACAGTGGTGCCTGATAGTCCGATCTATCTCCACTTCACAATCTGATTGTAAGAATCAACCCAAGTCAAAATACATGGGTTATAAGTCTGCTTCTTTCGTCAGATCCTCAAATGATTTCCAATTGGTAAAATGATGGGCAAAACAGCGTTTGGCTAAAACTCATCTGGTACTTACAAAGCAATCAGACAGAATCCCTTTTGACACTTTTGATTCGAGTTAGGGGAAAATACAGAGTGCGCATAGGAGACAATAAAGAGAGATATATATAGAACACAGTGAAAGACAGATAATATATGACAGAATGAACCCTACGCTGGTACAGAAAATAGAAAATGTATTAAAGTATAATATCCAGCCGACTCCACACACACACAGGGATTTAGTAATTTAAGCTTGGCTAAATAGGATGCAATTCAGGTACCCAAAAGCAGGAGAAAATTGTCAGTTGCAAATCTATAGCACACAGACCAATGTTTATTTCTACATATGATGCCACAGACACAAAGACTATATGAGGAAATGAAGGTTAGATTATCAAGTTCCCTAAAATATACTGTTATACAGAGACATCATTTTAGAGTTACTGTTTTAGCCAGTTATGTCTTAACCCAGCAACAAAGATCAATGGTAGACATATAGGTACTATATATTATACAAAAATGGTGCGATGTGATTGGTTCCTTATGTGGGGATAGTAGACATTATTGTTCATTCAACATTTTTTTAATATCTAATTGGCAGAAAACTATCAAATAATTCTTGGTATTTTTCTATTTGCCAACTTACCCATCATCGACATCGGATAAGCTCAATGATAACTGCTCAATTACCAAGCCAGCAATAATCATTCAGCATATAATTGGAAGGCATGCTCCTCTCAACAAGCCAATAGTTGCATTTGGTGAAAAAAGACCACTTCATATACTTCAAATACTTTTATTCCATATTTTTGTGGAATTTGTGTAGAATTAAATGTGCATAACATTATCAGGGAATAGCATGTGACACTTTCAGCAGACTCCAGAGTTAAGAATATTTTGAATGAATAAGAAAACAATTAGGGTTGGTGGCGTAGTTGTTAGCCCGTCTGCCTTGCAGCAAGAAAAGTCCTGGGTTTGAGTCTTGGATTCAGGGAGAATATTTCTGTGTAGAGTTTGCCTGTTCCCGCTATGTTTGCATCTATTAGCTCTAGAGATTCTGGTTTCCTTTCACAGTTCACATACATGCAGAGTAGGCTAATTGGCTGCTCCAAAATTGCTCCTAAAACCAGAACACAGGTTAGGCGGTTGAATCACAATTAAAGTTCTATCTGTTATCATGCAGCTGGACTTCTGGACTCATGTTTCCAGAGACCTTCCTGTTGACATCCATGTCCCATTTGCCAGGCGGTCCATGGTCCAGAAATTGCTTCAGGATATAGCGATACCATACCATGTAATGATTGAGGATTTACAGGTAAGGAGAATGAAAAACTCGGGATACATGCACTGGTGGACTTCTAATAGTTACTGAGTACATTAAAGAAATTTATAATGAATGTCTTGATTTCATGTGCAACAGGAACTCCTGGATAAGGAACAGGAGGACATACAGCGTAATGCCCACAGGACTACCACGAAGAGCTTCAATTATGCCACCTACCACCGCCTTGACGTCGTGAGTACTCATATCTTCTCATCTTAGACACAGGCTGATGATCTGATTGGAAGAGTCTTGATGAATTTTGTATGAGTGATAAAGATCACAGCTATGTATTAAAGCATGTGATGTGTTATTCTTTCTTGAGAAAGATACAGGGACTTGGATGGTGGATGAGTCACATATAAAAGTATAATTAGTTTTTTAATTTTAATTTTAGAGAAAAATGGGTGAATGTTGTAAGACCTTGTACAATACAGTAGGAACACAATAAAAAATAATGAGGACATTGTATGGTCTTTGTGGATATGGAGGACTTGGTCCAATTTGGACATTCATTCATTTATTCATTCTAATTCATTAATCCTGCTTGACACTGTTGTACCCTCAGTGCGGCGAACTGGGTTATCAAAGTCCAGCCATGTCTCTTACTGTGTGTGGCAAGAGGCATATAAAAGAACCATTAGTGACTTTTATCAAGAGTAGGCATTAGGTTGGCGTCAGCGTGTTTCTGCCCTGCGATGGTCTGGTGAGCTGTCAAGGGTGCGCTTTGCCCTCACCCAGTCTAGGCTGAGATGGGCGCCAGCCTCCCTGAGTTCCTAATTAGGATTAAACGGCTCAGAAAATCAATGATTAAAATCAAGTCGATGAAGCCTGGACATAACTGTGTAAAAATTGTTCAAAAAGAGTAGGCCACTGGGTTACCTTCAGTGTGTGTGGGACAATTTGGAACAACCAATTAGCCTGATTGCACATGTCTTTGGACTGTGGAAGGAAATCGGAGTACCCAAAGGAAAAACATACAAGCATGGGGAGAACATGCAAACTCCACACAAAAAAAGCCTTCTCCAAGCCCGGCACTTGAATTCATAACCTCCTTAAGCAGTAAGTGCTTAATAACATCATAACAACAGTATTGATGTAGTAATGATGTAACTAAGATTTAGTATTGACTTAAGTGATGCTGTACGAGTGTGACCCGGTTTTGAATGTACAAGAAAACTAATAGAATGAACAAAAAAGTACAGCTTGTGACACTGGATTTATCAGGACATGCCAAACGGACTTCGCTTGAGTAGAATGGAGGCTAAGCGGCGTTATGTACAATGAGCTAATCATTACTTTGAAATAAAATTCTTCAGCGTAATAAAAATGCTCTGCTACACATCAGCGTCCCTATCATTCTGTTACGGTTTAACTCCTGCTTGCTGTAGATTATAATCTACTGATTATTACAGCTATTAAGACTTACAGGCAAGTTAATAGTATAGTCTTAATGCATGCAGATCTACAGCTGGATGGACAGCATGGTAGCCAGTCATCCCAAGTTGATTTCCAAGGTGCAGATTGGACGTACTTATGAGAACCGTCCCATGTATGTACTGAAGGTGAGAAGGGAAAAAAATGTGTATCATGTCCAAAGCAAAACTGTATGAAGATTTTGGGAATGTTATTCAGTAAATAATTCAATATATGATTTTAGTTTAGCACTGGCGGAAGCAACCGTCCCGCAATTTGGATTGATGCTGGAATACACTCAAGAGAATGGGTCTCGACTGCCTCTGCTTTGTGGATGGCAAACAAAGTGAGTAATTCAGAGGATTCACAGAATACCTTTTGGGACGATGTGAAAGTTTGTTATTTTATAAAAGATGGTAAATCGACTTAATCCTGTCCATCTCTTGCTCTGTATACATTAGATGGCCACAGACTTTGGTGTTGATTCTTCCGTGACTTCTCTTCTGAGCCAAATGGACATCTATCTGATGGTTGTGACCAACCCTGATGGCTATGACTACTCTCATACTAATGTAGGTATACGACTTTTAAACCTGCAGCCAAAATTGTGCAACGTGACTAACTGTGGAAACACTGGCATATAGTTTGTTGCTGAAACACTTTATGAATTCAGTTTCAAACATGTACCCATACATTGTCCGAGCTGATAATTTGAGGTTGGCTTAAGCAATGTGGGGTGTTGTTTTTTAAGGACCCATCCAGTGTCAAAGATTTTTCAAGTACAGTCATGAATAGATCGCCGATTTAATTTCAAGATTAACAGAGTGGATATCACAGATATAATTTCTTCCTGCCATTAAAGCATTTTGTTCCGGATATGAATATAGATTTAAAGCAATTTAAATCCTATTCTGAATATAAGCACTTCTTGGGGGCAATTCCCTGCACCACCTCAAAACATCAAATTCAGATTTCCAAATTTTGACTGTTGGGTTATTGATTTTTAAAAATACATCATTAGACTCTTCTTGTTACCACTTTCTTTCTCGTCACAATGTTGTCTGTTCAGCAACAGAACTCTTTGAGCACATACCTCCACAAAGTGGAAAAAAAGGCATATTGTACACACCACCCCCCTGCTTGACTTACTGTAATTACACACTGCCAAAAAAAAAATCTACTTTAGAATGTTAAAAAAAACATTTAAAATATTCATGTGTGCAAAAAAGATTTGATCAGATCATCTCTAAAATTTAATGCAGTTTTCCTTGTCTAAACTTCACCTCTGACATAAATTTTTGAAGTACAGAATCTTGCTGAACATCACACAAACCAAAAACATAACCTTCTTGCAGAGGTAACAAGGGCTGCAGTGTCAAACACAATAAGCAGGATTTTTACAAATACATTTTAAGAAAGAAAATGAGAGGTTAGTGAGGAAACTACTCTTTATAGCTACAGTAATAAAAGTCTTAACATCAACTTGTTTTGCAGATGTTCGACAGTGATTCCTGACGAAGGAAAACACAATCCCGATTCTTATGGAATTGTTTATTTCTTATCTTTAGAACCGCATGTGGCGGAAAACTCGTTCAGTCAAACATGGTTCCACATGTCGTGGTGTTGATCCCAACAGGAACTGGGATGCTGGCTTTGGTGGTAAGAAGATCATCCCTAATCTATTACAGTAAGTAAACATTTTCACAATGCTAGATGGATATATATCTCTGCATGCTCTCTGCAGGCCCCGGTGCCAGTAAAAATCCATGTTCAGACTCTTACCATGGACCTTCTGCACACTCGGAGATCGAAGTGAAGAATATTGTGAACTTCATCAAGAGCCATGGCAACTTCAAATCCTTCATCTCCATCCATTCCTACTCACAGCTCCTCATGTACCCATATGGATACACCTGTAACAACATCCCTCAACAGGCTGAACTCGTAAGCTGATGCGTTCTTTTATTGAATTCTTGTTCTGATTGGTCAGAAGGCAGAGATTAATTTCTCTCTAACAGTATTAGTTTAGATAATCGTGGAGAAGTGGTTAGCACAGCCTTAAAGCAAGGATGTCCCAGGCTAAGCAAGGTCATTTCTGTGTAGACTTTGCATGTTCTCTCTGTGATTGTGTGGGTTTCCTTGGGGTGATATGGGTTCCTACCTCAGTACAAAGATATGCACTTTAGACAAATTGACTCTTCCAGAAGGCGAACACTTCCTCCTGCTTATAAAGCCTATTAGTGATGATAGAGGTGCCTCATGTCCTACCACTTAAGAATCATCAGGAGGTCGTGGGTTCAGATTCCTGTTACATCCCCACCGTGCTAAGACCCCTGGGCAAGGTCTGAACCACAAGTGTACCTCTTTCTACCCAGAAGTATAATTGGGTACCAGTAAAACATAACTGAGGCGGTAACCTGCAATGGACTCGTGTTCCATCCAGGAAGAATTGAATTCCTACTTCACATTATGGAAACCGGGATAAGCACCGGCCTGATGAATCACTAGGGTTGGGTGCAGAAGACAAGGCATTAAAAATAATTGTAAACTAATATTGTCATTTATTTTATTTTTATCATTTCATTGATTTCTGTTAATAAAAATAAATGGAAACGTTGGCTGATACCAAGAATATAATAGTTTCTGAAATTCTATAATAGCAAAAATAAGTAATTCTGATTAGGTATCTCGTTCATTCATTTTCTGAACCGCTTAATCCTAATTAGGGTCAGAGGGAGGTCAACACCTATCTCAGTCGACTCTGGGTGAGGGCAGAGTACACCCTGGACAGCTTGCCATTTCATCACAGGGCAGAAACACTCTGATGGCTATGCAGACTACTCTTGTCGAAAGTCAGCAAAGGTTCTTTTACATGCCTCACACCATAGACAGTGAGAGACATGACCAGTCTTTGATAACCCAGTTAGCTACACTTTGAGGACAGTGACAACCTGTTGAGAGTGGAGCTTAAACCCCCAACCTTAGGCTCAGTGATCCAGCACCTTTCCACCAACCCACCACTGCCCTCATTAGGTATCTGTGACTCTAATTCATTACAACACCCTGTGGGGGATTGGTTTTATGATAATTACATTCCCTCAAGCCAGCAATCCCATATTAACATTTCTGAGAATTTCTAGCAGAACTGATTGAAAAGTTGAATGATGGTGGTGAATGATGTAAAACTGCAAGTCAAACTCTCTAGTTGGTCGAGATGATAATAAAATCTCCTGATCTGTCTTGTTTTAGGATTCTGTCGGTCGACGTGCAGTGCAGGCCCTCAGCGCTTTGTATGGAACCAGCTACAAAGTTGGAAGCATTTGCAGAATAATTTGTGAGTCAACTGATCAGTCTTTCTTTTTGTTTGTTATCTCTACCAGTTTTGCTCATGATCATTTAATGTTTCTTTTATCGCTGCAGATCAAGCCAGTGGTGGAAGCATTGACTGGAGTTATGACAGTGGGATCAAATACTCCTTTGCTTTTGAGTTACGTGATACCGGTCGCTATGGTTTCCTTCTCCCGGCCAATCAGATCATTCCAACTGCCAGTGAAACTTGGCTTGCTCTTAAGTACATCATGGAATATGTGGCTGATCATCCTTATTAAGATGATGGTATAAAAAAGGGATGTGACTAAAATAAATAAAAGCTAATGAACAAAACTATTTAGTACTGTGTTCATTCTTCACTTCACTTATCCCTTAACATCCGGGGATGTCGTTGGGGCGCCTTCACGGCGAGACTTCGGCTGACAACCAATGAGAGAGGAACTTGTGCATTGTTTTAATGTTTGAATGGCGCATTTTAATGTTTGAATGGCATGTTTGAATATTTGAATGGCGCGTTTGGCACTTTTCGTAAGAAGAACTTGTTTCGTATACAGAGGACAAAAATTTATGTAAATGTTTTTCGTATTCAGGGGTTTTTGTAAAAAGAGGGTTGACTGTACTATATGTCTCTGAAAGGAATGAGGAAAGAAACGGAGCATGAATTTCAGCATCCTGATGTCTAGCTGGCTAATTATCATGCAAATAGTCAGGTGACTGTTTATTTACTATGACAGTTAAAAGTATTTAATGTCAAAGCACTGGAAATTCATTTAAACGTATTTAAACAATTTATGTCAAAATATTTGCAGATCCATATGACATCACATCCATAATATATATAGCAGCATACAGAAAGGTCTTCATTTTCTGTCATATTATAATTTCCCTTTAATTGATTTGAGGGACTCAAGCCTGTTCCCACATAGCATCACCCATATGTACAAGAAATGTGCATACCCTTCACATTTGAAGAAATTGTAACAGTGATAAAATTTTTACAAAATTGGAAAATCTAAACAGCCTTTCAGTTTCTATTTCAAATATTGGTATGCATGACAAATTTGAATCAGGTGTACAGTATATACTTTGGCATTAACACAAGCCTTGTTTGTATTGGATTTGCAAATTTCTATACCATAAAACTCACATCCAAACAGCAATAAAATAACAGCAACTGAAATTAGTTTTCAAGGTGTTACGAGATGTAGAAGAAGAATGCCCTGTACATTGTACATTACAGGACAGTGCATTTATTTTCTTTAGGTAGAGTCTCCCTGCTTTGTTTGGTAGGATGTTGGGGTTGGACTACATGGTGAACAATGATGCAGTCACCGCTTGCTGGTGCTGGGATTGATCCAATGACTTCCAATTCCCACACTGATTAAAGCAGTGGTGACAAACTACGGTTTACTGAGGGGCATAATCATTATCGTTTCCAGACTGCTAGGAGAAGTTGGTGCCCATCTCAACCAACTCTGGGTGAGGGCAGGGTGCACCCTGAACAGTTCACCAGGCATTTGCAGGGCCAACACACACACACACACACACACACACACACACACACACACACACACACGACAAACGATAGCAATCCAATGGCTTTTCTTGAACATCAGCAATAGTTCTTTTACATTCTTCTCACCACAGACAGACATGGCTGGCACCCATTTACTTTCACTGGTGGAGTGTGAACATAAAATAATGTTTTTCAGTATACAGTTTTCAAAAAGTAGAGCGTGCTGCTCATTATTTAAAAACAGTAAATGTTTATTCTACAACCTACTTCACAATTACAGTTAAACTTACACTGACAGTGAGGTCTGCTCTGGAATTCCCATGAATCCTTTGGTTAATGCAAATAAGGCGTCTCTGATTGGTCCGAACGGGGCGCAACAAACTAGTTCGCGCGCTCCCGCTCTTTCTGTCTGAGGGGGAAAACTTAGCCAGTTAGTCAAGTCTGTATTAATATCAATAATTTAAAAGTTCCGTGGGCTTTTAACCACAAAATAAATATGGGTTACTTAAAACAAATAGAAATAGAAAATTTCAAGTCATGGAAGGGAAAACAGACATTAGGTCCGTTTAAGAGGTTCACTTGTATCATTGGTACAAATGGCTCAGGTAAGTTAGATTTGTTCGGTTCTTACAACATAAAACACAAAAATGTCAGGATATTGAAATATGACGGTGGCATTTGGAAAGGTAAGTCGAATGTGATGGATGCTCTGGGGTTTGTGATGGGAGAGAGAACCTCCAGTCTGAGAGTTAAGCAAGCTAAAGACCTGATTCATGGTGCTCACGTCAGTAAACCGGTCTCGCGCACCGCCTCGGTCACTATGCGCTTCTGTAACGATAACGACGAAGAAACGGTCTTCAGCAGAACTATATCAGGTGTGTATGGAAAACACTCATGTTCGTAAAATGCTATAAACCTCCCAAACATAACCCGAATTCGATTTGGTTTCTATGTTATTTGAGGTGACTCCTCTGAGTATCGGCTTAACGACAGGCAGGTAACTTTGGCCACATACACAGCCGAGCTGGAGAAGATCGGCATCGTGGTGAAAGCCAGGAACTGCTTAGTGTTTCAGGTGAGCGACAGAAACTCTGATTCTTTACAGTGAGTCAATTTATTTGAATCGGGTCACCAGCACGACTCGACTCTTTCGGCTCGCAAAAGGGCTCGTTGTCACGTGCGACATTGTGACGAACGTACAACTGTGGCTGAATTTCCCCCATAAAATTACACTTTGAGATCTAAATAAAGCATTCTAATGCAGCCAAGAGGTGCCCATTTTTAAGAACAAGGGAGATGTACAGAGTTGTGGCAACTACAGAGGGATAAAGTTGATGAGCCATACGATGAAGTTATGGGAAAGAATAGTGGAAGCTAGACTAAGAGCAGAGGTCAGCATTTGTGAACAACAGTTTGGTTTCATGCCAAGAAAGAGCACCACAGATGCAGTGTTTGCTTTGAGGATGTTAATGGAGAAGTACAGAGAAGGTCAGCGGGAGCTGCATTGTGCCTTTGTGGATCTGGAGAAAGCATATGATAGGGTGCTGAGAGAAGAACTGTGGTATTGCATGAGGAAGTCTGGAGTGGCAGAGAAGTATGTTAGAGTGGTGCAGGACATGTATGAGAGATGTAAGACAGTGGTGAGGTGTGCTGTCGGTGTGACAGAAGAGTTCAAGGTGGAGGTGGGACTGCATCAAGGGTCAGCTCTGAGCCCCTTCTTGTTTGCTATGGTGATGGACAGGCTGACAGACGAGGTTAGACAAGATTCCCCATGGACTATGATGTTTGCAGATGACATTGTGATCTGTAGTGAGAGCAGAGAACAAGTGCAGGAAAATGTAGAGAGGTGGAGGTATGCCCTGGAAAGGAGGGGAATGAAGATTAGCCTCAGTAAGACAGAATACATGTGCATGAATGACAAGGACCCAAGAGGAACGGTGAGGTTACAGGGAGCAGAGAGAAGAAAGGTGGCAGATTTTAAGTACTTAGGCTCAACAATCCAGAGCAATGGAGAGTGTGGAAAAGAGGTCAAGAAGCGTGTGCAGGCAGGTTGGAATGGTTGGAGAAAAGTGTCCAGTGTGATGTGTGATAGGAGGGTATCGGCAAGAATGAAAGGAAAAGTGTACAAGACGGTGTTGAGGCCAACGATGTTGTATGGGTTAGAAACAGTGGCCCTGGGGAAAAGACAGGAGGCAGAGCTGGAAGTAGCAGAGATGAAAATGTTGAGGTTCTCTTTGGGAGTAACGAGGATGGATAGGATTAGGAATGAGCACATCAGAGGGACAGCACATGTAAGACGTTTTGGAGACAAAGTCAGAGAGGCTAGATTGAGATGGTTTGGACATGTACAGAGGAGGGATAGTGAGTATATTGGTAATAGGATGGAACTACCAGGCAAAAGGCCTAGAGGAAGACCAAAGAGACGATTCATGGATGTGGTGAAGGAGGACATGAAGGTCGTTGGTGTAAGAGAAGAAGATGCAAACGATAGGGTGAGATGGAGGCAGATGATTCGCTGTGGCGACCCCTGAAGGGAAAAGCCGAAAGGAAAAGAAGAAGAAGATTCTCCACAACAGATTAGAAAATGTTGTTGGAGTTAAGGGAGAATCATATATATATATTAAACTGAACTTGGAAGAAGGAGGGGCACGTTCAGTCTGTCGTTTGTAAACAATGGATGCAGCGTCATTACGTCATTGCATCATTATGTCAGCATACTACGTAGGTACGTTTAAATTCAAAATTTGACCTTTTTTTTTAAAAAAAAAACAAAAAACCATAAAGTCGAAAAAAACGTAAAACGGATGAACGTAAATCGGGGAGCGTCTGTATTTTTGAATGTTTAATTGTTATTATTTAGCATTCATAGCATTTATAGCATTGAATATGTATTTATTGAATATTATATAAACATATACATGTACGTATATGTCAGTTTGGGGGGGGGGGGGGTTTGATCCTACTTCGTGAAATTTTGGTGGTCGTGGGGGATCTTGGTTCCAATTAACCAGTTCCAATGAGGGATCCCTTTATATGTATATATGTAAGTCAATTAATTTCACCTTTAAAGTGATGTATCAGTTGCAATCATTTGTTAGTCCTACAAAAAATATGCAAGTTTTCTCAACACTGAAGATTGTGGTGCCTTTAGAAAAAACAAGTTCATACTGTCACCTAAAATTGTTCAGTTTAGTTTCAGCCACCATTCATTAAAATAATTGTGAGAAACCCAAATCTGCCAATATGTGTTTTCTTGTACAATATATTTTCTTCTATTTTTTACTGCGCTGTTCTCATAACCATGATGCATTTAGGTTGAACATGGCGATTGGATTGTGTATGTTTCAGGGTGCTGTGGAGTCCATCGCTATGATGAATGCAAAGGAACGCACAAAGATGTTTGAGCGCATCAGTAACTCCTTTGAGCTGGCAGACGAGTACGACACTAAACTGAATGCGCTGCAGAAAGCAAAAGAAGACACACAGTTCCATTTTAACCGCAAACGGTCAGCCGCTGCTGAGAAGAAACAAGTGTTCAAGGACAAAACTGAGGTATAATGATAACTAAATGGTCTGCCGTAATTGTGTTGCTGGAATGCAGTTTAGATAATACGACATTTTTATGCTCTATGTTTAGGCTGAGAAGTATCAGGTATTAGTGGAGCAGCTGAGTGAAAGTAAGTTGCAGCTCAGCCTTTTCCAGCTATATCACAATGAGAGAAGTGTTACTGCACTCCTGGAGGACCTAGGAGAGAAACAGGAGGCTGTTGCAGTCAAAAAGAATATAGTGGATGAGTGGGAGCACGCTGTAAAGGTTCAGAAGAAAGAGCATGGACGTCTGAGTCGAGAACTACAGAAACTAGAGAAAGAGATCAAGTGAGCACATTTCATCACATCATAAAGGAATATAATTTGGTAAAAACCTAGTGTGGATATTAATTTTATTTAAAGAATCAGACTATTTGGAGTTTTTGGATAGACGTTATTTAAGAGGCAAAAGGTCAGGGGATTAGAAAAACACCAAGATGGGATCAGCAGTGGAGCCTTGTGAATGCAAAACAAAGCTCAGTGACATCACTGCTGAAAGGTTAGTTTACTTGTGAGGAGAATAATAATCAGGAAAACTGCAATGAAATGGCAAGTCATGTAATTGGGCAGGCTTGCAGTGTAAGAATTACCTGAGGATTCTGTGGAGTGGGACGGAGCCATCTTTCACCACAGACAGTGTCCTACTTCTATTTCTCTTCCAGGTCTCAGGAGGAAACGCTGAGCCATCAGAGGTCTCAACATGTCAGAGCCAATGTGAACACCAGTCACCACCAGCTCAAGGTTGAGGAGACGCACACCAGCCTGCTGAAAAGCCAGAAGCAACTGGCCAAGAAGGGGGAGGAGCTGCAGGAGCTGGAGACGGAGCTGGCCGAGCTGAAGAAGACCCAGCGAGATTATGAGAGAGAGATAGAGGAGCAGGCAGCGAGGCGGGGCAAGGATGTACAGCTGGAGGAAGCGCAGGTCTGATTAATAGAAAGTTTTCATTAAAATATATTTTAAAATAAGGCTTATTGTTGTGTCAGTACGTCACATTGTTTTCTGATTTTTGTTCAGGGGTGACCACTTTTGGTTTGACGAAGTATAACATTTAGAATTTGGTTTTGTTATAGTTGGATCGTTATAAGGAGCTGAAGGAACTGGCCAGGAAAAAAGGCGCCGTCTTGTTTCAAAAGGCTGAAAAACTGCAATGGGAGTTGAATGCTGATCGAGAAAAGCTGGAGTTTGACAAAAGGCGAAAAAGTGAAGTTGAGGTGCGTGCGTGTGTGTGTGTGTGTGTGTGTGTGTGTGTGTGTGTGTGTGTGTGTGTGTGTGTGTGTGTGTGTGCGTGCGTGTGTGTGTGTGCACGTGTGCACGCACGTGCACGTGCACTGATAAAGGTCGGGTCAGCTTTTGTCTTATATTGAAATGCATAATAAATACATAACCTGATTAGACTTCTAAATAGAGTTTTTATGTGTTATTGATTGATTGTTTGATTGACTGACTGATTGTATGTACAGGCAAACATTAAACACACTGAAGATATCCAGGAAGAATTAAACAGAAAAGCAGGGAAACTTGAGGAGTATGCCATCACCTCTAAGTATGTGATGTATCCATGTGCACTAATCTATATCAACTTTATTCAAGAATCTTCTCATGTAAACCGTTCATACTTACGCTGCTTGAACATTTTAAGAAATATTAATATCAAGGGGTTCATGAGTGGAATGCTCACATTTTGGTGGTTTTCCCCCAAAAAAATGTGCCCATGAGTTATAATTTTTAATAATTTATAAATTATGGTGATTGTTTTTTCTGTTAACGAAAACCGTTTGCAGATTTTGTGAATTTTTGCAGTGTCGTCAGCAGAAGAATTACAAACTGAGAAAATAATACCTTTAGATGCAACATACTTGAAAAGAAATTAAATATTGGACTAATCTTTATTTTTGGTGCTAACTCTAAAAAAAAAGGATTTTCTGTTCGATGCCTTGATTTCAGCTTATAGCCTTTGTGAAAAACAATTCTTGTACTGTACCTTAAAACTGCTGTTACACAAAGCAAAAAGCAACCATACACAGTGGAGGTGTACAGTGTTTCAAAACATTGGAGTGATTACCAATCAGAGCTCAAAGATAGTTTTGATTGAAACTTGCAGCCCTTTTCTATTTGTTTTCATAGACTGAGTAAAATAAGCAATTTTATGTGCAGCTCAGTGGCAAAGCTACTCTCTTGTTGCCTGTTGCCTTCTGTTTGCAGCAAAGCTCTTGAGAAGCAGTTGGAGCAGGAGCAGAACTTGGCCGAGATGTTGGAGCGTAGAGGATTGCGGATGCTGGAGGTGAACGAGGAACTGGGAGTGGTTGTGCAGGAACTTCAGTCTGCTCGGATGGACAGTCAAGAGAATCGAAGACAGCAGAAACGAGATGAGATCCTTGAAAGCCTTCACAGACTGTACCCAGATGTTGTGGTATGATTGTATTGCCAACACCAGGAGTCACCTTTTTTATTTGAATTAAAGCTAAAATTTATGACGTTTTATTTTTAAAAAGATTTGAAAACTCTGTGGCACAATGGTGTAATAGCACGTTTGTCTAACTGCAAGAAGGTCCTGGGTTGCTCAGGTGTTTTTGTGTGGAGTCTGCATGTTCTCCCCATGCTTGTGTGGATTTCCTCCGGATACTCTGGTTTCCTCAAAGAGCCCAAAAACATGCAGAGTAGGCTGATTCTTCTTCTTTTCCTTTCGGTTGTTCCCTTCAGGGGTCGCCACAGCGAATAGTCTGCCTCCATCTCACCCTGTCCTCTGCACCTTCTTCTCTTACACCAACTACCTTCATGTTCTCCTTTACCACATCCATAAATCTCCCCTTTGATTTTCCTCGAGACCTTCTGCCTGGTAGTTCCAACCTTAGCATCCTACGAGCAATACATTCATGATCCCTCCCCTGTACATGTCCAAACCATCTCGATCGAACCTCTCTGTCTCCAAAACCTCTTACATGTGCTGTCCCTCTGATGTACTCATTCCGGATCCTACCCATCCTCGTTAGGAGCCATTCAACATTTTCAACATTTTCCTAAGCATACAAAAGATACGCTAGGGGGGAGGGGTAAGATATCTGTGTACGCTTTTTAATATTATAAAAATGTCGAACAACAATAATACATATATATATATATATATATATATATATATATATATATATATATATATATAATTATTTTTTTTTTTTTGTGCGTGTACGTTTGAAACTCTCAATGCGCGATTTGCCAACCACCTGCGGTGTTGCATATCTGCAAAGTCTGCAATGAATACTACCCAACCCGGTATCAGCTGCTGAAACATCAGAAATCAGCTGATCAAGGGCAAAGGCTGAGGGGGTGCACAGGGTGCGCAGGAATTGAGTTCCGCTGGACAAGAAATTATGTGTATTCACAATCTTATAAATAAACTTAATGACTGTTATTGAAGAGAAAGTCGGAGATAAGTTCCGCATGACTAGAGTCAGGAAGTAAACTGGAAGTTAACTTGTTATGGATACTACGCATGTGCACGCCCGAGCTGACCAATCAACAAAGATAATATTATCAGTAAGCAATAACAGCTGAACACCGTCAATCAAACAAAGTGCGAGTGTGAGAATCGTCTTCTTCTTTTCCTTTTGGCTTTTCCCTTCAGGGGTCGCCACAGCGAATCATCTGCCTCCATCTCACCCTATCCTCTGCATCTTCTTCTCTTACACCAACTGACTTCATGTCCTCCTTTACCACATCCATGAATCGTCTCTTTGGTCTTCCTCTAGGCCTTTTGCCTGGTAGTTCCAACCTCAGCATCCTACGACCAATATACTCACTATCCCTCCTCTGTACATGTCCAAACAATCTCAATCTAGCCTCTCTGACTTTGTCTCCAAAACCTCTTACATGTGCTGTCCCTCTGATGTGCTCATTCCTGATCCTATCCATCCTCGTTACTCCCAAAGAGAACCTCAACATTTTCATCTCTGCTACTTCCAGCTCTGCCTCCTGTCTTTTCCCCAGGGCCACAGTTTCTAAACCATACAACATCGCTGGCCTCAACATCGTTTTGTACACTTTTCCTTTCATTCTTGCCGTTACCTTCCTATCACACATAACACCGGACACTTTTCTCCAACCATTCCAACCAGCCTGCACATGCTTCTTCACCTCTTTTCCACACTCTCCATTGCTCTGGATTGTTGAGCCCAAGTACTTAAAATCCTCCACCTTTCTGATCTCTGCTCACTGTATCCTCACCGTTCCTGTTGGGTCCTTGGCATTCATACACATGTATTCTGTCTTACTGAGGCTAATCTTCATTCCCCTCCTTTCCAGGGCAGACCTCCACCTCTCTACATTTTCCTGCACTTGTTCTCTGCTCTCACTACGGATCACAATGTCATCGGCAAACATCATAGTCCATGGGGATTCTTGTCTAACCTCATCTGTCAGCTTGTCCATCACCATAGCAAACAAGAAGGGGCTCAGAGCTGACCCTTGATGCAGTCCCACCTCCACCTTGAACTCTTCTGTCACACCGACAGCACACCTCACCACTGTCTTACATCTCTCATACATGTCCTGCACCACTCTAACATACTTCTCTGCCACTCCAGACTTTCTCATGCAATACCACAGTTCATCTCTCGGCGCCCTGTAAAAGCTTTCTCCAGATCCAGAAAGGTACAATGCAGCTCCTTCTGACCTTCTCTGTACTTCTCTATTAACATCCTCAAAGCAAACACTGCATCTGTGGTGCTCTTTCTTGGCATGAAACCAAACTGTTGTTCACAAATGCTGACCTCTGCCCTTAGTCTAGCTTCCACTATTCTTTCCCATAACTTCATCATATGGCTCATAAACTTTATCCCTCTGTAGTTGCCACAACTCTGCACATCTCTCTTGTTTATAAAAATGGGCACCAGCACACATCTCCTCCATTCCTCCTGCATCCGCTCACTCTCTAAGACCTTGTTGAATGTTCTTGTCAGGAAATCTACTGCTACCTCTCCTAGACACTTCCACACCTCCACCGGTATGTCATCAGGACCAACTGCCTTTCCACTCTTCATCCTCTTCAATGCCCTCCTCACTTCACCCTTACTAATCTTTGCTACTTCCTGGTTCTCAACAGTCCCCTCTTCTACTCTTTTTTTCTGTCTCATTTTCCTCATTCATCAGCTCTTCAAAGTACTCTTTCCATCTTCCCAGCACACTTCTGTCATCAGTCAATACATTTCCCTCTCTGTCCTTAATCACTCTCACTTGCTGCATGTCCTTCCCATCTCTATTTCTCTGCTGTGCCAACCTGTATAAATCATTTTCTCCCTCTTTACTTTCCAACCGAGCATACAAGTCATCATACGTCCTTTGTTTGGCCTTTGACACCGCTACCTTCGCCTTACGCTGCACTTCCTCATTCCACCACCAAGTCTCCCTATCTCCTCTCCTTCCAGATGACACACCAAGTATTCTCCTATCTGTCGACCTGATCACATTAGCTGTAGTTGTCCAGTCATCTGGCAGCACTTCGTGACTACCCAAAGCCTGTTTCAACTCTTCCTTGAAGACAACCCGACACTCTTCCTTTTTCAGCTTCCACCACTTTGTTTCCTGCTCTGCCTTTGCTTTCTTCACCTTCCTCACCATCAGCATCATAATGCACACCACCATCCTATGCTGTTTGGCAACACTCTCACCCGCTACTACTTTGCAGTCACTGACTTTCTTCAAATTACATCGCCTACACAAGATGTAGTCTGCCTGTGTGCTCCTACCTCCACTTTTATAAGTCACCCTATGCTCCTGTCTCTTCTGGAAGAAAGTATTTACCACAGCCATTTCCATCCTTTTTGCAAAATTTACCAACATCTGTCCTTCTGCGTTCCTGTCCTGGATACCAAACCTGCCCATCACTTCCTCGTCCCCTCTGTTTCCTTCACCAACATGTCCATTGAAGTCTGCCTCAATTACCATTCTTTCATCTCTGGGGGTACTCTGCATCACTTTATCTAAGTCACTCCAGAATCTCTCATTCTCTTCTAGCTCACATCCTGCCTGTGGGGTATAAGCACTAACAACATCACGCCTTCAATTTCTAACTTGAGACTCATCACTCTGTCTGACACTCTTTTCACTTCTAGAACATTCCTGACAAACTCCTCCTTCAAGATGACTCCTACTCCATTTCTCTTCCCATCCACACCAGGAAAAAACAGCTTAAACCCTGCTCCTAAGCTTCTAGCCTTGCTACCTTTCCACCTGGTCTCCTGAACACACAGTATGTCCACCTTCCTCCTCTGCATCACTTCATCTAAGTCACTCCAGAATCTCTCATTCTCTTCTTGCTCACATCCTGCCTGTGGGGCATAAGCACTAACAACATTGAACATCACGCCTTCAATTACTAACTTGAGACTCATCACTCTGTCTGACAGTCTTTTCAGTCCTAGAATACTCCTGACGAATCCCTCCTTAAAGATAACTCTGACTCCATTTATCTTCCATCCACAACATGATAAAACAGCTTAAACCAGGGCTGCTCAATCCTGCTCCTGGAGAGTTACCTTCCAGAAGGCATTCGCTCCAACCCTAATCATGCCCACCTAACCATCCAATCTATTCAAGGGACTTTGAAATGTCTTCAGACCTGACTGGATCTTACTTGTCACATGGGCCACATTAGGGTTGGAGATAAAGTCATCTGGAAGGTAGATCTCCAGGAGCAGGATTGAGCACCCCTGGCTTAAACCCTGCTCCTAAGCCTCTAGTTTTGCTACCTTTCCACCTGGTCTCCTGGACACACAGTATGTCCACCTTTCTCGTCTGCATCATGTCAGCCAGCTCTCTAACTCTTCTTGTCATAGTTCCAACATTCAAAGTCCCTACTCTCAGTCCTAGACTCATGCTTTGACTCTTCTCTCTCTGCCTAGGGACATGTCTCCCACCTCTCCTTCTTCAACCAAGAGTAGTCCAGTTTCAACCGGCACATTATTGGTTAACAGCAGCAGTCATTTTTCACCCGGGCTTTGACAGATCTGGTTTGGAAGTCATATTAATGATTCGAATTTTTGATTTGGCATAGGTTTGACATCAGATGCCTTTTCTGACACTCCCCTCTGCATTTATCCAGGCTTGGGACTGGCGTGAGAAAGAACATTGGTTTGTGCCCCCTCTCACAACTACATTGCACAATAGGCTGATTGGCAGATCCAAATCGCCTCTAGGTATGTGAGAGAATGTGAATGGTTGCATGGGTGTTGGCCTTGCAATGGCCTATGCGACCCATCCAGGCTGTACCTTGCCTTCTCCCAGAGTCGGCTGAGATGAGCACCAGCCTCCCCCTTTCTCGAATTATAATTATGGGCCATAGAAAAAACAATACAAAGATGAGCGATGCTGAATTCTGCACCATTAGACACCCTTGACTTGTGGGATTTGTTTTCTGAAATGCATGCGAGACCATCAACAAAGGCTATGAAGAATATTTTTAAAGGTCTAGTGTGTACAGTGGAGTTGGGAATGTAATGTCAGTTTGTTGTAATCTGGAATCTCACCAACATTATACCATTTAATATATCTTACACTTGGTCTCGTGGGATAGGGCGCTGGATCGCTGATCCTAAGGTTGGGGGTTTGAGTCCCACTCTCTTCGAGGTTGTCACTGTCCCCCCAATGCAGAAAGCTGGGTTATCAAAGGTGGGCCATGTCTCTCACTGTCTACGGTGAGAGGCATGTTAAAGAACCATTGCTGACTTTCGTAAAGTTTAGGCTGCAAAGCGTCAGCGTGTTTCTGTCCCTTGCTAAAGGGTTGTGTCAGGAAGGGCATTCGACATAAAAACCTATGCCAAATCAAATGTGCGAATTAGATGATTCGCTGTGGCAACCCCTGAAAAAGAGAAAAAGCCGAAAGGAAATCTCTCACATTGTACCTTTTAAGGTGACCATCTTGCTACATTTTCTGCACTTGACTAGTTAGTTAATTTCTTTTTTAAGTCATGGTTGTTGACCAATAATCTCCGACGTAAAAACCTCTGCCAAATCAAACATGCGAATCAGATGATTCGCTGTGGCGACTCCTGAGTAAAAGGGAAAAAGCCGAAAGTAAGACAGACAATCTCTAAGCCACCTTTGGCAAAAAACAAGTCATATGAAGCACTATGCGTTGAAAACTGTTACTTTGTAAGATATTTAATTATTGATAAATTAGTATTTCTTTAATGCAGCCGTGAGGGGGGGTCACAAACCAGTGTCTCTCCCCTTACGCCGGTCCCAAGCCCGGATAAATGCAGAGGGTTGTGTCAGGAAGGGCATCCAATGTAAAACCAATGCCAAACTTTATCATGCAAATCACAAACATTACCTCTATACCGGATCGGTCGAGGCCCGGGTTAACAACGACCGCCATCAGTGCTGTTAACCAACAGGGTGCTGATGGAAATTGGACTACTGTTGGTCGAAGAAGGAGAGGTGGGAGGCGTGTCCGTAGGCAGAGAGAAAAGAGAAAAAGTATGAGTCTAAGACTGAGAGTCGGGACTTTAAATGTTGGAACTATGCAAAGAAAAGATAGAGAGCTGGCTGACATGATGCAGAGGAGGAAGGTGGACATACTGTGTGTTCAGGAGACCAGGTGGAAAGGTAGCAAATCTAGAAGCTTAGGAGCAGGGTTTAAGCTGTTTTTTCCTGGTGTGGATGGGAAGAGAAATGGAGTAGGAGTCATCTTAAAGGAGGAGTTTTGTCAGGAATGTTCTAGAAGTGAAAAGAGTGTCAGACAGGCTGATGAGTCTCAAGTTAGAAATTGAAGGTGTGATGTTCAATGTTGTTAGTGCTTATGCCCCACAGGCAGGATGTGAGCGAGAAGAGAATGAGAGATTCTGGAGTGACTTAGATGAAGTGATGCAGAGTACCCCCAGATGTGAAACATTGGTCATTGGTGCAGGAAACAGAGGGGAGGAGGAAGTGATGGGCAGGTTTGGTATTCAGGACAGGGACACAGAAGGACAGATGTGGATCGATTTTGTAAAAAGGATGGAAATGGCTGTGGTGAATACTTTCTTCCAGAAGAGACAGGAACTTAAGTGACTTATAAAAGCGGAAGTAGGAGCACACAGGTAGACTACTTCTTGTGTAGACGATGCAGTTTGAAGGAAGTCAGTGACTGCAAAGTAGTAGTTGGTGAGAGTGTTGCCAAACAACATAGGATGGTGGTGTGCAGGATGACGCTGATGGTGAGGAAGGTGAAAAAGGAAGAGGGTCGTGTTGTCTTCAAGGAGGAGTTGAAACAGGCTTTGGGTGGTCAGGAAGTGCTTCCAGATGACTGGATAACCACAGCAAATGTGATCAGAGAGACAGGTAGGAGAGTACCTGGCGTGTCCTCTGGAAGGAGAGGAGATAAGGAGACTTGGTGGTGGAATGAAGAAGTGCAGGAGTGTGTACAAAGCAAGAGGTTAGCTAAGGAGAAGTGGGACATTGAGAGACCGAAGAGAGTAAACAGGAGTAAAGGGAGACACAGTGTAAGGCGAAAGTAGCGATGTCAAAGGCCAAACAGACGGCCTATGATGACTTGTATGATAGGTTGAACAGTAAGGAGGGAGAAAATGATCTATACAGGTTGGCACAGCAGAGAGATAGAGATGGGAAGAACATGCAGCAAGTTAGATTGATAAAGGACAGAGAGGGAAATGTATTGACTGATGACAGAATTGTGCTGGGAAGATGGAAAGAGTACTTTGAAGAGCTGATGAATGAGGAAAACGAGAGAAAAAAGAGTAGAAGAGGTGACTGTTGAGAAGCAGGAAGTAGCAAAGATTAGTAAGGGTGAAGTGAGGAGGGCACTGAAGAGGATGAAGAGTGGAAAGGCAGTTGGTCCTGATGACATACCGGTGGAGGTATGGAAGTGTCTAGAGGAGGTAGCAGTGGTTTCTCTGAAAAGAACATACATCAAGGTTTTAGAGAGTGAGCAGATGTCAGAGGAATGGAGGAGAAGTGTGCTGGTGCCCATTTTTAAGAAAAAGGGAGATGTGCAGAGTTGTGGAAACTACAGAGGGATAAAGTTGATGAGCCATATGATGAAGTTATGGGAAAGAATGGTGGAAGCTAGACTAGGGCAGAGGTCAGCATTTGTGAACAACAGTTTGGTTTCATGCCAAGAAAGAGCACCACAGATGCAGTGTTTGCTTTGAGGATTTGGAAAGAGCATATGACAGGGTGCTTAGAGAAGAACTGTGGTATTGCATGAGGAAGTCTGGAGTGGCAGAGAAGTATGTTAGAGTGGTGCAGGACATTTATGAGAGATGTAAGACAGTGGTGAGGTGTGCTGTCGGTGTGACTGAAGAATTCAATGTGGAGATGGGACTGCATCAAGGATCAGCTCTGAGCCCCTTCTTGTTTGCGATGGTGATGGACAGGCAGACAGACGAGCTTAGACAAGAATCTCCATGGACAATGATGTTTGCAGATGACATTGTGATCTTTAGTGAGAGCAGAGAACAAGTGGAGGAAAATCTGGAGAGGTAGAGGTATGCCCTGGAAAGGAGAGGAATGAAGGTTAGCCTCAGTAAATCAGAATACATCTGTGCGAATGAGAAGGACCCAGGAGGAACAGTGATATTACAGGGAGCAGAGATAAAGTAGGTGGAGGATTGTAAGTACTTAGGCTCAACAATCCAGAGCAATGGAGAGTGTGGAAGAGAGGTGAAGAAGCGTGTGCAGGCAGGTGAGAATGGTTGGAGAAAAGTGTCCGGTGTGATGTGCGATAGGAGAGTATCAGCAAGAATGAAAGGAAAACTGTACAAAATGGTGATGAGGCCAGCGATGTTTAGAAACAGTAGCGCTGAGGAAAAGACAGGAGGCAAAGCTGGAGGTAGCAGAGATGACAATGTTGAGGTTCTCTGTGGGAGTAACGAGGATGGATAGATTCAGAAATGAGCACATCAGAGGGACAGGCCACGTAAGATGTTTTGAAAACAAAGTCAGAGAGGCTAGATTGAGATGGTTTGGACATGTACAGAGAAGGGATAGTGAGTATATTGGCAGTAGGATGCTGAGGTTGGAACTACCAGGCAGAAGGTCTTGAGGAAGACCAAAGAAGAGATTTATGGACGTGGTGAAGGATGACATGAAGGTCGTTTGAGTAACAGAAGAAGATGCAGAGGACAGGGTGATATGGAGGCAGATGATTTGCTGTGGCGACCCCTGAAGGGAAAAGCCAAAAGGAAAAGAAGAAGAAGAAGATAAATTATTATTTCCTTGGGAAAAGAAACGTTGTTTTGATTTGCTATTTGGATCCCATCGTGCTCATACAGCTGAAGCATTTAATAGAACATGGATTTCTACAAACCATGACACAGTCAGAGTAGAGAAAATTAAGTACAGTATTAAGAAAATAATACTGGGTATATTTTTAGGTGTACACATACATTTGTATAACTGTATACACATATTGTTTTGACACCCCAACAGCAAGAAATAACCCATAGAAATTAAAACAGGTAACAAAAAAACCCCCCTCTAAAACGATCATCTTTGAACAATATAATAATGTAAATACAGTGGTACCATGACTTACGAAATTAACCCGTTCTGATGGCAAGCCCGTAAGTCAAAATGTTTGTTCGATAAAACAAAATTTCCCATAGGAAATCATAGAAAACTAATTAATCTGTTCCAACCTCCTCCCAAACTCATATAACCTGCTACAAACACGTATATTTGATTTAATATATTAAAGCTAAACATATAAAAACAATAAATATTTCATAATAATACATGTACATTAAATAATAATAAAACAAGAATAAACAATAGGTCACCTAACCCTTCCAATCAACTGCGACGAAGATGTCACGTGGGGGCGAAGGTGTCACGTGAGCAGGCATGAGGGGTGCGTAACAGGAGGAGGATGAGGAGAATTTTGTGCATGGCACACTACAAGTGTCAGCGAGGAAAGGCTCCTAGTGAGCTCCCACAAGGCCAGTGGTTCTCAAATAGTGGGGTGCACCCCTCCTGGGGGGAGTGCGCTGTGATGCCAGGCGGGCCACGTATGACCCTAGAGAACATGCTTTTTTGCCATACTGTGTCAGAATTAAGTGTAATTTCTTATCCTCTACAGTAGGTGCAAGTGGTGCTCTCACTGTGTTCCCTATGGTGTTGGGAAAAAGCACCATAGGGAACAGTGAGACCGTCGCTGCCACCGACTGTAGAGGATGTGCAATTACACTTAATTCGAGCTCAGTCTGGCAAAAAAGCATGTTCCCCATGGTCATATGCTTCCCCCCTGGAATCACACCGCACCTTCAAGGTGTGGTGCACCCCACTATTTGAGAACCACTGGCCTTGTGAGAGCTCATCACGAACCTTTCCTCTCTGGCATTTTTAGCGTGCAAATGCACAAAAATTTCCTCCTCCTCCTCTGTTACGTACCACCTCATGCCTGACTACGTGACATCTTCGCCCACTTGACATCTTTGCTGCAGTCGATGATTGGAAGGGTTTGTTGACTTATTGTTTATTCTTGTTTTATTATTTATTATTAATGTTAATGTACATGTATTATTATTAAATATTTTTTGTTTCTACATGTTTATCTTTAATATATTAGGTCAAATATGTGTTTGTCTTGGGTTATGAGTTTGGGTGGGGGTTGGAACAGATTAATTGGTTTTCTGTTATTTCCTACGGAAATAATTGTTGGGGGGGTGAAATGTTTTTTTTTTTCCTTTCCTATGGGGGCGACACAGAAAATAATTGAGAAGCACTACACAATTCGTTCTCGGAGCATGGAGGAATACATGCGGAAGAATACGAGGCTAATTGGCCCAGAAAAGCCATTTCCCCAGCAGAGCTTGTAAGTCAAAATTTTGCTTGTTGGATAGGGCAGATTTTTGGTGTGATCAAAGCTTGTATTTGTTACGGTCTGTGTTGGGAGTGGCTCTGAATTTGGCGGCTTTTAACACTTTTCTCTCTTTTCATGCACTGCAGGCGCTGGTGAGGGGCGTAGCTGTCACACACGGGTGGAGTCCAGAGCACACACCTGATTCCACTCAGCCCTCACTTGGCTATAAAGATGAGCGGCGCGCTCCTCCCAGGGCTAGAAGATTGTCCCTCTAAGCGAACCTCGTTTCCCCGTGATCGCTCTGGCTCCTGGTTCTTAGCTCTGTGTTCGACCACTTCCTGCTCTGGCATTTCCCTTGTACTTTTAGTAATCTCATCTCTATGGTGACCACGATTTTCTCGTACCCTAGGGCCTTCCTTGTGTACAATAAACCTCATCTGTGTCATCATACTCTGTCTCCTGCATCTTTGGGTCCGGCTGAATGCTCCTGGCATCACAGTATCATGGAAAATTTATTTTTAAAAACACTCGTAAGTCAAGGTACTACTGTACTCAGACCAGTCACAATCCTGTATTCATGTTGGGATACGTTTTTGGAATGACCTGAGGGTAAGGGAATGTTTAGTCGGAGCCCTGAAGAGATGCTGATTTCAAGATTTTCAACTCCAGCTTTAGCTTTCAGTATCATGGAAAATTCGTTGTAAAAGACACTCGTAAGTCAAGGTACCACTGTACTCAGACCAGTCAAAAATCTGTATTCAGGTTGGGATGTGTTTTTGGAATGACCTCTGAGGCAAGTAGGAGCTCTGAAGAGATACTGATTTCAAGATTGTCAACCCCAGATTTAGCATATGCTTTGTAATATAAAGAGCTGTTTACTGGATTTATCCTAAATTATTCATTATGTTTAGTACGGACGTTTGATGCATTTGTGCCAGCCCATTCACAAGAAATACCAGCTCGCTGTCACAAAGGTGTTTGGCCATTACATGAATGCCATTGTGGTGTCCTCTGCAAAAGTGGCTCGTGACTGCATTCAGATCATAAAAGAGGAGAGAGCCGAGCGAGAGACCTTCCTCCCTATTGACAACTTGGATGTGAGTGACACTGCATGTCTTTAATCTCTGATTTATCTTTTTATAGTCATAAAGTGAATTTTGTTTAGACATAAAACAAACCCGATAATTTTAAATCACTTTTTCCATTTGGTCAGGTAAAGCCACTAAACGAGCGTCTCAGAGAGGTGCGTGGAGCCAAAATGGTGGTCGATGTGGTACAGTGTTCTCAGAATGCACCTCAGTTGAAGAGAGTGGTGCAGTTTGTGTGTGGGAATTCCATCGTGTGCGAGAATCTGAAAGATGCCCGACATGTTGCGTTTGACGGCCCAGAGCGCCTGAAGGTCAGAGTTAGTCTGTGGGGTCATAGTTAAAAATTATTATAAAATGGCCGCTTTCAAAATGTTAATGCTTTTAAGTGAATGTAACTGATTGATTGTGCATTAAGATTACGCTGTTGCTCTGGACAACTTTTTTCTTTTTTAGACTGTGTCTTTGGATGGGACATTGTTCTCCAAGTCGGGGGTGATCTCTGGTGGCTCTGCTCACCTGCGCAATAAAGCACGGCGCTGGGATGAGAAAGACATGAATGGCCTTAAAGAGCAGAAGGAGCAGCTCAGTGCAGAACTCAGGGTATGACAGTGCTGCAGGACGTCTAATGGACAGAATGCACCCTATAGTAGCATGGCAACATAACAGCCCTCCTAGGGGTCTTTAACAGTTTTTTAATTTGATAAAAACAGTCCATGGTTTTTAAAGGTCTAAAAACGAATGTGTGCCTTTTCAGTACTGTCAATTCCATGACTCACTGCTATGAATCACCATGAACATTTGTTCAGACCGAGTTAGTACAAATACATATTTAGAACATCCATATGCCAGGAAATTATCCTTCAATTCAATTCAGCTTTATTTAATTGACATTGTTGCAAAGCAGCTTTACAGAGTAAAAGTAGAGGTTTACAAAGCATAAAAGAATTTAAACATTTCCTTCAACTCCTATATATCCCTAATGAGCATCGCACTTGGCGACGATGGCAAGAAAACACTCCCTGAGTTGATGTGAGGAAAAACCTTGAGAGGAACCAGGCCCAAAAGGGAAACCCATCCTCATTTGACTGAAACCATAAGTATACAAACCATATACAGGAAATTCATTACAGTCTAGAATGTTGGCAATACAAAGTCATAAATAATTGTGGGGAAAAGAGTTTATATCACCAGCAGTGTAAAGTCATCTTAGCAGTCTGTTGGTACACATCTAAATCTATATAGAGTAAAGTAACAAAAGCATGAACAAGTTTTGTTGTATCATGCAGTGACATCATATTTTTATTTTAGCAATATTAATGAGATGAAAGAAGGCTACTCGAGTAATATTATCTACATGAGCTTCAAATGAAAGACCAGCGTCAATAACCACTCCAAGGTCCTTTACTGCTACACATGATGACCTGAAACACCATCTAAATTTATTACATAGTCAGAAACCTTATTTCTAGCTGCCTGAGATCCGAGTACAAATATTTCTGTCTTATCAGAGTTTAATAGGAGGAAGTTAGGAAGTGTCCAGTGTCTAATGTCCTTTACACATTTTTCAACTTTATTCAGCTGGCTTTGCTGAAATATATAACTGTGTATTATCAGCAAAACAATGAAAGTTAATACCATGATTACGAATGATATTACCCAAAGGGAGCCTGTATAGAGAGAAAAGCAATGGGCCTAGGACAAAACCTTGTCGAACACCAAACTTAACATTATAACAGACAGTGAAATCACCATTTACATCTACAACCTGATAATGGTCAGTTAAATAAGAAAGATTTAGACCAGGAGAGGGCCGCTCCCTTAACTCCAACAACATTTTCTAATCTATCATGGAGAATCATGTGATCAAGACAGAATGATTCTCCCTTAACTCCAACAACATTTTCTAATCTGTCATGGAGAATCATGTGATCAATAGTGCCGCTTTTGACACTATTGATCACATGATTCTCCCTTAACTCCAACAACATTTTCTAATCTGTTGTGGAGAATCTTCTTCTTCTTTTCCTTTCGGTTGTTCCCTTCAGGGGTCGCCACAGCAAATGATCTGCCTCCATCTCTCCCTATCCTCTGCATCTTCTACTCTTACTCCAACGACCTTCATGTCCGCCTTCACCGCATCCATAAATCTTCTCTTTGGTCTTCCTCTGGGCCTTTTGCCTGGTAGTTCCAACCTCAGCATCCTACGACCAATATACTCACTATCCCTCCTCTGTACATGTCCAAACCATCTCAATCTAGCCTCTCTGACTTTGTCTCCAAAACATCTAACATGTGCTGTCCCTCTGATGTACTCATTTCTGATCCTATCCATCCTCGTTACTCCCAAAGAGAACCTCAACATTTTCATCTCTGCTACCTCCAACTCTGACTCCTGTCTTTTCCCCAGGGCCACTGTCTCTAAACCATACAACATTGCTGGCCTCATCACCGTCTTGTACACTTTTCCCTTCATTGTTGCCGATACTCTCCTATCACACATCACACCGGACACTTTTCTCCATCCATTCCAACCTGCCTGCACACGCTTCTTCACCTCTTTTCCACACTCTCCATTGCTCTGGATTGTTGAGCCTAAGTACTTAAAATCCTCCACCTTCTTTATCCCTGCCCCCTGTAACCTCAAAGTTCCTTTTGGGTCCTTGTCGTTCACACACATGTATTCTGTCTTACTAAGACTAACCTTCAATCCCCTCCTTTCCAGGGCATACCTCCACCTCTCTAGATTTTCCTCCACTTGGTCTCTGCTCTCACTACAGATCACTATGTCATCTGCAAACATCATAGTCCATGGAGATTCTTGTCTAACCTCGTCTGTTAGCCTGTCCATCACCATAGCAAACAAGAAGGGGCTGAGAGCTGACCCTTGATGCAGTCCCACCTTCACCTTGAACTCTTCTGTCACACCGACAGCACACCTCACAACTGTCTTACAGCTATCATACATGTCCTGCACCACTCTAACATACTTCTCTGTCACTCCAGACTTCCTCATACAATACCACAGTTCTTCTCTCGGCACCCTGTCATATGCTTTCTCCAGATCCACAAAGGCACAATGCAGCTCCTTCTGACCTTCTCTGTACTTCTCTATTAACATCCTCAAAGCAAACACTGCATCTGTGGTGCTCTTTCTTGGCATGAAACCAAACTGTTGTTCACAAATGCTGACCTCTGCCCTTAGTCTTGCTTCCACTATTCTTTCCCATAGCTTCATTGTATGGCTCATCAACTTTATCCCTCTGTAGTTGCCACAACTCTGTACATCTCCCTTGTTCTTAAAAATGGGCACAAGCACACTTCTCCTCCATTCCTCCGGCATCTGCTCACTTTCTAAGACCTTGTTGAATATTCTTGTCAGAAAATCTACTGCTACCTCCCCTAGACACTTCCATACCTCAACTGGTATGTCATCAGGGCCAACTGCCTTTCCACTCTTCATCCTCTTCAATGCCCTCCTCACTTCTCCCTTACTAATCTTTGCTACTTCCTGCTCCTCAACAGTCACCTCTTCTACTCTTTTTTCTCTCTCATTTTCCTCATTCATCAGCTCTTCAAAGTACTCTTTCCATCTTCCCAGCACACTTCTGTCATCAGTCAATACATTTCCCTCTCTGTCCTTTATCACTCTAACTTGCTGCACGTCTTTCCCATCTCTATTTCTCTGCTGTGCTAACCTGTATAGATCATTTTCTCCTCCTTACTGTTCAACCTATCATACAAGTCATCATACGCCCTCTGTTTGTCCTTTGACACTGCTACCTTCGCCTTACGCTGTGTCTCCCTGTACTCCTGTTTACTCTCTTCGGTCCTCTCAATGTCCCACTTCTTCTTGGCTAACCTCTTCTTTTGTACACACTCCTGCACTTCCTCATTCCACCACCAAGTTTCCTTATCTACTCTCCTTCCAGAGGACACACCAAGTACTCTCCTACCGGTCTCCCTGATCACATTGGCTGTGGTTGTCCAGTCCTCTGGAAGCACTTCCTGACTACCCAAAGCCTGTTTCAACTCCTCCTTGAAGACAACACGACACTCTTCCTTTTTCAGCTTCCACCACTTTGTCTTCTGCTCTGCCTTTGCCTTTTTCACCTTTCTCACCATCAGTGTCATCCTGCACACCACCATCCTATGCTGTTTGGCAACACTCTCACCCACTACTACTTTGCAGTCACTGACTTCCTTCAAATTACATCGCCTACACAAGATGTAGTCTACCTGTGTGCTCTTACCTCCGCTTTCATAAGTCACCCTATGCTTCTGTTTCTTCTTGAAGAAAGTATTCACCACAGCCATTTCCATCCTTTTTGCAAAATCGATCAACATCTGTCCTTCTGTGTTCCTGTCCTGGATACCAAACCTGCCCATCACTTCCTCGTCCCCTCTGTTGCCTGCACCAACATGTCCATTGAAGTCTGCTCCAATGACCACTCTTTCACCTCTGGGGGTACTCTGCATCACTTCATCAATCTCTCCTTCTCTTCTAGCTTACATCCTGCCTGTGGGGCATAAGCACTAACAACATTGACCATCACGCCTTCAATTTCTAACTTGAGACTCATCACTCTGTCTGACACTCTTTTCACTTCTAGAACATTCCTGACAAACCCCTCCTTCAAGATGACTCCTACTCCATTTCTCTTCCCATCCACACCGTGATAAAACAGCTTAAACCCTGCTCCTAAGCTTCTAGCCTTTCTACCTTTCCACCTTGTCTCCTGAACACACAGTATGTCCACCTTCCTCCTCTGCATCATGTCAGCCAGCTCCCTATCTTTTCCTTGCATAGTTCCAACATTCAAAGTCCCTACTCTCAGTCCTAGGCTCACGCATTTCCTCTTCTCTCTCTGCCTACGGACACGCCTCCCGCCTCTCCTTCTTCGACGTCTTCGACCAACAGTAGTCCAATTTCCATCAGCACCCTGTTAGTTGACAGCACTGATGGCGGTCGTTGTTAACCCGGGCCTCGACCGATCCGGTATGAATTCTGTATTGATCATTTGCATTTTTAAATGTGGCAGAAGTTTTACGCCGGATGCCCTTCCTGTCGCAACCCTCTGCATTTATCCGGGCTTGGGACCGGCATAAGGGGGAGAGACACTGGTTAGTGCTCCCCCCCCCCGCCTCATGGCTGCATTCTGTCGTGGAGAATCATGTGATCAATAGTGTCAAAGGCGGCACTAAGGTGAAGTAACACAAGTAGGGAGACACAGCCATGGTCGGAGGCCCCAGTAGGTCATTTACTACCATAACGAGTGCTATCTCTGTGCTATGATCAGGCCTAAATCCTGACTGATACATTTCATGAATGCTATTCCTACAAAGATATGAAAATAACTGCTACACTACAGCTTTTTCTAAGAGCTCAGAAATAAAATGAGGTTTAATATTTGTCTCCAGTTGGACAGCTGATTTGGATTAAGATCAGGTTTTTTTTAATCAGAAGATTGATAACTGCTAATTTAAAGGATTTATGTTCATAACCAGTGCGAAGGGAAAAATTTATTACATTTTAATAAAGAGTTGATCACTTCTGATCCGTATCTCAAATACTGTACTTCTATGTCAGGTACTCGATTAAACTTGAATTTGGTGTTGAAAGTTCTTGAAAACTGCTTGATGTAAATGTATAAGTAAATTTTGCATTGCATAGCATGTGCGATGTACTCTTATAGAAAAATAAGACGTGATGGTGTAATGTGTTTTAACATACGTAGTTGATTATTTTCTTTGTTTAATTGAATGTCTCAAATAACAATTATTCGGCATACATTTTTAATGGTAGGAGCTCATGAGACTGAAACGCAAGGAGGTGGAGCTACATCAGATCAGAGCTCAGGTCCAAGGAATCCAGACCCGCCTCAAGTACTCCAACTCTGAGCTGGAGAGAATCCGCAAAAAAAGTATCCCAGACAGTCAGGCTGTAAGATCCCCTGAATTCCCTGTCCCCCCCCCCTCTACACAGTTTAAAGCTTTTTTTACTTAGCAGTGTTAAAGTGAAGCATGGTAATGCTTGCGTGTGCTGCAGGAAATTTCTAGATTGGAAAGTGAGCTCTCAAACCTAAAGTCTCAGATCGACATCCAGGCTAATATTGTGCAAATAAAGGGAAGTAAAGTGACAGCCATCCGAGATGAAGTTAATAATGTGAGTCATATATGATGTATTTCCTGTTACATGTCACTTCTTAATTTTCAAATTATCCTGAGCCTAAGACAGAGCTTTACTTTTCTGCTGCAGATAGAGGACATGGTGTTCTCAGATTTCTGTGCTGAGATCGGAGTAGCTAATATTCGTGAGTATGAGCAGGATTTCGTCATACAGCAAGGAGAGATTGAGAATAAGCGGTAGGGCTCTGAACACAAATGCAACACAGGAACTTTAAATTTAATTATTGATTTGTGACTAAACTAGTAAAATGTTTGTTTTTAAATTGACAGTCTTAGAATTAAAATGTATATAGACAGCTCTGGAAAGGAAGTTGAATATATGTGATTGTCATAAAAATGCAGGCAAGCACAAAATACAAAATGTCATATTTAAATCATTAAGGACTGGTAACCGTATTAGCTGCTTTGCCCAGGCTACAGTTCGAGGCACACTGCACCCGTCTGACCACACAGTTTGAATACGAGCAGGAGCAGCTACACAAGCAGCGAAGGCTGATCATCAAAATGGAAGAATTCATTAAAAATGAGGAAGAAACCTTCCTTGCATTCAAAGAGGTAATCCAGCGTTGAAGCTTTTTAATATTTAACTTATGGATCATTCTGACTGGAATTTTATATTATAAAAATGAAGACACATCACCTATATTATACATACACTGTATATGTTTACCATGTAATGTGATGAGGCTTTTTGTGTAGTACCATATCTCACAGAGCATGTTTTAAATGTCTTCAGGAGGAAGAGAAGCTGCTTGCTGCGGTATATGATTCTCAGTCAAAGCTACTAGACTTACAGAATAAGCATAAGAATCAGACATCCTACGTGAATAAGGTGAAGGCTGCGCTGGAAAACAAAGTCAGTAGCCTTCAAGGAAATTCCAGGTATGTCTGGTTGCAAAGAAATGATCACTGGTTGACGTGACTTGTTAATCTGAATCAATGAGGAGCCAATAAAACAGGGCTTGGATTTAATAACATTAATGTGTGAAAACAATATAAAAAGTGAAAAGAAAACAATACAAAGTGTGTGTGTGTGTGTGTGTGTGTGTGTGTGTGTGTGTGTGTGTATATATAAAAATATAAATATATATATATATAAAAATATATAAAAATAATAAAAGGACAGGACAAAGACTTTCTATTGAAACTCCAGATCTGTTTCGAGGGGTGGTGAAACCATCCTCTCTCTTCAGGTGATTATATTCTTCTATAATCACCTGAAGAGAGAGGATGGTTTCACCACCCCTCGAACCAGATCTAAGGTGATAAATGGAGTTTCAATAGAAAGTCTTTGTCCTGTCCTTTTATTATTTTTATTATTATTTGCTCTACCAAAAAGTATTGAGCACTCTCCTATGGAAGGATCTACTCAGAAAATCCTCTCTCTCTATATACATATATATATATATATATATATATATATATATATATATATATATATATATATATATTTATATACACGGTATGATTAAGCAAATTTTGGATTAACACAAAAAAGGTAAACACAGTTAATTAACAAAATCCAAAACAGACTACACTATGAAAATAATTTTATTGAACCGACTTTAAGGTCAATAATTTTAGTTTTGCACTGTAATAAAATAACATCGTTTCTTAAAAACCTGTTTATAAATTTCTTCAAAATGTTACACATTGTACCTTTTAAAAGTACCGGTATTGGCCATCCTTACATCATAATTTATGTGTAATGTAATACATTTCTTAATACTGAGCTTGTATGAGCATAAATGACTATTAAAAGTATAGTCGGCCCTCTATTTACGAAAACCTCGGAGTACGAAAAATCCAGGTTACGAAAAACATTTTCCTAAATTTTCATCCTCTTTTTACAGAAACAAAACGAAAGCGCCAAACGCGCCATTCAAAAATTCAAACAATGCGCCAGTTGCTCTCTCATTGGCTGGCTCCCAACATCCCGCCCCGCTGGCCTCCCATTGGCCAGGAGGGAGCTAAACCGTACCCATACTTCCTGTACCCATACTTCCTGTACCCATACTTCCTGTTTGTCACACGCGTGAAAGAGAGTTGAACAGGACTGTTGGCTTGTTTTGAGATTGATCATTGCAGCGTTATATTTCGTTATCCATCATGGACCCCAAGAAAGTGACTCCTGGTGACACAGAAAAGAAGAAGCGGGCTCCATTATCAATCGAAGTGAAGCAGGAGATAATAAAATAAACATGAAAGTGGGATGCGGTTGAGCGAAATCGCACAGGAATATGGCCAAAACCTCTCAACAATGGGGACGATATTGAAGCAGAAAGAGACCTTAAAGCGGAAATACAGTGACGGAGGCAATTATTTCGGCACGATATTGAAGCAGATGGAGGCATGAAAGTGCTCCGTGGGACAAGACCTTTGATCTCACAAGGAAGCAAGTTAATATTGAATCAGGACCTCTGATCTTTCAAACAGGTACTGTAATTCCACTTTAAATACATTACCCTAAATGTATGGTTTAAATACATTACTCAACTGCTCCATTGGCTGCGCGCTGCATGTGGGCGGACCCCGCATTCGGCAAAACACACTAGAGAAAGAGAGAGACAGAGAGAGAGAGAGAGAGAGAGAGAGAGAGAGAGAGAGAGAGAGTTTTGTGTGTGTGCGTGTGTGTGTGTGTGTGAGAGTGTGTGTGAGAGAGAGAGAGAGAGAGAGAGACAGAGAGAGATAGTGTTGTATGTGTGTATGTGTGTTAATAAAAAAAATTAATAATGGTTAATTAATAAATATGTTAATAAAATGGTTTAATCTTTTAATAAAATGTTTAAATGGTTTAATAAATAATTTTCTTTTACTTTTAACACATACAAAATTGGTGTACTTTTATAATTTTTAAAGGGTTTATGGGGTAGTCTTGGGAGCCTTGGAACAAATCAATCATTTTACATGTAAAATGCGCCTCTACTTACGAAAACCCCAGGTTCCAAAAAAGGCTCTGGAACGGATTAATTTCGTAAGTAGAGGGCCGACTGTATTATACTGGGTGATTTTATCCTGTGAATTACTAGCAAGGGTTGAATCAATGCAGAACAACCACTTTTTCCTGGGAATGACATGAACCTGATGGGTCAGTTGTCTAGCGTAAGTAGACAAGCAGATCTATTCAGTAAGTGACATTTTTGGTGATAAAACTCCCCACACAGTTATTATCAGTTGTCATCCTTGGACTTTCTATGAGATAATTCTGTAGGAAGTGTCCAGTTTTAGACATAAACCCTTGAGCTCAGTTGTTTTGCCAGACTGATGGCAGGTCAGCTTGCAGTGTTCTTTGCAGACCACTGAATTTCATCCCAAAGAAAGCATGTTCAGAGTATGGCCTGTACGTATGTTATGTTTTCGGCATTTTCTACGCATGCTGTTTATGCTGATGTATGCCTTCCACGACACTTTTTTACTGGCGTCACCATTCAACACTTGCAAGGGGCAATTACGGACATTACCTGATGGAGCCATTCAATGATTAATTTCGTGAACTGCTTAATCCTAATTAGACGAGGGCAGAGTACACCCTGGACAGCTTGCTGGGCCATCGCAGGGCAGAAACATGGTGACAGCTATGCAGCCTACTCTTGACGAAAGTCGTCAATCGTTCTTTGATATGGTTTTCACCACAGACAGTGAGAGACATTGCCGGGATTTGATAACCCAATTAGCTGCACTGAGGTGACAACCTGGTGATAGTGGGGCTTGAACCCCCTGCTTTGGGATCGGTAATGCAGTACCCTACCACCAGGCCACCACTGTCCCTGACAGAACCACTAATGTCATAAGTTATTATTTTAATTATCTGATAATTCAATAGGGAACTGGTAAAGCAGCAGAAGGAACTGATCTCTGGTGAAACTGCATTGGAGCATCAGCGGCTTTGCAGACACAACCTGCTCCTAGGCTGCAAAATTGAAGGTTTGCCCCTCAACGTGCTCTCAGGAATGCTGGACGACATCAGTGACATCCAGGTACATTGAGAATGTACCCACTCTCCGGAAAGGAATATTTTGTACCCACAAGGTACCAAAATATTAATATCCTAAATTTGACACTGTGTGATTGAATCCTATTAAATAGTCAACTTTTTATTTAAAAATGTTCACATAACAATGTTTGTTTTGTTTTTTGTTTTTATTAATTTATGGAAAACAAAGTGATTTCATTGTAATCAAACACCATAAATGAACATATTGTTGCTCATCAAATGATATGAACAATGCGTATTTGAATGGAGAAAAAACTGAGCACGGCCTACCCCATTATAACTAGTGTTACTTGTTTGGCTCAAATAACTTCATTGAGATGCTTCTTGTAGAAATCTATCAGTCTCTGTGCAGTAGTAGACTTTTTGAAGAGGTGAACAGAGGGAAAGGAGATGTGTTGAATACTAAACTGATGTGTTGCATGGTAAAAAGACAAGTTCTTTTCAATACAGCTGGTCTCTGAATCTGTAAGTACTACCACACAAGATATCTATGAGCGAGAAGGACAGATGGTGATTGACTACAGAGCACTGGGAGATAAACTGAAGGTGCAGTTATTTATATATGCAAAACAAAGAGTTTAAAGAATGGTGTCTATTAATACATATTTTGTTCCAGCATTTGGTTGTAACTGATGAATAGCTAGACAGGAATATAGTGGTGCATGAAGCATGAGATCTAAATGAACAGCTAGCTTGTTATTCATGCATGTTTATTTGTCTATCAGTTATAGGGATGTTTTAAGCTAATGTACCCAAGTTATATTTTACCCAAGTTACATTTGTATGTGTGTCTGTGTGTGTGTGTCTGTGTCTGTGTCTGTGTCTCCATGCATGTAGAGTCTGACTGAGGAGCAAGAAGTTATGGCCCAGCTGGAGGTTCTAAGGGAGGAAGTATCATCTCTGGAAAAACTGATCAATATTTCTCAAGTTCCAAATATGAAGGCACTGGCGAAGATGAGTGAGGTTAAGGAAAGCTTTCGTGAAGTGGTTAATGGTAAACAAACATAAGCAAACAAAGAACAATAACACAAACAATTTTAACCATCTAATAAGTAATAATTATGACTGCAGCTGATGAATGCTTTGATTACACCTGCACATGTTTCTGTGTTAGCATTTGAGGCCAGCGCAAATCTTGCTAAGAAATGTCGTCAGGAATTTGAGCATGTGAGAGCCAGACGCTTCCATCGTTTCAGCCAGTGCTTTGAGCACGTTTCTCACGCCATCACTAATATCTACAAAGACCTCTGTAGGAATGAAAGTGCTCAAGTGAGTTATTTGTATTCATCCTTTATATACAGTATATATAAAATGTGCGTGTGTGTGTGTGTGTGTGTGTGTGTGTGTGTGTGTGTGTGTGTGTGTGTGTATATATATATATATATATATATATATATATATATATACACACTCAGCCCTCTACTTACGAAATTAATCCGTTCCAGAGCCTTTTTCGTAGCCTGGAGTTTTCGTAAGTAGAGACGCATTTTACATCAGGCATGTGATTCTTCCGCGAAATATCGGAATTCCGATTTTTTTCATTGGCCCAGTTTTTTAAAAAAAACGAGCCGAATACAGTATGTCAAAATAATCTTTTTCCGCTTTTATTCCGTTCCGAGTTTTGCATAAAATGACCTCTCTTGAGACCTTACTTATGACCTTACTTAAGACCATGACGTTATGACCTCTCTTAAAACGTTACTGCTGATTGGCTGATGATGATTGGCTGATGTTGAAACATGTACGTAGATATATGCGTTGTGTACGTGGTGTAACGACACTATCGACTACGGTGGAAGGGCTTTTAAGGCGTTTGACAGCCACGCGAAAAGCAAGAAACATGTAAAAAAAAAAACTGGAATTAAGGAAAACAAATTAGTCAATTGCCGGAAGATTCCAGAATCCTACGTACTTAACCCTTGGTTTGCCGTTCGATGAGAAACTTCTGTGCAAAGAAAAGAGCCAGTGAAACAACCAGCTTCTGTTGCCGATCGAGTCACTAATTTTGATGACAATGACAATGACAATGACAAAACTTTATTACCCGTACGGGAATTCTTTGTACATTTGAAAGTGGTAACATTACACATTTAAAAACAAGACATACACATGATACATGACACATGGTAGACAACATGAACAAGCTCAACAATCATTTAAAAGACGGATGCTGAATGGAACAAAGGTTTTAAAAGCTCTATTGGTTTTAAAACGTGGCAACAAATAGCTTCGTCCAGAAGGCAGCAAAACATACTCTTTGTATAAGACATGGTCAGGATCAGATAAAATCTTCAAAGCTAACTTTAAAACACGTTTTTCATAGAGATAAGACAAATCGTAAAAAGTGACTCCCGCTACTTTGGCAGCAATTAAAACAAGTTTATCTAAACGTGATTTGTTATATAAAGATAAAGCACCGTACCAACATTGAAAAGAAAAGGTTAGAACACTTTCAACAAAACAATGGTAAAATAACGACATAACACTGGCACTAACATTAAAGGACCGTAATTTTCGAAGGAAGTGTAGTCTCTGTTGACATTTTTTGAAAACTGCATCGGTATTAGAGTTCCAGTTCAATTTGTTATCGATAATTGTCCCGAGGTACTTGTATTCCTCAACAATATCCACACACTCGTCCTTGATAATCACAGGTCCAGATACGACTTGTTTGCTGCGAAAATTAATCACCATTTCCTTTGTCTTTGAAACGTTTAACTTTAAATAATTGTCCTCGCACCAGGTCACAAATCTGTCAATTTCGGATCTATAGCACAGTTCATTGTCTTGTATAAGTCCAACCAAAGCGGCATCGTCAGCAAACTTAACCGCCAGACAATTTAACGCTTGGCTTACACAATCATTGGTATACAATGTGAATAAGACCGGTGATATAACACAACCTTGGGGGGCTCCAGTGTTGGTGAACAACAAAGATGAACAAGATGAATTAACAATAACAAATTGGGATCTTTCGGTTAAAAAACTCTCAATCCACAATAAAACCTTGCTGTTTACACCCATGTTTAAAAGCTTAGACAATAAAATGTGAGGCTGAATGGTATTAAAAGCAGATGAAAAATCAACAAAGAGAATTCTAACATAAGATCTGGGTAATTCTAAGTGCTGGTATATACTGTTTAAAATAACAAGTTTGGCATCCTCAACACCTCTCCTTGCCCTGTATGCAAACTGATATGGATCCATCAAGTGTTGAACATCACAGAATAAGAAATTTAGCACAATACGTTCGAAACACTTCATTGCAATGGATGTAAGGGCCACAGGTCTAAAATCGTTCATCTGAGTGGAGTGAGCCTTCTTTGGGACTGGGACAATCTTTGATGTTTTCCAAACTGAGGGTATCACATGGCTGTCGATGGAGAGTTGGTATAATTTCGAAAACACATTACACAACTGTTCACAGCACTGTTTGAGAATTATTCCATCAAGAGAATCGGGTCCTGACGCTTTCCTTATATTGAGTCTGGAGAACTGGTGTTTGACGGCCTCCGGTGTAATGGTGATGTCGTCGTTCAGGGCGTTGATCTTGTCGTGGATGATGCTGCGTTCATCACTGAAGTCGTAGGTGTCGAATCTGGCGTAGAACTTGTTGAGGTCCTCCGAGTAACTGTTGTCGTCTCCTGTGCTGATTGATGATTGCTTACGAGGACAGCCAATCATGTTCTTGACACCCTGCCACGCTTGTCTGGTGTTGTTCGAGCGGAACTGGGACTCGACTTTGTCTTTATAGTCCTCCTTGCACTTCTTTATCTGCATGTTAATATCTCTCTGAATAGATTTCAGCTGAACAGTATCCTGAGCACAGAACAACCTTTTCTTCTCGTTTAAGAGCACTTTGAGTTCTTTCGTTACCCAGGGCTTGTTATTAGGGTACAGTTTAATCTCTCTCTGGGGGATAACACTGTCCACACAAAACTTGATATAGCTGGTGATGGTGTCAGCTACTGTGGAAGGGTCGTCAGAGTTATCAAAAAACATGTCCCAGTCGGTGCAGTCGAAACAACCTTGCAGCCGCTCTACTGACTCAGGGTCCCAGGATCTGACACACTTTGTCTGCACCTTCTGCGTCTTCAGTTTCTGCTTGTAGGAAGGCAGGATGAAGATAGAGTTGTGGTCAGAGGCGCCGATGGGCGGCTTGGCGATGGCTTTATAGGCGTGTTTGATGTTACCGTAACATAGGTCGATTGTTCTCTGTTTTCGTGTTGCACACTTCACATACTGCTCATAATTAGGTAAGACAGACTTGAGCGTAGCAATCGTTAAAATCGCCTAGCACGAACTTGGGGGCTTCTGGGGAGATTGAGTCTAGTTTCTGAACTTGATCGTGTATTACAGATGCAGCTTGGTTGTTGTTGGCACTGGGGGGAATGTACACAAGAACAACAAATAATTGCCCGAATTCTCTAGGCAGATATGATGGTCTCAAGGATATCGATAGCAACTCTATGTCGGATGTACATATCTTGTCTCTCACTGTATAGTTCTTACACCATCGTTCATTCACATAAATACACACCCCACCTCCTATGGTCTTGCCTGTATCCTCCACCCTCCTGTCTAAGCGTATAGGGGAGCCGAACCTGGGTAGCGTAAGGGTACTGTCATCAACGGAACTGTTGAGCCATGTTTCTGTCAGGCATATCAAACAACTGTCTCTAAAGTCATACAGGTACCGCGTACAAGCATCAAGTTCAGAAAGTTTATTTCTTAGCGATCGTACATTGGACAACATCAATGTAGGTAGTGGGGGTCTGCATTTCCGCGCGCGTACTCGCCGTCGCACCCCTCCTCTCTTACCTCGTTTTCTGTGTTTCCTCCCTGAATTACCAGATCCATCCTGAGAATCACTGAACACACATTCCGAGGGTAAATCCATAAACAACGTGCTAGCGTCAGCTCTGTCCCTGAGAGAAAATAACTTGTCCCGGTCATACTGGAGTAGACGTCTTACATCATGGCGTCTGTCACCTCTCTCACCCTGGCTGTAGTGAATGGCCAAGCCATGTTCAACGAGCACATTCAAGATGAAAATTGTCAAAAACATACAGCAAACCACCTCTTTGTTCATGATTGTTCACTTTGGTATAAATAAATAAACATAAAAACATCACAAGGCACAAAACGAGAGAAATTGTCAGAGCACTTTCAAACGTGTGTCGCCACGGATACCTTGAGGTATGTTTGAGTTTTCTTAATGCAGAAATAAGGCGAGGGGGGGCACTAACCAGTGTCTCTCCCCCTCATGCCGATCCCAAGCCCGGATAAATGCAGAGGGTTGCGACAGGAAGGGCATCCGGCGTAAAATTTCTGCCACATTTCTCATGCAAATGATCAAAACAAAATTCATACCGGATCGGTTGAGGCCCGGGTTAACAACGACCGCCATCAGTGCTGTCAACCAACAGGTTGCTGATGGAAATTGGACTACTGTCGGTCGAAGATGTCGAATAAAGAGAGGTGGGAGGCGTGTCTGTAGGCAGAGAGAGAAGAGGAAATACGTGAGCCTAGGACTGAGAGTAGGGACTTTGAATGTTGGAACTATGCAAGGAAAAGATAGAGAGCTGGCTGACATGATGCAGAGGAGGAAGGTGGACATACTGTGTGTTCAGGAGACCAGGTGGAAAGGTAGAAAGGCTAGAAGCTCAGGAGCAGGGTTTAAGCTGTTTTATCACGGTGTGGATGAGAAGAGAAATGGAGTAGGAGTCATCTTGAAAGAGGAGTTTGTCAGGAATGTTCTAGAAGTGAAAAGAGTGTCAGACAGAGTGATGAGTCTCAAGTTAGAAATTGAAGGCGTGATGTTTAATGTTGTTAGTGCTTATGCCCCACAGGCAGGATGTGAGCTAGAAGAGCATGAGAGATTCCGGAGTAACTTAGATGAAGTGATGAGGAATACCCCCAGAGGTGAAAGAGTGGTCATTGGGGAAGACTTCAATGGATATGTTGGTGCAGGCAACAGAGGGGACGGGGAAGTGATGGGCAGGTTTGGTATCCAGGACAGGAACACAGAAGGACAGATATTGATCGATTTTGCAAAAAGGATGGAAATGGCTGTGGTGAATACTTTCTTCAAGAAGAAACAGGAGCATAGGGTGACTTATGAAAGCGGAGGAAAGAGCACACAGGTAGACTACATCTTGTGTAGGCGATGTAATTTGAAGGAAGTCAGTGACTGCAAAATAGTAGTAGGTGAGAGTGTTGCCAAACAGCATAGGATGGTGGTGTGCAGGATGACGCTGATGGTGAGGAAGGTGAAAAGGGCAAAGGCAGAGCAGAAGACAAAGTGGTGGAAGCTGAAAAAGGAAGAGTGTCGTGTTGTCTTCAAGGAGGAGTTGAAACAGGCATTGGGTAGTCAGGAAGTGCTTCCAGATGACTGGACAACCACAGCCAATGTGATCAGGGAGACCGGTAGGAGAGTACTTTGTGTGTCCTCTGGAAGGAAAGTAGATAAGGAAACTTGGTGGTGGAAAGAGTGATAAAGGACAGAGAGGGAAATGTATTGACTGATGACAGAAGTGTTCTGGGAAGATGGAAAGAGTACTTTGAAGAGCTGATGAATGAGGAAAATGAGAGAGAAAAAAGAGTAGAAGGGGTGACCGCTGAGGACCAGGAAGTAGCAAAGATCAGTAAGGGTGAAGTGAGGAGGCCATTAAAGAGGATGAAGAGTGGAAAGGCAGTCGGTCCTGATGACATACCGGTTGAGGTATGGAAGTGTCTAGGGGAGGTAGCAGTAGATTTTCTGACAAGAATATTCAACAAGGTCTTAGAAAGTGAGCAGATGCCGGAGGAATGGAGGAGAAGTGTGCTTGTGCCCATTTTTAAGAACAAGGGAGATGTACAGAGTTGTGGCAACTACAGAGGGATAAAGTTGATGAGCCATACAATGAAGTCATGGGAAAGAATAGTAGAAGCTAGACTAAGGGCAGAGGTCAGCATTTGTGAACAGCAGTTTGGTTTCATGCCAAGAAAGAGCACCACAGATGCAGTGTTTGCTTTGAGGATGTTAATAGAGAAGTACAGAGAAGGTCAGATGGAGCTGCATTTTGCCTTTGTGGATCTGGAGAAAGCATATGACAGGGTGCCGAGAGAAGAACTGTAGTATTGTATGAGGAAGTCTGGAGTGGCAGAGAAGTATGTTAGCGTGGTGCAGGACATGTATGAGAGATGTAAGACAGTGGTGAGGTGTGCTGTCGGTGTGACAGAAGAGTTCAAGGTGGAGGTGGGACTGCATCAAGGGTCAGCTCTCAGCCCCTTCTTGTTTGCTATGGTGATGGACAGGCTGACAGACGAGGTTAGGCAATAATCTCCATGGACTATGATGTTTGCAGATGACATTGTGATCTGTAGTGAGAGCAGAGAACAAGTGGAGGAAAATCTAGAGAGGTGGAGGTATGCCCTGGAAAGGAGAGGAGTGAAGGTTAGGCTCAGTAAAACAATACGTGTGTGTGAACGACAAGGACCCAAGAGGAATGGTGAGGTTACAGGGAGCAGAGATAAAGAAGGTGGAGGATTTTAAGTACTTAGGCTCAACAATCCAGAGCAATGGAGAGTGTGGAAAAGAGGTGAAGAAGCGTGTGCAGGCAGGTTGGAATGGATGGAGAAAAGTGTCCGGTGTGATGTGTGATAGGAGAGTATCGGCAAGAATGAAGGGAAAAGTGTACAAGACGGTGATGAGGCCAGCAATGTTGTATGGTTTAGAGACAGTGGCCCTGGGGAAAAGACAGGAGTCAGAGTTGGAGGTAGCAGAGATGAAAATGTTGAGGTTCTCTTTGGGAGTAACGAGGATGGATAGGATCAGGAATGAGTACATCAGAGGGACAGCACATGTTAGATGTTTTGGAGACAAAGTCAGAGAGGCTAGATTGAGATGGTTTGGACATGTACAGAGGAAGGATAGTGAGTATATTGGTAGTAGGATGCTGAGGTTGGAAATACCAGGCAGAAGGCCGAGAGGAAGACCAAAGAGAAGATTTATGGATGTGGTGAAGGTTGACATGAAGGTCGTTGGAGTAAGAGTAGAGGATGCAGAGGATAGGGTGAGATGGAGGCAGATCATTTGCTGTGGCGACCCCTGAAGGGAACAGCCGAAAGGAAAAGAAGAAGAAGATGGTTGAGAGTTTTCTTGTTGAGTTACCAATTATATTTTTCAAATTATTTTGAATGCATGCATGTTTTAGGTGTAGGACCTTCACGTGTTTATTCCGTGAACTGAATCAAATGAGCTGACTCTATGGTCACTGAACCATTTTTCTGCCGTTTAGAATAAGTAAATTATTGCCGCATTAACTCACCAGTTTTTCGGAATTAACTTGTATAAATAAGCATTGTTATTCAGTGTTTCTAAACAGCAGCGGGAGTGTGTGCCTCGTATAATTAGCCCATTAGTATTGGAAATGTTAAACTATGAATCTGAGGCTCGACCAAAACACCTCAGCATCCAGAAGGACAACAGACTTTCTAAGGCAGCCTCCAGAAGGACAGTTCAGGCTGCACAAAAGGAAGCAAGAAATTGCTATGCTAAAGCACTAAAGACAAAGAAACATCAATTCAAAAAACTTATGTCATGTATAGCATGTCATGTGTCTAGTTTGTTTCCAGATTGTGTTTAAAGTCGATGACTGTTGATAATAGTGTTGTGAGGCAGGACATATCTATAAGAGTGACTATTTGATTTGTGACTGTGACACTTTTATTAGTGTTGGAATCCCACATGATAAACCCACAAGTGGAGGTACAGTATGCAGATGGAGATTAGAAATTAAACTTTTATAGAGCTCTTTCAGTGTCATGAAATAGCCCTTTTCCTCTTCTAAAGTCAACTTTAACTTGTTTCTTTGAGGAATTGGAGGTCCGGATGAGCCGCGTTTTGCTCACATTCAGCAGAGCGCGCCACATTTATTAAACATTTACTGAATTAAACAACTTAAAAAACGAAAAATAAGCTGCAATGTGCTCTCAAAAGAGATTTAAAGAACGCCTCCTTTCATCTTTGACTGACTCTGATTGCAGTCTCTCTCTCTCTCTCTCTCTCTCTCTCTCTCTCTCTCTAACACACACACAGACACTGTCTCTATTTATATATATGTCTCTCTCTGTCTCTCTATCTCTCTCTCACACACACACACACACACACACAAAACTCTCTCTGGTGTGTTTTGCCGAATGCGGGCTCCGCCCACACGCAACGCACAACTGACGGAGCAATTCTATTTAAATGTTTAAATGGACGGGATGTTGTATTTAAAGTGGAATTACAGTACCTATTTGAAAGATCAGAGGTCCTGATTCAATATTAACTTGCTTCCTTGCGAGATCGGAGGTCTTGTCCCACAGACAATGTTTTCATGCTCCATAATCGCCTCCATCACTATTTCCGCTTTAATGTCTCCTGCTTCAATATCATCGAGATTGTAGAGGGGTTTTGGCAATAACGCTGCAATGATTAATCTCTAAACAAACCAATAGTCCTGTTTAATGCTCCACGTGTGTGACAAACAGGAAGTATGGGTACAGGAAGTATGGGCACAAGTCAGCTCCCTCCTGGCCAATGGGAGGCCAGCGGGGTGGGATTTATGGGAGACAGCCAATGAGAGAGCAACTTGTGCATTGTGTGAATTTTGAATGGCACGTTTGAATTTTTGAATGGCACGTTTGGCGCTTTTCGTAAAAAGAGGTTGTTTTCCTAAAAAGAGGACGAAAATTTAGGAAAATGTTTTTCGTAACCTAAATTTTTCATACCCAGTGGTTTTCGTAAATAGAGGGCCGACTGTGTAAATATATATATATCTATTAAATGTATGCGTGTGTGTGTGTGTATATATATATATATATACTCTTCCTTCTCAAAAAATTAGCATATTGTGATAAAGTTCATTATTTGCTGTAATGTACTGATAAACATTAGACTTTCATAGATATTTAGATTCATTACACACAACTGAAGTAACCCAAGCCTTTTATTGTTTTAATATTGATAATTCTGGCAAAAAAGAAAAGAAAAACCAAAAATCCCTATCTAAAAAAGTTAGCATGTGTTTTTTATACAAAAAGAGTCAACCTTCAAATAATTATTTTCAGTTATGCACTCAATACTTGGTCGGGAATCCTTTTGCAGAAATGACTGCTTCAATGCGGCGTGTCATGAAGGCAATCAGCCTGTGGCACTGCTGAGGTGTTATGGAGGCCCAGGATGCTTCGATAGTGGCTTTAAGCTCAATCACAGTGTTGGGTCTGGTGTCTCTCAACCGTCTCTTCACAATATCCCACAGATTCTCTATGGGGTTCAGGTCAGGAGAGTTGGTAGGCCAATTGAGCACAGTAATACCATGGTCAGTAAACCATTTACCAGTGGTTTTGGCACTGTGAGCAGGTGCCAGGTCATGCTGAAAAATGAAATCTTCATCTCCATAAAGCTTTTCAGCAGATGGAAGCATGAAGTGCTCCAAAATCTCCTGATAGCTAGCTGCATTGATCCTGCCCTTGATAAAACACGTGGATCAACACCAGCAGCTGACATGGCACCCCAGACCATCACTGACTGTGGGTACTTGACACTGGACTTCAGGCATTTTGGCATTTCCTTCTGCCCATTCTTCCTCCAGACTCTGGCACCTTGATTTCTGAATGACATGCAAAATTTGCTTTGATCCAAAAAAAGTACTTTGGACCACTGAGCTTCTGCCGCTGTTTCTGGTTCAAAAGTGGCTTGACCTGGGGAATGTGGCACCTGTAGCCCAGTCCACTGCTTCCACAGGTCCCCCAAGGTCTGGAATCGGCCTTTCTCCAAAATCTTCCTCAGGGTCCGGTCACCTCTTCTGGTTGTGCAGCGTTTTCTGCCACACTTTTTCCTTCCCACAGACATCCCACTGAGGTGCCTTGATACAGCACTCTGGGAACAGCCTATTCGCTCAGAGATTTCTTTGTGTCTTACCCTCTTGCTTGAGGGTGTCAATGATGGCCTTCTGGACAGCAGTCAGGTCGGCAGTCTTACCCATGATTGCGGTTTTGATTAATGAATCAGGCTGGGAGTTTTTAAAAGCCTCAGGAATCTTTTGCAGGTGTTTAGAGTTAATTGGTTGATTCAGATGATTAGGTTAATAGCTCGTTGAGAGTACCTTTTCCTGATATACTAATTTTTTGAGATAGGAATTTTGGGTTTTCATGAGCTGTATGCTAAAATCATCATTTTAAAGCAATAAAAGACCTGAAATATTTCAGTTGGTGTGCAATGAATCTAAAATATATGAAAGTTTAATTTTATCAGCACATTACAGAAAATAATGAACTTTATCACAGTATGCTAATTTTTTGAGAAGGACTAGTATATATATATATATATATATATATATATATATATATACACAACATTATGTATATTCAGGTAAAGGAACATCAGTTGTTCCAGTGCAGTTGGAGCTCAAATAAATTTCTCTGAAAAGGTGTAACACATTTTCAAAAACAGGATGTTATTGAGCATTATTAAAGTTTATTCATAAAAAATTGTGGGGGAAATCTTTTTCTCTGTGTGTGTGCATGTATGTGTTCTGCAGGCAACTCTGAGTGCAGAAAATCCTGATGAGCCTTACCTGGGTGGTGTCACTTATAACTGTGTGGCACCTGGGAAGAGATTCATGGCTATGGACAACCTGTCAGGAGGAGAGAAGTCGCTCGCAGCTCTCGCTCTTGTCTTTGCCATTCATAGGTACTCAGTTTCTACATGATAGGAGTGAAAGTTTATTTATTTATTTACTTACTTTAAGATTTTATAGACCTGGCTGTGGTGGCCCAGTGGTAAGGTGCTGGATTGTTGATCCTAAGGTTGGGGGTTCAAGTCCTCCACTGTCAGCAGTTGTCACTGCTGCCCACCCAAGCTAACTGGGTTATTAAAGGTCGGCCATGTCTCTCAATGTCTCTTGTGTGAGGCATGTAAAAGAACCATTGCTGACAAGAGTAGCTGTATAGCTGTCACCATGTTTCTGCCTTGTAATGGCCTAGTGAGCTGTTCAGGGTGTACTCTGCCCTTGCCCAGTGTTGGCTGAGATGGGCAACAGCCTCCCTTCGACCCTAAGTAGGATTAAGCGGTTCAAAAAATGAATGAATAAAGATTTGATAGATAGCCTGTGGTTGTCTTTGAATGTAAAATAATACACTGAAAACATCTATCACTTTGTCAAAGCAACATTTGTTGTAAAATTATTTCTGAAATCAGATTTAGCCTTGTCTCACTTTGTCCCAGCTTTCATCCTGCTCCATTCTTTGTTCTGGATGAGGTGGATGCTGCGTTGGACAACACAAACATCGCAAAGGCAAGGCAATACTGTATGCTTTTTTTTTGCCTGCTGATTTCTTCTTGGGGTGACATGATAGCATATTGGTTAGCACGTCTCTCTCACAAGAAGAAGGTTCTGGGTTCAAGTCCCAGGCATGGCAAGGGTGGTTTTTTTGGTGCTATTTACATGTTCTTCATGTGTTTGCATGGGATCCCTTTAGGTACTCTGGTTTCCACTCACAGTTTAAAGATAGAGATCTTTATTGTCAACTCTTGCATGAACAGTGAAAATTAGTTTAGCTGCTCTTTTTAGCAGCAGTTATAAAAAGAAACTGCCAAAAGACAACTAATGGACCACACTAAGCTGTATGCATATACCTACATACACATACCTACCTGTACACACAGACACGTACATATACCAACATATATCCTATATACACGTACACCACACCCCATAATTATTATCACCCCTGGTTAAAGTGCATTATTTTACTTCTCAGAAAGTCAGGTTTTTTCCCCAAAAAATATAGGGCTAAGATGTAAAAAGAGGAAAATCCAACCTTTTATTCAGTGGGAAAAAATCTCACATTAAGATATAATGTGTGCCACAACTATTAGCCCATCTGATGTTAATACTTTGTACCCTTTTGCCAACAAAACAGTACCTAATCTTCACCTATAATGCTTTACAAGATGGAAGAACACAGAAAGAGTAGAAACAGGAAGTGATGATTTACTAATTAAATGTTCCTAGATCAACTTTGTAAGCTACTGTAGAAATGACAAAAATACTTCAATTACATTGATTTTTAGGAATTGTTAGGGTTCCAGTAATTGTGGAACAGGTGATTTCATGAAAAATAATTATTAGTCAGGGAATTGTTTCCCCCTTAAAATTCACTTGAGATGAAGATTCCATTTTTCTACAATTTTCAGTGTGAGAGTAGCTTCTGCAATAAAATTATTATTTATTTTAAGACTTTTAAGACATCTTTACTATGGTTGGCAATAATTATGGAGGAAAGTGTATATATCCATCCACATATTCATACATTTACAGACTTATACATATACACACATACACAGGAGAGTGAATAAAATGCCAGAAGGTGCAGATATACACCGGGTAAGAGGTAAAACATTTAATTATAAGGTGCATGGTGAAAAAATGTTATGATGCTTGAGATATCCTCTAAACATGAGTATAGCACTTAGAAGAGTAATATTACACTGTCCAGGAAGATTGTCTGAATGATGGTTATTCAGTCAGTGTGTGTGAGACGGTGGTGGGGGTACATGTTTAACAGCTTGTGGGTAAAAGCTGTGCTTGAGTCTCTTGGTTTTTAGTGTCCTGTACCATTTCCCAGAGGGGAGACGGGACAAAAGGGGGTGTTCAGGAAATAACCCACCTTCACCCCATGTCGGTTACGATAGGCTCCAGCTTTCCTCTGACTATAATGGGATTTAAGTCATCTGTGTTTCTAAATGTTCTTGTATTAATAATATTAGTATAAGTGCTAATTGTTAGTTGTCATTTTATGGGTGCTACCTGATAATATGATTCTGTGCAGGTCACAAGGTTTATTCGAGAAGAGTCCAGAAATAACTTTCAGGTCATTGTCATCTCCTTGAAGGAGGAGTTTTATTCACAGTCTGATGCTTTGCTGGGGGTTTATACTGAGGTACCGCACACTTTCATAATGTCTCAATGCATGTTTTATGAGAACACCATATGTGACTGTGTAAGATGAAACCATGATAGGTTTGAGTGTAACGATGCATCGTATGTAACAGGAAAATATGTGAATCAGATAACCGAATATTATTATTCTATTAATAATTAATTGAACATAATTCCACACGTTGGATACCAGAGGAATTGAGAGCACACTGGTCATTCTTTAAAGGAGTGCCAGTACTATATGACTGGGGATTATTGGCACCTGTAAAGTGACTGAACCTATTGGGCAGAACATAATTGATTGACTTGCATTTTTCATTTTATTTGATTAAACAAGCCCAGTATACCAGTTACAAAGAGCTCTTCATAACTTTTTAAATGACACCAGCTTCACACTGCTTTGATCGACAGGAAGTATGCAGTGGAAGATGAGCATTTTAGCTAAATTGGAACTAAAGAAAACCATCTGCTGTAGAATTAGCCTCAAGAAATATTTTAGCCAGTTTTTTTTTTTTTTTTTTTTTTGGGGGGGGTCAATTTGCTGGTGCAATATGGTTTTGTAAAAAAATATCAGCAGAAGTGTTGCTTCTTGATGTAATCATTGCTCAGTGTCGAATAATCACTTTCTCAGCTTCTTGTAAGATAGTGCAATATTGTGCAGTTCAGACCTGATGTTACTCTTTAACCTTTCGCCTTACAGCTTAATTACTGCTTGTCAAGCCGCCTCCTGTCACTGGACCTTTCTTCGTATCCCCTCAATGATGAGAACAACAGTGAGAGAGA
>CM045733.1:45585000-45637500 GCA_024760905.1 Plotosus lineatus
GTCAGGTTGGTCGAAAGTCGGATATTTAACACAATGAAACCTAAACCATCTAGCTATGAATTCATGTGGTGTATTCTTCTGCACATTCTTTCAATATGCAAAATAAATTTGTAGCCTTACTTTGCACTGTTCACAACATCACTTTCACATTTCTTTGCCTAATATCTTCCAACCACGTGTATAGCAACTTTTCCATCTCTGCAATCGGTCCTTCATGCTGTTTTGTGATGCTATTTGACTTAATTGGAGTTGCTGCTTTCACTGCTTCCTTAATGCGGTCCTTGTCCTTCAAAATTGTAGACACTGTGGAGTGGGAGAGATGGAGAACTCGAGCGATGAAATTTACTTTTTTTCCTCCTACATACTGCTTTATCACTTTCATCTTCGTCTCCAACGACAGTGTTTTCGATGCTTTCTAGGTTGAATTGCCATCTGATGAATCGGACTTCCTCTTGGGGGCCATGGTAACGGTAAATGAATGTAAAATTGTACCGTCAAGAGATGTTACTGCGACAGTATCTAGTCACTGAGTGTAGTGGTAGAATGCTGTGAGTGTGAGATGCTGGGATGCCACAACTATCTTATGGGCTGCACTGCCAGACATATACAGTAAACTCATAGCAGGCATTTGCTTGACGTGGTCATAAGTATGGGTGGTCGTAACTCGCGTATGTCATAACATGGATTGTGACTGTGTGTGTGTGCTTTTTTATTTATATATATATATATATATATATATATATATATATATATATATATTACACACACACACACACAGTGGTACCTCGGTACTCAAATGCTTTAGAGGTTGAACAAATTTTGATTGAAAAAAGATTTTTTGTCCCGGAAGTCGAATGCTAAAAAAGTGCGAGAGGAAACGAGACCGAGAGGGAGGGGAAATGCATGCTTTCCGGAAGTTGTTAATACGTCGGCCCCCTGGGTACGAAATCCCTGGGTTACGAAGAACATTTTCCTAAGTTTCCGTCCCGGGGAGACGAAAACAACCCCCTCTTACAAAAAATTCAAACGTGCCAATCAATATTTCACACGATTCGCGAGTTGCTTTCTCATTGGCTGTCTCTCAACATTCCGCCCCGCTGGCCTCCCAGATAGAGACAGAAGGAAGCTTAACTCTTTAGTTTTTAGTTTAGTGTTTTCAGTTGTTTAATTCAGTAAATGTTTAATAAATGTGGGTGCATTTGAGCTCATCTGGAATTCCGATCCCTCAAGGAATCAAGTTAAAGTTGAGTTTTGACCTCCCTGTCAAGCAGGGAATGTGCTTTGAATTCCACATCTTGTGGGCGTGGCTCGCAGCGTGCGCGCAAGAGAGAGAGTGACGTGTGTGTGTTGTTAAAAAATGTTTAGTAATGGTTAAATTAATAAATAACTTTTAACACATTTCATACAAAATTGGTGTACTTTTATTATTTTTAAAGGGTTTATGGGGTTTAACCAGTCCAAAGACTGGAGCCTTGGAACGAATTGCTGCTCATCTTTATAGCCTGGTGATTCCTGAGTGGAATCAGGTGTGTGTGCTTAGCGCTCCACCCGTGTGACAGCCATGCCTAGCGCCTGCATGCATAGAGAGAGAGAGAGAGAGAGTTTAAGCCACCAAAACCAAAGTCTCTCACAGCACAGATCATAACGCACTCAAGTAAAAACCGCAGTACAGTTAAAGCATAAGAACAATAAGGATAAGAATTTTTACCTTTGTTTTGGTGAGTAGTTGGCATACGTAAATGTAAATGCTGGAGATGGAGAGAGGAGGATCCCCTTCCATAAAAGCTTCAGGTGAATCAGCCAAAGGTGTTTTTTTTTTCCTCTTGCTAACTCGCTTTGGCAAGGATGACTCTTCTTCAGGATGCCCGTTTCTTTTCTTGAAGAACATTTCTAACGTGGCTTGTTTCTGCCTTCTTTTCAAAACCTTACAGAAGTGGCTCATGACCTCATTGTTAATGGTGTTCACAGCGCTGCTAGCTTTAGCTTTATCAGGGTGATACATAGTATCAATAACTTCTGGAAAGCCTGCATTTCCCCCTCCCTCTCGGTCTCATTTTTTCTTGCGCTTTTTTAGCGTTCGACTCCCGGATTTTGGTCGACTTCTAGGACCAAGAAATCCCAAATTTTTTGGTCGAATTCTGATTTGTTCAACCTCTAAAGCATTCGAGCACCGAGGTACCACTGTGTCTGTGTGTGTGTGTGTGTGTGTAAGTATGTGTAAGTATGTGTATACATTATTTATATATATATATATGTATGTATGTGTATGTATATATATATGTGTGTATATATATATATATATATATTACACATTACCCACAGTAGGCCCTTGACTATTTGCGGTTTTTCACTCATGGTTTGCATATTCGTGGACTACCAAGCAACTGACACGTCATTGAATTTCAGCCAATGGCTGTCCTCTTTCCTGCTGATTGGTTGAGATGATGTAACGCCTCTTTTTCCTCATTTGTGCACAAGTTGTCAATGAGCCTCGTGTGTTTAGGTTACTAGTTAAGCTCTGTGATGCCACTCAAATGCTGTGAGTCTTTATTGGCTAAGCGATAGATGGATGTCTCTTCTGAAGAAATAAGACTTTCTCCAGAAGAAACGACACTATTCCTCTTCAGGCACTTCAGAGGAAAATCATCTGAACTGTTGTAAAGCTGGAGTATTAAAGTCTTTTTCAATTATTATTCCAGTACAGTGCCTAAGTTAATGTTTATAATGTTTGTGTGTGTCTGCACCGTGTGAGGGGTGTGGCTGAGCTGCTCGGACTGAATGCAGTTCATACTTGAATAAAGTAATCTCATTTACTCCCTATAAACACAAACCGCACGCTCACCTCAGTTAAAGCGCGCTTCTTAGGTCCTTCCCCTTTGAATGTCTGTCTGTCTTCCTTTCGGCTTTTTCCCTTTTACTCGGGGGTCGCCACAGCGAATCATCTGATTCGCACGTTTGATTTGGCAGAGGTTTTTACGTTGGATGCCCTTCCTGTCACAACCCTTTTTAGCAAGGGACAGAAACACGCTGACGACTTTGCAGCCTACTCTTTACGAAAGTCAGCAATGGTTTTTTTACATGCCTCTCACCATAGACAGTGAGAGACATGGGCCCGCCTTTGATAACCCAGTTAGCCGCGTTCGTTGCAGGTGACAGATAGAGCTTGTGAGACGAAGCGCGGCTTATCCAGACTTCTGATCTTTTAAGTGTGCAAGATCAAGCTCCGTATTCACCTTGATGGGAATAAGCATTTACCGTTCCACTCCACTGGCCACATTTTAATAAGCTCCCACCCACTCCGATTTTTTTTAAGCGTCTTAGGGTCTTTAGGGTGATATGGAGGCAGATGATTTGCTGTGGCGATCCCTGAAGGGAAAAGCCGAAAGGAAAGGAAGAAGATAAACAATGCTCATTTCCATCCACAGTACGTGCGGCTGCGCGGCTGTAAGTCAAAGGTGGCAGTCTGCAGCACGGGGGCACCGCAGGGCACCATCCTCTCACCCTTCCTTTTCACGTTTGTACCTCGGACTTCATCTATAGCACAGACAGCTCCCACCTCCAGAAGTTCTCGGACGACTCCGCCATCGTGGGCCGTGTATCAGAGGGGAACGAGCTGGAGTACCGGTCGGTCATCGTTGACTTCGTGGACTGGTGTGAGCGCAACCACCTGTGCTTAAACACTAGGAAGACGAAGGAGATGGTGGTAGACTTCAGGAGAAGCACTCCAACACACACACACACTCACTAGTGAACATCCAGGGACAGGACATTGAGACAGTGGACGGTTTCAAGTACCTGGGCGTTCACCTTAACAATAAACTGGACTGGTCCCACAACACCAACACCCTGTACAAGAAGGGCCAGAGTCGCCTCCACCTTCTGAGGAGACTTAGGTCCTTTGGAGTATGCAGACCTCTGCTCAGGACTTTTTATGACTGTGGTAGCCTCTGCAATCCTCTACGCTGCCATCTGCTGGGCCCCGGGCAGCACAGACCGGGACAGAAAGAGACTGAACAAGCTGGTCAGGAGGGCCAGCTCTGTCCTAGGCTGCCCACTGGACTCTGTGGAGGAGGTGGGCGAGAGGAGGATGGTAGCAAAGCTCATATCCATCATGGACAACAGCTCTCACCCACTGCACCAGACCATAGAGAAGCTGAGTAGCTCCTTCAGTGGACATCAGAAGGGCATCTGGCGTAAAACAAATGCCAAATAAAATATGCGAGTCACAACAAAGAATTTCATACCGGATCGATCGAGGCCCGGGTTAACAACGACCGCCATCCGTTAACGAACAGGGTGCTGTTGGAAATTGGACTACTTTTGGTCGAAGAAGGGGAGGCGTGTCTGTAGGCAGAGAGAGAAGAGGAAAGGCATGAGTCTAGGACAGAAAGTAGGGACTTTGAATGTTGGAACTATGACAGGAAAAGATGGAGAGCTGGCTGACATGATACAGAGGAGGAAGGTGGACATACTGTGTGTTCAGGAGACCAGGTGGAAAGGTAGCAAGGCTAGAAGCTTAGGAGCAGGGTTTAAGCTGATTTTTCATGGTGTGGATGTGAAGAGAAATGGACTAGGAGTCATCTTGAAGGAGGAGTTTGTCAGGAATGGTCTAGAAGTGAAAAGCGTGTCAGACAGAGTGATGAGTCTCAAGTTAGAAATCGAAGGCGTGATGTTTAATGTTGTTAGTGCTTATGCCCCACAGGCAGGATGTGAGCTAGAAGAGAAGGAGAGATTCTGGAGAGACAGATGAAGTGATGCAGAGTACCCCCAGAGGTGAACAAGTGGTCATTGGGGCAGACTTCAATGGACATGTTGGTGCAGGAAACAGAGGGGACGAGGAAGTGATGGGCAGGTTTGGTATCCAGGACAGGAACGCAGAAGGACAGATGTTGGTAGATTTTGCAAAAAGGATGGAAATGGCTGTGGTGAATACTTTCTTCCAGAAGAGAGAGGAGCATAGGGTGACTTATAAAAGCGGAGGTAGGAGCACACAGGTAGACTACATCTTGTGCAGGCGATGTAATTTGAAGGAAATCAGTCACTGAAAAGTAGTAGTGGGTGAGAGTGTTGCCAAACAGCATAGGATGGTGGTGTGCAGGATGATGCAGATGGTGAGGAAAGTGAAGAAGACAAAGGCAGAGCAGAAGACAAAGTGGTGGAAGCTGAAAAAGGAAGTGTCGTGTTATCTTCAAGGAGGAGTTGAAACAGGCTTTGGGTGGTCAGAAAGTGCTTCCAGATGACTGAGCAACTACAGCTAATGTGATCACGGAGACAGGTAGGAGAGTACTTGGTGTGTTCTCTGGAAGGAGCGGAAATAAGGAGACTTGGTGGTGGAATGAGGAAGTGCAGGAGTGTGTACAAAAGAAGTTAGCTAAGAAGTGGGACATAGAGAGGACTGAAGAGAGTAAACAGGAGTACATGGAAACACAGCGTAAGGCGAAGGTAGCGGTGTCAAAGGCCAAACAGAGGGCGTATGATGACTTGTATGCTCTGTTGGAAAGTACAGAGGGAGAAAATGATTTATACAGGTTGGCACAGCAGAGAAATAGAGATGGGAACCACGTGAAGCAAGTTAGATTGATAAAGGACAGAGAGAAATGTACTGACTGATGACAGAAGTGTGCTGGGAAGATGGAAAGAGTACTTTGAAGAGCTGATGAATGAGGAAGATGAGAGAGAAAAAAAGAGTAGAAGAGGGGACTGTTGAGGACCAGGAAGTAGCAAAGATTAGTAAGGGTGAAGTGAGGAGGGCATTGAAGAGGATGAAGAATGGAAAGGCAGTTGGTCCTGATGACATACCGGTGGAGGTATGGAAGGAGGAGGTAGCAGTGGATTTCCTGACAGGAACATTCAACAAGGTCTCAGAGAGTGAGAGGATGCCAGAGGAATGGAGGAGAAGTGTGCTGGTGCCCATTTTTAAGAAAAAGGGAGATGTACAGAGTTGTGGCAAGTACAGAGGGATAAAGTTGATGAGCCATACAATGAAGTTATGGGAAATAATAGTGGAAGCTAGACTAAGGGCAGAATAAAGTTCTTTGGACCACTGAGCAACAGTCCAGTGCTGCTTCTCTGTAGCCCAGGTCAGGCGCTTCTGCCGCTGTTTTTGGTTCAAAAGTGGCTTGACCTGGGGAATGCGGCACCTGTAGCCCAGTCCACTGCTTCCACATGTCCCCCAAGGCCTGGAATCGGACCTTCTCCACAATCTTCCTCGGGGTGAGGTCACCTCTTCTGGTTGTGCAGCGTTTTCTGCCACACTTTTTCCTTCCCACAGATGTCCCACTGAGGTGCCTTGATCGAGCACTCTGGGAACAGCCTATTCGCTCAGAGATTTCTTTCCATGTCTTACCCTCTTGCTTGAGGGTGTCAATGATGGCCTTCTGGACAGCAGTCAGGTCGGCAGTTTTACCCATGATTGCGCTTTTGAGTAATGAACCAGGCTGGCAGTTTTTAAAAGCCTCAGGAATCTTTTGCAGGTGTTTAGAGTTAATTGGTTGATTCAGATGATTAGGTTAATAGCTCGTTTAGAGTACCTTTTCATGATATGCTAATTTTTTGAGATAGGAATTTTGGGTTTTCATGAGCTGTATGTCAAAATCATCAGTATTAAAACGATAAAAGACCTGAAATATTTCAGTTGGGGTGCAATGAATCTAAAATATATGAAAGTTTAATTTTTATCAGTAAATTACAGAAAATAATAAACTTCATCACAATATGCTAATTTTTTTAGAAGGACTAGTGTGTGTGTGTGTGTGTGTGTGTGTGTGTGTGTGAGTGTGTGTGTGTGTACACGCACATCTGTCGTAATAATGACTGGCTCGTTGTATAATATGCCCAAGTTAACAAGCAATAAATTTCAGCATTAATACAAAGCAAGTGAACATGCTGTGTGTTTACTCAGGTTGGAATAACTGATTATTTTTTCTTCTGCTCAGTTATCCTCAGCTGAACGCGGTTAAAGTTAAAGAGTTGTGTGAACTGCTCAGCTATTGGAATGGATCTAGTTTCATTTGCAGAAACCAGGTATGTTCAGGTCTGGTACTTCTACACTGGTGCTTTTTCCTCAAGCTGTGAATCGAATTTCAAGAATTAAAAGTCAGAATTTATTTTTTGTGGATGTTATACAGAAGAGAAATTTGTCTTATGGCTGTCATATGACTAATAACAGCGCAGACAGATGACGTATTTCTCTTCATTCTGTTGCCTTAACTATCTCTTCTGTAATCTTAGATTGAACGTTTCATCCGGATTGGTATTCCTCCTGCTCTTCGTGGCCGTGTGTGGAAGAGTCTACTTGACATTGAGACGGTCCGATTGGCCAGTGATTTCAACTATCAGGTGGGGCTCAGGTACTGCTTAAGTTTTTTGGACATTTGGCAAAGTATGTAAAATATAATTTCCATATCTGCTCTGTAGGGGATTCGCCCATGAATACTATCACCACTGTTATTTATTTATTTTTTTTAAGCTGAGCTTTTTCTATTGACTGGTAATCATGCACAATTGCTTATTTTTGGTACCAGCCCAACAAGGGCATCAGTAGCACCAAATGGTATTCGGATTATCATCCAGTGGTAAAGAATTGATTGTACAATTTAAACAAAAATATAATATAAGGCAACTTTAGGATTAGGATTATTAATCTCTGATTCCCCTGAAATTTGGTGGAAGAGTGTGGCATGGGACAAGGAAGACACTTAAGTTTTGGAGCAGATCCGAGTTATGGCGTCGAATGAACAATTTGATTTCTCTTGTGGTAATATTGCAAGAGGTGCATTTAACTTTGGTCGAAGTTTGTACTTGACAATTCCACAACAGTAGGTTGGCAGTATGGATTAGTGGTGAGAAAACAGAGTAGCGTTCACAATCCACTCTCATGGCGGACAGACTCCTTTGGTAGGGTACCTCCGGGCATTTGCCTGTCAGGGAGCGGTACCCCTGCCCTAGAAGAGCCTCGGGTGGTGGGGTTTGCACCCCCGCCCTCTTAAAAAAACGCCAGCAAAATGCACTACTAATTGCTGGAGTTTGCTCCGGGGGAGTAACCCCGACACCTGCCTTAGGCGGTGTCGTATGAGGGGGGTGGGGAAAAGCCTCTGGGACCCCCACTCCATGATGGGGGTGAAATCCTAGAGCAACCAGGTCGGGCGTGATCGGGTGAGTGACGCGGGCGGTGCAAAGGTGTCGGACACCAGCTGCTTTCGGTCACCTCGGTTGAATCTGAGGTGGTCGGTCCAGGTCGGCGCATGGAATGTGACTTCGTCTGGCCGGGCCGACGGTCTTCACACTCGGGGAGTTGCCGTCGATTCGCTCCTTTGGAGGTGGTCCCAGTCAACAAGCGTATTATGTGACTGAGGGTGACTCACACAGTGGGGACGCTCACTATCGTCGCAGTGTACGCTCCAACCGGGTTAAGTGATCGATCTATGAAGGAAACATTCTATGACCAGCTCAACTCGGGGGTTCCGGGAAGGGACACGATGATCATACTGGGGGACTTCAATGCGACCACTGGCACTAACCAGGATGGCTACGAAGCATGTGTCGGTCCCCACGGCTCTGGACGCCGCGATGAAAGCGCCTTAATGCTTCTTGACTTCGCAAAAAGTTGAGGCTTAAGAATTGCTGGCTCGTGGTTCCAGAGATCGGATCCGCGACGCTGGACTTGGTACTCCCATGATGGCGTCACTAGGAAGGAGATCGAGAGACCACGGGCTTCTGGTGGTGACTCTGAAGATCCGCTTCAGACTCCCTGAGAAAGCCCTGGCTCGTCAAATGCAATTTGACGTAAGCCGACTCGGGGACCCTGATGTAGCTTCGGGGGTTCTCCAGTAGGCTTGGGGAATCCCTGGAGGATCTGGACGTGGGTGCAGGCACGGAGGTTCTCTGGACTGGTTTCAGAGACTGCATCCTGGAGGTGTCCCGTGGCTGCATATTGGGGTCGCCCAGACGACCGGGAATAGCCGTCTCCTTCGAGACCATCAACGTCATCGAGAGAGCGAGACAGGCTCGACTCGACGGCAGAGTTGATCTGGCCAGGGACCTGAAGCGCGGAGCCGTTAAGACGGTGTGAAGAGATCAGGAGGCTGCGGTCCGCGATCTCTGTGAGACCTTCGAGAACCACTTGAATTTGAGTTACTTTCGCCCGGCTTACAGGGCGTTGCGGAGCCTCCATTCCTCTCGGTCCACATCGCGATGTCAGACGATGAAAGCTGCAGACGGTAGTGTCCTTACTGAAGAATCGGAAGTGAGGACTCGTTGGGCCGAGTACTTTGACGAGTTGTATCGTGCTGACCCTCCCGCCTGGAGCCTGGCCGTTGAGGATGCTGAAACCCTCATTGCCGACCCTCCCCCAGGCTGCGACCTGCCAACTCTTGAGGAAACTCTGAGGGCAGTGTGGCGCTTGACGGGATGGCAAATCTGCGGGAGTTTGTGGTATCCACGTGGAAATGCTTAAGGTGGGAGGAGAGGCCGTCCTCAGGTGGATGTTCATTCTTTTGTGCTCCGTGTGGAGCACTGGTGTCATCCCAACTGACCGGAAACGGGGCACCGTTGTCCCGATCTGGAAGGGGAAAGGTGATACCCGAGAATTCAACAGTTACCGGGGGGTTACTCTCCTCTCAGTTCCGGGCAAGAGCTTCGCACAGATTCTACTGGACAGGATCCAACAGCAGCTTCTGGCGCACCAGCGCCCTAAACAGTCCAGGTTTACACCGAAGAGGTCTACCGGTAACCGCATCCTGGCACTCCGCGTCCTATCTGAGCGCTTGCGGGAGTTTGATAGGGGGGTTCCTTGCCACCTATATAGATTTTCGCAAGGCGTTCGACTCCGTGAATAAGGCGGCCCTCTGGGGCATACTTCGTCTACGTGGGATCCCGTCGGCTCTGGTCCGACTGATATCGTCGCTGTATTCTGGGACAGAGAGTGCTGTGAGGTGTAGGGGCTCCACCTCTAACTTCTTTTCGGTCGAGACCGGAGTGAGGCAGGGGTGTGTTCTCGCCCCACTCTCTTCAGTACTGCAATGGACTTTGATCATGGCGGCGGTATCGGGTGGATCGGCCTGCGGTGTGTCGTTCGGTGAGGTTCGGATTACTGATCTGGACTTTGCCAATGACGCAGTGATCTTCCCGGAAACGGTGGATGTCCTGACAGAGACTCTGTTCGTTGGGTGAGGAGGTGGAACCGCTTGGTTTGAGAGTCTCCTGGATCAAAACCAAGATCCAGGCTTTCGGCGACCTCTTGGATGCTGCTGTTGACTCGATTGCTGTGGGTCGTGAAAGAGTAGAGATCGTGGAGTCTTTCACTTACCTTGGCAGCGTGGTCCATCGTTCCACTGATTGCAGGGCCGAGATCAATTGTCGACTTGGTCTAGCCGATGGGGCGATGAACTCGCTGGACAGGACTGTGTGGCGGTCGAGGTATCTGAGCAGGTGGACGAAAGCCCGAGTCTTTCGCTCCCTTGTGCTCCCTGTCTTGCTCTACTCAAGCGAGACATGGACGCTCACGGGTGAGCTTGGATGACGACTGGACTCCTTTGTTATGACTTCCCTTCGCCGCATCTTCGGATACCGCCGGTGGGACTTTACCAACCAGAAGGTGCTCGGGGATGCGGGGATGGTAAGAGTAAACCGCTTGATACGCGACCGTCAGCTGCGCTACTATGGGCATTTGGCGCGTTTCCCGCCTTCGGACCCAGCACACCGGATCCTGTCCGTTCGGGATCCTAGGGTGACAACGTGGTTGTCGCAGCTAAGGGCTGCCCTGCCGGGGGGTATGGGCCCTGTGCAGGTCTGGTCGATCGCCAGGAGACGGCCGGATGAGTGGAGGCGGCTGGTGGACGCAGCGAAGTGCCATCCCGGCGCTTGCCCTCATACCTGACCTGACTTATGTGGCTGAGATGTAAGACAGCAAGTAGCCTTCAGGGACATTCCAGGGCAGTGGTTTTTAAAAAAATGTTTTAAGTGAAATAAACTAGCTGTTAATAAGTACGAGTCATTCAGACACAAATTGAAAGTGTTTGCAAAGCTGTTTATATGTTGATGTGGAAATTATAACTGTTCCAGTTTAGGGTGTAGGTTTCGACACTGAATGGCATGTTTGTGTCTTAGGTGTGTCTGACAGAGATCCGGAAACCAATGATGGACCTTAGTGTGAGCGAGTACAGCATCCTCTCCACCATTAGTACACTGGGTGACCAAGAGAATGAGTTGGGCTCGGCTGCTATTGGATCACTCGGCGTCGATGTGGCTCTCTTCCGACAGATCGCGCTGGACCTGCGTGAGTTACAGCCACAGGATAATACAGTGGTATCTTGTCAACGAGTATCCCGCATAGCGATTTGTCCATGATACGAGCTTCAAACCCATCAAAAATCTGCTCCATCCAACGAGCAAAAATTCACTTTACGAGCTCTCCTTGAAATGGCTTTTCCAGGCTGGTTAGCCTTGTATTCCTCCACACTCTAAGAACGCCTTGTGCAGTGCTCCTCAATACAGTAGGCCCTTGAAAAAATCTCTCGCTCGCTGCGCTGCTGATGGTGAACGCACTTCTTGCCATGAGCACAAGACTTTGGAAATCAACCAACACAGCAGATCAAAAACACTGAGACTCTCAATGTAGCTGATAGACATGTCCACAAGACCAAGCACACAAATCTCCCCGCCCACACTAAATAAATATCCGCCCACACCCGTGACTGTTATTTTCATCTATGTAATTTTCATCCCTGAAAGAGTATTTTTGGAAGGATACCCACTGGGTACCTGACCGTTGAAGAACTCTGCTTTAGGCAGATCCTCCCATCATTCAGGTGAAAGTTGGTTTAACTCTTTAACCCCTGGAACCCAGAGAGGTGAAAGAGCCGTATGCACGGGTATTCGACCCCTGATATAATGCGATGCAAAGTACAATATAATGCAATACCTCCCCCGATTGGTCATTTTTGATAACCACAGTGCTGTATGTTTAATGGAAATTATTACGTATACACAGTTCGTGTCCTTTTAGAGAGTCTTAGAGAGTGAGAGGATGCTGGAGGAGAAGTGTGCTTGTGCCCATTTTTAAGAACAAGGGAGATGTGCAGAGTTGTGGCAACTACAGAGGGATAAAGTTGATGAGCCATACGATGAAGTTCTGGGAAAGAATAGTGGAAGCTAGACTAAGGGCAGAGGTCAGCATTTGTGAACAGCAGTTTGGTTTCATGCCAAGAACGAGCACCACAGATGCAGTGTTTGCTTTGAGGATGTTAATAGAGAAGTACAGAGAAGGTCAGAAGGAGCTGCATTGTGCCTTTGTGGATCTTTGTGGTGCCGAGAGAGGAACTGTGGTATTCCATGAGGAAGTCTGGAGTGGCAGAGAAGTATGTTAGAATGGTGCAGGACATGTATGAGAGCTGTAAGACAGTGGTGAGGTGTGCTGTCGGTGTGACAGAAGAGTTCAAGGTGGAGGTGGGACTGCATCAAGGATCAGGTCTGAGCCCCTTCTTGTTTGCTATGGTGATGGACAGGCTGACAGACAAGGTTAGACAAGAATCTCCATGGACTATGATGTTTGCAGATGACATTGTGATCTGTAGTGAGAGCAGAGAACAAGTGCAGGAAAATCTAGAGAGGTGGAGGTATGCCCTGAAAAGGAGAGGAGTGAAGGTTAGCCTCAGTAAAACAGAATACATGTATGTGAACGACAAGGACCCAAGAGGAACGGTGAGGATACAGTGAGCAGAGATAAGAAAGGTGGAGGATTTCAAGTACTTAGGCTCAACAATCCAGAGCAATGGAGAGTGTGGAAAAGAGGTGAAGAAGCGTGTTCAGGCAGGTTGAAAAGGTTGGAGAAAAGTATCTGGTGTGATAGGACGGTATCGGCAAGAATGAAAGGAAAAGTGTACAAAACGGTGATGAGGCCAGCAATGTTGTATGGTTTAGAAACAGTGGCACTGAGGAAAAGACAGGAGGCAGAGCTGGAGGGAGCAGAGATGAAAATGTTGAGGTTCTCTTTGGGAATAACGAGGATGGATAGGATCAGGAATGAGTACATCAGAGGGACAGCACACGTAAGATGTTTCGGAGACAAAGTCTATTGCAGGTAATCTCAGTGATTCATTTTCTGAATGGATGAAAAGTGTGACACATAATTTTAAATAAATGAGTTGTTGTAAGCAGTGTATGTTCTTGCTTGAAGTCATAGGCTTGGCGAGGGCATTTCTGTGTGGAGTTTGGATGTTTTGGCTATGCTTGAGTGGGTTTCCTCCAGGTGCTCTGATTTTCACCCACAGTCCAAAGACATAAAATTAGGCTGCATCAGGGGTGGGCAAACTACAGTCCGCGGGCCACATCCGGCCCGTTGGTCTTTTTAATCTGTACCCACTGAAGATTGATTGGTGCAGAATTCATGTTTGATGTGAATTATTAACTTGTATTCATTTGACTTGTAATGACAGCATTTCAACACCAGTGGCGCGTTAGGTGCAGTCAGTTAATTTTGCAGCGCTTGAGCCACTTCCTGTTATCACTCTTCTACAGCACAGAGCCCATCAGCAGCAATGTCAGAGAAAAGAAAATGGTGAGTACCGGGTGGTTCATAAGGAATGGACACCTAAATACTTTCTACTAAAGTCTGGTCAAAAGCTGTATGTCTTATTTGCCAAGAAACCATTCCGGTTTGAAAAGAATATAACACCAGCCGCCACTTTTCCACCAAACATGCTAATCATGCCAACAACCTCTCACCGCAAGAACGTCCAGCTACGGCTGATGGGTTGGTCGCGAGCTTGCAGGCTCAGCCAAATACCTTTATATGAGCAACTTCCATCCCAGAATAAAGCACGAAGATATATGCATAATTCAGCAGGAAGCACTGTGTGTTGTATCTCGACCACGTAGTGAAGCCTGTTGTGAAACTTGTTAAGTTTATTCTAGCGAGGGGAGTTCACCATCGTCACTTCATTCATTTTCCTGACGAAACTGACACTGATCACAGGGACTTGCTTTACCTTTGTGAAAAAATCCAGGAAAGCACTGGATGACCTGCATGAAGAATTCTGCTGTTGGTTTTGTGATTTTGGAAAAATTGACAGGGCACTTCAGCTGGTGTCAGGTCTCTTCTCACAAGACCCTGAAACTGTACCACCAGAGTTGCAGTTGGAACTGATTGATCTCCAATGTGATGTGATGTTAAAGGAGAAGTTCAACTGCCTTAACTGGCTGAGTTGTATGCTTCATTAAGTGCAGCCAAATTTCCAAACATCCAGAAGATGGCACAGAGGATGCTGGTTGTTTGGCTCTCCATATGTGTGTGAACAGACTTTTAGTGTGATGAACACCAACAAAGCAGTCCACAGATCCAAACTGAGTGATGAACACTACAAATCTGTTCTGAGAACCAAAACAGAATTACCACCAGGCTTTGATGCACTGGCAAAAATGGGTGATCAACAACACTGTTCCCACTAAAGGGCATGCCAACACTTTAATGCTTTTTTCTGTTTTTTTGATATGTACTGTTAAAAAAAAAAAAAAAATGTTATGTTGTGCTCACCTGGCCCATCTATCAAATTTTAAAAGTCAGTGTGCGCCCCCCCCCCCCCCAGCCACAAAATTTGCCCACTGCTGGGTTGGATTGGTGTTCCGAATTGTGTGTGTGTTGGCCTGATGATGAACCAGCAAGTTGTTCAAGGGGTACTCTGCCTTTTCCCAGGGTTGGCTGGGAGTGGTTCAAGCCTCCACAGAACCCGAGAAGGATTGAACCGTAGAACCGGTTCGGAAAATACTATAAATCAGTCGCTCTCAAATAGTGGCGTGATGCGTGTGACCCCAGGGAACATGCTTTTTTTTTTTTTTTTGCCGTACTAGAATAAAGTGTAATTGTACATACACCACAGTCGGGGGCAGTGGCTCCCTCACTGCCAGAGTGTGCTCAGAGCGAATTATCTCAATGGTAAAATATGAAGTGAAGTTAATAAACCCACCATGAAATTTTTTTTAACAGAGACGAAAAGAGATGCGGAGAGAGAGAAGGAGACAGTGAGAGAAATGAAAGTCTCCCGAAAGCTGTAGTCGAGGAGGTATGATGAAGCGTATGTAGTACTTGAGGCTTCACTGTGCTGCGGTGAGAAACGAGGAAAGACCGCTGTGTTTACTGTGTCTAAAAAACATTGGCAGCGGACAGCATGAAGCCAAATAAAGTAAGGCCTCACTTCAAGACCTCGTACCCCGATCACGCTTGAGTTTTTTCAGCGAAAACGTACCGAATTTTGCCAACGATCATCCCGCTTTGTGAATGCTACTCCAGCAAACCAGCGAGCTCTGTTAGCATCATATAAGGTGGAGTATCAAAGTGCTCAGTGCAGAAGATCCCACAGGACAGTAGAGGAACTGATCCTACCTGCAGCAGACACGGTCTCTGTCATGCTGGATGACGACAGTGCTGTGAAAAGAAGTCCAGGTCCCAGTTCAATATTGAGGAGGAGCTGAGCGTTGCAGTATCGTGCTTTAAACCCTGCTTCGAAAAGCTGTGCACTGCGAAACGTGCTCATTGTAGCCATTAATTTTGACCAAAAAAATCCAAATTGTTTTATTCATTTTTGTTTTGTAGGTTAAAGTGTTTTATATATTGTGTTCCTGGGTTAATGTTGCTGATCAATTTGAATTTGTTTTATTTTTCAGTATTGAATGGTTCAAATTGTTGGTCAAAAATGTTTACAGTTTGAATAAAGATGCTTTTTTTTATTTCTATTATATTAATATTTTTATTTTTAATTATTAATGCACTTTAAATATTTTTGTTTAAAGACTAAAAGTTGTTAGTTATTCTTTGTTGGAAGTTGATCTATATTTCTTCCCTTTTTTTGTATTCCATAATGTTAATATGGATACAATGATGGGAAGAGGATTACTTATAACAATTTTATAGACAAATGACACCATTTATAGTGGGGGTATGTGTGTGTGAAATGTTTTCCTCTTCCTGGGGGGCGGTACAGAAAATAATTGAGAAGCACTGCTGTAAATGAATGAGGTTGCTGTAAGTGGCAGCTGATGTGTCACCACCTCTTCTAGAATAACATTCCTGAGTTTTTTATTCTTTAATTAATCATGGTACCAATAGTAAATAGTGTTAAAAAAAATAGTTTCTCCGACTTTCACCCTTGTGGCCCAAAATTAGTTTTTTCCCCCCTCTTAACTGTGATGTGTGCTGTATTTGAGGCAATAAAAACTTGTATTACAGTATTGACTATGAATATTCTTGATTCCTTTTAAAACCACTAGATGGCAACACCTTTTTGCTTGCTGAGTTCAGTTCACACAATACAGTACTGTACTTCGGATTATGAAAGCCAGTTGAGGTGTGGGATATGTAACATGTTGGAGTCCGAAATTGTTTTAGATTTTGGATTTGTAGTGCACAGGAACTATTTTATATATATATAGGATTTTCTGAGTAGATCCTTCTGTAGGAGAGTGCTCAATACTTTTTGGTAGAGCAAATAACAAAAATAAAAGGACAGGACAAAGACTTTCGATTGAAACTCCATTTATCACTACAGATCTGTTTCGAGGGGTGGTGAAACCACCTGAAGAGAGAGGATGGTAAATCACCTGAAGAGAGAGGATGGTTTCACCACCCCTCGAAACAGATCTGTAGTGATAAATGGAGTTTCAATAGAAAGTCTTTGTCCTGTCCTTTTATTTTTGGTATATATATATATATATATATATATATATATATATATATATAAAATGCATGCCACAGTCCCTTCTGAAATGTATCTAAAGCTTAAAAAGTGTTGTGTATGTGTCTTTGCAGAACGGTCATTTCCAACACACCGTTCTTTAATGGGAGAGACTCCTGAAGCCATTGAGGGTCAGGCCAAGCTTTTCCGAGTGCTCACTGCGCATGCCAAATACAACCCTCGAATTGGCTACAGTCAAGGTGATGGCTTTTATCTCACTCTACTTTATATATACAGATGCTCCCTGACTTACGTTTTAGTTAGGTTCCGGACGGCTGAACGCAAGGTGAAAAAAATGTAAGCTGTTACTGTATATTCCAGTGACGTATACTGTACTATACATCCATAAATACCATTACTGCATATCATAAACACCCCTAAATCAATTATTATAAACATTGTAAAATATCAAATATATCAAATAATGTCAACATTAATTTCAAATAAATTAAATTCAAGCAAAATAATTTCAAATAGATACATTTTTATCAAATTCGTTCATCAAATACAGTAATAAATATAACCTTTAACATTCTCTATGATGCGATCTTTCTGCTTGTAAATGGTTCCAATGGTCAATGGAGCCATTTGGAAGAAACGTGCAACATTCACCAGCATCAATTTTCTTGATAATAGCCATCTTTGTTTATAATGAGATGGCTTGCCGCTTTTTCTGATTACCACTATCACTCGTCAGCTTACGCTTCTGACCAACCATATTTGCTTAGGGTTGCAAAAGTCCGCAAAACAGTGTAAGCACAAAGATCAGAGACGACGTCTTAACACAAGGGTAACATGCGGTGAACTGGGAAGGAGGGCACGTTCAGTCTGTCGTTTGTAAACAATGGACGCAGCGTCATGCGTAAGTAATGTATTACGTCAGCATACTACGTAGGTATGTCTCGTACTACAAAGAGCACGCTAAACTCAAAATTTGACAATTAAAAAAAAAAGTAAAATCGAAAAATACGTAAAACAAATGAACGTAAAGCGGGGCGTGTCTGTAGTATGCGCACAGATGTGTGTTAGTTGTGAATGGCAGAAAATGTTTGAATGCACATTCTGACTTGGGGCAGCTGTAGCCTAATGGGAAGCTACTTTGAAAACTAAAGATTGCTGGTTCAATTCCCGCACCAGTAGCAAAAATGTGTGGCAGTAGGGGAGTGAGCTTCACCTTTCCTTCCTCCACCTACATGGCTGAAATGTCTCTGGGTAAGGCAACTAACCCCAACTGCTTTCTGGGTGCCCCCAATGTATGGTAGTCCACTGCTCTGAGTGTGTGTGAGCACCACTCTTAATATGTGTGTGCTGAAGTTGGATGGGGTAAATACAGAGGCGATAATTTCCCTTGTGGGATTAATACGTCCAAAATAAAGGAATAAAAAAAGATTAGTCTGTTCAAGGTCCACTATGTAAGACAATGTCACTCTCTTAGTGGAAATGATATATATATATATATTAGCAGTGGGCAAAAGTAAGAAATGGGGAAAAAATGGTGGCACGCAACCTCCTGACAGCACGGTATATATTGTTCACATTTTAAATTGCTCGTTCACAATTAAACAGCTTTAATATCGTATTCTGTCTACAAAGATCTATAAAACAAAAAATGTCATTTGGGCAGTTTCACAATCATGGTATACTTTTTGGGTTCACAGTAGCTCAAAAATAAAACTCCTAGTTTTGTGGTTTCTTGTTACCAGTCAACACTTTGAGACAAGAATACTTTGTGTAAGGTATCAGGGCTACAGATATTATGGTGTCAAAATTACATTGGGTGAAAGTATAACAGGTGTATAATCTCTAGAATAATTAGAATTTAGAATCTATCACTTGTGAAAAATTCACAGTATTAAGAATAAAAGCTGATTTAAACATATTATCCAAGCGGGTTTCATGCAACATTAGTTGCATATATATTTTGATTAGATTATAAATTGAACTTTCAAGCAGCAGAACTTTTTCGAGATTGTATGAAAATACCCCTCCAAACGTAAAGGTTAATTAGTATTAGAAGTGCAATTCAGAATTTTATCAGGTAAAAGATACTAGTTTTAGTATAATGGAGAGAATTGGTTTCTTTAATTGGTGAAAATTTCAGCAGTATTTTCATCTGATGGCACTATTGGAATGAGGAAAAATTTCACTAGTGTAGTTGTGACTACTCTTCCTCTATGCAACAATAAAGTGCCTACTTCAAGGGGTCCCATGTATACTTTTTAAAAGATAACCTTGACCATGAAACAGCTCATTACTACAAACTGCCAAAAAATTTTAAGTTTTAATTAATTGGATATCAACTACATATCCCTGTTTTTTATCTAAAATGTAAGAGATTATTAAAGAGAGCGAGAGAGAGAGAGAGGAGTCGTGTCTCTACCTCGTTTCTGTATTTAAATTTAAGCTTGTTCAGCTTAACTCGGGCCCCGTGCATACTTTAAGTTTTGTGTTTACTCCAGACTCTCACATGCATGCCTATCTTCTAGTTTAAGTAGTATTTTCTGTTTGTTATTGTGCGAGTCTGAGCAGTAGTCTGTGAGCTTTTCTTTTGTGTTTCAGTTTGGGTCCTAATAAATCTATTATATTTGATTCTTGTATTTGTGTGATCTGTTTGCTTTAAACAACCAAGCATTGTTCCAAACTTGGGATACTTGCATGTGAGTGATGTAAATAAATTGAATAAGTAATTTATTTATTTACTGTCATGAAAAACAGTCATGGGTGACAAGAATAATAAATTATACTTGTCACCCATGACAGTAAATAAATAAATTACTTATTCAGTTTATTTACATCACTCACATGCAAGTATCCCAAGTTTGGACATTTTTTGGACACTTTTTGAACAATGCTTGGTTGTTTAAAGCAAACAGATCACAGAAATACAAGAATCAAATATAACAGATGGAGTTTTGCTGGGCAAATCCCAAATGAATCTGTGATCCCCAAAATTCCCTCTATAATGAATAAATAGATGCTGTACACTATCTAGTTCACTATTGTATTACAAAGGCTGTATTACAAATTTGTACAATACAAAAAAAATTGAGGTAAAAGCAACTTCAGTGTTTATAGTAGTAACCCAGTCTAAGGGTCGTTTGATAATTGAGTTACTTTTGACTTCAAAACCTGTAAACCTGCCTATTTCGAACACTGATTCGTATATAATTACCTATAACTATCGTTATGTATCATATTTTGATCACGTTAAAGATGAACACTTTATATCTACAGAGGTAATAAAGGTAGATAATCTTCCGCGACACTCTTTATTACACTGTTACTGTAACCTGGAACAAACAGATCTTGAGAGAGGCCATATTCTGGATGAAAGAAAGATATAGAAGAAAAAGGGAAGATGAAGATAAATAAGAAAAGATGAATATGAAGACATGAAAGGAAAGACAAACAAAGGAAAATATGAGGGGAAGTCAGCAACAAAAAAAAGAATAAAGACAAAAAAGATGAACAAAGGAAAATAAAAATTAAGTGAATCCAGAAGAAAGGAGGATGAAAGGAAAAAGTAAGATAACGGTGGATGAAAGGAAGATGAAGTACTGATTATGCACATAAGAACCATAAAAGAAACTTGAATGTAAATATTCGAAGTGCGCTACAAAAACCTAACCTCCACTGTACATTTTAAGTAGACTCTTGGAAGTAGGCAGTGAGATTGGGCAGCGCATTCGGATGGTTGAATCCTACATCATGGACCTTTAACGTTAAGATGAATAATTTAGTCACGAGATGGCAGCCGTGAATCATGTTTCCAGTAAATAGAGATTAAAGTGGTGTTAAGTTGCGGTGCTACTCGACTCCTGATTAATGGTGTGTGTTTTTTCCTCTTGCTAGGGATGTCATACATTGCTGCCGTCTTGCTCATGCTGCTTGGTGAGGAAGAAGCTTTCTGGGCTTTAGTGGTGCTGCTTGAAAAGCCGAAATACCTCTCGGAGCTGTTTGACTCCTCATTGAAAAAGTAAGTGGTTAGAACACTGTTAAAGCTCGGTCCTGGTGCCAAAATGGTGCGAGATCAAATCCCACAAATAAAACACTCTATACTGTAAAGAACTCATAAAACCTGGGATTAACCGGGAAGCCTTCACAACCTTCAGTACGGTGTAGGGCTGCATATACTGTGTAAAATGATATGATACCTTCTTGATAATTATCAAATGATACCAATATTAATCAGTACTCTTATTGATACTTCTGAGTACATGAGATAACTGAAGAAATACATTTCTGCAACATTTAAAATGTATTTTTTTCAGTTTAATTTCAGTCATACAATATTCAAACAGTATAGCATTACTCACCATTTCCCGTCAAAAGTAATGACATATCCACTTTATCTGGTTTTCATTCTTGAGGTATTTTATTGTCATGCACTATTTGCCAAACGTATTTACCATCCCAACCAAATAATTGAATTTGAGTGATTCAATCTCTCTATGGTCACATGTCTTTAAATTCAAGCACTTAGCATTACGGACTGTTTTCTATCAACAGTTGTGAAAGAATAGGTCTCAGGAGATCAGTGAATTTCAGCATGGTACCGTGATGGGATGAAACCTGTACAAGTCCAGTCGTGAAATTTCCTTGCTACTAAATATTCCACAATGAATTGTCAGTGGTATTATAACAAAGTGTGAAATGACTGAGAACTGCAGCAATTCTTAGGCGCAGATTGTGTAGAGGTCTTTCAGTGGAGTCAATCACTACAAACCTCCAAACTTCATGTAGCCTTAAAATTAGCTCAAGAACAGTGCGTACAGAGTGGGTTTCCATGGCCGAGCAGCTGCATCCAAGCCAACACTGGGACTGTATTACAAGTAGTTACAACTAATGTGAAGCAGATGGTTAGCAGATGACATTGAAAAATCTTGTAAACTGCAAGAATTGAATGTTAAACGAGACAAGAAAGCAAATATGGTCTATATACAGTCAGCTTCTGAAGAGATTTAAATTGAAAATAAACAAGAATTGAAGGTAATAATTTAAGATTTGCTTGTGAGAAGCGATAACTGTATTTTTGAGAGGTCGGGTGCTAAATTTGAATTGGTCACTGATTTCGTTTGTTTCTTTCGGTGTTGCCCTCGTGTTGTGATTCATGTTGTAGTATAATGAGGTTTTGTTTTTGTTTTTTTTGTTTTTAACTCCCTAGGATACAACATCAGGCGCTGGTGTTTCAGCAGTTATTAAAGCACAGGAAACCACACATATTCCAGCATCTGGTAATTAAGAATTTTTAACCAATATTCTAAAATAATTTATTAAAGTACTGTATAGCTGACAGCAGCAATTGGGGTACAAGCATCAATAAGATAATTCTATGAAGGTCTTGAAATGATACAGAAATCAGTGGAAAGGTTTTACAATATCAAATTTTGTGTTTATCCAGCCAGTAGGTCAGAAGCACAAGTCCGGGGGTACAGATGTGTTGTCACTATTGCAGTTTGATTGACAGATAGCTCTAATGTTCTTTTGAATTTGAGTTTTCTTTCACAGTTTCATGAGAACATGCACCAAAGGCTCTACAATTGCAGCTTTGAATAAAGAGAAGCTCCTGTTCTCAAAAAGATTTTAAGATATATTTCGCGTTCAAGCATTTGTGATGTTTGTGTTCTTTAGCATATGGATTTCAAATGGGAATATTCTTTTACTGAACCATTTTCAATGTTGACAAGAAATTTTAGAAGGACTGATCTAAAGGTAAATGCTATTGGCCTATTTACATATAAGATAATTATGAAAATTTGATCTACCACCTTCTTACTCACTTACACATTCATTTACTGAACTGTTAAATCTTATTAGGGTTGCAGGGAGGCAGAGGCTTATTTCAGCCAACACCAGGCTAAGGTGGGGTACAACCTTGAATACCTCACTAGACCATCACAGGGCCAACAAGCAGACCATCATTAACACTCACACCCAGAGACAATTTGGAACAGGCAATTAGCCTAATGTGCATGTCTTCAGATTGTGGAAGAAAATGGGAGTACCTGGAGAAAACCCAAGCAAGTATGTGGAAAATGTTAAAACTCCACACAGAAATGCCTGAGATACGAACCCATGACCTTCTTGTTTTGGGGTGGCACATTAGCTTTTGAAAATGACAAATGTAATCATTGATAGCTGCAAGGTCATTTGACTTATGAATGTCCAATCATAATGGTATTGTTCAGGATGTCTCTCTACCATGGTGCCAAATTTGGTCATTTTTTTGCTGCATGGTTTCATGTGCAAAAGAATAATGTGTTAGAAGGGCAGCCTTAGGCCAATGATTAGAGAAATGGCTTTGGAACCGAAAGGTTGCTGGTTCAATTTCCAAACCAGCAGGAAGAATGGGTGACGGTGCCCAACTGCCCCCCCCCCGGTGCCCCCAATATGTGTGTGCCAGCTCACAATTTACATGTGTGCTCACTTTGGATGGGTTAAATGCAAGGGAATAATTTATCTTACGGGATTAATACAGTGTGTATGTGTGTATGTATAATATATTTAAAATCAAAAGAATAAACAGAGTTAAAAACAAGTTGAGTTCCAATCTTTCACTTGGAGCCTAAATAATTCTGAAGAATGATGGAGTATATCTTTAGGAGAAAGTGTTTGGTGCTTAATCCCATTGGAGATGTGTTTTAATGTTATAAACCAGTTTCATGTAATAAAACTCAACTCATTTCATCTTTTAACTTCAAACAGCTCTAAGAGTCCGCATCCTTGTTTCTGTTTTGAGGTTCATATCAGAGTGAGAGTGTGAATTAAATTATAAGTTATGTACAATGGACTATTTCTTTGAAGTTGTGGACAATTTTTCTCCTGACCAATCAGGTGGCATATTAAGTAGCACATGTGTATATATAAAGTATTTTGAGAGGTACATTTACTACACAAAAGATATACCACACAAAAATATTATAATAAACTGAGTCATGTGGTTATCCATTCAATTCTGGTGAAGATAAAATATTTATACCTGACCAGAACAATTCAAAACATGTCTGTCTTTTTTGTCCACTTTGGTCTCTGTCCCTCTCGGTCTCTGTCTTTGTCCTTTGTCTCTCACTCTCACTCTCTGGACACCCCCCCCCCCTTCCCGACTCTTACTCCAGGAGAAACTAGGTGTGTCCTCAGTGCATTTTATCATGCAGTGGTTTATGACTCTCTTCACTTCTCTTCCATGCTGGGATTCAGTGCTGGCGATCTGGGATCTTTTCCTGTTGCATGGTAATAACCCCATCAGGTGCTGGGGCTGTGTGGATTGTAAATTGTGCTGTATTGTTTCAAACTGGTGTAACATTCTAGGGACTTGGCATAAGCACAAACATTCAGGGGTTCGTCTCTTAGCTGAAGGTTCCCACAGTTCTACTTTTAAGCTAGAGTTTCTCCACAAGGTTTATCCTCACCCATACTCAGGAATTAATAGATAAATGATAAATCAGGGTACTTGAGCTGACTGATTTCTCACTGTTTTTCAAATGTCCTGCTAGAATTCTGCACAGCATCAGTACTGAAAGAAATAAGGAAAATACTTTGTGTGTGTGTGTGTGTGTGTGTGTGTGTGTGTGTGTAAAATCACATCTTTTTACATAGTCAGTTTATTTCATTTCTAGTGTTCAATTTTTAGGGTCCTGCATGATGTGGACGCCCTATAATCACCAACATGGTGGCTATGAGCACCAGGTCGCTCACAACGACAACTTGATTCGCCCAGGGGCCTGTTCACTGCCATTTTTAGAAGAGGCCTGCGGCTCCATAGCACCACCTCTATTGAGCTGCATCTAATTTTTTTGCTTTTTCTTTTAAAATCAATCTATAGAATAATTAATTATTAATATTAACATATAATTAAAGGTAAATTAAGCAAATTTGTTATTTCAGAAGTCCGGTAGTCCTTCGTATTAATTATTAATTGGTACCCAAGAAGTAGCTCTGTTTCAAAAAGGTTGGTGACCTCTGCCCTATAGTGTTCAGTCTGTCCGTGAGTCCCCATCCTTTTCCAGATTTTAATTTCTGAATCATCGATGGAGCCTGCCTTCAACTTAGTAAATATACGTAGGGTAGTAAGGGGTTGCATTGCACACCAACATTAGGGCACTGTAACTGTGAACTTGACCTATAGCTCCTCTAAAAAGAAAAAAACTTTTTTTGGACCTAAATGTCCTATACGTATGCTTAACCTCACATGTACTAAAATAGGTAAACTTTAACAACTTGAAGTAGAACTGCTGCCTACCTACATGGTCTCTGTGACCTTGACTTAAAGGAAAAAACTTCTGTGGTGTTGTCTAGGCCATTTAATAAGAGTAAGATTTTTCTCTCTCTGTCTAAGGCATGACTGTAGCGTTTCGTGCTGGATTATCGGTCCTCCAGCTGTTGGAGTCTCGTCTACTGAGTATGATGGATGAAGCAGCTGTGCTGCCTGTTTTGCTACGTGTTCCTGTAGATGTGTAAGTCTGAACAAAACCATCAGCATTTTGTGTACTATGTTCACTTAATGGGCTATATCCAGTTCTTTGTACTTTGGGCAAGAGCTGTTTTGAAGTATTGGCACCCATTAATAATGGGACAGATTTATATTTATTTCTTTGCAAAAATGATTGATGCCACATTTATTCATAAAAAGGGAATATAATTTTTTACTCTAACTGTACATTCATAATCAGATTAAATGTGAAATTATTACCAATTTTTTTAATTCACAGATTTTGAGTTTTTAGAAACTCTCAGATAAGTACTCATGTTTTATTTTTATTTATTTTTCAACCTCTTGTACTTACAATCTTATGCTCAGAGAGTTGACACAGCAGAGTGTTGCTCAGTTATGCTGAATGTCACTACATGGGGTTTCTTTGAAGCGAGAGATTAAATTATCACATTTCTGTTCTTGACATCTGTTAGACTTTACCCCAGACAAAAGAGGGAGGCAGGCCTTTCATTGTGAACACAGAAGGGTTTTGTTGATGTAAGTATTGCTATGGCAATCTGAACTTGAAGTCATCACCGAATCAGTGCAGGAGCACTGAGTGCTGAAAATCCCTCCTGTTCAGTATGTTAATCCCCATGACCTCTATTAGTAATACAATCCACAATAATAATACTTGAAGGATATTTTACAATGAGCACAAGTCATAAACGCTGCCTAGAACTAACTGGACAAACAAATCACTGATCAGACAAGCTTTATGAAAAGGAGGGTTATGAAAAAGTGTAGCATTTAAACATTGTGAACAATCTTTCTCTTAACACACTATTACTGCAGTATTTATTTAATTTTTAAATATGCATGATTACTGTTTACTTCATGTTGCATGTCGTGTTTTTAGAAAGACACAGTATGAACTCGAGAAACAAATAGACCAATATAGAACACTGGGTGACAAAAAAAAATTTTTTTGTAAGTTTTCCATGTTTTGCCATGTTCAAATAGATTAGAACCATTTTGCACCGCTGAATTAAAAAATAATGTCCATTTTTCCCAATCAGCTCAGGTTTTTATGCTCATTTGATTTTGAAAAATCTGATCTGACTAAGTTGTTTTTGCATTTTTGTGACGTTATCAGTTAATTTCCCTTAATATTTCTCATCCAACAAAGGTTTTAGAAAAAAATTCTAACGGAGTGTAATTATTAAATGTTACAAACTTCAAATTCGGTTCATTGAATAATAGACAATGATAAAGGTAAGTACGTGTAAATTGAACATTATGTGGTCACTGTGTGAAATTCAGTGTATGAACCCCTCGAGTGCTCAGCAGCAGGGATGTCTGTCTCTCTTCAGAGTCCAACAGTAATCAGCCATCATGACTGCATCCCAGCATCCCTGATACCTGGTCTCTATCTTTTTTATGTCCTGATGGAATCTCTCCCCCTGCTAATCACTCACCGATCCCAGATTATCAGGAAGCCGATCCATGTTTGGGAATAAGTAATGCATTTTGACGCTCATGTTGCATCCAAGGTTTCTGAAAGTAGTCAGCAAACTGGTGACAAGTTATGCATAGTTCCTGGCCCTACTGGCGCCAAGAAAATGCTTCAGAACCAGAACAAAAGTCTTCCATGCTTCCAGTTCCACTTTGTTCATTGAGTTTTCAAACTCAGGATCATCGATAAGCTGACGGATTTGAAGACCATCAAAGATGCCAACTTTCAAATTCTCTATGGTTAATCCTGGAAAAGCATGGCACAAGTAAGTGAAGCAGCCACCATCCTTGTCTAGAGCTTTGATGTGCTGCAGTGGGAAGAGTATCTTGTCTTTGCCTACCAGAGATTGTTGATGATGTTTCTTGCTCTGCAAAGCACCAATTCCTCCCACACAGGCCAGTCCTATGTGTAATGTTGAGCAGTGCCCACATGCACAGAAAGCATGGGTAATTGGTGAGGCCAGACTGTTATCCCAACAAAAAAATTCACCATCTTCAGGTCAACACAAATAAGCCACTCATGCTGATCATAACAAATTTTCTTCATCACACACTTCAGCCTTCATACTGAGTAAGCAAGGGGTACAGAGGCAAACTGGCTGCCATGGTGAATCGGAACACACCTACGTTCAGCGATCACTTGCTGCTGTCATTGAACAGTCTCCAGTTTTTGGGTTCATGCTGTGTCACTCCTTCTCTTCAAAGAAAAAACGGAGGAACTCTTGACGTCTGTTGCACTGAGCACTGTCATGAGAGGAGGTTCTTTTCCTTCAATCTGGCAGCCAATAGCTCGGTAGAAGACTTTGACGAGCGAAGATCATGATCTAGATCATTTATCATTGGGTACGATGGTGTATTCACTGCAGATTTAGCAGAGTACGTCAGGCTTATTCTTGCAAGATCTTCTAGTCAAAGCAATTTGATTCACCTGTAAAATAATAAAAAAGAACAATTCATCATTAGTTGGCACCTTAAAAGAATTCTTCAGAATTCGTTTGTTGCAAGAAATATGAATTTTACATCATATGACACGAAAATACCAGTACATCTAAACAGAAATGTCCAAAAACCGATATGTAGCCTAGTTCAGAAAGTTGACCTGATTGAGTAATACCGATGTGATTTTTGGATTCAGCACATCAAAATGAGCTAAAAAACCCTGTCTGTCTGTTGAACAAACAACAAAACAAATAAAAAAAACGACTGGCTCTGTCTGTTTATTTATCTATCTCTTGGGTAGTTTGTCTGCGACAGTGTATATGCCTGCCTGTTTGTGTATCTATCTGTTTATCTACCTGGGCTATCAATCAACTCAACAAATGAATATTTTGTTCAGCTGTCCATCTCTGATAAATTATCTGTCTGTGATACTGTCTATTTGACTGCCTGTACATCTGTCTATTCATTTTTCTTCCCGAAGGACTACCCGGTAAAGGTAATTTCTGAACTTTTCGTCCATGAACCATTTTTGTTGTAAAATTATCAAGTAAATTCTATTTGAGTTTACTTATAGACATTAAAACTTTAATATAGAGTGCTGTGCAAAACTCTAATTATTTGACTGTGGAAGGAAGAATAACCAACTATTTTAAAGTCTAAATCAAAAACAATTTCAAGGTGTGTGTGTGTGTGTTTGTGGGAGGTCATGTTAGAAGGAGCATTAAGTTAAATGGACTCAACTGTAAGGGAAGGAAAGTGGAATTGAGGGATTTCTGTCATCTACATGCCTATTTGGACACGCCTCTATACATTGCCTGATATAAAAGAGAGAATTCTCGTACTTGACAGATCAGAGCTGTCTCACTCTCCTTCTGTCTCACCAGAAATCCCACCACCTAACAATAAGTGTCTGAACGTTGTTTGGTTTGTTTTTGTTTCTCTCTCTCTCTCTTTCTTTTTCTTCCTTTCGGCTTTTTCCCTTTCTTGGGAGTCGCCACAGCGAATCATCTGATTCGCACATTTGATTTGGCAGATGTTTTTACGTCAGATTCCCTTCCTGTCACAATCCTTTAGCAAGGAACAGAAACATGCTGACGGCTTTGCAGCTACTCTTTACGAAAGTCAGCAATGGTTCTTTTACATGTCTCTCCCAATAGACAGTGAGAGACATGGCCCGCCTTTGCTAACCCAGTTAGCTGCACTGGGGGGACAGTGACAACCTTGTGGGGACTCTAACCCCCAACCTTAGGATCAGCGATCCTGCGCCCTATCCACTAGATCACCACTGTCCATCCTCTCTCTCTCTTTTTTGCGCTTTCTCTAAGTGAAACAATAGAGCTGTTCAGATGAGTCTTCAAACAATAGTTCCCCCCTGACTCTACTCTCTTAACGGCTATCCTCTTAACATCTGTCCTGGTCTCCAGTTATATCTAAATCTCATTTAGTTCAGATTTACAGCAGATGTCAGAGTGAAATCATCTTACCCTGAGACACAGCACCTGTCTATACCAGCTGCTCTACAGCACAGAGCCTCTTTCTCTCACACACATTTTTCATCTCTATTACTCTCTCTTATTTTTATTTAATCTCTCTCTCTCTCTCATTGTTTACTGCTGCTTCAAAAATATTAGGACCCACGAGAAAAATTGGGGTTGAAAAAACTCTGGTAAATTTTAAAAACTTTTTAAATTTATTTTAAACCCTTTCTTTTACTTTCATTTTTTTCAGTTACAAAAAATATCAACATATTGAATAAAGCCAACTTTAAAAAATCTTAGGGTAATACCACATTGAATATAATAAGGAAACCACAAACTTTAAAATGAAGTACTGGTAAATGTATTCTAATTAAAATAATTTACATTTTAGTAGTAGTAATAAAAAGAAGAAGAAGAATTAATAATAATTTAATAAAAAGTAACCCTAGTAAATATTCATGTCTGGAGTCTTTGTGACTTTTCATATTCAGAATTGTTATTGTCCGTTTCCTGCTTCACTTTATAGCTACTTGTTTCTAAGAATCTAAAACAGACTGCCATCGTCTGGAGATTGGTGAGGGGAGTCGGGCTTATTTTGGAAGATTTGTCTGATGTAATTAAAACTGTCATTCGAAACTTAATCCAATGAACAAAATATGTTCAGAGAACACTGTGTGATGTCCCCATCAAACTGCTAAAAAGTGTGTGTGTGTGTTTACAGCTCTCAGTACCATGTCCTGATTCCAATTTTATGGAGTACTGAGGTACAAGAGTGGGAAATCACCTGCATGAACAGGCTCATACTGGAGGAAACTGATAAGAGTCATAATATAGGTAGGTATATACACACACACACACACACACACACACACAGTATCAAATTACAGATATCTTTTCTCCCACTAGAATAACATCACAATCAGTACCCTTATATCCTGCTGGAAACGAAATGATAGGACTGTGCTGAAATGAAACATGACTATGCTGTTTGCTGTTGTCTTTTAAGAATAATGTATCTTATATACATTGAAATGTACTGTATCTCAAAAACACTTCCAATGGTCTGAATCATCCTAAACAATGCAAGCCCATGCAAAAATAAAGTAAACTGTTTAGTGATCTACATTATGGAATTAAAAAAAGAAGAGTGTTATTGCTTTTTAACTAGATGTGGGTGGCCCTCACCTCCATTCTCCATCCAATACTTTATCAATTTATTTTTAAATTCTGCCGCACATGGATTGGATTTAGAATTATTATGAAGTTGCATATTGAACACAGATATTTTTTGATATAGTGTTCATCTGAAGCCAGTTTTGAGAGCCAGGGATCAGACTGGCAGCTGCTCCCCAGTCCACCCAGTACCTGACACCTTTGGCCACTTCTGCTAGTGGTGGGGTCCACAGTAGGGCGAACCCATGTAACTCCTTGGAGATGACTCTGGCTGGGCTCCATACATATAATAAGCACACCAACAAAGTGTTTGCTAACAAGCACCTCACCCAGGCCTCTCATATGCTTTTTTTAATTGAAAATGTCTGTCGCTGTTATAAATTTTCCAGGAATACTGTTTAAGATTTATGTCTGTCTTGTCGTATTTTCTGAGGGAAACTCCAACTCCATGTCAGATCGATAATAACCTTTGCTGTAATGTTGTGTATTTACTCCTTACTTACTGTATTTCTCCAGTCTACAGCTTTTGGGTTTTTTTGTGCTTTTCACTGGATTTTTTTAAAGTACAGCTTGTACTCCCTGCTATGTTTTGGGCCCCAGTGAGCTCTTTACCTTACTGGTACTCATACGAAGAATAATTAATCTTTCTTGTTAGCCTGCCTCTCTTGCCTTCCTCTTGTTGATGTAGTTACGACATCCTTCTTGGTGCATGCGAAGTCTCGTAATTTAAGTGTATTATCATGGTATCATCCTCTCTGTCTGTCATCTATGACTCAGAGCCACTTAGTGCAGGAGAAACTCCCGGAGGCTCTGTCTGGGTTTATGGTCTTCAGAGAATTACACAACATATCGTCTTATGGTGCATGCTCGTGGGGTATTTTTTTTGTTTGTTTGTTTTTTTTTTTGTGGTAGGCCCTAGTGTCAAATTATATATCAGGTCTGAATATGAGCTGCGTGTGTGCGTGTGTTTGAGTGAGAGAGAGACTCTGAGCAAATGACTAAGTCTGAGTCTCTCATCACTCTGCTAATAGTGTAATAAGAACAAACTCAGAGACCATGTTTTGGATACACACATGCTTTTGATTACTGCAGTAATCTAATACCTCTGGAGTCCAGATGTTGTAGGAAGGTGACATGGGATAATCAAATACTTTCGAAGTAACTAACCATCTTATTGTTTGGCCAGTTTATACACCTGTGATGTAAAGACCTCATTCTAAGCTAAAAAATTGCCTTTGATTCTCAATTATAGGATTGTCATACATCACAGGTGTGTTCCCCTTCCCAGCGAAATCGCTCACCTCCACACTCTGGCCTGCTGTCATGACTCAGCTTTCTTCTGTCAGGACTGATGCTTATGCCGCTGTGCTTTTAGAAACCTAGAGTCTCCTGGGAACGTTTGTCAGAGTCTCTTGTCAGAAGGGCCTTTAACTTCCACCTCCAGTAGAACTACAACCACATCCAAAAGGAGGTCAGCAACATGAAATCAGAATGGGCCATGTTTCGTGTATCCACTATTTAGGTGGTAGCCCATGACTGTGGCTGGAAGGTTATCGGTACCTGTCATGGCAGTAACCCTCGAACCCCGTGGTACCTCTAACTCGGTGGATGTCTGCTTAGGGTGGGGGGGGGGATCTGTCACCGATGCAAAGTCTTGAGTGTGGGAGGAGTTGCGCAAGGGCCTGGAAGGCTACTATTGGTTGGCCTCGAAAAGGTTCTGGACCACCATGTCACAGGAGGGAGAAGAGTTTCTCTACAAATACTGTTTACATTTGAAGAGGGGTGCGACTCACATTGACTGGGGATATTGTTGGGAGGTAGAGGAATACATTTGAGGAGGTCCTCAATCCCGCCAGCACACCCTTGGTGAAGGAGGAAGACCCTGGTGTTTCAGGTGGGGTCTGCCCATTGCTGGGGCTGAGGTCACAAAGGTAGTCAATGAGCTCCTTGGTGGCTGGGCTCCGGGGTTGGATGAGATTCTCCCTGAATATCTCAGTGCTCTGGATGTTGTAGGACTGTCTTTACTGACATATCTTTGCAATATTGTGTGGTCTTCAGGGGCTGTTTCTCTGAACTGGCAAACTGGGGTGGTAGTTCCCTTTTTTTAAAACGAGGGACCAAAGGGTGTGTTCCAATCATTACAGCACTCTTGACCGGTTCTACACACTCTACAGTATCCGAGAGGGTGTATGGGAGTTTGTCCAGTCTTTACACATGTGCTTTGGGGATTTAGAGAAACTTTTCGTTCATGCTTCTTGGTCCATCTTGTGGGATATGCTCCAGGAGTAGGGTGTACCGGACCCATTGCTACAGGTCATAAGGGTTTTGTACCACCAGAGTCAGAGCTTGGTCTACGTTGGTAACATGTCTACATGTGTAGCAATTTTTCTGGTGAGGGTTGGAGTCTGCTAAAACTGTCCTTTGTCACTGGTTCTGTTAATTTTTATGGAATTTTCATGCTGGCCTCATCACCGTTTTGTACACTTTTTTCCTTTCATTCTTGCCGATACCTTCCTATCACACTGGACACTTTTCTCCAACCATTCCAACCTGCCTGCACATGCTTCTTCACCTCTTTTCCACACTCTCCATTGCTCTGGATTGTTGAACCGAAGTACTTAAAAATCCTCCACCTTCTTTATCTCTGCTCCCTGTAACCTCACCGTTCTTCTTGAGTCCTTCTAGTTCACAACATGTATTCTGTCTTACTGAGGCTAACCTTCACTCATCTCCTTTCCAGGGCATACCTCCACAGCTCTAGATTTTTCTGCTCTCACTACAGATCACAATGTCATCTGCAAACATCATAGTCCATGGAGATTCTTGTCTAACCTCGTCTGTCAGCCTGTCCTTCACCATAGCAAACAAAAAGGGGCTCAGAGCTGATCCTTAATGTAGTCCCACCTCCACCTTGAATTCTTGTCACACCGACAGCACATCTCACCACTGTCTTACATCTCTCATACATGTCCTGCACCACTCTAACATACTTCTCTGCCACTCCAGACTTCCTCATGCAATTCCACAGTTCTTCTCTTGGCACCCTGTCATATGCTTTGTCCAGATCCACAAAGGCACAATGCAGCTCCCTCTGTACTTCTCTAGTATCATCCTCAAGGCAAACACTGCATCTGTGGTGCTCTTTCTTGGCATGAAACCAAACTTGTTCACAAATGCTGACCTCTGCTTTAGGTCTAGCTTCCACTATTCTTTCCCATAACTTCATCTTATGGCTCATCAACTTTATCCCTCTGTAGTTGCCACAACTCTGCACATCTCCCTTGTTCTTAAAAAAGGGGCATGAGCACACTTCTCCATTCCTCCGGCATCTGCTCACTCTCTAAGACCTTGTTGAATGTTCTTGTCAGAAAATCTACTGCTACCTCTCCTAGACACTTCCATACCTCCACCGGTATGTCATCAGGACCAATTGGATTTTCGATCATCCTCTTCAGTGCCCTCCTTACTTCACCCTTACTAATCTTTGCTACTTCCTAGTCCTCAACAGTCACCCCTTCTACTCTTCACCCCTTCTACTCTTTTTTTTCTCTCTCATTTTCCTCATTCATCAGCTCTTCAAAGTACTCTTTCCATCTTCCCAGCACACTTCTGTCATCAGTCAATACATTTCCCTCTCTGTCCTTTATCATTCTAACTTGCTGCATGTCCTTCCCATCTCTATCTCTCTGCTGTGCCAACCTGTATAAATCATTTTCTCCCTCTTTACTGTCCAACCTAGCATACAAGTCATCAGACACCTTCTGTTTTGCTTTCGACACCGCTACCTTCGCCTTACGCTGTGTATCCCTCTACTCCTGTTTACTCTCCTTGGTCCTCTCAATGTCCCACTTCTTCTTAGCTAACCTCTTCCTTTGTACACATTCTTGCACTTCATTCCACCACCAAGTCTCCTTATCTACTTTCCTTCCAGAGGACACCCCAAGTACTCCCCTACCTGTCTCCCTGACCACATTTGCTGTGGTTGTCCAGTCATCTGGAAGCACTTCCTGGCCACCCAAAGCCTGTTTCAACTCCTCCTTGAAGACAACCCGACACTCTTCCTTTTTCAGCTTCCACCACTTTCCACCACATGTCTTCTGCTCTGCCTTTGCCTTCTTCACCTTCCTCACCATCAGTGTCATCCTGCACACCACCATCCTATGCTGTTTGGTAACACTCTCACCAACTACTACTTTGCAGTCACTGACTTCCTTCAAACTGCATCATCTACACAAGATGTAGTCTACTTGTGTGCTCCTACCTCCGCTTTTATAAGTCACCCTATGCTCCTGGCTCTTCTGGAAGAAAGTCATTCACCTCAGCCATTTCCTTCCTTTTTGCAAAATCTATCAACATCTGTCCTTCTGTATTCCTGTCCTGGATACCAAACCTGCCCATCACTTCCTCGTCCCTTCTATTGCCTGCACCAACATGTCCATTGAAGTCTGCACCAATGACCACTCTTTTACCTCTGGGGGGGAAACTGCATCACTTCATCTAACTCACTCCAGAATCTCTCCTTCTCTTCTCGCTCACATGCTGCCTGTGGGGCATAAGCACTAACAACATTGAACATCACACCTTCAATTTCTAACTTGAGACATCACTCTGCCTGACAGTCTTTTCACTTCTAGAACATTCCTGACAAACCCCTCCTTCAAGATGACTCCTACGCCATTTCTCCTCCCATCCACACCACGATAAAACGGCGTAAACCCTGCTCCTAAGCTTCAAGCCTTGCTACCTTTCCACCTGGTCTCCTGAACAAAGAGTATGTCCACCTTCATCCTCTGCATCATGTCAGCAAGCTCTCCATCTTTTCCTTTCGTAGTTCCAACATTCAAAGTCCCTACTCTCAGTCCTAGACTCATGCTTTTCCTCTTCTCTCTCCGCCTACGGACACGCCTCCCGCCTCTCCTTTTTCAACCAACAGTAGTCCAATTTCCACTAGCACCCTGTTGCTTAACACCACTGATGGCAGTCGTTCGTTGTTAACCTGGGCCTCGACCGATCCAGTATGGAGGTAATATTTGTGATTTTCATTGTAAAGTTTGGCATTTGTTTTACGTTGGATGCCCTTCCTGACACAACCCTCTGCGTTTATCCGGGCTTGGGACCGGCGTGAGGAAGAGACACTGGTTTGTGCCCCCCCACAGGTGCATTATCCCAAATAAGTCCTATACATATCTAAAATAACACGAATGTACAGTATTTTTTAACATGTCAATAGGTTTTAGTATTTTAGTATAGTTTTAGGCTACTGGTAGAATAACCAGATCAGGTCTTTTCCTCTTTTTCACTTTGCTGTCCCTGAGCAGCATTTTCGCTGAAGCGTTGTGTTTTCAGTAAGTTGAGACCTCCCAGAGGGCATCTCGGTGCATGTTCAGCAGATACGCCACACAATCTCAGACTATTGCAGATTGGCACTTTTTCAGAGGTTTGTGTTTTGCACTTTGTGGCCATAATGGAAAGACCTTCAAAAGGAGAAGTCCAGAATTATTCTGTAACAGAGTCAGAACCAGAGAGTGACAGCAAGCATGAGACAGAGACGGTGAGATGGAGTGAGAGAGTGTGTGCAGTAAATCGAGAGAGAGAGAGACAGTGATTTTTTTTTTTTTTTTGGGTGGGGTTATAGTTTTGGTCTGATTTCAGCAAAAATAATTGTAAAAAAAAAAAAAAAAAGTCATCTTCACTTTGGTGTCACCCCCGAGCGCTGTCTGAATATAAAACCAGCACAGACCTGTTCAGCATTGAGGGTTTCATTCATTCTTTCCATTATTTAGTCTTTCAGGATACTTAATACAATTTGAATTTCACAGACATGTAGTGACATGCAACAGGTGATCACATTTAACTAGATGCTTTTCAGTACGAATATTTTTTCTTCTTTTTTTTCCCAATGTTTTATTTTCTTCACTTTGAGATAGAGAAGTTGCCATAATGTACAACCTAACAGGAAGTTATGAAAGATTTAAAAACATGATGTTGTAGTGAGGAAGTCTGGAGTGGCAGAGAAGTATGTTAGAGTGGTGCAGGACATGTATGAGAGATGTAAGACAGTGGTGAGGTGTGCTGTCAGTGTGACAGAAGAGTTCAAGGTGGAGGTGGGACTGCATCAAGGATCAGCTCTGAACCTTTTCTTGTTTACTACGGTGATGGACAGGCTAACAGACGAGGTTAGACGAGATTCCCCATGGACTATGATGTTTGCAGATGACATTGTGATCTGTAGTGAGATGTCTTGGAAAGGAGGGGAATGAAGGTTAGCCTCAGTAAGACAGAATACATGTGTGTGAACGACAAGGACCCAAGAGGACCAGTGAGGTTACAGCGAGCAGAGATAAATAAGGTGGAGGATTTTAAGTACTTAGGCTCAACAATCCAGAGCAATGGAGAGTGTGGAAAAGAGGTGAAGAAGCGTGTGCAGGCAGGTTGGAATGTTTGGAAAAAAGTGTTTGGTGTGATGTGATCAGAAGGTATTGGCAAGAATGAAAGGAAAAGTGTGCAAGACTGTGTTGAGGCCAGCGATATTGTATGGTTTAGAAACAGTGGCCCTGGGGAAAAGACAAGAAGCAGAGCTGGAGGTAGCAGAGATGAAAATGTTGAGGTTCTCTTTGGGAGTAACGAGGATGGATGGGATCAGGAATGAGTACATCAGAGGGACAGCACATCAAAGAGGTTTTGGAGACAAAGTTAGAGAGGTTAGATTGAGATGGTTTGGACATGTACAGAGGAGGAATAGTGAGTCTATTGGTCAGAGGATGCTGAGGTTGGAACTACCAGGCAGGCCCAGAGAAAGAACAAAGAAGATTTATGGATGTGGTCAAGGAGAACATGAAGGTAGTTGGTGTAAGAGAAGAAGATGCAGAAGATAGGGTGAGATGATGGCAGTTGATTCGCTGTGGTGACCCCTGAAGGGAACAGCCAAAAGGAAAAGGTGTTGCAGTGGCACAAAGGAATAAAACTTTCAAAGTGGGATGTAAAAGGAAAACTTTGATGTTGTAACAAGTTTGCTTTTTTTTTATACCACTACATCTGTTCAAGATGTTTTTTTTTTCATGTAACGTCTCAATTCTTGTAATTAATGTCCAGTTTCTTCTTTTGAATTTTTGTTAAAGCTTTAACATTTGTGTGATTTAACGACTGGGGTTTTTTTTTTCTCTTTTTCTCCAGTTTGACCGAACTTTGTGCTTTCCAAGTGCTCTTGTTTGGATTTATTTTGATGTACGAGCTTTGCTTCCATTACATGCACATAAATATTATTTTAAGCATTTCGGCCTTTGCGCTTGCAGATTTGACACTCGTGCTTCACAGTACTGAAAAAAATAATAGATTCTCATTCTTGATGTTTTCTTTGTGAACAAATTGAATGTCAATACTTGAAATAAGTAATACAGACTTGTCTTCATGGTGATCATGGACCTGAGCTGTCCACCATTCATTGTGCATCATAAGCAGTTTGAGGACTTTATATCCTTTCATAAACAATGATGAGCTTTTTTTCTACTTTCTTTTTGGAGCTCACAGTTCAGAAACAGCCGTGTAAAGCATCTGGAGACAAAACAAGCTTGAATTCTTCATTTACCAAGAAACAAAATGGCACAGATGTGGACAAGACCATAATTATCCGGAGAGCAAAATGGTTTTCATGAATTTGAACCGCTACACTACAACAGTAGATTTTTGTTCAAGCATTTGATTTCAATCCGAAAATTTACACCGTAACCCCATTTTCATTATGCAATTTTAAAACAAATGTTTGCTGTCCGAATACTTATGGAACCGGCTGTGCATACACTTGCATTTAAAAACACTCAATTTTCAAGTTAATACTTCTTAACTCTATCAGATTCAATAATTTATTGATTGTTGATGCTGTAATGGTAAATTCCCATTTATTTATTAGGAGTGGAAATGTATTCTTTCTTTCTTGCTTTGGATATTTATTGCTTTTGTGATGTAAACTGCTAATTATGGAAGATAGTGTATTACCTTGAATATGCATGCTAAACTAGCCAGCTAAATTTTATTTAGGGCATTGCTGTGGTATATTTTGACGAATATACCACAAAGTTGTCAAAACATGACTTACAATAGCAGGGAGCTAGCCAGTTACTGCTTGCCTGTAGTAAAATGCAGTACAGGTTCTGTACGTCGGGCATGTAGCAAACCATCCCATGATGCTCCTGTTAATCCTACTTGAGAACAGTTACTGCAACATGTGCCACATTGTACGAAAACATCAAGAAGAATCTGTCAAGCAGCAGTAAACAATGAGCCTTGACTCTCACCTCCCCCATGGATGTTATGTTTTTGTCGGTGTAAGTCTGTTTGTTTTTGTTTTTTTTCCTCATCATTGTTATGGAAAAAATAAAATTCTGTATACAGGAATTTTTAAAGGTTTAAAGAGCTTTTTAAAGATTGTTTCACATTGTGAAATAGGATGTGTTTTTGAAGTGTGCCATTTCAGCAGGTGGTTCTGTATACTTCTTTTGACTTGGTTGGGCTTTGTATTCTCCAAGTGGTTCTAGCTGATTAATTAAGTAAGATGTGCTTTCATGGCCAATTTGAATTACAATTTCAGTGTGATGATCTAAATTACACGGCACAGAAAGAAAGAAAGTGATGGTAATGTTACAATATCCAAATAAATTTTCATGGTAAGGTTTATGCTCCTGCTGTAATCACAAAGAAAAGATATTTGTTCATCCAAGGACTTTCATTATCTGCATATACTGAACATCAATTTTACATACTGAGGCCTAGTGATCTTTACCATGGTCTTCTACACTATTAGTCACTGCTGTCAGGCTCCAGTTTCTACCTCATGGTGTCTTGGGGAGATTTTACCACTGCCTCCTCTGACTTCCATATTTGGTAACTCAATTCATCAATACATCCAGATTTCTAGGAGTTTGCTGTCTGGTGGTTTTGTTAATGTGTGATATACATGTGTGACCAGTGTATGCTAAAACTGATTTAAACAGCTTTAATATTTTAACTGTTAGTTTTTCAAATGCCAAGTCTTGGTTTTAAAGTACAGTAGATCCCCGTTTTTCGCAGGGGTTGGGTTCCGGCCCTACTCGCGGATCAAGAAATTCCGCAAGTTATTTACACGGGAGTAAAACCCTATAAATCATATTACATTCGCAAATTATTAATGCAGTACTGCAGCATAACTTTTTCCTTCCTGTACCATATCAAGCAGTTCTATAGTTCTACTTTTTCATGCATTGTCATTACCTTGTTCTTGCGCTTTGGCTCCATACCAGAAGCCTGAGAAGATGCAGGGCGTTTGTGTGGCATCATAAAGCTTAACTGCACACAAAAAAATGCACATTTACAACTTGTGCGTGAATGAGAAAATTACATTCTACACGATTGTACAAGATTATACATCATCTCAACCAATCAGCAGGAGGGAGAAACAAAAGCTCTCGGTCACTGGCTAAATTTGCATCATGTGCCAGTCACTTCCTGGTTTGTCGGCAATCCACGGGTATGCGGGAGCGTGAATGCAAAACCACGAATGGTCAAGGGCATACTGTATACAATTGAGGACCCCCCACACACACTCACTTCATCTCACTTTCTGTGAAATGCTTTTTATTTTTTCAAGCGTTATAGTCCCGCCGCAGACCTCCTTTTAAGCATTGTGTTTCTTTCAGCCACTCAATGAAAGCCTCAAATCTCAAGACAGGACAGTCATCATGTGAATTAGGGTGCTCTTTTTCTTTGTGAACAAATTGAATGTGCATACGTACTTGAAAGAAATAATACAGACTCCTCTTAATGGTGTAAAGCAGTTACAACAGGATGAGTGCAGTGGAAAAGAGCTCCAACTTATAGAGCTCTAACACCTGAAATGTGCATATTTGTAATTTATAGACTGATGGCTTCTGTACTAATTAAGGATAAATCTGATGTATATGTCTTATTAGTATTCAGAATATACTGTATACTACATCTGTATGAATGGTTTCTGTATGTAAAAATAATCCTCCGGAGTACTTCATCGAGCTTTGGACACTTTTTTTTGTCCTCTCTATTTGTTCTACCTATTCCGTTGATCGTGTTTTGTTCTTCTGCAGTGTATTATTTTCTGTTTTGCATTTGTGCACTCAGTGCTTATTCCCCCTCTGCTCTGGTACACACTGCATTGCTTCCTTTTCTCTATTGTAATATTATACAATCAGAACATTTCTATTCATATTCTCAGGACAGTATTTGATGAGCATTTTTTTCTTTGTGCAGTCTTTCCAGTGTACCTGGAAAATATTTTCTTAGTTTTGCGAGTTTAACTGAAATGATCCGCTATCTCCATCTTTGCTCTTAAGGGTGTGTTTGTTTTCACTGCCAGGAGGTTATGTTTGTTTGTATTTGATGTAACTCGGAGTTATTCATGGATGTTGGTGGCTTTTTTCTAGAGTAGGGTTCAGTTCATCTGTAACCACTTAATCCTAATTAGGGTTGTGAGGAGGCTGGCGCCCATCCCAGCCAACTCCAGGTGAGGGCAGAGTACACCCTGGACAGCTCGCCAGGCCATCGCAGGGCGGAAAGACTCTGACGGATTTTCAGCCTACTCTTGTTGAAAGTCCTACAGTAGGGTGTAACACAAATAACAAATTTTTGCATTTGCTGATGAGCTATACATGGGACCATATTTTTTAAAAAATCGTGAAAAATCCCCCTTTTTTTATATTGCAGTCAAATCTTACTTGATTTAGTTCCAGTTCACACCATAAATGTAAAGTGCCTGGATATCTGTGTAAAACAAGTGTTGATTTTGAAAGATCAGTCTATGTTGTTAAAATTGCTCAAGATTTTGAACACAGAATTCTTCCAAATTTTACCTGAATCTGTGTTTGATTAGATACCTAATCCGTGCATTATTATCTGTCAGACTTTATAATGGAATCATGAACAAAGTTGCTTAATTAAAGTCTACCAGCGATACCAGTAGGAAAACTCGCAGTTTAAAGGTATAACAAATTTTCAAAATTTAAGACCCTTGCTCATATGAAAGGGATAGATAACACGAGCAATAACTTTCTACCTGACTACATGTATTTATTAACTCAACATTTACGCCCTCTGTTGTCACTTGGAAACTCGCTTACTCACAAGAATACTTGCATGTCCGATATGGAAGTACAATATTATTAGAGGGCAAAAGCGGAGCACTATATAAACAAAGACTGGATTTGCTTGAGATTGTTGGAGCAGAAATTGTGAAAATTAATAAACATAATCATGATGATAAACTATTGCAAGATTTTGGGCAAGTGTAACCTGGATTCATGATTACTAAAGACAAACATTTTGTTCACAATCCTGATTTATACATATGATTTCAGCTTTTTCCCTTTCTTAAGGGTCGCTACATCGAATAATTCACACGTTTGATTTGGCATAGGTTTTAATGTCGGATGTCCTTCCTGACACAACCCTTTAGCAAGGGACAGAAACACGCTGACGGCTTTGCAGCTACTCTTAACGAAAGTCAGCAATGGTTCTTTTACATGAACCTCTCACCATAGACAGTGAGAGACATGGTCGGCCTTTGATAACCCAGGTAGCTGCACTAAAATGCAAATATTGTGTGAATGTTCATTCAGCACCTGCTATGGAGAGACATTTCATTATATCTATGAGAATTTACAATGAAATCTTAAGTCTGAGCCAGCATTTTCAAGTTATCAGTGCACCTTTCGCTCTAATCCAATTGTGGCTGGCAGAGTTACCTTCCACTATAAGTGCCCTTCCAGATGCTGGATAGCATTATATGCATATTTTAATATATATATATGAATAGGTTTTTAAACATTTAAAATATTAAAGCATCAAAAACATTAACAAACTTTAAATAAATACACAAACTGGCTGCACTGAAATCATTGCTTTTTATGTATTCATGCTTTTTGGCATGATGAAAGACTCCACCCCAGCACAAAAGGGTCGATCAACCTGTTGGATGATTTTGCAGTTTGCAGTTTATCCTTTATCCTACATTATTCTTAGAGCTGTTATTGAATTCATACCCTATAAAGATTTGCAATTATACAACATCAAGATCTTATCGTAACATATTGTTGAATCAAATCCGTATCTGTGTGCGTCTGTGATAATGTTAAAATGTGGAGTTTTTCTAATATCATGATACATAGCGATTCATGTAGCATATTAATGTAAGGTAATACTTGTAAAGCAGCAATCCACCTCTCTGGTAGTCTTTAATGGGAAATGTGAATTTTATGAGTCCATATTTGAGAAGATCTCCCTAACTCCTCCGAAAGTGAGATGTTGAATGCATTTCCGTGAGGTGTGAGTAAAGTGCAGTAACATCCTTGAACACATTACGAAATACAAGAAGAAAATACACTACAGAATTTGGTTTATCCAAAGTCAAAAAAAAAAAAAATTGGGGGCTTTTGTATGTATAATTTGGTTTTAATATGCGAAACACTGAAGAATGAAAACTCTTTTTCTTTCTTTTAAATGTTTCAGAGTATTATGATGGAGGATATCTGACTAGTATGTGTAGTTCTTCACCAAACTGTTGGAGACATGCACTCTCATACATGCATAACTGTATATATGCTCCATCATAACAGTGGCATAGTGGTTAGCATGTCCACCTCACTGCAAGAAGGCCATGGTTTTGAGTCCTGGGCTCAGAAACTTCTGTGTGCAATTTGCATGTTCTCAACATGCTTGTGCAGGTTTCCTCTGAGAACTCCAGTTTCCTCCCACAGTCCAAAGTGTGGGCCCTGCTGTAGTCTGGTGAGCTGCTCAGGGTTTACCACACCATTCCCAGTGTTGACTGAGATAGGCACTAGCCTCTCTGTGACCCTGATAGGATGAAGCAGTTCAACAATTGAGTGAGCGCATGAACCTGCTCCAGAAGAATTGTACCTCTGTGAACAAGTGGTTTGGAGTAGAAGAACTTGCAGAGGCTTGAACTCACCCCACTGCACACCATTTGGACGAACTGAAATCAGATCCTTGTCCCCCAACATCAGTGCTTGACCTCATCAGTACTCTGGTTGCTGAATGAACACAAATCCCAGAAACGGTCCAAATGCCCCAAAATCTAGATCAAAATATTTACAGTAGAGCAAAGCTCATAATACTTTATTGTTTTCTAATTTACATTTATAGCATTTGGCATTCACTCTCATCCAGACTTACAATGATCATTTTTATACAGCTGTGCAATTGCGGCCTAAGGGAAGGCTTAAGGGCCCAACAGTGGGAATGGTGGGGATTGAATCGCTGACCTTCAGATCAGTAATCCATCGCCTTATCCACTTAGCCACCACTGCAACACCTAAGCCACCACTGCTTTGGTGCTAAATGTACCACTATAATTTAAGAACTACAGTGGTACCTCACCATACGAAAGACGCAACAAACGAAAAATCCAAGTTACGAAACGCACTTGCTGAAAATTTATGTCTCTGGATACGGAAAAAAAAAAAAAAAAAAAAAAAAAATCATGTTCTGAAACGTGTCTTCTCAAATTCAAACAATGCGCGAGTTGCTCTCCCATTGGCTATCTTCCAACAACCCGCTTCGCTGGCCTCTCATTGGCTATTATGGAGCTGCATCTCCATAATACCCATGATGTTTTTCGTGTGCCTTCGACCCATAGTTCGTCACGGAGATGCAGCTCCATAATACCCATGATGCTTTTCGTGTGCCTTCAACCCATTGTTTGTTATGGAGATACCGCTCCCTCCCAGTGCTATTATGGAGCTGAATCTCCATAATACCCATAATGTTTTTCGTGTGCCTTCGCCCCATTGTTCGTCACGGAGTTCTAACATGCGGAAAGGACAGAGTTCCTGTTGTTTTGTGAGTTTTTCGAGTGTGCTCATTGCAACTTTATTTTTTGGCTCAGGCTTTCAGCCTTGCATAAACATTCGTAAGATTATAACTCTGCTAAGAAGACATGGTCAACACGTGCACACACACACGCGTGCGTGTGATTCCCGGTGAAAGTGAGTCCCATTGCGAGTGAAAAGAAGAAGCGGGCTCATGGCATGCAGTTGAGTGATATATCGCAAAGGAATATGGCCGAAACCCGTCTACCATCGGTACAATATTGAAGCAGAAGGAGGCCTTAAAAGGTATAATAAGTTTGAGAATTACTAACTATAAAAACTCTTTCTGGCTGGTGTAAGTGATTACAGGAAAATATTTTGGTGATGGTTCACAACATTAGCTGGTGACATGTAAACTGAGTACAGTATAATAATGTCTTTACCTTTTCTCCCCTCAAACTCCTAATACTACTTGTTCTTTTAGTCAGTCTGATTATATAAGGATCAGATGTTATAACCATTTATCCATCCTTTATTTTTCTTTTTTGATCACCAGTGGGACACCAGAACAGGATTCCTAATCCAAAAAAACTCCACAGTTCTTCAGGAAGACATTTCTCTCCCGCCACCTGGAACTTTAATTTTTTTAAAACTGCGTGCACTGGATGGCCTTTTGGCTTCCTCCTCCCATTTATGATCTTTCCAATTTGCATGCTTTCTGTGCTTTGATAGGTCACCAACAAGATAATTTCTCAGTTGGTATGTCATGAGTACATCAAAGCAAACCATCAAATAAACAAAAAACGTTGTAAACCTTACCTTGTGTTTATAACCTGTTTATACACCCACAGGGAAACTTAAGCATGCATTAAACTTACTTATTTTACAATTGTTAAATAAATAAGCTTTGTCTTACACAGTTGATCAACACTGTAACAGCATTTTATGGGTCAGAAAAGTGAAAAACGCATAACAGCCTCTCAGAGAAATATTGCTTGAGTAAGAGTGCAGCATTTAATTGTAATGGTTGAGGTTGGCATATAGGGGTAGGACTAGTAAGTGTCTTTGCAGGCTGATATACAAACCTGCAGGATGTGCGTACACTGTATGATGGTGGTTTCACTCTCTCTCAATGTCTGTTTGGCATGCAGTCAATGGCTGAGTGTGCATGAGGCAGCATATTGGGAACAGAGCTGATGTGTCCTTGGTTTATTTAAAGAACACACACACACACACACACACACACACACACACATTATAGAGTGACATTCCTGTAAGGGCTCTTGAACAGAAATTGCATCATTAAAGGGGCTGTGTCACACACTTCAGAATCCGTTTTGCTGTTTTTGTTCACAAGTCCCTATATTTTGAAAGCACCTGAACACTACTGTCAGCTTTCCCTTCGATAAAATTGCAGCAAAAAGGTACCACAAGTTGACTGTTAGTGATCCCTTTATAATTCGTCTTGAATACCTTGTTATTTATGTGTAATATGAGGAAGTTGTATACTTTTTCTCTGTTCTGGCCATTATATTGTAATAGTTTAAATAAATAAGTATAAACATTGAATGGATCAGTCAAAGTACTTAATGTAACCTTTTTGCATCTCCATGTTGCTGGCAATTATTTTTTTTCTCACATGCAACAATGGGGGTGGGGTGGGTGGCAATGAAACTGTAAGAGCATACCTTGTGTGTGTGTGTGTGTGTGTGTACATGTCATAATTTTGGCTAATTTCTGAAATTACTGGACTTGACCAATTAGCATGACATCAAGCAGAATACAGCCAGAGGAAAATGCAGCTTGTTAGTTTGTAGAGATATTTTAACACATCTACTCCCAGGGCCAGGTGGATGTCTTTCAATGGTCCCCTTGATGTTGTCTTCAGGAAAGTTGAGCAGCATTAACCTTGTCTTTGGCACATAACTTTTTAATACTGCACAGAAAGATTAATAAGAAAATACATTAAAATTATTATAGATTTTGAATCTGGGTTAATGCCATAGTCGTCCGTAGCTGGGAGTCCATGGGATCTAATTGGCTGAGCTCTTACGAGAGGGACGGATGGCATACTATCACTTTTCTGTCACCCACAGCGATCGCCAGCCAATCATAGGCATCTGTGAGCTTATTTGTACAAGGGGTGGATAGCGCTTTCCCTCAGAGTGTGTTCGATCGCCCCCAAATATGCATCTGCAACTCTTTGAAAGGAAGTGGGTGGCTAGCATTGCATGTCACAGTGGGGGCGTGTACATACTCTCCCTGATTGGTGGCGGTCATGTGATAGGGAAGACAAAAACACAAACTTGATAGATGGGTATTGGATATAACTAAATTATGGAGAAAAATCGGGGGAGATCATAGATTTATTTATTTATTTTTTTTCCATATTTTAAACATTAGGATGACCGGTCTGGTGAGCACTCTAGACTCCTAATCAGAACTTAGCACTGTCTGGCTAACGGCATTTTTAAAACCTATTGTGATTTCTAGTGCATACTACTCAAACACAATAATATTAATCTAAAATGAGATTAATTTTTTTAAACTTGAAAATGACAATGCCACCTGCATCAAGTGGCCTTCACAAACTGTGAGTGTCCATCATTTTGATTTAAAAATCATCTACTAGGAATAATATATTTTTTCCATCTCCATAATGGCACAACAATGAAATTATTGATGATTGGCTTAGATCATGGGGAGCCTATTAAAGCTAGCGATAGTTACCATCTACTGATACAGTTACAAAAAGACTCCCTATGTCTAGATATATTAGGAAGGAGAAGGCTGTCCAAGAAAAAAAACAAAGACAGAAGTATTTTTTCAGAAAAAGTAGGGCGCTTTAGCTACGAGTCTGAGGTGATGTATTCTTTAGCATTCTTACAAGGGGCTGGAGTGCATGTCCTTGCCTGTGCTCTATTTGAGGTCAGAAGCTTGGGTCGATTGAGATGGATTTCTGATTAATGACTTTCCTTTGATCATGGCTTTACTGTCTGAATCTGTAGACTTCACTGTTGACTTTTGTCATGTGCTGAATTTATGTTGAAATAAATCATTATGAAATGTGATCCTTACCCTGTTATTCTTTTCTGATCTGTTTTTAAAGGTTGTACAGTCTTAGGTTAAAGACACACCTTGTTTAAAGGTGTGCATATTTCAATTTTGTCTTAAATTAAACTACAAAAACACTGAACTTTTGTTTATTCTTTGATTCCACAGTCACAATGTCTCCCCAACCACAAATTGTAATTCACCTAACTTTTTTTTTAATTAATGTAAACATGCCAATACTGTCTATCACTCTTGGTGCCACAATAGTAGAAAACACAATTAATTTCATCAGTAATTCTTACACTAATTCCAGTCTTCTCCTTGATCTGTGTTTTGCAGTAGTGCATGACCGCCTGTTATAAAGAATCAACATGAAACAGGCTCTGTCCTGCTGCATTACACACTCCGTATTCTCTCATGTGAGGAATGTCATATCTCCACCACTAGCTCTATATAAATGTTCCAGATATTTTCATCTACTTGGAAAACATCAAACTAAATGGTTTTATGTCTTTGGATGGTGTCTCTGTGTAATTGTACTCAACTGTAATGAAAGCATTTCAGGTTTTCTTTTTAATCCCAACTTCATACTATGGAGGCAGTTGGGTTTTTTCCAGCCAGTTATGAAAACAAATTGACAAGGACTTTAGGATTAATGCAGGGCATGAGTTCATGGTCATGGAGCATCTTCCACGACCAGAAGCAGTTCTTCCAGAGTGATTGACAGCTTCAGGATGTTGCTTCTCATTTTAGCAGCAACTTATTTAACTTGCAGCCTTTGTTTGTTTGCTGCATGAAAGCCTTTTTCCCCTCTCATTTCGTTCTGTGCTTTAAAAATAATCTAAAATGGTTTTACTTTGTTATATAGGAGTAAAGAAACGGCCACTCGTAGAATGCTAACCTCCACCAAACCTAGCAATTCTCCTTATGAACAAAAACACCCAAATTAATTCTGTCTTACAATGGTAAAGAATCTTTAAAAAAAAAAAAAAAAATTCTGGCTCCAGAATTTGTTCTGGATCATCTCCAAAACCTGCTTTTCTTTCCTTTACAAAGCAACACCTTTGGGGGGAAAATGCTGATTATCCACACATAACTTCTTGCATAATCCTGCTAACAAACACATTAATCAGGGATAAGACAACCTCTGTGGTGGATGGAATAAAACTGTTTTGTTTTAGAAAGGATGCTCATATACATTTTCACAGTACAACGGTCATGAGTAAATTTGTACTTTTAAAGCATCAACATAACTTGAAATGATCATGTCTGTATATCCAAATATGACTAAATCCTGTATTCATCACTTTGTTTTTAGAGGAAATCAGCAAGAAGAGTCCATTATCTGTCAGCAGTGAAGAACAAAACAAGGAGGAAAGGAAGGAACCTTCTGAAAAAGGTCAGCCTTCTGATTTATGGGATGCTTTTTCAAACCCTCCCCCTCCGCAATCATTTATTGAATAATGAGTGGTTGAGCTGTTGTCTGGATTTCATTAAATACAGCAGAAAACATTTGCACGAGAAAGTAACATTGCTGGCGTCTGGCTGAGAGACTGATAATAAAGAAGCCTATAGCATTTAGGCATAGGTATGTTACATCGCAGTTTTTACTCCAACTCCTCCATGGTCTAGTTTTTTTGTGTCTATTGTTTCCATCAGTACCTCTTTTTGTTTTTTTGAAGCTTAAAAGTTTATATTCACTATTACGTTCGTTTGGATTGATTCTCCGATTTTTCTGTCCAGCACTTTTCTGGGTTTAAATATGCTGCATGATTTGACTTGATCATCAGCTGTTCACTCTACAGAAAGAAGCTGTTGAACGTTGTAATGAAACACAGCCCATATTTTCGTTCCCAATTGATTTGTTTGCTGCGGGAAGAAGATTGAATCTGTGTTTAAATTTGGTCAAGGTGTGGCGTCACATGACTTTCTCTTTGATTAACATGCAGGCATCATATGCAGAGAAGGGAGTAATAGAGTTCACACTTTTGAAAGATGATCTAATCTGATCTCTTTCTGTGATGTAAGATTTAATCTGTTTAGCTGTGGGTCTGGCTGAGAATCAAACAGAATGATTCTTTTAGCAAAGCGATATACCATGTGGCTGTTTGCATCAACCCAGAATGGGACCAGTGGTCTCCGGATTATCTGGTGAATACTTTCCTGTTGTACCACTCGGGGCCCTTATTCCTCAGTCAGAATGTCGTTTGATGTAAAGGTATTGATGATGCACACAAGATATTTCTATATGATCAGCATCTGTCAAATTTAACAGCATACGAAATAAACAATAAAAATCTTATTCTAGTGCACTTTATGTGCTGATGTTCCCATGTGGTGTCTAGGTAAAATTTTTCTATATTAAGTATAAGCTTAGAGAGCACTTGTGAGCAGGTGTATCAGAGCTGTGTAATAGTGTCTCTCAACGAAAATGTAAACTAAAACAAGATTTTGATCGCCGAGATTGACATATTTTTAACCATTTCAGAGGCAGGTCAGGTGAGCCGAGCAAGTGCTGTTTACAGCCTACTCATTGAGATTTTAATACAGTATACACGGGGCAGTGGTGGTCTAGTGGTATAGGGCGCTGGATCGCTGATCCAAAGGTTGGGGGTTCAAGTCCCACTCTCCACAAGATTGTCACTGTCCCCCCCAGTGCAGCTAACTGGGTTATCAAAGGCGGGCCATGTCTCTCACTGTCTATGGTGAGAGGCATGTAAAAGAACCATTGCTGACTTTCGTAAAGAGTAGGCTGCAAAGTCGTCAGTGTGTTTCTGTCCCTTGCTAAAAGGGTTGTGACAGGAAGGGCATCCAACGTAAAAACCTCTGCCAAATGAAAATGTGCAAATCAGATGATTTGCTGTGGTGACTCCTGAGTAAAAGGGAAAAAGCCGAAAGGAAGACAGACAGACACTTCATAGAAACATGACTAAACAACAACTAAATCAAAATGAGTGTTTATTATTTTGATTTAAAGTGTGATAATGGTGACACTGCCTGCCAAGTGAACATGACAAACTGAGTGTTGTTTTGATTAAAGCATTATCCACCTCCATGTTATACTATACGACAGAGACCGAGTGAGCTGCACCTTCCCTTCCTTCATCTTCATGGCTAAAGTGCCCATGAAATGAAGAGATCTTTGTCAACTATTGCATGAACAATGAAAATCAGTTTAGCAGCAATTGTAAGAAAGAAGAAAGTGCACAAGAGGCAACTAACGAACTACACTAAGCTACACATGTCCATATGCCTACATACCTATATGTGCATATACAGACACTGACATGTGTTCGTGCTGTGCAAAAGTTTTTGCCCCTTACTGATTTTTTTTATGTTTTTGCATCTTGGTTACACTTAAATTTTTCACATCATCAAACAAATTTAAACATTACACAAAGAATTCAAAAAATGTAGTTTTCCTGTTGTTTTATTTGTTAAGAGAAATATCCTATCCAAACCTACTTGAACCTCTGTGGAACAGTAATTGCCCCCCTTGTTAAAAGGTGAGGTAATTGTGATTTAATCCTATTATTGGGGAAAACTGAGTTCAATTTCATGGCCACACCCAGACCTGATTGCTGCCAGACATTTCCAATCAGGAGATCCCGAGTATAAAACCTTTCTGACAAGGTGAGGTAAGCCAAACTGAACATACGTTATCATGCCGCGATCCAGTGAGCTTCTAGAGCAAACAAGAAAGACATTACTGAGATGTCTCAATTTGGGAAAGGATACACAATCATTGGTAAATCTTTAGGACTCCAGGGTACCAGTATCAGAGCCATTATCAATAAATGGCGAAGGCATGGCACAGTGGTGACCCTTCCCAGGAGTGGCCAACCTGCCAAAATTACTCCAGAGCATGGTACAGACTAACCAGAGAAGTCACAAAGGATCCAAAAATCACTTTTGAACAACTACAATCCTCACTTGCCTCAGTTAATGTCAATGTTCATGACTCCACCATCAGAAAGATACCAGCAAAAATGGAATCCAAATCGTTAAACAACGATACCAAAAGGATAAACTTTGTTACGCTTCATGTCCTTTTACATTACAAACATAGCTCGAGGAGAGTTCACCCGACGAGGCGATTGCACCAGCTGGCTACGCGGCCTTTATCCCCTGCAATCCCAAGCGCTGGAGTCGTCGTTCAGCCCCTTCCCGCCTGGGCTTATTGTTAGCTGGAGTGCGGTTGGCATAGCATATTAGTTCAGTGCTAGCCACACCCCGGCTAACAAGAAGCCTAGTTGAGCGTGCTTAGTTATATACGCCCAAAGATACTCCGATCTTATAGCTGTAGTAGAGTCGACCGGTCTTAGACGAGCATACTACAAAATAGCAAATTAAAACAAACAATGAAACAATTTGACTCTGAGAACTCCGCGACGTCGCCCTCTGGGGAGCGCCATCTTGGAGACGTCACTCCAAGTTCAATGAAAAAGGACATGAAAAGTACTGTAATAAAGTTTATTCTTTTGGTATCGTTTGTTAAACATGCTACAGAACAAAATCTCACGCATAAACATGAACTTAGGTACTGTACTGGAATAATAATTGAAAAAGATTTTAATATAACAGTTCAGAGAAAACCGTCGTTTCTCAGGAGAAAGTCTTGTTGCTTCAGAAGAGACTTCCAGCGTTTTCTATCGCTTAGATGCACAGCGTTTGAGTGGTGGTATAGAGCTTAACTGGTAATTAAAACACACAAAAAAAGAGGCTTATTGACGACTTGTGCGCGAATGAGGAAAAAGGGGTGGGACATCAGCTCAACCAATCAGGAGAAAAGAGGACAGCCATTGGCTGAATTTGAATCACGTGCCGATTGCTCGGCAGTCAGCAAATACTCAAGCCGTGGATGCAAAACCACGAATAGTCAAGGGCCTACTGTATTGCACTGTCCAGGAAGATGGTCTGAATGATGATTATTCAGTCGGTGTGTGTGATGGTGGTTGTGGCTTTGGTCTTACATGTTTAACAGTTTGTGGGAAGAAGTTGTTAAGTTCTGGTTTTAGTGTCCTGTACCTTTTTCTGGAGGGGAGAAAAGGTGGTGTCCAAGGTGTGTGCGGTCCCTGGTAATTCCACTGGCTCTCCTGTGAAGTTTTTCAGTGTAAATGTCACTGAGACAAGGTGGTGAGGTTCCAAATATGTCGGAGCTTTCTGAGGTAGTACACCAATTTGTTGTCCTTTCCCCACCTGGTGGGTGATGTTTGTGGTCCATCTGAAGTCAACGAGTGAGGGCAGAGTGCTCAGTTTGTTAATGTATCCGGAAGTCCATTATCATGTCTGGTTTTGGATGTCTTTAATTCCAGGTTGTTGTCACACCATCGCCACAGATGCCGGACCTCCTTCCTGTAGGCTGACTCGTTGTTATCCAT
>CM045733.1:45642500-45720000 GCA_024760905.1 Plotosus lineatus
CCCGAAATATGATTCTCGGGCTTATTTTTCGGTGATGCATTTTACATTTTTCTCTATTACATGTCTTATAATGTATCTTTTTCTTTATATATTCCCATTTCATTATATTTCTTTATTTTTTTAAATATTTTAACCAGAACCGAATTGAGCGATTTTTTTTTTTTTTTTTTTTTTTTTTTTTTTTTTTGGGCGCAAGTGTATGCCCTCGTTTTAAAGCAGTTGCTCTCGTCATCGACTGAGCCTCAACGAACAAGGATTGATGCTTTGACAGCGTACCTTGGGTAAAACTGCCTAATAAATGAGTCAGCGCTTTCACCTGGAGCCCTAGATTGAACGAGTAGCAGGCCAATGAATTGAGGTTTTACAGTCACGTGACCCCAATACCTTCATGCGCCATCTTGGACGGCAAGCGTGATCCAGAACACACCCAAACGATTCACTAGGCATGGCTTCAACAACAACTGATAATGACAGCGACAGCAAAATATGCGAGTGTCGAAGGCAAAAGCAATGACACTATCATATTGTCAGACGTTCTCAATCATGTGACAGGTGACCAGAGGGCGAGGTATCGGAGTAAAATAAAGCAGCTGGGGATTGCCCATCCATATCTAAAGCCGCCGTCGATGTTTAGGAATGTGTTAGAATGTGACCATTCTTCCCTTCCTGCTTTTGCCTACTTGGATGTTTGTACATATCATGTCCACGGCCAATCTCCATTTACTTGCAAAGAGTTAAAAGCTTACAAATCAATGGAAGCTTACAAGTATTTTGTTGCCGGATTTGTAAGCTGTATGCAACAATGGGAGCCAGGAACCGGGAAGAGAGACTACCACCTCATAACGGCTAAGGTGCGTGTTCTATTCCCAAATAGACCTGCACAAACAATGCAATAATAAATTACAATTGTCACTTATAATGGTTGTATAAATTCACATTTTATATATATATATATATATATAAAAATAAAATAATAATGTATATTTACCTGATACAAAGTGTTCGCTGCATATTCTACTGTATTCTGTAGGATTCCAGTCTTTCCTATTTACTGCTGCAATCCACTTGGCTTGGCTTGTCTCTCTGTGTCAGATAGAAAACGATAAAATGACAGTGCAGGCTTTACTCCTCTGCCTACTTGTACAGCTAACAGCGCAACATGAAACATGAAAAGGTACTCTAAACGAGCTATTAACCTAATCATCTGAATCAATGCAGCTCTAAACACCTGCAAAAGATTCCTGAGGCTTTTAAAAACTCCCAGCCTGGTTCATTACTCAAAACCGCAATCATGGGTGAGACTGCCCACCTGACTGCTGTCCAGAAGGCCATCATTGAGACCCTCAAGCAAGAGGGTAAGACACAGAAAGAAATCTCTGAGAGAATAGGCTGTTCCCAGAGTGCTGTATCGAGGCACCTCAGTGGGACGTCTGTGGAAAGGAAAAAGTGTGGCAGAAAACGCTGCACAAGCAGAAGAGGTGACCGGACCCTGAGGAAGATTGTGGAGAAGGGCCGATTCCAGACCTTGGGGAACCTGTGGAAGCAGTGGACTGGGCTACAGGTGCCACATTCCCCAGGTCAAGCCACTTTTGAACCAGAAACGGCACCAGAAGCGCCTGACCTGGGCTACAGAGAAGCACCACTGGACTGTTGCTCAGTGGTCCAAACTACTTTTTTCGGATGAAAGCAAATTTTGCATGTCATTCAGAAATCAAGGTGCCAGAGTCTGGAGGAAGACTGGGGAGAAGGAAATGCCAAAATGCCTGAAGTCCAGTGTCAAGTACCCACAGTCAGTGATGGTCTGGGGTGCCATGTCAGCTGCTGGTGTTGGTCCACTGTGTTTTATCAAGGGCAGGATCAATGCAGCTAGCTATCAGGAGATTTTGGAGCATTTCATGCTTCCATCTGCTGAAAAACTTTATGGAATTGAAGATTTCATTTTTCAGCATGACCTGGCACCTGCTCACAGTGCCAAAACCACTGGTAAATGATTTACTGACCATGGTATTACTGTGCTCAATGCAGCCGTGAGGGGGGGGCACAAACCAGTGTCTCTCCCTCACGCCGGTCCCAAGCCCGGATAAATGCAGAGGGTTGCGTCAGGAAGGGCATCCGGCGTAAAACAAATGCCAAATAAACTATGCGAATCTCAAGAAAGAATGACATACCGGGTCGGTCGAGGGCCGGGTTAACAGCGAGCGCCATCAGTGCCGTCAACCAACAGGGTGCTGATGGAAATTGGACTACTGTTGGTCGAAGACGTCGAAGAAGGAGAGGCGGGAGGCGTGTCCGTTGCCAGAGAGAGAAGAGGAAAGGCATGAGTCTAGGACTGAAAGTAGGGACTTTGAATATTGGAACTATGACAGGAAAAGGTAGAGAGCTGGCTGACATGATGCAGAGGAGGAAGGTGGACATACTGTGTGTTCAGGAGACCAGGTGGAAAGGTCGCAAGGCTAGAAGCATAGGAGCAGGGTTTAAGCTGTTTTATCCACGGTGTGGATGGGAAGAGAAATGGAGTCGGAGTCATCTTGAAGGAGGAGTTTGCCAGGAATGTTCTAGAAGTGAAAAGAGTGTCAGACAGAGTAATGAGTCTCAAGTTAGAAATTAAAGGTGTGATGGTCAATGTTGTTAGTGCTTATGCCCCACAGACAGGATGTGAGCGAGAAGAGAAGGAGAGATTCTGGAGGGAGTTAGATGAAGTGATGCAGAGTACCCCCAGAGGTGAAAGAGTGGTCATTGGGGCAGACTTCAATGGACATGTTGGTGCAGGAAACAGAGGGGACGAGGAAGTGATGGGTAGGTTTGGTATCCAGGACAGGAACGCAGAAGGACAGATGTTGGTAGATTTTGCAAAAGGATGGAAATGGCTGTGGTGAATACTTTCTTCCAGAAGAGAGAGGAGCATAGGGTGACTTATAAAAGTGGAGGTAGGAGCACACAGGTAGACTACATCTTGTGCAGGCGATGTAATTTAAAGGAAGTCAGTGACTGCAAAGTAGTAGCGGGTGAGAGTGTTGCCAAACAGCATAGGATGGTGGTGTGCAGGATGATGCTTATGGTGAGGAAGGTGAAGAAGGCAAAGGCAGAGCAGAAGACAAAGTGGTGGAAGTTGAAAAAGGAAGAGTGTCGGGTTGTCTTCAAGGAGGAGTTGAAACAGGCTTTGGGTGGTCAGGAAGTGCTTCCAGATGACTGGACAACTACAGCGAATGTGATCAGGGAGACAGGTAGGAGAATACTTGGTGTGTCATCTGGAAGGAAAGTAGATAAGGAGACTTGGTGGTGGAATGAGGAAGTGCAGGAGTGTGTACAAAGGAAGAGATTAGCTAAGAAGAAGTGGGACATTGACAAAACCGAAGAGAGTAAACAGGAGTACAGGGAGACACAGCGTAAGGCAAAGGTAGCAGTGTCAAAGGCCAAACAGAGCGCGTTTGATGAGTTGTATGCTCGGCTGGAAAGGAAGGAGGAGAAAATGAATTATACAGGTTGGCACAGCAGAGAAATAGAGATGGGAAGGACGTGCAGCAAGTTAGATTGATAAAGGACAGAGAGGGAAATGTATTGACTGATGACAGAAGTGTGCTGGGAAGATGGAAAGAGTACTTTGAAGAGCTGATGAATGAGGAAAATGAGAGAGAGAAAAGAGTAGAAGAGGTGACTGTTGAGGACCAGGAAGTAGCAAAGATTAGTAAGGGTGAAGTGAGGAGGGCATTGAAGAGGATGAAGAATGGAAAGGCAGTTGGTCCTGATGACATACCGGTGGAGGTATGGAAGTGTCTAGGAGAGGTAGCAGTAGATTTTCTGACAAGAACATTTAACAAGGTCTTAGAGAGTGAGAGGATGCCAGAGGAATGGAGGAGAAGTGTGCTGGTGCCCATTTTTAAGAACAAGGGAGACGTGCAGAGTTGTGGCAACTACAGAGGGATAAAGTTGATGAGCCATACGATGAAGTTATGGGAAAGAATAGTGGAAGCTAGACTAAGGGCAGAAGTCAGCATTTGTGAACAACAGTTTGGTTTCATGCCCAGAAAGAGCACCACAGATGCAGTGTTTGCCTTGAGGATGTTAATGGAGAAGTACAGAGAAGGTCAGACGGAGCTGCATTGTGCCTTTGTGGATCTGGAGAAAGCATATGACAGGGTGCCGAGAGAAGAACTGTGGTATTGCATGAGGAAGTCTGGAGTGGCAGAGAAGTATGTTAGAGTGGTGCAGGACATGTATGAGAGATGTAAGACAGTGGTAAGGTGTGCTGTCGGTGTGACAGAAGAGTTCAAGGTGGAGGTGGGACTGCATCAAGGGTCAGCTCTCACCCCCATCTTGTTCAAGCTATGGTGATGGACAGGCTGACAGACGAGGAAAGACAAGATTTCCCATGGACTATGATGTTTGCAGATGACATTGTAATCTGTAGTGAGAGCAGAGAACAAGTGCAGGAAAATCTAGAGAGGTGGAGGTATGCCCTGGAAAGGAGGGGAATGAAGATTAGCCTCAGTAAGACAGAATACATGTGCATGAATGCCAAGGACCAAAGAGGAACGGTGAGATTACAGGGAGCAGAGATAAGAAAGGTGGAGGATTTTAAGTACTTAGGCTCAACAATCCAGAGCAATGGAGAGTGTGGAAAAGAGGTGAAGAAGCGTGTGCAGGCAGGCTGGAATGGTTGGAGAAAAGTGTCCGTGTGATGTGTGATAGGAGGGTATCGGCAAAAATGAAAGGAAAAGTGTACAAAGCGGTGTTGAGGCCAACGATGCTGTATGGGTTAGAAACAGTGGCCCTGGGGAAAGACAGGAGGCAGAGCTGGAGGTAGCAGAGATGAAAATGTTGAGGTTCTCTTTGGGAGTAACTTGAGGATGCATAGGATTAGGAATGAGCACATCACAGGGACAGCACATGTAACACGCCTTGGAGCCAACCTCAGACAGGCTAGATTGAGATGGTTTGGACATGTACAGAGGAGGGATAGTGAGTATATTGGTAATAGGATGCTGAGGCTGGAACTACCAGGCAAAAGGCCTAGAGGAAGACCAAAGAGACGATTCATGGATGTGGTAAAGGAGGACATGAAGGTCGTTGGTGTAAGAGAAGAAGATGCAAAGGATAGGGTGAGATGGAAGCAGATGATTCGCTGTGGCGACCCCTGAAGGGAAAAGCCGAAAGGAAAAGAAGAAGAAGAAGGTATTACTGTGCTCAATTTGCCTGCCAACTCTCCTGACCTGAACCCCATAGAGAATCTGTGGGATATTGTGAAGAGAAAGTTAAGTGACACCAGACCCAACACTGTGGATGAGCTTAAGGCCGCTATCAAAGCATCCTGGGCCTCCATCACACCTCAGCAGTGCCACAGGCTGATTGCCTCCATGCCACACCGCATGGAAGCAGTCATTTCTGCAAAAGGAGTCCCGACCAAGTATTGAGTGCATAAATGAACATTTTTGTATTGTAAGCACTTTTTTATTGGTCGGATGAAACATACTAATTTTTTGAGATAGGGATTATTGGTTTTTCTTTTTTGCCAAAATTATCAATATTAAAACAATAAAAGGCTTGAACTACTTCAGTTGTGTGTAATGAATCCAAAATGTATGAAAGTCTAATGTTTATCAGTACATTACAGAAAATAATGAACTTTATCACAATATGCTAATTTTTTGAGAAGGACATATATATATATATATAAAAAAAACAATAAAAATAAAAGGACAGGACAAAGACTTTCTATTGAAACTCCATTTATCACTCCAGATCTTTTTCGAGGGGTGGTGAAACCATCCTCTCTCTTCAGGTGATTATATTCTTCTATAATCATCTGAAGAGAGAGGATGGTTTCACCACCCCTCGAAACAGATCTGTAGTGATAAATGGAGTTTCAAGAGAAAGTCTTTGTCCTGTCCTTTTATTTTTGTTATTTGCTCTACCAAAAAGTATTGAGCACTCTCTTACGGAAGGATCTACTCATAAAGTCATATATATATATATATATATATGTGTGTGTGTGTGTGTGTGTAATATATAATATGTATGTATATGTATATGTATATATATATATATATATATATATATATATATACAATTTATTTTTTAATATATAAACTCAATTTATTTCATTTCAGTTAAACGTATGAAATACTTTACAGATGTACTGTACATCACATATGCAAATACAGTTGTCGCATTAAAGTAATCCTATGAGCTGGTATTATTCTGAGTCTTAGTATAAATTTGTATAATGGATCTGTGTACATAATGTTTTAAACGAGAAAATTGCATTTCAGAGAATGAAGAGTCAAAGCAAACAATCACAGAATGCACCTCCCTTCCAGGATACTAATGGAAGTGCCACTGAGAACAGGTGTGTGTTTTTTGAGTGAGTTTGTCAGTCTTGCTCTTTCACTCTCTCTCTCTCTCTCCCTGCCAATCTCTACTTATACATTTTCATTCATTAATTTTCTTACCTGCTTAATTATAATAAGGGTTGCGGGGAAGCCGTGTCCATCTTGGCCGACTCCGTGCAAGGGCAAATTACACCCTTGACAGCTCGCCAGGCCTTTGCAGACTGATACGTTTTATTTGTAAATACTGTACATAAATTCCCTGTGTATGTACAGTCATGAGAAAAAATTATGACACTCCATTGAATGGTCAGCTCTTTATTGAGATATGTTTCCATAATATCAAATGTTGTTTTTATTTATTTATGGAAAAGAAAGTGATATAATTGTCATTAAACGACATACATTAACATATTATTTTATTCCTCAAACAAACGATATGAACAACAATGCGTATTTCAATGAATGAAAAAAACAGGACACTCTACCCCATAATAACTACTGTTACACCCTTTGGATGAAAGAACTTCAGTGAAGACACTTCTTGTAGACATCTAATCGTCTCTGACATCGATCTGAGGAACGTTTGCCCCAGTACTCGGTGCAGAATTCTTTCACCTGTGAGATGTTTGAGAGGTTTTTGCACGCACAGCTCGTTTCCAGCCACCACACAGCATCTCAGTGTGATTAAGACTTTCCAGGACTCTACATTTCTTAATTTCCAGTCCTTGGTGGATTTACTGGTATGTTAAAGGGGTAAACACTAGTTATAATGGGGTAGGGTATCCTAATTTTTTTCTCCATTGAAATGTTCATTGTTGATCATATCTTTTGTGTGATAAATTAAAATATGTTAATTTATGTTGCTTAATTAGAATTAAATCCCTTTCTTTTGTAGAAATAAATAAAAATAAGATTGGACATTATGTGAACATTTGGTGACTGTATATAGTGTGTGCGTGTGTCTGAGCACAGCTAAGCGCTGTGTACCTAACGGCGTGGTTTAAGCCCATCCGGAACCATGATGAAAAATAAACTAAAATGAGATTTCTATGTATTTTTTGTTTTAAAATGTGACAATAATGTGATGATAGTGACTGCTCCAAGTGAATGTGACAAATCGTGCGTGTCCATTGTTTTGATTTAAGCATTATCCAATCAGTATAATGTTTTAATTGGACCGATTTTAATCAGATTGCTTTGTTTTGCTGTAGTATATAAAATAAGTATTGGTGTGTGTGTGTGTGTGTGTGTGTGTGTGTGTGTGTGTGTGTGTGTGTGGTGGGGAGGGGTATGCATGCACACACAGACACACACAGGCATGATGCATAGTGTTTGTTTGGGTTTATTTAGGAGTACAAAACCAATCAAGGGACTCAGTGATGCCAAATTGGAGAACATCCTGAAATTAGTCACACTAAGAAGTAATGTGACTGCACCACCTGTGTCTCGACATAATAATAATTTCTGCACAGAAGGACCGATTCCTTTCATAGCTACTGGTGTGAATGCGGATGCATTACACATCTGTCGTTAATCAAGTCTGTACCTATTTAATTTGTTTTTGACTTTTAGTAACTGCTGTGATTTATGTCTTTTGAACTGAAGAGCCTGCAGCAACCACTTAGGCTAGTCATGAGCTGTGGGAATTAGCTGAAAGGGAAACACTCCTCCGGTTCTGTACTGTATGTGTGTTTGCCTTGTGCTGGAAAATCAAGTTCACACCCCACAAACGCCCAAACATCATTTTCTATTTTACACCCTTTGTCGCCCAGAGGAATGTGTCATTTGGGAACACACCTTTAGGAGAACACTTGTTTTGGAACAATTTATTTATAGCTGACCTCAGTGTTTCAGCCTGCTATTAGACAGGCAGCGTATTAAAGGTGAAGGTTGTTTTCGAGAGAATTTAAATGGTAGTCTAGCAAAATGAATATGTAGTAGTTAGGTTTCTATACTGTATAAAACATCTCAGCAATTAGTTAGCTGTGTCTGAATTCAGAAAATATTTAAGCAGTATACACATCACTACAGCGCTGACATGTTAGGTATGAACTCAACAGAAGTTTTTGAATAGCTGATCTGGTTCAAGCTACCATGAAAGCTTCATAGCTTCAAGTAATCACTCTGTATGACCATGATTAGGAGAGAAACATCTGTAACACACAGTACGTATGCTAAACCATAAGGCATGTGATCTATAACAGAAGGAGACTGTATCATGGCATCTTTGAACAGGAAGCTTAAGCTATTATGGGCTCCCAAACTGAAAAGGAAAGCATCACCTGGTCCTTTCCCAATGAGATTTTAACCCTGCATAAACATGAATAGGCTCTTATTGTTGGTGCTCTTATAGTGCAATAGGCATATTGTTTGAATATGATGCTAAGAAGCTAAGTGGATTTTTTTTTTTTTTTCTGGCACTGTATAAGCAACAATTTTTTTTTGGGGGGGGGGGTTAACATATGGCTTACGATAAAAGAATTTCTAAGAAGATAATGTATTTCCACTGTTTTTTTTATAACGTAATAAACATTATTACTGAACTATATTAATTATTTAGTAAAAAATAATTCTGAAGCTATCATTAATTAAACTCCTATATTGTGCAGTAGTTTTGGAAGCTTGGTCAAAAATTTAAAGTTCATGTTTTGGTCACAATTTTACGGTCCGTCCTGTCGACTTTAAATGGCTATAACTTTATAACTATTTACTATTAATCCTTGAAATTTTATACAATATTGCAGTGTGTAAAAATCAGCAAAATCTGAGGAAGGTCAGCCAGTCATTTTTTGAAAATTGGTTGATTTTCATATGGAATGACCCACCTGTCCCGAGGGTAAGGTGCTGGATTAATGATCCCAAGGTTGGGGGATCAAGCCCCACTATCAGCAGTCACTGCCCCACGGTCACTGCTGTCCTCCCAGTGCAGCTTGCTGGGTTATCAAAGGCTGGCCATGTCTCTCACTATATATGGTGTGAGGCCTGTAAAATAACAATTACTGAACTTCGTCAACGGTAGCTGCATAACAGTCAGCGTGTTTCTGCCCTGTCATGGCCTGGCGAGCTTTCCAGGATGTCCTTTGCCCAGAGCTGGCTGAAATGGGTGCCAGCCTCCCCGTGACCCTATTCAGAATGAAGCAGTTCAAAAAAAATATATGTATTAAAGATTTAAAATGACAGCAATCTCAGGTACAGTTTTATGCATTTGTGTATGTCTGTGATATATAAGTGAACTAAAGTTTAAATGTTGCTACAACCAGAAAATTTGATACAGCAGTTCCAGTGACCTGACTCTATTATTAAAATAAAACTCACTGTCAAAAATGTGAATTTTTTTAATGGCCATCTTTTCTGCTAATAAATCATGGCTCTGTTTAGATTTTATTACACAGAGCTTCAGTGACCTCTCACTACAAATATACCGTATTTGAGCGCTTTAAAAATTGGAGTGGGTGGGCGCTGATTAAAATGTTACCAGCAGAGTGGAATGGTAAGTGCTTATTGCCATTGAGGTGGAAAACATGAATAATAACAGAACAATGAAAGTCTTACTGGTATTTGTCTTATTCATTTTGTGGTATGAACCAAACTACGTGCATGAAAGCTGAAAATAAATAGAAAACAGCATAAATGGGGGAAAAAAAGACCCCTTACTTTTCCCTCCCAGTGCTGCTCCTTTAAACATTTTCCCGGAAGTACAATCGAACCAATCAACACGAATGTCAACTTTAGCACATGGGACGTTGAACCAATCAACACGAACATAAACAAAAACACATGGCCAGGAACGTGCTTAAATTTATGAAGTTAGTGAGCAGGAGAATCGGGTGAAAAATACTCATCACTTTCTGATAAGTCCATATCTGGCTCATCGCTCTATTCATTCAGAGCAACCGATAGTTTTGCTGTAGCAGTTTCTAATCGTTCATCGATTTTTGGACATTTACCAAGAGAACACAGAAAAATATGTTCCCGCTTTTTTAAAGCACGGTGGAACAATCAAATGTGTTGTGACTGATGACCATTAGTTATGTTAACATTCCCCAGTGGCAGGGAGTCTTGAGATACAGTGTAAACTCACTTTTACAGCCGGTGAACGGCTCATTTTACGGTTACAGAGACTAATTAATTAAATTGGTCAGTTTGATATACGATTTTGCTTCCAGTACACATGGGCGGTTATTAGATGCAAGATAATAATAAATAAACAAATAAATAAATAAAATAACATTAAAAAAATCGGGGGCGCTTGTTGGAGCAGGGCGCTTATTACGTCAATTACGGTATGACATGAGATGATAAACATTTTGCTGTTATTATAGCAATACTGATCCTTTTTCTTGTTTTTTTTTTTGTTTGTTTGTTTTCAAATAGTTTGACAGAATGGTAATACATTTTTCTGTTCTTCTATAGATTATAAAATAACAAAAAAATGTATATTCCCTAAAATAAGCCATTGTTAAAGTTCATAGAGTCATATAATAAATACAAACTCAAACAGAAATATGGGTTCCATCTTGTATGTTACAATTCGAGACCTCTGGAGTCATTTCTTAAAATTATTTATTTCAAATAACACACTCGCACCAAATTCATTAATAGTATTACAAAATAACCATTTAGTTGATTTTTAGTACAAATACTCCACTAGCGCTGGGAGATAATAAGTTGCTGGAATTTCTCTGTAGCTCCCCGATGCCCCTCCGGAGGCTGCGTTCTGGTCCTGTGGGTCGAGTGGCACGCAGACGCAACAGTGTGCAGTCTACACGGGTCCGAACTCCCCTGCATAGGACTCGCAGAAGTATGGCCCAATGTCTCTCCAGTCCCACCCAGAACTCCTCTTGCTCTCAACCTGGCCGCGGTGAGACTAGCGAGGAGCATGGGGAATCCCCACACAGGTAAGTGGGATATGTACATGGCTTAAGATATTGGAAAGGTCAACAGTCACGTAACTTTGCCTTTTATGTTCCTTTTGAGACTGAAGAGCTATGTGGTTTATTGCCAGAGCTTCAGTCACTTGTCACTCATGACCATCATTAGTTTGTATTTGAGCATGACCTGAGGCATGAACACTCAGGGTGGCCTCCTTAATGGTTGTTACCTGTCAGCAGGACACAAAGCTTTCCTTAAGCACTTGAAATTCTCATTTTCTTTCATTCCATATTGCCCTTGTTGAAAAAAACCCAGTTGCCGTAATTGTGTCTTAATCCCAGACTAATTTCACACCTTTATCAAGTTTAGCTATGATCTAGTTTTCAAGAAGCCTTTTAATTTTATTTTGATAGGTTAAAGCCTGAATTGATTCTTTTAGGATTATATTTTAATTATCACACATATTTCAGTGCTGTGACTCTGAGCCTTCAAACTTCTCCTGATTCTTAACCCTAACAGACCTGTACGACTATTCAACTGGGTGTAAACTGCATACATCATTATAAACCAGTCAGAAGAGATTACATACTACTTATTAGAGCCAATGAACAGCACTGTTTTTTAATGCTGAATAGTACAATGTGACATTCTTTTGTCCATCAGCAACCAAAACATTAACTGAAAATTGGTGTATATCCAAAGATCTTTTTTGTGCTATGATGTCATAGTATGCTGGGCCTTCTAACGAGCTGCTTGCCAACATACTTCAAGTTTTATTATGCTCTGTACAGGACACAGTTGGTTAAGTTCCTGTGCAGTGAAAGTAAAAGGTGTAAGAGTCATTAATGTGAATGAGAGCTTCAGCATTCTCATTATTTCTCTGGAATTGTTTATTTATTCTTCTGATGAACTCTTCTGTTTCCTCCTCCTGGTCACCTCAGCTATATTTTCTGTTCGACAAAGCTGAAGTTCAGGTTCTTAAGAGACACACATGCACACATTAAAAAAAGATGGTGAAGCTGATCGGTGTTGAGGAAAGATAAAAGAAGCCCTGCTCTGTGTTGGGCCATGGCAACAGACACTTTATCAGTTTTTTTTTTTCTTTTGTAAATCATGTTAAGCACCCACATCCTCTCTGCCAGTCCTTAGAAGCCTGAAAAACACGCACATGGCAGTGCTTGTGGGGGGAAAGCACCTGGTCTTCTGACATTGTGAGGCTGACTTCTGAAGTCATTAGTCAGATGTCTTGGTGGAGTCTACACCTTTAAATTTTGCATTATTATTATTATTACGGATATACTTCGGCTTACGTCGTTAATTGGTTCCAGGAGAGATGAAGTAAGCTGAAAACAACTTAAATCAGATTTGCTTGTCTATAGGCTAGGCTAGATCCAAAAGACATGCACAGTAGGTTAATTGGCCATTCTAAATTGCCCGTAGGTAGTTAACGACCTGGAGAGGGATGGGCGCCGCCAGGCCAAAATCAGCCCAAGTCTCTCCATGAAGGCAACCCAACGACATCCTCGGATGTTAAGGGATGAGAGAGTGAGTGAGGCTAGGCTAGGCTACGCCAAATTTACTTGTATAATATTATGTATAACTTTATATATACAGGGATCCCTCACTTTCCACGATTAATTGGGACCGAGATCCCCCCATGACTGACGTATATGTGTATATAATATTAATAAATCCATATTCAATGCTATAAATGCTTATAACGATTAAACATTGCATAAGACCTAAATAACACACACACACACACACACACACACACACACAGGTTTTGAGTTGTTTTTTTGTTTTGTGTTTGTTTAGGGTTTTTTTTTTTTTTTTTTTTTTTTTTTGCATAATTGGCCTTGTTTTTTGGCATTTTCCTTAACTTTTCCCCCTATTTCCTTATTTTTTAATTCAATGAATATAAAAAAAAAAAAGCGATGCACTGAAGCCACGTGAGTTGAAGCGTGAAGTAGCGAGGGATCCCTGTGTGTGTGTGTGAGTATACAGTCGGCTCCCTACTTACGAAACCCCCTAGGTACGAAAATTCCGGGTTACGAAAAACGTTTTCCTAAGTTTTCGTCCCCGGGATACAAAAACAACCTCCTCTTTTGAAAAGCGCCAAATGTGCCATTCAAAATTCAAACGTGCCAATCAAAATTTCACACGATGCACGAGTTTCTCTCTCATTGGCTGTCTCCCAACATCCCGCCCTGCTGGCCTCCCATTGGCTAGGAGAGATGATGCAGCTGAACGTTGCCATACTTCCTGTACCCATACTTCCTGTTTGTCACATGCGTGAAAGAGAGATGACTGTTGGTTTGTTTTGAGATTGATCATGCACACCCCCTGCCATGGGGAATGTCTATAATGTTCATCAGTAACAACACATTTGATTGTTCTGCCTGCTTTAAAAAACAGGAAAATATTTTGCTGTGTTCTCTTGGTAAATCTCCAACAGCCGATGAGCCATTAGAAACTGCTACAGCAAAACTATCGTCAGGATTAGACAGCTGACGGTATGTTATTAATTGTGCGTCAAGGAAGGGTTGCCAAATATCATGATAAATATGAAATCCTCGAAAGGAAGTGCCGTTTTGGCCCAAAGGTAAACCGTATGTACATGACATAACTACTAAATGTGGAATCTTTCCAGATGGTACTGCTTTTTTTAAAATCCTAAACGAAGATCAGATGTAATGATGGATGCAACATTGTCACACAAGGGGAATCGTATTATCACAGTATAATATAATATTATATAATATTACAAAAAAGCCCCCGTTATTCGCGGGGGTCAAGTTCCTCCTCCACCTGCGGATACCAGAAATCCGTGAATTATTGATGTGGTTTTAAAACACTATGTATGATATTATGTAGGCTAAAATATCCTTCTTAAACACATTCTATAGACAGTCTTACTCATTACGACGTTTTACTGCATTACTCTATTAATGATTAAGTAAAAAATTAAATTTTGTACTGTGATATTTATGAAGAAATAAAACGCTTAGGCTCCTTACCAGAAGCTGGAGAAGATGCAGGGTGTTTGAGTGGCATCATAGGGTTTAAATAGTAATTAAAAACACACACAAAAAAACTTGAATTCACAATTCAAGCAATCGGGTTAATAACATATACATGAAGGAGAAAAAAGGGCAGTACAGTATACATCATCTGCAACCAATCAGTGGGAGGAAGAAACAGAAGCTCTCAACCATTGGCTAAATCTGAATTAAAGTGCCAGTAATGTCATGATAATGCATAAGTTTAATTTGCTGGTGCTTAGTGCTTCTCAAATAGTGGGACGCACCTCCCTTGGGGGATGCGGTATGATGCCAGGGGAGCATGTATGACCCTGGGGAGCATGCTTTTTTTGCCATACTGTACTTGAATTATGTGTTTTTTATTAGTTAATTATTTTTTATTTTTAATGTTAATAAAGATACAATGTCATGTCAAGGTGTATTCATAACAATTTTATAGACAAACACTATTTATAGTTGCGCGCTGGGGGTGTGTGAAAGGGTTTTTTTTTTCTTCCTAGAGGGGCGTCACAGAAAATAATTGAGAAGCACTGTGCCAAGTTAAAAACGTTATGAAAAAAGCCTTTGAGAGCAAAATCTGCAAGTATGCAGGGCCGCGAACGGTGAACCGCGAATGGGTGGGGGCTTACTGTACTACAGGGATCCCTAACTACTTCATGCTTCAATTCATGTGGCTTCAGTGCACTGCAGGGATTTTTTTAAATATTTTTCAAATTAAAAAATAAGGAAATTAAGGAAGAATAGGGGGAAAAAGTTAAGAAAAATGCCACAAAACAAGGCCAATTATGCAAAAAAAACCAAACAAACAAAAACAACTCAAAACCCCCGTCAAAACTACTTTTAGTGAAGTGTGCATCTGAGTGCATGCACACACATTTGTGTGTGTGTGCGCGCACGCGTGCTTCTGTATTTGTGTGTTTATATTTTATTTACATCTTTATGCATTATTTTTGAATATTTAATTGTTATTATAAGCATTTATAGCATTGAATATGTATTTATTGATATTATCTCTACATTCATGTCGAAGACGTCAAAGAGGGAGAGGTGGGAGGCGTGTCCGTAGGCAGAGAGAGAGGAAGAAAGGCATGAGTCTAGGACTGAAAGTAGGGACTTTGAAGGAGGAAGGTGGACATACTGTGTGTTCAGGAGACCAGGTGGAAAGGTAGCAAGGCTAGAAGCTTCGGAGCAGGGTTTAAGCTGTTTTTTTCATGGTGTGGATGGGAAGAGAAATGGAGTAGGAGTCATCTTGATGACATCAATGTTATATTTACAATGCAAATAATCAATGAGACCCCCCCGGTCTGTCGTAAATTTGCCAAGTGTTGACCGGTCTGTGGTGATACAAAGGTCGGCGACCACTGGTACAAAGAAAAAAAACAGTTACTGTTGTTTCGTGAGTTTTTCAAGTGTGCTCATTGCAACTTTATTTTTTTGGCTCAGGCTTTTAACACTCCATAAACCTTTGTAAGATTATAACTCTGCTAAGACATGGTCAACACACACGCGCGTGCGTGTGATTCCTGGTGAAAAATGACTCCTGGTGCGAGTAAAAAGAAGCAGGCTCATGGCATGCGGTTGAGTGATATTGCAAAGGAATATGGCCAAACCCGTCTACCATCAGAACGATATTGAAGAAGAAGGACGCCTTAAAAGGTATACTTTTATATTTTTTTTCAAGGGTTTAGGGGGGTAGTATCGGGGGCCTTGGAACGAATCAGGCTTTTACATGTGAAATACGGCTCAACTTACAAAGAAATCAGGTTACGAAACCACTTCTGGAACGGATTAATTTCGTAAGGTGAGGTACCACTGTACTTATTATTATTAAGCCCAGATACATTTCTGTAGTGTTTATAATGGTGTTTTCCTGTGCGGTACTGTCCTGATGAAAATACCTTAGAAATTGTTGTGGCTAATTATCAGAAATATGAACACAAAATGCATTAACTACTTCTTCTTCCTTTCATTTCGGCTGCTCCCTTCAGGGGTCACCACAGCGAATAATCTGTCTCCATTTCACCCTATCCTCTGCATCCCCTTCTCTTATGATAAACTACCTTCATGTCTTCCTTCACCACATCCTTGAATCTTCTCTTTGGTCTTCCTCTATGCCTTCTGCCTAGGAGTTCCAACCTCAGCATCCTACTACCAATATATTCACTATCCCTCCTCTGTACATATCCAAACCATCTCAATCTAGCCTCTCTGACTTTGTCTTCAAAACCTCTTACACGTGCTGTCCCGCTGATGTGCTCATTCCTGATCCTATCCATCCTCGTTATTCCCAAAGAGAACCTCATTTTTATCCCTGCTACCTTCAGCTCAGCCTCCTGTCTTTTTTTTCAGTGACACTGCTTCTAAACTAAACAACATCGCTGGCCTCAACACCGTCTTGTACACTTTTCCTTTTATCCTTGCTGACATCACACATCTCACCGGACACTTTTCTCCAACCATTCCAGCCTACCTGCACATGCTTCTTCACCTCTTTTCCACACCCTCCACTGCTCTGGATTGTTGAGCCTAAGTAGTGAAAATCCCCCAACTTCTTTATCTGTGCTCCCTTTAACCTCACCATTCCTATTGGGTCCTTGTCGTTCACACACATGCATTCTGTCTTACTGAGGCTAACCTTCATTCCTCTCCTTTCCAGGGCATTTGTCCACCTCTCTAGATTTTTCTCCATTTGTTGTTTGCTCTCACTACAGATCACAATGTCATCTGCAAACATCATAGTCCATGGAGATTCTTGTCTAACCTCGTCTGTTAGCCTGTCCATCACCGTAGCAAACGATAAGGGGCTCAGAGCTTGACCCTTGATGCAGTCCCACCTCCACGTTGAACTCTTGTCATATCAACAACACACCTCACCACTGTCTTACATCTCTCATACATGTCCTGCACCACTCTAACATACTTCTCTGCCACTCCAGACTTCCTCATACAATACCACAGTTCCTCTCTTGGCACCCTGTCATATGCTTTCTCCAGATTCACAAAGGCACAATGCAGCTCCCACTGACCATCTCTGTACTTCTCTATTAACATCCTCAAAGCAAACACTGCATCTGTGGTGCTCTTTCTTGGCATGAAACCAAACTGTTGTTCACAAATGCTGACCTCTGCCCTTAGTCTAGTTTCCACTATTCTTTTCCATAACTTGATCGTATGGTTCATCAACTTTATTTCTCTGTAGTTGCCACAACTCTGTACGTCGCCCTTGTTCTTAAAAATGGGCACAAGCACACTTCTCCTCCATTCCTCCGGCATCCTCTCACTCTCTAAGACCTTGTTGAATGTTCTTGCCAGAAAATCTACTGCTACCTCTCCTAGACACTTCCATACCTCCACCGGTATGTCATCAGGACCAACTGCCTTTCCATTCTTCATCCTCTTCAATGCCCTTCTCACTTCACCCTTACTAATCTTTGCTACTTCCTGGTCCTCAACAGTCACCTCTTCTACTCTTTTTTTCTCTCTCATTTTCCTCATTCATCAGCTCTTCAAAGTACTCTTTCCATCTTCCCAGCACACTTCTGTCATCAGTCAATACATTTCCCTCTCTGTCCTTAATCACTCTAACTTGCTGCACGTCCTTCCCATCTCTATTTCTCTGCTGTGCCAAACTGTATAAATCATTTTCTCCCTCTTTACTGTCCAACCTAGCATACAAGTCATCATACGCGCTCTGTTTGGCCTTTGACACGGTTACCTTTGCGTTACGCTGTGTATCCCTGTACTCCTGTTTACTCTCTTCGGTCCTCTCAATGTCCCACTTCTTCTTTGCTAACCTCTTTCTTTGTACACACTCCTGCACTTCCTCATTCCACCACCAAGTCTCCTTATCTACTTTCCTTCCGGAGGAGACAACAAGTACTCTCCTACCTGTCTCCCTGATCACATTAGCTGTAGTTGTCCAGTTGTCTGGAAGCACTTCCTGACCACCCAATTCTGCTCTGCCTTTGTCGTCTTCACCCTCCTCACCATAAGCGTCATCATGCACACCACCATCCTATGCTGTTTGGCAACACTCTCACCTACTACTTTGCAGTCACTGACTTCCTTCAAATTACATCGCCTGAAAAAGATGTAGTCTACTTGTGTGCTCCTACCTCCGCTTTTATAAGTCAACCTATGCTCCTGTCTCTTCTTGGAAGAAAGTATTTACCACAGCTATTTCCATGCTTTTTTCAAAGTCTATCAACATCTGTCCCTCTGCGTTCCCTATTCTCCCCATGAAGTAGCTCAGAGGAAGCGTGATCAAGCTCTGAAAGTGACAGTGGACACTGTAATAACCTTTGGCTAACACTAGCTCCCAGGTTTCTATCAGTTGTTCAATAATGGCTAATAAAGTATCAGTGGAAGGTACAAATACAACAACACAATCTTTGCTATAACCGCTATGTGCTAATTATTTATTAATGAATTCCACGTGGAGCTTTTGTACAGATCGTTTCCGGTTTTAATGATGTGGACCATCTGCAAAACAAGTTTCTCACTTGTATTACAGCAGCTGTAAACGGTCATTCCCTGACCAGCCTATTCAAATTGCTTGTTAGAGTGTAGCTTGTTAGTTGTAAGAGTAATCTAGTTGGTTGTAGGGCATTGCTTGGTGGTTGCAAAGCTAACCCAGTTGATTGTACGGGTGTAGCTTGTTTTTTGTGAAGCTTATTCAGTTGGTTGTAGAGTGTAGCTTGTTGGTTGCTAAGCTTATTCAGTTGCTTGTTGGATCAAAGAGGTTGGTTGTAGCTTGTCAGTTCTCAGGAAACTCGTCCAGTTGCTATGGTCAAATTCACTAGCAAGAGTCGAGGCATTTATTTCTCTTAAGGCTGTGAAGGAATCTGCACAACAAACAATGCTTGGTTAAACATCCCAACATTGCAGATACACAAACTTATAAGGATGTTTATCTTCACGGTTTATGATTCATCTCATTATGTTGTTCTGTTTTTTCGTGGTCATTTCTGGGGTTCTGTAACTGCAGACTTCATGGAACAACCTTCCTGAATGCCTGCTCAATATATAAAAACAAAGTGGTCTAACCTGATATTCCAACATTCTTTCTGCAGGATGAGGAAAGCTGGTACAGTCAGTTCTCTCTGTTTATCATGAAAAGACGTGTTGCAACTCTGTCTGTAACTCGAATAAACTGGAAGTGTGCCGTGTTTCATTTTGTCATAGTTGAAGCTCTTTATTTTGTAGCTTGTTTTAGGTTTGTAGGCAGGGAACTGCGATTATCCCTGAACAGAGATTACAGTCTGTACATGAAAAAGAAAACAAACTTGAGTGTATAGGTGAATTTTAATCTACAGGAACTCTGTAATCAACAATACCCACTAATATTTCATAGTACACCATAGTACAGTAGTTCCTCAAAGTTTATAAACAAAATATTTTAATTTGGTCTTTCAGTATTTCTTTGTGATATTCTAATACAAAAAGGAGATGGAAATGTTTTTTTTTAACACACACGCATATGATTATTCAGGTATTTTTGACATAATATATGCTTTTCAAAGAGACACACACACAGATGCATTTAAATTACTGAACATAAAAAAAAAAAAAAATAAATCAATTTCAAAATTTTACCACCTTGTTAGTTACCTGTAGGTAGAATCTAATTGTTTACAATTTTATTTTATCACAGTATTGATATCATATCATAATAGCAGGCCTTACGCTAAATGTGTGCATTCGTAGTACAGTAGGCCCTCGACATTCGCGAGGGTTCGGTTCCGAGCCCTCCCGCGAATTGAGATAATCCACAAGTTCTGTACCCGGAAGTAAAACCCCATGGATCACGTCACATGCGCGATTGAGCAGCCAGAAATAAAATACTATGTATCTATTACAGGCGCTAAAATATGCTTCTTAAACACATTCTATAGACAGTCTTACTCATTAATTCAGTATTAATGTAGTAAAATATAGTTTTCAATTTTTACTCATTTTTATTGATGATAAAATATAAACATTATACAGTATATACTGTTGTAAAGCACTCGTATTAAAGTCTTTTTCAATTATTATTCCAGTGCAGTACCTAAGTTAATTCTTAGAATGTTTGTGCGTGAGATTTTATGTTCTGTAGCATGTTTAACAAACGATACCAAAAGGATAAACTTTTACACTTCATGTCCTTTTACATTGAACTTGGAGTGACGTCTTGGAGTGACTTGTTCAAGAGGGCGCTGCCTAGAGGGTAACGTTGCGGAGTTCTGAGTCAAATTGTTTCTTTGTTTGTTTTCATTTGTTTTATTTGTTTGTTCATGTTTTGCACTATGCTCGTCTATGATCGGTCGACCCTACTCCAGCTATGAGCAGCTTCGGGCAACTAAGCACGCAACAACTTCTATCGTGAGCTGCCATGGGAGCTCAATGCTAACCGCTCCCCGGCTAGCATTAAGCCCAGGCGGAGCTCTCAAAGGCTTGGTTAGCACTTCCAGTCATACTGCTTGAAAACGTTCAGTGCCTGCGAAACAAGATGGACGAGCTTCATGCTCAGATTGCAGCGCAGAGGGATCCACAGGACTGTGTTTCTGTGCAACATGGGTCGAGGAGAGTCCACCCGATAAGGCAATTATGCCAGCCGGCTACACGGCCTGCAATCCCAAGCGCCGGAGTCGTCGTTTGGCCCCTTCCCGCCTGGGCTTCTTTGTTAGCTGGGATGCGGGTCGCATTGAGCTGCCTACCATAGTATGTAGCTCTGCTAATAGCATGTTAGTTCTGCTTAGTTATACACGCCCGAAGATACTCCGATCTTATAGCTGTAGTAGAGTTGATCGGGCGTGGACAAGCATAGTACAAAACATGAACAAACAAAACAACAAATTAAAACGAACAAAGAAACAATTTGACTCTTGAGAACTCTGCGACGTCGCCCTCTGGGCAGCGCCATCTTGGAGACATCACTCCAAGTTCAATTTAAAAGGACATGAAGAGTATTGTAATCACGCATAAGCATAAACTTAGGCACTGTACTGGAATAATAAGTGAAAAAAAGATTTTATTACAACAGTTCAGAGAAAGGAGAAAGTCTTATTTCTTTATAAGAGACATCCAGCGTTTTCTATCGCTTAGCCAGAGAAGATGCATAGTGTTTGAGTGGTATCATAGAGCTTAACTGGTAATTAAAACACACACAAAAAAGAGGCTCATTGACAACTTGTGTGTGAATGAGGGAAAAGGGGCGGGACATCAGCTCAACCAATCGGGAGAAAGGAGGGCAGCCATTGGCTGAATTTGAATCACATGCCGGTTGTTTGGCAGTCAGTGAATACTCAAGGACTTTCCCACAAATACATGTAAATTGAATTAAAATTAAATTTTGAGTAAAAGAATAAAGAAATGATGTACTATATTACTTACCTAAAATAGCAGAAGACCCATTTAAAAAAAAAAACAAAAAAAAAAAACAAGAGTATGACAGCTGTCCCTATTCTTGCAAATACCATGCCTAGCCTTAAAATTACGCAGCCACCCAATAGAAAAATTCGCCTCTTCTTTGATACCGATGTCATAACACAACTTGGTTGCCTTCTCTATAATGAAATGTTTGCTATCAGGCTTCTCTTTGGCACGCCAGCTCCTGAACCAAATGTACAAAGCCTTATACAACTCTCCAAACTGTGCCCCTTTCAGCAACGACTTCTGGTGTTGTTTTGTTTTGGCTGGCTGCTGCTAGAGCGCAACTGCACGAAGTTTAAATTGGCAATCTTTTTTGATTTTTCTAATTGTGCATTTATTTCCGGACAAAATGTGCCGTTATACCAAGTAGGGTCGTTATTGTTCGGTATTTTTTTAAACGTGCTGTTAAATAAGGCCTGCTGATGTATCAGTTGTGTGATAATTGGAACTAGTCTGTATTTTCAACACAACTCTGATATTGATCATTGTGTTTCACTATGACAGCACCTTCACACTTACAGTAGGCCCTTGACATTCGCTGGGTTTTGGTTCTGAGCCCTCCCGCGAATCGAGATAATCCGCGAGTTCTGTACCCGGAAGAAACACCCCATGTATCACGTCACATGTGCGAATGAGCAGCCGGATGTAAAATACTATGTATTTATTACATGCGCTAAAACATGCTTCTTAAACACATGCTATAGACAGTCTTACTCGTTAATTCAGTATTAATGTAGTAAAATATAGTAATGATTAAGAAAAACTTTTCAATTTTTACTGTTATATTTCTTCTTCTCTTTCGGCTTTTTCCTTTTCTCGGGAGTCACCACAGCGAATCATTTGATTCGCACATTTGATTTGGCATAGGTTTTTACGTCAGATGCCCTTCCTGTCACAACCCTTTAGCAAGGGACAGAAACACGCCAACGGCTTTGCAGTTACTCTTTACGAAAGTCAGCAATGGTTCTTTTACATGCCTCACACCATAGACAGTGAGAGACATGGCCCGCCTTTGATAACCCAGTTAGCTGCACTGGGGGGACAGTGACAACCTTGTGGAGACTCGAACCCCCAACCTCAGGATCAGCGATCTTGCGCCCTATCCACTAGACCTGATGATAAAATCTAAACATTATACAGCGTATTCTGTTGTAAAGCACTCGTTTTAAAGTCTTTTTCAATTATTATTCCAGTACAGTACCTAAGTTAATTCTTAGAATGTTTGTGCATGAGATTTTATGTTCTGTAGCATGTTTAACAAATGATACCAAAAGGATAAACTTTATTATGCTTCATGTCCTTTTACATTGAACTTGGAGTGACGTTTTAGAGTGACGTGTCCAAGATGGCGCTGCCTAGAGGGCAATGTCGCGGCGTTCTCAGAGTCAAATGGTTTCTTTGTTCGTTTTAATTTGTTTTGTTTGTTCATGTTTTGCACTATGATCGGTCGACCCTATTACAGCTATGAATAGCTTCAGCTTCGGGCAACTGAGCACGCAACAACTTCTATCTTGAGCTTATAGGCCATGGGAGCTCCATGCTAACGGTTAGCTCGCGGTTACCGACTAAGCCCAGGCGGAGTTCTCAGAGTCACATTGTTTCTTTGTTCGTTTTAATTTGATTTATTTGTTTGTTCATGTTTTGTACTATGCTCGTCTATGATCGGTCGACCCTACTACAGCTATGAGCAGCTTCAGCTTCGGGCAATTAAGCACGCTACAACTACTATCTTGTGCTTATATGCTATTGGAGCTCAATGCTAGCGGTTAGCTTGCGGTTACTGGCTAAGCTCAGGCGGAGTTCTCAGAGGCTTGGTTAGCACTTCCGGCCATACTGCTTGAAAATATTCAGTCCCTGCGAAACAAGATGGACGAGCTTCATGCTCAGATTGCAGCGCAGAGGATCTGCTGTGTTTCTGTGAAACATGGTTCGAGGAGAGTACACCCGATGAGGCGATTGCTCCAGCCGGCTGCACGGCCTTCATCCCCTGCAATCCTATGCGTTCAGCCCCTTCCCGCCTGGGCTTCTTGTTAGCTGGGATGCGGCTCGCATTGAGCTGCCTACCATAGCATATTGACTCTGCTAGCCGCACCCCGGCTAACAAGCCCAGCTGAGCGTGCTTAGTTATACATTCCCGAAGATACTCCGATCTTATAGCTGTAGTAGAGTTGACCGGTCGTAAACGAGCATAGTGCAAAACATGAACAAACAAAACAACAAATTAAAACAAACAAAGAAACAATTTTACTCTGAGAACTCCTTGACGTCACCCTCTGGGCAGCGCCATCTTGGAGACGTCACTCCAAGTTCAATGAAAAAGGACATGAAAAGTACTGTAATAAAGTTTATCCTTTTGATATCGTTTGTTAAACATGCTACAGAACATAAAATCTCACGCATAAACATGAACTTAGGTACTGTACTGGAATAATAATTGGAAAAGATTTTAATACAACAGTTCAGAGAAAACCGTCGTTTCTCAGGAGAAAGTCTTATTGCTTCAGAAGAGACATCCAGCGTTTTCTATCGCTTAGCCAGAGAAGACGCACAGCGTTTGAGTGGTATCATAGAGCTTAACTGGTAATTAAAACACACACAAAAAAGAGGCTCATTGACAACTTGTGCGCAAATGAGGAAAAAGGGATGGGACATAAGCTCAACCAATCAGGAGAAAGGAGGGCAGCCATTGGCTGAATTTGAATCACGTGCCGGTTGCTCAGCAGTCAGCGAATACTCAAACCGTGGGTGCAAAACCGTGAATAGTCAAGGGCCTACTGTACTTGTCATGCTCAATTGTTCCTCAACCAGTGAACTTCTTTTTTTTTAAATTATTTCTTTAAATACAATTTTCACAGAACCATTTTTCAATCTTATCATGCACCTCCTATTTTACTTTTGTATGAAGTTTGAGGTTTTTCATACCAAAAACATGGACTTTGTCATTACTTCACAAGGGGGTTGCCATTGTACATCTGCAACTCCTTCTACATCTGGGATGTTTACAAAACTTTCATAAGCACATTATATTAATGTTTAATATTAATATAAAGCCTTTTTCATACTATTTGAAATAAGCATTGCAGGCAATGCAAGCATTTCCTTAAAGATGTACATTTTCATGTATATTTTTACACCAGTTTTAAACCAATTTAAAAAATGTTAATGCAGCTATATTCCCCAGTTGTATTTTTGTGAACATTGTTAAGTGTTAAATTATGGACTTGTGAGGCATATATTATATGACTGGTTAGTATGAGAAGTAAAGCCTCATAGAAAAAAATGGAAATTATTTATCTGGTAACCCACTAGAGCCAGGATATTAACTGGACTTAAATTGCTTTGTATTAAGCACCTACATGTTTGCAGTTCTTTCTCAAATTATGTGTGGAGAGAGGTGAATTCCTACATGTCTCTCATTCTCTCACATCCACATGAAAGTCCTTATAATGAGGCTTCTGCTGCAGCCAGAAAGTCAAACAGAACTGAACCAAAACAACACCCAGAAACAGAGAAAGTGACCTGAGAGTGGGAAGGAGACACAGACAGGCCCTCAACCCCAGGGAAATGACTACCCCATTCTCTCACAGCAGACACCTCCATAAGTTCTGACTTATTCGTGACCCTTTTCTGAATTTTTCAGCATTTCCCAAGAACAGATGGAACTGTTGGGAAATTCAGAACAGGGTCACAAATAGTTTTTTTTTTTTTTTTTTTTTTTTTTTTTTTACATGATGCTCTGTATTTGAAATAAGTAATTAGTAATTTAATGATATTGTAACCCTCCAGTAATGTACTGTAGACTGAACTCATCTTAACTCAAAAATTGCCCATCAGTAAAGAAAATTGGGAACGGTCTGTTTTGTTGACTTGAAGTCAATAAAGCTTAAAGGAAAAAATGTTAATTCAGGAAATGCGTTGTCCTAGAATCACTCAGTGTATTTTTTTTTTTCTCTCTAAAATTTAAAGAATAATTTGTATATCCACTTTTAAGGTAAAAGTGAAAGCTATAGTCCATTCACAGATTTAGGGTCAGAGCCGAGGCTGCTTTTTCACTGGGCATTGACTAGTATTGTGTACGTAATCCCTTAAGAAGCTTCTACAAGACAAGCAAAACAAGCCAGCTACTTTGTTGTCTCAGTAAGCCAAAAGAAGCATGAAGTTTTACCACCTGACCTAACCTGACAGATTACCGTTGATCACAAATACGTCTTATTGGTGTTCGAAAATAAAGTCAAATGCTGTGTCTCAATTGTGTATTCTTGTGTACTTATACTCGCTACTTTGGCAGGCCTTTTCCTTTGAAAAAAAAACTTTCGGTGCAAATAAAAGTACTCCTAAACTCTCACATGTACCTGTAGGGATGCTTTTTTTCATCCATCAATTTTTTTTTCTGCCTAATGTTGGGAAATCTCAGAATTCCCAGTTACTGCATCATAGCTGATCAATCACAGCGAGATCTCTGAGATTATGCATGATATCAGCTACTTGATAGCAGCAAGCATAAATAATGAGCCCAGTAATGAATGCTGGTTTCTCACCACAACATACAGTGAGCACGGTATATCTTAGCTAGCACGTACTGTTCACTGAAAAAGTTTGTCTACAAAACGGCCTGCAGCTGGTCACCAGCTGAGCTTAAAGTACACTGACACAACAGCTTTATCAATCAAAGGCATGATGACAGGTATGTATGCAAATGTTTCAACAACGTACTGAATTTCAATGATTGAAAACTTGCCTCGATCAACATCTCCTTTTCCCTGATTCTTTTGACTTTGGGCTTAATGCAGAGTTCATGGATTGGCATCCTGTCATCACTTGAGAAAAGACAAATACGAAATGCTTCTTCCATGTTCTGATCTTCAGTGATGCCCTGAGTTGATTTGTGAGGCACAAGAAATTAAAAAAATGCATTTGGCGTGCCTTAAACAGCTAGGTCTGCTATGAGTATACAAATGCATGCACACTGTAAAGTATGTCCACATGCAGTACACTATGCAGTTCACCAGTTGGGTTAAATTATTTCTTTGATATTTGGCATCAGATGTTACTCTGGTTCCATTTATTAATTTATTAATCAGATGTTACAAAGGTTCTTCATTTGTTTTTCTGTTGCAGGAAAAGTTTGAGATAAATATTAAAAGTCTAACCTTGGATCAGCTGTGAAATTAAGAGTTTTGTCATGATTTATACCCAAAATTCAGTTTCCAAAAGTCATGAACATATCAAGTGTATGTCCAAAATTCTAGCCTATATAAATTAAATAGCCTTTTAACTTACTAAGTTATTTTCAAAAGGAAGTTTTTGTTTTGTTTTGTTTTGTTTTTAACTTGCATCGAGCAGATATGAATGGATAGTAACATGGGGTTTTTGAAATCTTTTTTGGGCCCAACAGTTTTCAAAGTTTGAAATACCACTACCATGACCTCGTAAATCTCATTCATCAGTATGACTCATTCAGTTGTATTAACCTTCGTATACCAAATTTGCATTAATATAAATGCCTATATTTTGTTCAATAACATTATTTTAATGAGATATAAGCTACTTTTTTTTCAAGCAACCGTGACACCCCCCCTTCAAAATCAAATCTACCACAGTGTGTCAATGTAAGCCGTTGTTCCTCTTGGCAAAGCCTAAAGCTTTTTCATGGAGTTTGTCCCATCCCTGTGAGGCTCTTTGTGTGCATTTGTAGTATCCCACATGAGTAGAGAAAATATTTCTGGCTGGATTTTTTTCACACACTTGATGTGCTGACCTCAGTTTCCTTAAAGAAATGTGCAGCTGTTTCCCTTTTCCTAAATTTCTGCATTTCCAGCATGGTGAAATCTGCGCCTGTCCCGTGAACTCTGACTTTCTTTTAGCCTCATTAGATGCTAAAAAAGGGTTTACAGTGGAGACGCAAAGAACCAAACATGTTGGTGCTTTAAACAAGTTCATTCATTTTTTTTCTTTGTGTTATAATAAAATAAACCATCAGCTTATCTTACATTTCAGAACGAAAACCTGTCGTATTTTGTCAGGGCGCAGAATACATCTCCCTTTGCTGATCACATTTAATTACATTAAATAATTTGCACATGCCATCGCCAGCAATCTGGGTCAACCATGACATAACCCAGCTCCGTTACTTTATGGTGCATATGGCTTTAGCACAAAGCTTTGTTCATTAAAGTGACTGAGTTAAAGGGTAATAGATTGACAAAAGCCCAGTTCTTTAGAATGTCACTCACAAAGGACCAATTGCATGTTTCCACACATGTAACTGATTATTACGGTTATTTCCTATTTGTATTGTTGTTCATTAGGCTACTGCACTGTATATAGCGTAATCGATATGATCAGCGCCCTGGGCGCTTTAAAAAATTGGAGTGGGTGGGTGCTGATTAAAATGTTACCAGCGGAGTGGAATGGTAAGTGCTTATTATTACCATCGAGGTGGAAAATATCAATAATAACAGAACAATAAGAGGATCTCAATCACAGAAAGTCACAGAAAGTTAGGGATCTGTGTGTGTGTGTGTGTGTGTGTGTGTGTGTGTGTATATATATATATATATATATATATATATATATATATATATATATATATATATATATATACTAGTCCTTCTCAAAAAATTAGCATATTGTGAGAAAGTTCATTATTTTCTGTAATGTGCTGATAAAAATTTAACTTTCAGATATTTTAGATTCATTGCACACCAACTGAAATATTTCAGGTCTTTTATTGTTTTAATACTGATGACTTTGGCATACAGCTCATAAAAATCCAAAATCCCTATCTCAAAAAATGAGCATATTTCATCCAACCAATTAAAAAAAAAGTGTTTTTAATACAAAAAAGTCAACCTTCAAATAATTATGTTCAGTTATGCACTCAATACTTGGTTGGGAATCCTTTTGCAGAAATGACTGCTTCAATGCGGCCTGGCATGGAGGCAATCAGCCTGTGGCACTGCTGAGGTGTTACGGAGGCCCAGGATGCTTCGATAGCGGCCTTAAGCTCATCCACAGTGTTGGGTCTGGTGTCTCTCAACTTTCTCTTCACAATATCCCACAGATTCTCTATGGGGTTCAGGTCAGGAGAGTTGGCAGGCCAATTGAGCACAGTAATACCATGGTCAGTAAACCATTTACCAGTGGTTTTGGCACTGTGAGCAGGTGCCAGGTCGTACTGCAAAATGAAATCTTCATCTCCATAAAGCTTTTCAGCAGATGGAAGCATGAAGTGCTCCAAAATCTCCTGATAGCTAGCTGCATTGACCCTGCCCTTGATAAAACACAGTGGACCAACACCAGCAGCTGACATGGCACCCCAGACCATCACTGACTGTGGGTACTTGACACTGGACTTCAGGCATTTTGGCATTTCCTTCTCCCCAGTCTTCCTCCAGACTCTGGCACCTTGATTTCCGAATGACATGCAAAATTCGCTTTCATCCGAAAAAAGTACTTTGGACCACTGAGCAACAGTCCAGTGCTGCTTCTCTGTAGCCCAGGTCAGGCGCTTCTGCCGCTGTTTCTGGTTCAAAAGGGGCTTGACCTGGGGAATGCGGCACCTGTAGCCCATTCCACTGCTTCCACAGGTCCCCCAAGGTCTGGAATCGGCCATTCTCCACAATCTTCCTCAGGGTCCGGTCACCTCTTCTGGTTGTGCAGCGTTTTCTGCCACACTTTTTCCTTCCCACACAGCACTCTGGGAACAGCCTATTCGCTCAGAGATTTCTTTCTGTGTCTTACCCTCTTGCTTGAGGGTGTCAATGATGGTCTTCTGGACAGCAGTCAGGTCGGCAGTCTGACCCATGATTGCGGTTTTGATTAATGAACCAGGCTGGGAGTTTTTAAAAGCCTCAGGAATCTTTTGCATGTGTTTGGAGTTAATTGGTTGATTCGGATGATTAGGTTAATAGCTCATTTAGAGTACCTTTTCATGATATGCTAAATTTTTGAGATAGGAATTTTGGGTTTTCATGAGCTGTATGCCAAAATCATCAGTATTAAAACAAGAAAAGACCTGAAAGATTTCAGTTGATGTGTAATGAATCTAAAATATATGAAAGTTTAATTTTTATCAGTACATTACAGAAAATAATTAAATTTATCACAATATGCTAATTTTTTGAGAAGGACTAGTGTGTGTGTGTATGTATATATATATATATATATATATATATTAGACACCTTCAAATTTGTCTATTTTCATCAAACATATGCAAATAGATATTTTTCCCATTCTCCAAGGTCTAAAATAACTAAATATACCAGTTACTTTTATTTTGGACCTTGGCTATGCCTGCCCCAAGAGCCATGTACTTTTATTGTTGACGCTGCAAAATTGGGGATATTATGTTTTTGTTTTCATTGTAGCTTTCCAGAGGTTGATGCTGTAGCATTAAAAGTGGTACCAAATGCAAGCCAATAAAATTTTCTTGCATGTGGTACTAAACACAACCACACATATGAACACCTGTGTAAATTTTTTACTAATTTTCATGCACAAACAATTGGGACACTGCAAAAAATCAACGTAGTAGTATGATGGCAATGCGCTGACACATATTTTGCATAAACTGTCAGACAGATTTTTCGAGACAAAGTTATGTATCGTATGTCATCCCTTTGAAACATAAAAATAGGTATTTATTAGTTAAAATTTACACAAGTGTTCATGTGTTTACTACCATATGCAACAATTTTATTGGCTTTCATTTGGTACCACTTTTAATGCTATGGTGGGGCTGGTGGCATCGTGGTTAGGGTGCTGGGCTTGTGATCGGGAGGTTGTGAGTTCAAATCCCAGTGAGACCCCCACTGTACTAAGACCCCTGGGCAAAAGGTCTTAACCACAAGTGTGCCTCTGTTCACCCAGCAGTATAAATGGGTACCAGTAAAAATATACTGGGAAGGTAACCTGCGATGGACTAGCGTCCCATCCAGGGGAGTTGTCCTCCTAGTCGCTTCACGCTACAGAATCCGGGGATAACCACCAGTCCGATGAGCCGCTAGGCTCGGGTGTAAAAAGCCCAACAGACTTTACCTTTTAATGCTATAGCATCAACCTCTGGGAAGCTCCAATGAAAACAAAGACATAATATCCCGAATTTTGCAGCGTTTTTGAAACACGTCAACAAGAAAACTACATGGCTCTTGGGGCAGCCATAGCTAAGGTCCAAGATCAAAGTAACTGGTATGTTTAGTTTATTTAGACGTAGGAGAATTGGAAAAATATCAGTTTGCATATGTTTGATGAAAAAAATCAAATTTGAAGACACCTTATATATATATATATATATATATATATATATATATATATATATATATATATATATATATATATATATATATATATATATATATATATATATATATATATATATATATATATATATATATATATATACATATATATATATATATATATATACACACACACACACACAGTGGGGCCAATAAGTATTGGGCAGTGTTAAAATGTGCAAGTTCACCCATTTAAAAAGATGAGAGGTTTGTAATTTTCATCATAGGTACACATCAAGCTTGAGAGACAGAATCTAAAAAAATGCAGGAAATCACATGATGATTTTTAAACAATTTATTTGTGAAAATGGGAGGCCAATAAGTATTGGACAGCTACAAAAAAAAAATAATTTTGGCCCCCACTCGTTAACAGTATGAATGACACCTGTTTGAACTGATTAGATGCATAAGAGACACCTGCACACACCTTCAAACTGTTGGACTGCAGTCTTCACCATGACCAAGACCAGAGAGCTTCCCAAAGACACCAGAGATAAAATTGTACAACTGCACAAAGCTGGGATGAGTCAAACAACAATTGGTAAACAACTTTGTGAGAAAATATCAACAGTTGGAAACATTATTAGAAATGGAAGAAATATAACATCACTGACAACCTCCCTAGGAGTGGCGCTCTATGCAAGCTCTCACCTCGTGGGGTTCCAAGTCAGTTCAAAAGTTCAAAATCAGCCCAGAACTACACAGCAGGAACTCGTCAATGATTTGAAGATGGCAGGAACCACTCTTACAAAGATGACAATAACTAACACACTACGTCGTCATGAGATGAAATCCTGCATTGCCTGAAAGGTTCCCGTACTAAACAAAAAACATGTAAAGGCCCATCTAAAATATGCTAAAGACCATCTGAACGATCCAGAGGAGGATTGGGAAAATGTGATGTTGTCAGATGAGCCCAAAATTGAACTTTTTGGTTTAAACAGCACTCGCAGTGTTTGGAGGAAGAAGAATGCTGAGTTGCATCCCAAGAACACCATACCTACTGTGAAGCATGGGGGTGGACACATCATGTTTTGGGGATGCTTTTCTGCAAAAGGGACAGGAAGACTGCACCGTATCAATGGCAACATGAATGGGGCCATGTATTGTGACATTTTGGGTAAAAACCTCCTTCCCTCGGTCAGAGTATTAAAGATAAGATGAAACATGGCTGGGTCTTCCAGCATGATAACGATCCAAAGCACACAGCAAAGAAAACCAAGGAGTGGCTCCGTAAAAAAGCACATCACGGTTCTGTAGTGGCCAAGCCAGTCTTCGGACCTCAGCCCAATCAAAAACCTGTGGAGGGAGTTAAAACTTCGAGTTGCCAAGCGACAGCCCTCAAACATCACAGCTCTAGAGAAGATCTGTGCAGAGGAGTGGGCCAAAATACCAACTAAAGTGTGTGTAGACCTGGTCAAGAACTACAGGAACCGTTTAACCTCTATCATTGTCAACCAAGGCTACATTACAAAGTATTCAAAGTAATTTTTGCTGGCTGCCCAATACTTATTGGCCTCCCATTTTCACAAATTGTTTAAAAATCATACATTGTGATTTCCTGGATTTTTTTTTTTTTTTTTACATTCTGTGTCTCAAGCTTGATGTGTACCTATGATAAATTACAAACCTCTCTTATCTTTTTAAATGGGTGAACTTGCACATTTTTACGTTGCCCAATACTTATTGGCCCCACTGTATATATTTATGTACACACACACACATTTGTGTGTGTGTATGTTCCTATATAGTGATTGGCACAGCAGATGATAAATTAGACAGTAGGAGGAAAAGCGAGTAGGTGTGAGCTAGAAATTGTATAAAAGGTGTAATATCACCTCCGTTTTCACTAATTTATGCCCACCTCAGTGCTAGACATGCTTTCTGTCAAACAGCATTAACCCTCCTCTCATCTGATTTCTATCAACCCCACTTAATAAGCCTCCCTCCTGTTTATTTGCAAGACCAGCCACTGTCAGTCAGGATTAGTTTTCCACACAGCTCTAAGAGCAAGGCGTCTCTTTTCTTGGAGCCTGTCTGAAGCTGCTGTCTCCCCATAACTTTGGCTTTTCATGGAATTTGATTGTTTTCAGAATGAAAGCTGCGATTCAATGCTTCACTGCAGGCTTGAAGCATCTCACCACGCTGGTGTACATCAAATTCAGCATGCATGAAGTCTTTAAACTAATCTCCTCCACACAATCCCAGCAATGCACAATGTGGGGGACAGCTGGTAGACAAACACTGCAGGACCAGGTGCCATGCAGCATGTTTTACTCCAAAAGTATGCATAATATATTTATTCTTTATACTGCTGTGCTGTTGAATTAATTTAAAGACTGGGATTTAAAGTTGGGGACAAAATTTTATCATAAGCTGCGTTCTGGACCATTGTACAGACGCGGGTATACAGTATATTGCCATGTATGATACAGGAACAGCATGATGATTGGTATGCTATCAGGGGATTAAAAAGTATTATTCTGAGTATATAATGCTTTAATCAAATTGGTGTACACTAATGGTTTATCATGGTCATCTTGAGCAGGTGGCATCATCTTCACCCTTTAAAATGTCACTGGTAAATTTGTATAGGTAAAATTTTATATATATATATATATATATATATATATATAATATATAAACAAAAATAAAAGGACAGGACAAAGACTTTCTATTGAAACTCCATTTATCACTACAGATCTGTTTCGAGGGGTGGTGAAACCATCCTCTCTCTTCAGGTGATTATAGAACTTTATATTATAGATTATAGATTCTTCTATAATAACCTGAAGAGAGAGGATGGTTTCACCACCCCTCGAAACAGATCTGTAGTGATAAATGGAGTTTCAATAGAAAGTCGTTGTCCTGTCCTTTTATTTTTGTCATTTGCTCTACCAAAAAGTATTGAGCACTCTCCTACGGAAGGATCTACTCAGAAAATCATATATATATATATATATATATATATATATATATATATATATATAATCTGTTTAGTAAAGAGTAAAACCATTAGAAAACTCTAATGCACCTGTTCACACAGTTTTCAGACAGTGTTACTAACTGAAATGATAGTCAAAGGTTTATATCAGTGAGCAGTGTACACATAAATGTGAGCCACTCCACTGAAAGTCGGCTCTTGCATCCAAAAATGAAATTTTTACACAGTCCGATCGAGGAGCCCCAAAGCTGCAAGATGCAGCAAAAAGTTTGTCAATACATTGAAAACTGACCGAGCTATGGCATTTCTTGTCAGCATTCAACTAAAAATTTCAAAAGAGGTTTTAGAGCAAAATGAGCACAAAGATTGCACTTCTTCCAAGATCATTAGTCCTTAGCAACCAAACATTTTTATGCACTTCAGTCATATAAACTTTTAGAAAACATGTCTAGGAAGAGATAAGAGAAATCAGCCTCATTTTAATCTGACGGGCCCTTTTTAAACCCATCAATCACCGTGGTAAGCCCCAAAAATTAACAAAAAAAGACAATTTTTTTTTTCATTTCTGTTTATTCAAATAAGATCAGTATGTATCTTTTTGACAATTATATAAAGGTTCAAATGCCTTCAAATGATACTGATTGAAAAAAAACACTGTCAGGTTCAAACAATCACACTGAAATTAAGAAAACTATATAACAAAACTCTGTGATCTCTTTATACAAGTCAGCCTCATCAACTCTGCGCTCAGCATCATCTTCATCTATATCCTGCTCAGCAGATAAGAGCACATCTTCTTCACAAACACCAGTCATCACACTTTTATTAACAGATGCCTTTTCATCAACTCAGCTGGCATAGTCATCATCAGTTTGTTTATATGTAAAAGGTATGAAACATTTAAGTATTTTTCAGGTCTTGACGAATTGTCATACAAAACTAAACAACCCATGATCCAGCATGTTCAGTCCAGACAAGACTGCAGACATCAGTTAATCAAAAAAAAATCCGTCATCGAATTCTGCATGCAGAGAAAAATACCAATGCTCATACAATACTCATTTTACACAATACTCAAGTTTCTAAAGTACATAATACTGAGCATATGGAATTTTCTTTGACTGAATTGCAATGGAATCATGTCTTTCTTAATATTCCAGCAGACCTGAGGTATCATATATATATACACACACACATGCACTTGGAGAGAGAGAGAGATAATGTTCTTCAAAGCCCGATTCTCGCATCAAAATTTACATATAATACTGCTGCTAGACATCACAGACTCTACTTTTCCAGAAATTGTGTATTCACAATCTTAAAATAAACTTACTGACTGTTAATGAAGAGAAAGTCGGAGATAAGTTCGGCATGCGGTTAAACTAGAGTCAGGAAGTAAACCTGAAGTTAAAGTGTGACGGGCACTGAGCATGTGCAAGCCCAAACTGACCAATCAGTGTGCTCGTTTCAGATCTTCCTTAGCAACTAGCCTGCATTGTTTACGTGCATATTGTCTTTCTAACCTTTATTTTATTCGTTGAAATGGCATTTTAATATCAAAACAGTATCCAAAATGGAGAGACTACTTCACAACCGTTCTTCTGGTGTATGGATTATAGTGTCTTGACCAAACTCGGTAAATAATTGCAACGAAAACCAATAAGTTTGCTACTGTTTTTATCTAGTTTTATGAGGGTACGTGTCAGGAAAAATAGAAAAAAGACATTGTTAATGAGTTTTAGTCGATTTCACGTGAGCAAGTTGAATACTTGTTTGAATAGTTTATGCAAAAATCCGAATTTTAATAAAAATGGACCGTTTTTACTTTCCTGGCCTTTATCTCAAAAGTGGTCTGTGCGACAAGCGCCTACTTTCAGTGGAGCGCCTCACATATTATTATTTCTGTGTTAACAACTTGTATAGCAGACGACCTACATTTAAACCTGTAAGAAAAAATGTATGTGACTTTCCTTCTTGCAACCTCTAAAAAACTTTAATGGTCTAAAAGATGAGAGATTTGCATGGAGAGGAAGAGAGAGGGAGGCTGTGGGAAGAAAAATCAGGTTAGCAGAAGTCACAAAATAGCAAGTTATCGGTTTCACTGATTAGTCACTGTTGCTTACCCCTTAATGACGATGTAGGGTGCCCTGCACGCATCCCTGTATACATATGTTAGTAAATGACTTGAAACTTGAAGCGGACCATGTAGTAGTCATAATTTGTGCTAACTACAACTTGTTTTATTATGATTTATGACGTTTTAGTGCTGATGAGACAGGAAATAACGGGGACCCCCCACGCGACTGCCGATTTCCGAGAATTAGGATTGGGACCCCCCCCCCCCCCCCCCAACTGATGTATAAGAACATCTATATGTGTATATAATATCAATAAATACATATTCAATGCTGTAAATGCTTACAATAACAGTTATACATTCAGAAACAATGCAGAAGATGTAAATAACATATAAATACAGACACAGATGCGCACCTCACATAAAAATGTAAGTAGTTTTGTTGGGGTTTGTTTTTGTTTTTATTTGGGTTTTTGCACAATTGGCCTTGTTTTGTGGCATTTTTTTTTTCACTTTTTCCCTATTTTTCCACAATTTCCTTATTTTTTATTTTCCTATGAATATTTATATTATAATAACCGCCAAAACCAAAGTTTCTCACAACACAGACCAGAACATATTAAAATAAAAAAACACAGTACAGTTAAAGCATAAGAACAACAGAGATGAAACCAGAGTCTCTCACAACACAGAACAGAACATCGTGTACTGTATTCAAAAATGTTTTCACTTAATTTGTGGACCTATGGCATGAGTTACGGTACCGTTAACTTCTGTTCAAAAGACGACGGAACGGATTAAGACCATTTACATTATTTGTAATGGGAAAAGTGGAGTCTGAATTCGACCAGCCGTCGGGAACGAAATATGGTCAAGTTCCGAGGTGCCACTGTGTTTGTATATATGTATATGTGTATATGTATGTTTTTATATATATATATATATATATATATATATATATATATATAAACATACACATATACATGTGTGTGTGTGTACAGTCAGCCCACTACTTACGAAAATTCCAGGTTACGAAAAAGATTTTAAGTTTTCGTCTCCGGGATACGAAAACAACCTCCTCTTATAAAAAGCGCCAAATGCGCCATTCAAAATTTCACACGATGCGCGAGTTGCTCTCTCATTGGCTGTCTCCCAACATCCCGCCCCGCTGAGAGAGAGAGAGAGAGTGTGCGCGTGTGTGTGTTTGGGAGAGAGAGATGGAGACAGAAGGAGGCTTAACTCTTTAGTTTTTAGTTTAGTTTTTTAAAGTTGTTTAATTCAGTAAATGTTTAATAAATGTGGCGCATGTGAGCAAAACGGTGCTCATCTGGACCTCCGATCCCTCAAGGAATCAAGTTAAAGTTGAGTTTGGACCTCCGATCTGTCAAGCAGGGAATGTGCTTTGAATTCCATGTCTTAAAATGCTCCAGCGTCCTCCTTATGGGCGTGGCCCGCAGTGCCACAATAAACATTTAATATTTATACAATACACATTTAATGCGTACTGTATTGTGGACTAGTCCTTCTCAAAAAATTAGCATATTGTGATAAATTTAATTATTTTCTGTAATGTACTGATAAAAATTAAACTTTCATATATTTTAGATTCATTGCACACCAACTGAAATCTTTCAGGTCTTTTCTTGTTTTAATACCGATAATTTTGGCATACAGCTCATGAAAACCCAAAATTCCTATCTCAAAAAATTAGCATATCATGAGAAGGTACTCTAAACGAGCTATTAACCTAATCATCTGAATCAACCAATTAACTCTAAACACCTGCAAAAGATTCCTGAGGCTTTTAAAAACTCCCAGCCTGGTTCATTACTCAAAACCGCAATCATGGGTAAGACTGCCGACCTGACTGCTGTCCAGAAGGCCATCATTGACACCCTCAAGCAAGAGGGTAAGACACAGAAAGAAATCTACAGGTGCCGCATTCCCCAGGTCAAGCCACTTTTGAACCAGAAACAGTGGCAGAAGCGCCTGACCTGGGCTACAGAGAAGCAGCACTGGACTGTTGCTCAGTGGTCCAAAGTACTTTTTTCGGATGAAAGCGAATTTTGCACGTCATTCGGAAATCAAGGTGCCAGACTCTGGAGGAAGACTGGGGAGAAGGAAATGCCAAAATGCCTGAAGTCCAGTGTCAAGTACCCTAATCAGTGAGGGTCTGGGGTGCCATGTCAGCTGCTGGTGTTGGTCCACGGTGTTTTATCAAGGGCAGGGTCAATGCAGCTAGCTATCAGGAGATTTTGGAGCACTTCATGCTTCCATCTGCTGAAAAGCTTTATGGAGATGAAGATTTCATTTTTCAGCACGACCTGGCACCTGGTCACAGTGCCAAAACTACTGGTAAATGGTTTACTGACCATGGTATTACTGTGCTCAATTGGCCTGCCAACTCTCCTGACCTGAACCCCATAGAGAATCTGTGGGATATTGTGAAGAGAAAGTTGAGACACCAGACCCAACATTGTGGTTGAGCTTAAGGCCGCTATCGGAGCATCCTGGGCCTCCGTAACACCTCAGCAGTGCCACAGGCTGATTGCCTCCATGCCACACCGCATTGAAGCAGTCATTTCTGCAAAAGGATTCCCAACCAAGTATTGAGTGCATAACTGAACATAATTATTTGAAGGTTGACTTTTTTGTATTAAAAACACTTTTTTTTTTTTTTTTTTTTTTTTTAATAAATAATTGGTCAGATGAAATATGGTAAATTTTTGAGATAGGGATTTTGGGTTTTCATGAGCTGTATGCCAAAATCATCAGTATTAAAACAATACAAGACCTGAAATATTTCAGTTGATGTGCTATGAATCTAAAATATATGAAAGTTTAATTTTTATCAGTACATTACAGAAAATTATGAACTTTATCACAATATGCTAATTTTTTGAGAAGGACTAGTAGACCTGGTCAAGAACTACAGGAACCGTTTGACCTCTGTCATTTCCAACCAAAGCTACATGACAAAGTATTAAAAGTAACTTTTGCTGGCTGCCCAATATTTACTCGCCTCTTCTTCTTTTCCTTTCGGCTTTTCCCTTCAGGGGTCGTCACAGTGAATCATCTGCCTCCATCTCACCCTATCCTTTGCATCTTCTTCTCTTACACCAACTACCTTCATGTCCTCCTTCACCACATCCATGAATCATCTCTTCGGTCTTCCTCTAGGCCTTTTGCCTGGTAGTTCCAACCTCGGCATGCTACTACCAATATAGTCAATATCCCTCCTCTGTACATGTCCAAACCATCTCAATCTAGCCTCTCTGACTTTGTCTCCAAATTGTTTTACATGTGCTGTCCCTCTGATGTGCTAATTCCTGATCCTATCCATCCTCGTTACACCCAAAGAGAACCTCAACATTTTCATCTCTGCTGCCTCCAACTCTGCCTCCTGTCTTTTCCCCAGGGCCACTGTTTCTAAACCTTACATCACTCGCCTCAACACCGTCTTGTACACATTTCCTTTCATTCTTGCCGATACCCTCCTATCACACATCACACCGGACACTTTTCTCCAACCATTCCAACCTGCCTGCACACGCTTCTTTACCTCTTTTCCACACTCTCCACTGCTCTGGATTGTTGAGCCTAAGAATTTAAAATTCATTCCTTCATTCCCCTCCTTTCCAGGGCATACCTCGACCTCTTTAGATTTTCCTGCACTTGTTCTCTGCTCTCACTACAGATCACAATGTCATCTACAAACATCATAGTCCAGTCCATGGGGAATCTTGTCTAACCTCGTCTGTCAGCCTGTCCATCACCATAGCAAACAAGAAGGGGCTGAGAGCTGACCCTTGATGCAGTCCTACCTCCACCTTGAACTCTTGTGTCACACCGACAGCACACCTCATCACGGTCTTACATCTCTCATACATGTCCTGCACCACTCTAACATACTTCTGCCACTCCAGACTTCCTCATGCAAAACCATAGTTCCTCTCTCGGCACCCTGTCATATGCTTTCTCCAGATCCGCAAAGGCACAATGCAGCTCCCTCTGACCTTCTATGTACTTCTCTATTAATATCGTCAAGGCAAACACTGTATCTGTGGTGCTCTTTCTTGGCATGAAACCAAACTTGTTCACAAATGCTGATCTCTGCCCTTAGTATAGCTTCCACTATTCTTTCCCATAACTTCATCGTATGGCTCATCAACTTTATCCCACTGTAGTTGCCACAACTCTGCACGTCTCCCTTGTTCTTAAAAATGGCCACCAACACACTTCTCCATTCCTCTGGCATACTCTTACTCTCTAAGACCTTGTTGAATGTTCTTGTCAGGAAATCTACTGCTACCTCTCCTAGACACTTCCTACCTCTACCGGTATGTCATCAGGACCAACTGCCTTTCTATTCTTCATCCTCTTTAATGCCCTCCTCACTTCACCCTTACTAATCTTTGATACTTCCTGGTCCTTAACAGTCACCTCTTCTACTCTTTTTTTTTTTTTTCTCTCTCTCTCATTTTCCTCATTCATCAGCTCTTCGAAGTACTCTTTCCATCTTCCCAGCATACTTCTGTCATCAGTCAGTACATTTCCCTCTCTGTCCTTAATCACTTTAACTTGCTGCACATCCTTCCCATCTCTATTTCTCTGCTGTGCCACCTGTATAAATCATTTTCTCCTTTACTTTCCAACTGAGCATCCAAGTCATCATACGCCCTCTGTTTGGCCTTTGACACTGCTACCTTCACCTTACGCTTTGTCTCCCTGTACTCCTGTTTACTCTCTTCAGTCCTCTCTGTCCCACTTCTTCTTAGCTAACCTCTGTGTACTTTGTACACACTCCTGCACTTCCTCATTCCACCACCAAGTCTCCTTATCTACTTTCCTTCCAGATGACACACCAAATATTCTCCTACCTGTCTCCCTGATCACATTAGCTGTAGTTGTCCTGTCATCTGGAAGCACTTCCTGACCACCCAAAGCGTGTTTCAACTCCTCCTTGAAGACAACCTGACACTCTTCCTTTTCAGCTTCCACCACTGCACACCAAGCGTCATCCTGCACACCACCATCCTATGCTGTTTGGTAACACTCTCACCCGCTACTACTTTGCAGTGACTGACTTCTTTCAAATTACACCGCCTACACAAGATGTAGTCTACCTGTGTGCTCCTACCTCTGCTTTTGTGTCACCCTATGCTCCTGTCTCTTCTGGAAGAAAGTATTTACCACAGCCATTTCCATCCTTTTTGCAAAATCTCCCAACATCTGTCCTTCTGCGTTTATGTCCTGGATACCAAACCTGCCCATCACTTCCTTGTCCCCTCTGTTTCTGCTCAAATGACCACTCTTTCACCTCTGGGGGTACTCTGCATCACTTCATCTAACTCACTCCAGAATCTCTCCTTCTCTTCTAGCTCACATCCTGCCTGTGGGTCATAAGCACTAACAACATTGAACATCACGCCTTCAGTTTCTATCTTGAGATTCATCACTCTGTCTGACACTCTTTTCACTTCTCGAACATTCCTGACAAACTCCTCCTTCAAGATGACTCCTACTCCATTTCTCTTCCCATCCACGCCATGAAAAAACAGCTTTAAACCCTGCTCCTATGCTTCTAACCTTGCAACCTTTCCACCTGGTCTCCTGAACACACAGTATGTCCACATTCCTCCTCTGCATCATGTCAGCCAGCTCTCTACCTTTTCCTGTCATAGTTCCAACATTCAAAGTCCCTACTCTCAGTCCTAGACTCGTGCCTTTCCTCTTCTCTCTCTGCCTACGGACACGCCTCCCACCTCTCCTTCTTCGACGTCTTTGACCAACAGTAGTCCAATTTTCACCAGCACCCTGTTGGTTAACAGCACTGATGGCGGTCGTTGTTAACCCGGGCCTCGACCGACCGGTATGACATTCTTTCTTGTGACTTGCATTTTTTATTTGGCATGTGTTTTACACCGGATGCCCTTCCTGACGCAACCCTCTGCATTTATCCGGGCTTGGGACCGGTGTGAGGGAGAGACACTGGTTTGTGCACCCCCCCACATGGCTGCATTACTTATTGGCCTCACATTTTCACAAATAAATTGTTTCAAAATCATACAATGGGATTTCCTGGATTTTTTTTTTTACATTCTGTCGCTCAAGCTTGATGTGTGCCTATGATGAAAATTATAAACCTCTCATCTTTTTAAATGGGTGAACTTGCACATTTTTACATTGCCCAATACTTATTGGCCCCACTGTATTCGGTGAAATTACGTTAATGACTCGTGTAGGAGGAAACGAGGCATCAAATAAATTCCTGCCTATCAAAAAATTTGGCAAACGTTAGAAGCTGCTGCACCTTTAATATGGGGAAAGGAAAAGCGTGTGTTAAATATCTCAGTGTATTTGTATCAGTCACTAAGCTAGTTAGAGACGCACACGTGGCTATTTGGAACAATTAATGTCCATGGAGTGTGTGTTTTTTTTTTTGTGTAAACTCGAGTAAGGGGCGGTGGAGGGCCTGGTGGTAAGGTGCTGAGTCACTGATCTTAAGGTGGGGGGGGCTTTAAAGCCCCACTTGTCAACGGTCATCACTACTGTCTCCCCAATACAGCTAACTGGGTTATCAAAGGCCGGCCATGTCTGTCAGTGTGTATGGTGGGAGACATGTAAAAGAACATTGCTGACTTTCCACAAGAGTGGGCTACATAGCTGTCGGTGTGATTCTGCCCTGCGATGGTCTGGTGACTTGTCCAGGTTGTACTCTACCCTCACCCAGAATTGACTGAGATGGTTCCCCATGACCATAATTAGAATTAAGCGGTTCAGAAAATTAATGAATGAATTAACAGGAATATTGTAACGATCTAAAGTTAACTTTCTTGAATAAATATCTGTCACACATCATCATCATCATCTTCCGCTTAGTCCAGGGTCGGGTCGCGGGGGCAGCAACCTAAGCAAAGAGGTCCAGATGTCCCTCTCCCCAGCCACTTCCTCCAACTCTCCCGTGGGGACACCGAGGCGGTCCCAGACAAGTCGAGAGACATAGTCCCTCCAGCGTGTTCTAGGTCGACCCCGGGGTCTCTTCCTGGTTGGACTTGCCCGAAACACCACACCAGGGAGGCGTTCGGGGGGGCATTCTGACCAGATGCCCGAGCCACCTCAACTGGCCCCTCTCAATGCGGAGGAGCAGATACTATCTGCGGATCTACTCCGAGCTCTCCCCAGATGGTGGAGCTTCTCACCTTATCTCTAAGGGAGAACCCCGCCACTCGGCGAAGGAAGCTCATTTCAACCGCTTGTATCCGTGATCTTGTTCTTTCGGTCATTACCCAAAGCTCGTGACCATAGGTGAGGGTTGGAATGTAGATCGACCGGTAAACTGAGAGCTTCGCCTAGCGGCTCAGCTCCTTTTTCACCACAACGGACCGGTACAGGCACCGCTAAACAGCAGAGGCTGCAACAATCCCTCTGTCGATCTCTCGCTCCATCCTTCCCTCACTCGTGAACAAGACCCCAAGATACTTAAACTCCTCCACTTGGGGCAGGACCTCATTCCCGACCCGGAGGGTGCATTCCACCTTTGTCGACTGAGAACCATGGCCTCAGACTTGGAGGTACTGATCCTCATCCCGGCTGCTTCGCACTCGGCTGCGAATCGCTCCAATGAGAGCTGGAGGTCCCGACTTGATGAAGCCAAAAGGACAACATCCGCAAAAAGCAGAGACGAGATCCAATGGCCACCAAACCAGAACCCCTCAACACCTCGGCTACGCCTAGAAATTCTGTCCATAAAAATTATGAACAGAATCGGTGACAAAGGACACCCTTAGCGGACTCCAACTCCCACCGGAAACGAATTCGACCTGTTGTTGCCAATATGGACCAAACTCTGGCTCCGGTGATACAGCGACCGAATAGCTCATAGCAACGGGTCCGGAGCACGACCCACACCATCCGGTCCCCCTTCTTAAAAATCGGGACTACCACCCCAGTTTGCCAATCCAGAGGTACAGCCCCCGATGACCACACGATGTTGCAGAAACGTGTCAACCAAGACAGTCCTACAACATCCAGAGCCCTCAGATATTCCGGGCGGATCTTGTCAAACCCGGAGCTCGACCACTGAGGGGCTTTTTTACAACCTCAGTGACTTCCACTCCAGTGATGGGCGGACCTCCACCCGAACCCCCAGGGTCTTCCTCTTCCACAGAGGGCGTGTTGGTGGGATTGAGGAGGTCCTCAACGTATTCCCTCCACCTCTCGACGACATCCCCAGTTGAGGTAAGCAGCTCCCCACCTCCACTGTAAACAGTGTTTGTGAAGAACTGCTTCCCCCTCCTAAGGCGTCGGATGGCAGTCCAGAACCTTTTTGAGGCCAACCGATAATCACTCTCTTGGCCCTTACCGAACTCCTCCCATGCCCGAGATTTTGCATCTGCACAGTTTGCATCCTGCCGGCCAAATCTGTCACACATTTCCTCATTAAATGTATTTCTGTGAACCAATATGCACCCTTCTGCTAAGAGGTAGCGCTTGGTGTGTAGCATTTGGTTTTGACCTTTGAATAACTTTAGAGGCAATGTTTCATCACTGCTTGATATTTGCTGCCTTTTAAATCAGCCTTTGAGATTTATAGACACAAGGTCAAAGGTCAGGATTGCACCCAGTTTCGTGTTTTTTTATTTATATTTATTTTTACATTTTTAATAAAAAATTACCTCTTAAAATAACAGGCCACCGTTGGAGCTCATAAACGTTTTCCTGATATTGTAATCATTCTATCAGCAGCACATGAAGGTATAATTTTCAGAAGTATGTAATGCTGATCATAGAAAGTTTAGAGGGAATAAGATTCATAATTTTCTCATATTTTTTTGTTCTTCTTTTCCTCAAGGGTCCCGTCTCCGGTACGCACTCCACTGAATGAGATGATCGGTTTGGTTTCAAACAACCAGATACAGGAGTCTCAGTTGATCTGAGGGACACGGAGGAGTTGAAGTATTTGAGTATGCACCACACAGAACACTAAAATGGATTGCAATCTGAAGTGTCATTACCACTAACTGTTTATACATAGGATCATAAAATCTAAATACTTTATATCCTTTGACTCAGCAATAGGTTATTACATAACTATCAGTTTATAACCTCGTAATTTGTAACACTGCATAATCAACTACACTAAATATCAACCTGAACATGTGATGCTAATAGAGTCCAAGTTTTATTCTTGTTGACGTTTACTGTTCATGTTTTTTTATGATCTTTGAGTGAATAAAAGATGAACAAACCACTTTCTGGCCTCTGATTATGAATTGACTATGGTGCCTTGACTCACATTTTATCGAGTCTTTAAATGAATCATCGAATCTGCAAAAAAGCTTTTTTTATTTAAATTTAGCGGCCAAATAAATACACTCCTCACTTCATTGCTCCTATAAAAGCTCCACCCCATATTCAAGGATATGCATTACCAAGGCGATGACTAACAATGACTTCTTCCATAGTACAGGGATCCCTCACTTTTAACGGTTAATTGGGACCGAGATCCCCCCACAACCACCGAATTCCACGAAGTAGAATCAAACCCCCCCCCCCCGACTAACTTATACGTACACGTATATGTGTAAATAATATCAATAAATAAATATTCTGCGTGGCACGCACACAAAGATGCGCATGCATACACTCAGATGCACACCTCACATAAAAATGTAAGGAGTTTTTATGGGGGGGGTTGTTTTTTGGGTTTTTTTAGGGGAGGGGGGGTTGCATAATTGGCCTTGTTTTCAGGCATGAGATTTTTACGCTTTTTATGACCTCCAGAGGCCATTTTTTATATTATTCCAAATCCTTTAAAATATTTTTAGGTCGGGCGTGGTAAGGGTTGAACTCCTGCTCCTCCGTGCGTGATGAATTTTGTTCCAATGTTCCGATGAACATGTACATTTCATTAGAGGCTTAGTGTTAAACATGAAGTTCTCGCAGTGAAGTCCCGTCTTCGTGATTTGTGACATGCTCTACCGAAAGTGGGCGCTTGTTGTGAGTGATGCACAGTGCTGGTAAGACAAAGTGCAGCTTATCCAGACTTCTGATCTTTCAAGTGAGCAAGTGCACGTTGAATACTTGTTTAGTATTCAACCATCACATTTACTGAAATCATCTCACTACTGTTCTCTTGAAAATGGTTTGATTCACACTTAAACCATGTTCACTGTATGCAAAATGCCGAATATCATCGTTTCACGAGAAGTTCGGGAGATTGTTGCAGGTTTAAAAAACAAATTCAGATGGGACTGGCTCGACAGGAAAGTTTCGATACGTATTGGTAAGGGAGAACCAATCTCGGTCGTTGTCAGGGACTTAGTTAAGAAAGTTGATGTCACAGGAAAGGTAATTTGTACAAACTGTGACTTGATTTATTATGGATCCCGGGGATGGAGAGCACTCGAAAGTCATACCGACAGTGTGAAACATCGAAAGCAAGTTGCATTGAAAACTAGTAAAATGACAATTGCAATAGACTCATCATATACATACATATATATGACAAAAGGTGTGAATGAAATGCTTATTTTGCTTACTAAACACCTTTTGTCATATATATGTATTATATGATTAGTCCAGGGTTCACCAACATGGTGCCTGCGGGCGCCAGGTCGCCTACAAGGACAACATTGGTTACCCGCAAGCCTGTTCAGGGGTCGGAAACTTATGGCTTGCGAGCTAGACGTGGCTCTTTTGATGACTGCATCTGGCTCTCAGATAAATCAGGTGGCCTTTCTTAACAGAATAACTAATACATAATTTCGCTGCGCTTTAAATAAAAATACAAAAAAAAGCCATCAAATAAAACAAAAACGTAAATAAATCTCACACATTTCAATCTATACATCTATTTTCAATTCCACTTGTCGCTGTGGCGCGCAGCGCCTTTCTGTACTCCAGTGTATGGGCGGGGCCGATATTTCGAAACTCTAATTTTATTGGATTATATGCAACAGCCTGTGTGAGTTGTTTTTAGGTAAAGAGCTAAATTTCCCTCGTTTTGATCAGTTCATGTGCAAGAAGCCAAGCAGAGCTGGCAAGCAAAACACAAATGCACAGAATAAAAAAACTTCAACCCGCAGACCAGCTGATTGCCTTGGAACCATAATCAACTGTCACGCATCAAGCGTGAGACTCAGGCATTTCATCTCCTTAATCTTTCACGCAAGGTGTCTAAAATCTCATGAATTAATACAATAATTTCCCAATTTTATTATTTTAAAAATTTAAGGATGTAATTTCCGCTTTTACGTAAACATCTTCTCTTTCTGCTTCTGGCTGCGGGATCCTTTACTGTAAAATCAGATGCATAAGCGCACTTAAAAACGCAGAATTGTTAACATTGTTAAGTTTCAGTTTGTAATTCCAAGTGTTGTTGCAATGTTGCTGCACAGGATACATGCCATCTATATGAGTAGATTTGTTAACATGGTTAATTAGTTTCAGTTTGTAAACTCATTGTGTAGTTGCAAGGTTGCTGCATATGATGCATGCCATCTATGAGCAAAAACAGCAAAGATTATTTTGAAGATTTGGATAAAACTTCAACAAAGAGAAATGTTACAATTAATACTTTACTTTAGCCAACCTTATTTTTGATATGTTATTAGTTTACACTTCATATTTCGTGAGTTCTTTCGTTGAAGATTTCATTTACATTACATTATTAAAGACGTGTGTAATTTTGTATTTTTTCCCCTATGTCTGTGTTTAATAATTACATATAAAACTTGCATGAAATGGCTTAAAAATCACTCTTAAAAACCCTTCAAACCAAAATTTTCTGGAGGGGCCTCCCCCCCCCCCCCATGCCTCCCTCCACCACGGTGTTGCCCTGGACCTGACTGGGGGCGGCGCCCCCTGGACCCCTCCTTCTCACTCTTTATTAATCTGAGGGGTTGACAGCTATGTGGGATGCACTTCCTGTCCCATAAACACTGCAGCATGCGAGTCGTATTGACCATGTTTGGCTCCAGATGCGCACGTGAGTGGTCCTTCTCACACCTGAAGAGCATCAAGACCAACCTGCGGTCAGGTAATAGATGGAAGCCTAAAAGCCTGCATGAAGCTGAACCTCATCCCGTATCAACCAGACTACAAAGCCATCAACAAAACCATGCAGCGCCAGAAGTTGCATTAATAGCAAGAAGTACTTTTCTTATTAATAAATAACTTAATTATGACAATGTTGTTTAAAATAAATTCAGAGTCGTATTATACTCTAAAATTGTTGGTCTCAGTATTAAAAAATATATTTGGCTCTCAGAGGATTAGATTTAATTTTTTTTGTTTTTTGTTTTTTTTTGGCACTCTTGGTCAAAAAGGTTCCTGACCCCTGGCACAGATGAATATCATTAATTATTAATAATAACATATAATTAAAGGTAAATTGAGCAAATTTGTTGTTACAAGTGTGTATTGACCTGTACATTACACAAGTGTGTAAGCGCTCTTCACATTAATTGGTACCCAAGAAGTAGCCCTCAGTCTCAAATAGGTTGGTGACCCGTGGATTAGTCTATTGCAATTATCATTTTACTAGTGAGAACAACGTTATGTGCGCTTTCAAAAGTGTGTTTGCCTCATTCCTATCGCTTCATGGGCACCGCCATATTGTAAACAAAGTCGGATATACTGTAGAATCATTTTCGTTTTTTTCTTAACCTCTTCATTCAAATGCGAAAGCAACTTACATTTGTACAAAAATGATTTTAGCAATCAAAAAAGAGCAAGGTTAGACCATCAGAAGGAACAGGAAGAGAAAGCACAGCGGAGAACTAAAAAGAATGAAAGAGCAGCCAGGTCCCTGTCGCGCGCTAAGAAGATTAAGCTTAAGAAGTTAAACAACAAGAACGAGATTTGTACATAGTGTAAATATTGAACATAGAAATTACTGTAAATAAACTGTTTTTTTCAAAGACACAAATTATAAGAGTGGTCCCTTCATCTTGAAAGTTTAGAAGGTAAGATGATTGAATTTTTGTGATAAATACATATCTATTGAATGCCTTTAAAAACATTGTAGGAACATGTAACATAATATGCATATCTGCTTTTTCTACATATGTGATACAGCAATGCCATTTCTTTCTCAAGTACTTTAACCTTTCAAACCCTCTACAAAAGTTATTAAATTATTAAGCTTTTGGAGAGATAATTATGAGGTATGTTAGATATTTCTGGGTTCCTTTTAAAATTACTTTAATTATTGTTATTGTTATTGTAATATTAAATATTTTTGTGATTTATTCTAAAAAAAAGTTAATTATTCAATAACATTATAAATGTTCCAAAGCTTATTTTAAAATGTGTGTAATACCACCATTTAGTATTCCATTATCATCCAGTATCCCACCCCCCTCATGCCTTCGCCATGCACATTTGACTGTATACAAAAAGTTCAGCTTTTTTCAGCCATGGCCAATCTCATGCCTGTGCTTTGCAGCATTTTCCTTAACTTTCCCCCCCATTTTTCCTTATTTTTTTATTTTCCGATGAATATTTTTTTAAAAATGCAATGCACTGAAGCTGCATGAATTAAAGCACGAAGTAGCAATGGATGTCCGTGTTTTGTTGAAATTGAAATGGAAACACGTTCTATTGGTGTTAAAAGCCGCACTGAGCCGCCGTTAAAACTGTCCCCATGCGAAACATTTCAGATATTGTGTTGAGGTTCATGTTTTCAGGAAATATGTTTCAGTGGGCAACTGTAAACGTACAGTTTTAGAACATTTAATGCAAATTTGTGGGAAACATTTTGAGTTTGATGTGTAAATACAGTAGGCCCTCATTATTCGCGGGGTTTGGTTCTGGCCCCACCCGCGAGTGAAGATAATCCGTGAGTTCTGTACCCAGAAGTAAAACCCCATGTATCATATTACATGCTCGAATGATCAACCAGAAGTAAAATACTATGTATCTATTACATGCGCTAAAATATGCTTCTTAAACACATTCTATAGACAGTCTTACTCATTAATACAGTATTAATGTAGTAAAAGATATAGTAATGACTAAGAAAAACTTAATTTTTTAATGTGAAATTTATTGATAATAAATTATAAACATTATACAGCACATAACACCTTTAAATGTGGGGCCAGTGGTGTAGTGCTTAGGGTGCTGCACTCAGATCAGGAGTTTGTGAATTCAAATCCCACTGAGACCCTCACTGTGCTAAGACCCCTGGGCAAGGTCTCAACCACAAGTGTGCCTCTGTTCACCCAGCAATATAAATGGGTACCAGTAAAATATACTGGGAAGGTAACCTGCGATGGAGTAGCGTCCCATCTAGGAGGAGTTGAACTCCTGGTTGCTTCACAATACGGAAACTGGGGATAAGCGCCAGCCTGATGAGCCACGAGGCTCAGGTGTAAAAACCCCCAAAAAACACCTTTAAATACATTTTCCGTGAAACATGCAGTTTTCAAAAATGCCCCCTGGAGGAAGGTATTGCACTACTGTATTTTTGAATCACGAGATGACTGAATTCAGGTATGAACTGCATTCAGTCCGAGCAGCTCGGCCATGCCCCTCAGCCAGAGCGGGTAAAAAAACTGAGTTTTAGAGTGAGAGCGTTAGAGAGCATTACAATTCAAAGAAGTGGTGACAACATTTATTGGACCGATGAAAGCAAGATTGTTCTTTTTGGGTAAAATGGCCGGAGACAGTTTGTCAGATGAGCCCCAAACACTGAATTCAAGCCACAGTACACTGGCAAGACTGTGAAGCATAGTAGTGTAAGCATCAGATGTTTCTCATTTTAAGGTGCCTGGCCGATTTATTGCATATCATGGATCAGTTTGAAACCATCAGAATATTTGAAGAAGTCGTGCTGCCTTATGCGGAAGAGGAAATGCCCTTGAAATAGGAATTGCAACAAAACAACATCCCCAAATACACTAGTAAACAGGCAACACCTTGGTTCCAGACCAACAAGATTGACTTTATGGAGTGGTTGGCCCGAACCCCGGATCTTAATTCAAAAGAAAACTTGTGGAATGACATCAAAAATGCAGTTTCTGAGGCAAAACCAAGAAATACGGAAGACCTGTGGAATGTAGTTCAATCATCGTGGATGGAAAACCTGCTCACAGGTGTGAGAAGTTGGTTGACTCCACAACTCAGATGTGCAGCAGTTCTCAGGAACAGTGTTTATACAAATAAATATTTGTATAAGTGATTCAAAAGAAAAGAAAATCTTAAACCATTTCCCAGTTTATACAGTGAAAGAGTTTGTAAAGAAGCAGACACTGATATTTTAAAGGTCTAATATGTACTTCAATTTCTTCAAAGGAATAATACAAATTTAATATATATTTTCTTCATGTTTTTGATTTGGAATAGAATGTGTCATGTTCCCAATGCATTTCAGTATATTTAAACATGAGTTTTATTCATTTTTAAACACACTGCTATTATTTTGAACACCACTGTTGAAGTGTGTTTGTGCATTTTTCCGCTGGGTACACTTTGTGAGAGTGCGTGTCAAAGAGACTATTTCGAGAGACAAGGCTCTGTAATTATCAAAGATAAAGGCTACAAACAGGCATGATGCACTGATGTCATGTGATTTATTTTTATTTTTTTTAAATAACCTTGAAATCACTGGAGGAGCTGCTTTGTATTCATTACCCACTGTTTCCCTTCTTATCTCAATGTTCGAGACTTTTATCTCTCTGTTTCAGCCGGTTAATTTCTTTGGTATTGCTCTCCATTTCTTTCTGTGTCACAGTGATTGTGATGTGAATAGTGTGTCATCCTGTCACGAAGATGGAGGCAAAAAACAAAGAACAGTATTGTGGTGGAATACTGTTTGGGTCTCATCACTGTGTCCCTGAGGTCAGCTTCACATTCTCGCTCTTCTGTTGTCAGACGCGTATCTAAGCTTCATAACGAACTGATCCCAAATTACAGAATTCCTATACAGTAAAGGTGATTCAGTCCTTTGTGTGTGTGTGTGTGTATACTGTGGTGTGGTGGGTTTTTTATTATAAATGTGCCATATTTATACATGTTAAATAACATACGCTGTTGGTAATTATTTCCGCTACATGTGATGGTAGTCATTACCTGAACTACAACTAACCATGTGAACCCTCTCATTAATGATACGTTCACACAGTATGATGATCAGTAATGTGACTTGCTCACTATTATTGTTACAGAGATCCCTCGCCACTTCGTGCTTCAATTTCTAGTAGCTTCAGGTAATCTCGTGGGTTTTTTTTTTTTTTATATTCATCAAATGAAAAAATAAGAAAATTACGGAAGAATAGGTGGAAAAGTTAAGGAAAATGCAGCAAAAACAAGGCCAATTATGCAAAAAAAAAAAACCCCAAACAAAAAACAACCCAAAACCTCCCATCAAAATTACTTACATTTTTGTGAGGTGCACATGAGTGCGTCCACGTGCATCTGCATGTACTGTATTTATATTTTATTTACATCTTATGCATTATTTTTTTTTTTATGTTTAATTCTTATTATAAGCATTTGTAGTCTTGAATATTTATTTAATGACATCTGTATAATACGGAGAAGAGGAAGATGCGGGGGAGTTGATCCTACTTCGCGGAATTCGGTGGTCATGGGGGGATCTCGGTCCCAATTAACTGCGGAAAGTGAGTGATCCCTGTATTACAATAAACATACTCAAATGTGCACAATTTGAAATGTTTAATGGTAGAATATCACTCCAAAATCATTTAGCATTCAAGAGAATGAAAACAACAAGGATTAAGTGTAAAGCACTGAGTTCTGTTTGTCCTGGTCCTGATGGGCCTTTGGTGAGACTTATCTGTAATTTCTTTGGTCAATTTGGTAAAAAAATTGGGCTTGCCTCCCCCCAACCCACGGCAGTCACTGCTTGTGATATTTGTGCTTATATTTGGTGCTTAACTGGGGCAGTGGTGGTCTAGTGGTATAGGACACTGGACCGCTGAGCCTAAGGTTGGGGGTTCGAGTCCCACTCTCCACAAGGTTGTCATTGCCCCCCCCCCCCCCCCCAGTGCAGCTAACTGGGCTATGAAAGGTGGGCCATGTCTCTCACTGTCTATGGTGTGAGGCATGTAAAAGAACCATTGCTGACTTTCGTAAAGAGTAGCTGCAAAGTCGTCAGCGTGTTTCTGTCCCTTGCTAAAAAGGGTTGTGTCAGGAAGGGCATCCGACGTAAAAACCTCTGCCAAATCAAATGTGCGGATCAGATGATTCGCTGTGGCGACTCCCAAGTAAAACGGAAAAGCCGAAAAGAAGACAGACGCACATTTGGTGCTTAACTGTTATACAGTGGTCACTTTATATATTCTACTTATCAGGCACATACAGTATAGCTAATAATTGATTTTTTGTTTGTTTGTTTTTTTTTAGTTGAGTCACTCCCATGGTATCTACACCCTTGACAGATGAACAAAACTGCCCCTGTACTGTCCTCCCCCTGCACATCAGCTATTTGTGTAGTGAGCTATTAAGCTCAGGAATGCTTTGAGGGAAATTGTCCGACCTTGAAACAGTTCAGAAGCACGTTCATGATCAAAGCTGCTCATGAGAATAGGGTGGGGTGGGTGGGGGACGGGGGTGCATCTAGGCATCCAGGTAAGAGAAAGGGGAGAGGGTTCAGATGAGATGACTCACAGACGTCAAACACGCAAGCTAACTTTCTGGACCCTCTGAAATTCCCCTGCGCTCGAACTCGTATGTTAATAGGCTTCACAGTGCACCATTTTGCTTTCCGATGTGAATGTAAACGCTATTGACATTGTTGTTTTTGTCCCTAAGAAGGTGTTCAAAGCAACCTGATGTTCATTCAACAGCCATGAAGATGTATTAGATGTGTTGTGTTCTTTCGATAAAACTGACAGTCGGGCATCTGTGTGAAGTTCTAAGATTACCATTCGTCTCCTGTGAAAAATGACTGACTTACAAGTTAAAACCTGAACATCCTTTAAGAAAAACCAGCGTTGCACAAAGTTATTAGTAGATTGTGTTTTCTGTGATCAGACTTAAAGTGAGGGTGAAACATTAGCTCATGAAGTTATTCTATGCACCTGGTCTCCTGAACACACAGTATGGCCACCTTCCTCCTCTGCATCATGTCAGCCAGCTTTCTACCTTTTCCTGTCATAGTTCCAACATTCAAAGTCCCTGCTCTTAGTCCTAGACTCATGCCTTTCTTCTTCTCTCTCGCCGCCTACAGACCTGCCACCCGCCTCTCCTTCTTCGACCAACTGTCGCCCAGTTTCTACCAGCACCCTGTCGGTTCACAGCACTAATGGCGGTCGTTGTTAACCCAGGCCTCGACCGATCCGGTATGACCGCGTACTGATGACCGCACAACAAGTTTGACAAATGTTTTGCATCGGATGCCCTTCCTGACACAACCCTCTGCATTTGATCCGGGCTTGGGACCGGCGTGAGGATGAACACTGGTTGTGCCCCCTCACAGCTGCATTAAATAGAGCTGCCATAAGTAAATAAGAAATTAGGAATAAACCCCTCGATGATGTTAGATTAAATTAAACTAAATAACGATGTGTTGTGTGATGCGAATAACATTTTATCCATTTCCAGTTAAATTGAATTTAGAATAATCCCCAGACGAGAGATAACCAATCGCTTCTTGCTCTGTCCCCTGCATTCCCTCCTCACAAACATCTCCTGCATATCCTCCCTTACCATATCCATCAAATTTCCTCTTTCCTCTGTGAATATACCCATCATCCCCCTCTGCACATTCCCAAACCATGTCAACCTGATCTTTTTCCCTTTATCCCAAACACTCCTGTGCTGTCTCGCTAACATATTTGTTTCCTATTCTGTCCATTTTTGATACTCCCTGGAAAATTGCAGCATCTCCATGTCTGCCACCTCCAGCTCCACATCCTTTCTTTTTGTCAGAGCTACCATCTCGAAATTGGGCAGCATCGCCGGCGTACTGTCACTATTCTCTTACTTACAAACCTTTCTCTTCGCTCCTGCAGACACCATTCCATATCACAAATCACCTCAGCCACTCTTCTGTAACCCTGCCTGCACTCTTTTCTTCACTTCTCTATGACACTCTCCATTGCCTTGAATAGTTGATCGTAAGTATTTAAACTTCTCTATCTTCATCACCTTAGTGCAGCTGCACCGTCACCCTGCCTCTCATTCATGCTCATGTACTTGGTGTTCCTAATGTTGACTTACATTGCCTTTCAGGCCAGAGCGCATCTCCACCTTTCCAGACTCATATCCGCCTGTTTCCTGTTTTCTACAGATCACAATGTCATCATGAAGTAGTAGTCATAATAATAAGGCTGTTGAATGAAAAAAGTATGAGATCAGATATAGTTTTGTAGCCAATCTGACTGGATCGTGATACATCATTCCACACTCCAGATCGAGTAACATATAATTGTGACTTATTGTTTTATTGAAGAGAGCCGAAGAGTAATATGAGCGGTTTTTGTAGGCATTCTTCAGTATCTGTAATACTGGTGGGATTTTTTTTCTCTCTCACTTTCATCTGGATTGTGGGAATGGGGTAAAGAACAGGAAGAGACAGAGGAGCCATCTGCTTCCTGAGATTCGAGCTGGGATGTGGGACAGAGTTGTGCTGCGTAAGGGAACATCCGCCCTGTGTGTGAGTGTGTGTGTGTGTGTGTGTGTGTGTGTGTGTGTGTGTGTGTGTGTGTGTGGTGGGGGGTCCTCAAACAGAAAGCACAGTGTGACTGTTTTGTTGCTGGATTGACACACCTGGGTAAATGTATACTGTATTTTTAAATTTGTTAATCTTGCTGAGTTTTTTTTTTTTTTGTGTGACACACACAACATATTTTAACATATACACATAAGTGTTAATAGTTGAGAAATTCACTTCATGTGTCAAGATTGCATCCTGACTTTTTTTAAACTGTTAGTCCAGAATTATTGGCTCATTTCATGAATGTGTGTGTGTGTGTGTGTCTGTGTTTGAGAGACAAAGAAATCATATCTTTTTTTCCTTTTGTTTGGTTAGATATAAAAAAAAAGTAGCTTCTTGTATTAGCCCGACTGCAAAATGTCACACCTGCAGCCCTGCATATCATGCTGATTTCAGTCAGTTCACTGTTTGTGTACTTAAAGGATCATATTGATCTGATCCTACGCTTCTGATACAGCAAAAAGAATATACACGCCTCCTGACAAATCAGAATCGAGAATACAACAGTGCACTTCAAGTTTAGTAAGAGAACAGTTGTCATGTCATACTTTTCATGAATATAGATCACTTGGGTAAAAGTGGGTGTGGCCTGATGATAGTGAGTACGTGGTATGGAGTGTTGCCTGCACGTTTGATATGTACTGTACTGCTGGCTACAGTACAGTTCAGTGGAACTGTCCCAACTCGCTCAGCACTAAACCTGTTTGGTGACTTTTTTCTTTAACTGTGCGTGACATTGAGTCTCACACACACAACATTACTGCTACTCTGTGATATTGATGTTTTTCCATGTCATTTTTTTGTGCTATGAAGTTATGATGACTTGAAGTATAAATATATGCAGTTAGTACATGTTTAAATTTTGATTTTATTGAAGTATCAATATTATTTCTGAACTTGTTATGCATGTTTATTTGATGCTGTTGACACTCGGGTCCAGTGGCATCTTTGTTAGAAATGGGATTTGAATCAGCAATCGGGAAGTCAGAACCTTAACCCCTAAACCACCGCAGGAAGACCCAAACATTTTTTTGAGGTTGTCGTATAGTTTCTCATGAACTGGCTGTTGATACAGATCAGCTTTAACTCTTCGGTCAGTTTAACTGTTTTCTCAGGCCTGTGTCAGCTCTTAGATTTTTAAGTTGCATGCAAAAGTATACATTTGTTTCTGCTTAGCTCAGGCCTTCATCTCCATTGCTGCATCACTTCTCTTTTAAGCATTTCCCAACTGTAGTGCAATGGTGTGACTCGAAGCTTCTGGTGTATTTAAGATCGTTTTCCTCACCAGATGCCTGATCACTGTCAGCTAGCTTGACAAATGATTTAATAAAATCACAGGCTGCTCTCAGAACTACTGCTCCTTCTTATTGAAAGGAGTCAGTTGAGGTGGTTTGGACATTTGGATAGGACGCCTCCTAATTACCTCCATTTTAGAGATGTTTCAGGTACATTCAACTGAGGCTCCAGGGCAGCCCCAGAAATTTCTTGAGGGATTATAGATACCGTCTGGCCTGGTAATTCTTTTGGATCCTCCAAGAGAAACTGGAAAGTGTTGCTGAGGAGTGGGATGCCTGGATTTCCCTCCTAAACCTGTTGATTTTGCCACCAGACTTGAGAAGTGGAAGATGGATGGATGGTTTAGGTAAGTGCTGCTAAAGCTGCACACACTCAAGCTGGTCTGTCCTGCTTGTGCTGAAGTTAATCCTGATCAAAGGAAAAAACTTGGTGGGGGTGGGGGTTCCTCAGAGGATCATGGAAACAAAGGGTTCCCCCTATTAGGAAACATCAACAAGCTTCCATGGAGGACAATGTTTACTGTGAAGATTTTCTATTTGTTTTCATTGCATGCCTTCAATATTTGCACCATTAGCCCTTGCAATGTGTATCTTATTTAACTTAATTTATTTGGCCAAAATTCTTATTTAAATCCATATTTTTACAGCCCATGGCAAAATAATCCAGTTACCACACTTGAAGGATCTCGAGCCCCCCTATTTTATTTAAATCGTTGTACGATATTATCCTAACCTACCGGAATATTTTACTATACTCTCTGTTGGATTTCCTTCTTGAAGGAGATTTTACAATCCTTTTCCTTTATGATTGACAGCTTTCCTGTTGGGTCTGTGTTTCCTGGCCAATGACCAAGTTCACTAGATTATGATGATATGTAAACATACTCTTAACTGCATATTCAAGAAGATCCTTCAAGTGTAGAGATTTCATTGTTGTTGTCAAGAATTTTATTATAATTTTTTTTTTTTTTTTAAATCTGTGCTGTCTTCAAATGGAATTTTGCAAAGAATTACTCCTGCTATTGCCATGGCTGTAAAGTAGTGTCATTTCAGACAGACAGACGTTTATTCAGTACTAAGGCCATAGGCCCATTATACACTCATAATGGCATGAAAACACTGTGCGCTTTTCAGTACATAGACTCGTGTATGAGAGAAAAAAAAGGTAATTGTACATATACATAAATTATCATTTTTGTCAATTATTTGTTGTACTTTATACAAGTATGTGCATATCCTTTTTAACATGCTGTAATTCTGAACTCATATCAAATTTACAAATGTAAATTCATAATTATTTATAGATATACCAAAACCTAAAGCCAATTGATTATACCGTTCGCAAAACAGTAATACATCTTCTTTATTCTTAATATAACTTTTCCCATTTTCAAAACAATATGTACATAACCTATTCTCATATAATGTACTGTTGTTTCTTCCTTTATTAACAGCAATTCTAAAATTACTGCATCTAAATCAAGCTAATACTATCTTATAATGTACTGGTAACGGTGATTTAAGATACGTTTCTACATGTAAAATTGATTTAAACTGCTTGTATGAGAATGAGTCTGGCAGACTCTCTAGTTGTAAATGCCATTCCTGTTTAAGGTTATTGATCAATCTTTGCCTAAAAGAGCGAATAAACATTTCCACATCACGCACTTCCTGAGATACCCATACCAAACCAAATCCATATTTAAAAAGAATATTCTTAATGTGACTAGCCCAAGTTATTCTACCTATCTCATCTAATGATATTAGCAAAGCGAGATTCATCCATACATAATCATTTACACCAATATCTTACAGCTCTTGTCATAGAGCATAATTGAAGAGGTACCCTACCACGTTCACCTAGAACCATTAGATTACAAATATTTCGTTTAACCTGTAATATTCTTTTGCACATCTTAATTTGTACATTTTCAATTATTTTACAGAAAGAAGTGCCCATATTTCTGAACCATAACACAAGATTGGCTTAACAATAGTATCAAATACTTTAAACAAATCATTACATGGTAAGAAACTACATTTATTCTGAAATCTATTAATAACCATCATAGTTTTACTGCCTTGAGCTGCTAAACAACTTTGAGCTTGAGACCAACTTAATTTATGTGAGAACACAATACCAAGGTATCTGTAAATAGATACAACTTCGATATTTTTTACCATTAAAATTCCACATCTCATAACTCCTCAATGGACCACCATTTCTGAAGACCATCACCTTTGTCTTATTCAAATTTACTTTCATACCAGTTAAATCACAGAACACCTCTAATGCATTAATTTCCCTTTGTAATTGTAAAGCAGTATCAGCAATTAACGAAACATCGTCAGCAAACATAATAGCACATATATATTTAAAATCATTAGATACAAAGACACCTTTACCACCAATATCTTCCATAAGATGAACAAGCTTATTAATAAAAATAATAAACAATTGTGGACTAAGTATACATCCCTGATGGGTACCAGTATGACAAGAAAAGTACTGAGTCAACCCATTTTCACCCCGGACACATGAAAATAGATTTGTATACATGGAACTGAGTATGTTAAGAAATTTACCTCTTATCCCAATATCCCGGAGACTACTTAGTAGTAAATCATGTCTCACTGTATCAAATGCCTTGGAAAAGTCGACAAATAAACAGTAAAACCTACCCCTCCTTTTACAAACATATTTCTGGACTGCAAAATAAACATATTATCAACAGTTGAATATTTTGACCTGAAGCCAGCCTGAGATTCATCAATAATTTCTTTCGCAATAGTCTTTCAATATTGCATTGAGAATGGATGTGAACACTTTACATAGAGAGTCAATTAAGGAAATACCTCTATAGTTATTAACATCTTCCTTGTTCCCAGATTTGAACAGCGGACAAATAATACTTTTACCCCATGACACTGGAAAAGTCCCACTATCCATTACATGATTAAATACATAAGCTAAAACCATTGCTACACTACTTTTTGTGTGTTTCAAGAATTCTATAGCCAAACCAGTGATTTATTACTACCAAGTCTGTTTATGTGAGACACAACTACTTCTTGAGATATGGGGCTATTCAAAATGTCACAAGAGCCACTCTCACCATCATATTGATATTCCCCAGTACATACAGGGGGCACATTGGGAACATTTAAAAATGAGGAAAAATGTTCAGTCCATTCCTTAGTTGTGATTGATGATGATACTCTATTAAAAGTTTTGGCCAGTCTCACAGTTTTCCAAAATATTTTTGGATCATTTCTATTATCAAGTAAGCACTGTCATGATATCTTTCTTTTCAATTTATACATACACTTAAACTGCTTACACAATATTCTAAACAAATTAATATCTTATGCAGTGTCATGTATTTTGCATGCTTCAGATCCTCTAGTTCATTATCCCACCACTCAGGTTGAGTCCTAAATTTTGTTGACCCTTTAAAGCCATACACTCTTATTTCTAGACGCAGCTTCCTGATAAAGCCTCACAAGCTCTGATATTACTAAGTTAATATCTATATCCAACATATGCAGTAAATGATCCTGACACTGTGTAAACAAATTTTTAAATTTTTCTAGAAACTCATCACTATACTCAACTTTTCATACATATTTTGTCCATGGACTGGCAAAATCTTCATGATCATCAGTCTGATATTCCACTGGCCAATTTTGACTACCTTTTGGCACTTGTTTGTCCGTCTGTAACATTATTGAATTTAAGTGTACACGCCAAAGGGAAATGGGTTGACTCATCATTTGTACACACTTTGAAATCTATCACATTAATCATACAATTGTGATGAACAATATCATGTAATCCACTGTTCTGGCTCCATTTGATGTAACATGTAAATTCACCTTGTTGGTCATTGATCATCCTACCATTAAGGATATGTATTCCAAAAGTTTTACTCATTTCCACTAACTGTTTTCCAAAATTGTTCAGTGTGATGTCTTTGTTGTTTCTGGCCAATTCAAAGTTATGAATGGGATAATCATCAATAGCTTTGTCAACAAAATCTATATTATCATTTGGTATATAATCTAAAAGTGTGGCTGTCCGTGCATTTAAATCACCAGCAAGTAACAATCAATTTCCTGGATAGTCGCAACTGATACTAGTCAGGTAGTCCTCTAGTGTAGAAATCCCTTCATGTTTACTATTTTCATAAATATCGGAGTTATCAGGAGATATGTATACAAATATTAAAATTACATCTCTAGCCCACTGTAACATGGTGGTTTTCAAGAGCACAACAACAGTGTCTTCAAAATTTAGATACAATCTACACACAAGATCAGCATCAATCCATGAATTTCTAATGAATACTGACACTCCACCACGATGTCTTCCAAAGCGTTTGATTTTCTCTACGAAACAAGTAAATGATCGAAATCAAAGTTGTCCTTGCCTCTTGCAAAAGATTCACAGAATGCGATAACATCATATTGACTGCAGAATGCTTTTACCTGTGAGGATGGAGTGTCATATTTACGAAGTCCTTCAATATTCCATGAAAGAATACTGATTTGTGAGGGGCCTTGGCCGCCACATCAACTGCTGACAATGTTGTTTTCACTGGGGTTCATGATTGGAGTAGCCTCTCCTAGTACACTAGATTTACTTCCGGGTCCATACAAATGGGTCCATGAGGCATCAGACAGTGGAGGATCAGAAGCCGATTTATTTCTACGGGTAACGTTCACAACTTTGTCAGTTTCTCTATCATACATAAAGACTTCCCCATCCATGATCAACTTGTTCAAACGCATTTTAGGTTTTTTCCTGCTTTTAAGGCTACACTGAACAAAGGCGATAGTGCTCGCCGATCTTCGCGAATCTTCAATGGAAAGTCCTCTGTCACCCACGTTCCAGAGTCCCTGTCAAGAGTTTTTCTCGCTTTAATGAACACATTGCTTTTGTCTTTGGAGAGCTGGAATTTAGCTATGATAGGAAAGCATTTCTTACCTGGGTTTAATCTATGTGCTCTTACTATGACTATGTCATCCACGTTATCGAGGCGCAATGTTTGTTTCAGATCTGCCTAATTGCAATCCGACCTGTGCGTGGTGGGTGTGGCTAGAGAGAGAGCGGTGAAGCAGAGTTGTCTTTCAGGCTCCCGCTATGGGGATATCTTTACAGTAATATAGAGGCAAAATAGGATGTTTTATGCAACCAGATAAGTGCAAAAGAAGTAGAAAATGTCTCTGTCAGTGCTGTCAGTGTTAAAAAGTGCTTAAGACTATTAATTTTGTTTAGCACTTTGCTTGTCGCATGTGGCGACGTGGAGGCAAATCCCGGACGTCCTAAGCAAGCAAAGGGCTCGGCTACCAGAAACCAGAGTACGCTTCAACAAACAGTAGTGTCATTTCCTCTTCTTTGATCAGCTAAATTTTAGCACTAGAGCTGAGTTAAATGTTCTGGTAGTCTTTTTACCCATTTCTAGAATTGTGCAAAGATTTGGAACCATGTTGGTGAGGAAACATCCTTCAAACACTGGTGTCCTGGATCTGGAGTTCATTTCAGCTTGTTGATGTGAAAATGGTGTTTGTTTCGGTCATACTCTATAAGGTCAGGGGTCACAGAGGACACTATTGACACTATTGATCACATGATTCTCCATGATAGATTAGAAAATGATGTTGGAGTTAAGGGAGCAGCTCTCTCCTGGTCTAAATGTTATTTAACTGACCGTGATCAGTTTGTAGATATAAATGGTGAGTTCTCTGTACATTCTAATGCTAAGTTTGGTCTTCCACAAGGTTTTGTCCTAGGCCTGTTGCTCTTCTCTCTATACATGCTCCCTTTGGGTAATATTATGATCATGGTATTAGTTGTCATTGTTATGCTGATGATACACAGTTATAGATTTCAACAAACCCAGATGAGAGACATCAGCTGAATAAAGTTGAAAAATGTGTAAAGGACATTGCATGCTAACTAACTTCCTCCTACTGAACTCTGATAAGACCGAAGTACTTGTAATCAGACCTCAGGCAGCTAGAAATAAGGTTTCTGATCATGTAGTAAGTTTGGATGATTTCTGTCTCATTATGTGTAGCAGTAAAGGAGCTTGGAGTGATTATTGACGTTGGTCTTTCTCCTCCCTCAGCTGATGAATATCTAAATAGACTCAGATGTGCACAAACAGACTGTGAAGATGACTCTTCACTGCTGGTGATGTAAATTCTTCCTCACAATTATTTAGGATTTACAGTTGTTGTACAACCAACATTTTGGACTGTAATGAATTTCTCATGTTTTGTACCCCCCTCACTGAATTGCCACCTTATCGTGGTGGAGGGATTTGCATGACCTAATGATCCTATGAGCTATGTTGTCAGGGGCATAATGCCACTGGTAGGGTCACCCAAGGCAAACAGGTCCTGGGTGAAGGTCCAGAACAAGTGCAGTTCAGAAGACCTCTATGCGACATAACAATAAAAGAACACAGTTTTCCTTGCCTGGACGCAGGTCACCAGGGTCCCCACCCTTGGAGCCAGGCCTGGGGGAGGGGCTCGAAGGCAAGCGCCTGGTGGTCAGGCTTCTGCCCATGAAGCCCGGCCGGGCCCAGCCCGAAAAAGAGACATGGGTCCACCCTATCATGAACCCACCACCTGTGGGAGGGGCTATAGGGGTCGGGTGCAATGTGAGTTGGGTGGCAGCTGAAGGCATGGGTTCTGTCTGATCGATCCTCAGTTACTGATTCTGACTCTTGGGACATGGACTGTCACCTCTCTGGCGGGGAAGGAGCCTGAGCTGGAGTGTGATACCAACTAGCTATAGTTGAGCTCAGCTCAACGCATAGCTTGGGCTCTGGAACCACCCATCTCAAGAGAGACTGGATCTTATTCCATTTTGGAGTTGCTCATGGGGAGAGGTAGCGAGCCGGTGTAGGCATCTTTGTTGCCCCCCTGTCTCGGTGGCCAAAAGTTGGGGTCGACACCATTGAGGGGGGGGGGGGGGGGGCTTCTGACTGTTATTTGCGCTTATGCACCAAATGACAGTTCAGATTACTCACCCTTCTTGGAGTCTTTAGGGGGTTGTTGGAGAACTCTCCCTCGGGAGACACTCAGTGTCTTGGGAGACTTCAACGCCCATGTGAGCAATGATAGTGTGACCTGGAAGGGTGTGATTGGTAGGTACAGCCTCTCCAGCCGAGCTTCATCAAGCCGAGACCTCCAGCTCTCAGTGGAGCGATTCACAGTTGAGTGCAATGCAGCCGGGATGAAAATCAGCATCTCCAAGTCCAAGGCCATGGTTCTCAGTTGGACAAGAGTGGAATGCACCCTCCGGGTCGGGAATGAGGTCCTGCCCCAAGTGGAGGAGTTTAAGTATCTTGGGGTCTTGTTCACGAGTGAGGGAAGAATGGAGCAGGAGATCGAATAGATGGATCAGAGCCTGTACCAGTCCGTCGTGTTGAAGGAGGAGCTGAGCCGCAAGGCAAAGCTTTCAATTTACCTGTCAATCCTATGGTCACAAGTTTTGGGGAATGAAGTGGCTGAAATCAGCTTCTTTCACCAGGTGGCAGGGCTGTCCCTAAGAGATAAGGTCAGAAATTCTACCATCCGGGGAGTGCTCGGAGTAGAACCGCTGCTCCTCCGCTGCCCCCACAACCTGACTATAGATTAAGCGGAAGATGATGTTTTGTACCTCCCAATGCAGCAACCTGGGTTATCAAAGGCCGGCCATGTTTCTCACGGTCTGTGGTGTGAGGCATGCTGAAGAACCATTGCTGACTTTCGACAAGAGTAGACTACATAACCGTCAGTGTGTTTCTGCCTTGCAATAACCTGGCGAGCCATTCAGGGTGTACTCTGCACTTGTCCAGAGTCGGCTGGGATGGGCACCAGCCTCCCTGCGACCCTAATTAGGATTAAGCAGTTACAGAAAATAAATAAATGTTTTGTACCTTTTATAGTTTCACTCAAAGGAGGATGGGTTTCCCTTTTGGGCCTGGTTCCTCTCAAGCTTTCTTCCTCACATCAACTGAGGGAGTTTTTCCTTGCCACCATCGCTGCAAGCAATGCCCATTAGGGATGTGTAGGGGTTATAGAAAATGTTTAAATTCTTTTATACTTTGTGAACTTCTGCTTTTACTGTGTAAAGCTGCTTTGCGACATTGTAAATTGTCTATACAAATAAAACTGAATTGAATTGAAATATTATGGAAGGAAACTAGAGTACCCAGATGAAACCTTTCCAAGTATGAGAACATGCAATCTCTATAGAGAAACATTAAACTCTCTTAAGCACTAAAACCATTCTTGATCTGCGGCAGATATGCTGTCCACTACCCCACTGTGCTGAAATTGATTTTCAAATGGGAAGCTGTGATGTGTGTTAATTGAAATTAAGCGAATTTAGAAGTTTTCTTATGTTTATTTAAAATATATATCCAGTGATAGCTAATGAATTTAATCCGTTTTGAGGGAAAGCTCGTAAGGCGAAAGGTTTGTTAGATGAAACAATTATTCCCATAAGAAATTGATTTGCGAATTAATCTGTTCCAGCTCCCTCCCAAATGCATATAACCTGCCACAAACACGTATGTATGACCTAATATATTAAAGATAAACATGTAACAATACTAAAGATTTCATAATAATACATATATATTAACATTAATAATAATAAATCAAGAATAACAATAAGTTCAACTCAGCCATCCGATCATAGACTGCAGTAAAGATGTCAGGAGGGCAGGCAGGAGGTGATGGGTTACAGAGAAGGAGAATTTTGTGCATGTGCATGGTACAAATGCCAGTCACAAAAGGCTCGTGGTGAGCTCCCACAAGGCTGGTGCTTATCAAGTAGTGGGGGGTGATATGACCCTGAGGAACATGCTTTTTTTTCCCATACTGTACTAGAATTAAGTGTAATTGCACATCCACTACAGTAGTTGGCAATGATGCTCTCATTGTCACACCATGATGTAGGGAAAAAGCACGAGCAAATGATATGAAGTGTAGTAAACACTATAGTTGAATGCAGTGTGCTGGAGGGGCGTGAAATGTTTTTTTTTTTTCTTTCTAGAGGGGACGTCACAGAAAATAATTGAAAAGCACTGCACAAGGAGGAACACATGCGGAAGAATACGAGGGAGGCTAATCGGCCTGGAAAAGCCATTTCCCCAGCAGAGCTTATAAATCGGATGCGGCAGATTTTTGGTGGGATCCAAGCTCGTATTATGGAAAATTCATTATAAAGGACTTTAAAACGAGTGCTTTACAACAGTATATACTGTATAATGTTTGTTTTTATGATCAATAAAAATAAGAGTAAAAATTGCAGTTTTTCTTCATCATTACTATATTTTACTACATTAATACTGTATTGATGAGTAAGACTGTCTATAGAATGTGTTTGAGAAGCATATTTTAACGCATGTAATAGATACATACTATTTTACTTCCGGCTGCTCATTCGCGCATGTGACGTGATGCATGGGATTTTACATCCGGGTACAGAACTCGCGGATTATTTCAATTCATGGGAGGGCTCGGAACCGAACCCTCGCGAGTGTCGAGGGCCTACTGTACCACTGTATTTTCAATCTGTATGCACTTCTTCAGAACCTGAAAGCCTCGTCTCACGTCAAATCACCTTGTGATTTGAAGTGTGAGAACACGGCTGGTGTGACAGGATTCCTACATGTCAGAGGAAACATTAATCATATTCCTTATTCTTTTTGCCTTGTTATTTTTGTTTGCATTTTGGAAACCAGATGAAATGGAGCAATTACTGCATTGCTGTCTGTCAGCATTTCATCTGTCATGTTGTGTAACAAAGTTGTTGTGAATACCACTAAGGAATGTGTAAGTTTGAAATTATTATTTAAAATCTAGTTAAGAAAAATGCATCGGAAACATTTTGAGGTTTGGTGACTTCACATTATAGAAGTCAGTGAGAGTGAGGTATGTCTAAACTCTGATTGGCCAGAAAGTCTTGATAAAATCCCTGCAAAAATGAGGTGCTTGTTGTAATACAGTATTTGACTTCTCATGTAACAGACACATAATGCACCACATAAATGGATTTAAGTGTGAATTTCTGTTTCTAGAATTCATTTGAAATCAGTTCAAGCTGCCTTGAATCTTTTTGCCTTACCACATGAAATAAAGCCATAAAAACATATCGTTTTGTTGTCCGTTTTGTTGTGTCCCCCCCGTCTTATTCCAAAAATACCCACACATAGTGTGTGTGTGTGTGTGTGTATGTGTGTGTGTGTGTATATATATATATATATATATATATATATATATATATATATATATATATATATATATATATATATATATATATACACACACACACACACACACACACTGGGATCCCTCGCTACTTCGCGCTTCAATTCACGCGGCTTCAGTGCATCGCGTTTTTTTTCTTTTTAAATAAACAAATATTTATCGAATTAAAAAAATAAGAAAATTAAGGAAGAATAGGGGGAAAAGTTAAGGAAAATGTCACAAAAACAAGGCCAATTATGCAAAAAAAAAAAACACCCTAAACCAACATAAAACAACCCAAAATCTCCCATTAAAACTAGTTATATTGTTTTAAGCTGCCCATGCCCATCTGCATGCGTGTGCGCATGTATGTGTGTCGGCGTCTTCTCATGCAATACCATCTGTATGTGCGTGTATTTATATTTTATTTACATCTCATGTAATTTTTTGAATGGTTTTTTTTTGGGGGGGGGTGATCCTACTTCGTGGAATTCGATGGTCACGTGGCCCCCCAAGCGACCATTGAAATCCGCGAAGTAGGATCACCCCCCCACCCCCGACTGACATATACATACATGTATTTGTGTATATAATATCGATAAATACATATCCAATGTTATAAATGCTTATAATAACAATTACGCATTCAAAAAAATAACAAAATGTAAATAAAATATAAATACAGACGCTCTCCAACTTACCAACATTTGTTTTGCAAACATCAGGAGATACAAGCTGTCCAAGGTTGAAAGTGAAATGAAATTGAAGAACAAGTAGAAATAGAAGTGGCATAAAATCTACAGAAAGATAAATCATAAATATAAGTATGAAATATGATTAAACATTATCCTGAGGTACAAGTAATACTAGACTCCGGCAGGGGGGAGCGTGACACACAGATGCAACAAAGTTTTGAAGGGATATTTTGGGTTGTTTTTTGTTTCATGTTGGTTTAGGGGTTTTTTTTGTTTTTTTTTTTGCTTAAATGGCCTTGTTGTTGTGACATTTTCCTTGACTTATCCACCTATTATTCCTTAATTTCCTTATTTTTTTAAAAAACCATGATGCACTGAAGCCGCATTAATTGAAGCGCGAAGTAACGAGGGATTCCTCACTTTCCACGGTTAATTGAGACCGAGATCCCCACACAACCATCAAAATCCGCACCCCCCCCCCGACTGATATATACGTACATGAATGTGTATATAAAATCAATAATACATATTCAATGCTATAAATACTTATAACAATTTAACATTAAAAAAATAACATAACATGTAAATAAAATATAAATACATAGATACAGATGGTATTGCATGAGAAGACGACGCACATACATGCCGGCATGCACGCAGATGTGCGTGTACACAGATGCGCACTTTAAAACAATGTAATTAGTTTTGATGGGAGATTTTGGGTTGTTTTTTGTTGGTTTAGGGTTTTTTTTTTTTGCATAATTGGCCTTGCTTTTGTGGCATTTTTCTGAACTTTTTCCCCATTCTTCCTTAATTTCCTTATTTTTTTAATTCGATGAATTTATTATTTTTTTTTAACGCAATGCACTGAAGCAGCATGAATTGAAGCACGAAGTAGCGAGGGATCCCTGTATATTTTATATATATACACACACACACACACACACACACTAATATACACACACACATACATATATATGTCAAGACTCAGAGCCAAGACTAAAGTCCAAATGCAAGCTTTGTCACTTCCTCTTTGCCAATGATGCTGCAATTACCACCCACTCCGAGGAAGAACTCCTGCACCTCATGGACAATTCCAAATGTCACTGCTGGAGAATAGAAAATGCTGAATTCGGCATAAAACCAAATGATGAAGCTGTTTACATGACTCATATCAATTCCAGTGTTTTCTTCAAATTCATTAATTATGTGTACTGTGTCTTTTCTGTGGTAAACATTTGACTGCTGGTGGCCATTGCTGGTATTAAGTGCGAGTTTGCGCCGAGTGTGGTGGAGTGTTGTGGCTGGGATCAGAGGTGCCGTGAGGAGTTACAGTTCCCACATCATTGTGCAGGAACACACTGCTTCCCTGAGTCCAGTCCATCTGTCTTCGTCTGAGAGGGAAAAGGTCAAGGCACTGAGCCGGATGTGTTCGCTCTGGTCAATGTTTAACTCACCCTGTGAGATTCCAGTCGCTCCTTACAAATTACTGCTCCCAGGAATCCACAGTGTAGTCCACCGGGAATGCTGCAAGCTGAAATACATGATGGGCATCTGAAATCACAAAGAGAATGTTAACTACTGAACTTTCAGCTTGAAGGCTTTTTATGTTCCTACTGCAGAGATGCAAATTCCTCGCTCTTTCTTCTCTCTGTCTGTCTTATCCTGGCTCATTTATTCTAGATCTGTCAGTCTGGTCATGCGCCATTAAACTTTCTACTTGTTCAAATCAAACATTGACAAGTTTTTCATCACACAAAGCAGTAAATCAGGAGGTATTTCCTGTCTGACAGTTGAAACTATAAAACTGTAATAGTAATGTTGCGAACCTAAACCAGACCATCTAAACATGTAACTTTTGCAGTAGTTTCAGGCAAAGAATTCATGTGGACAAAATAGACTCGAGTTTGACATGCTGTGGATGATCATTTGATTTGTGTAAATTAGTTTCCGAACCATTTATTTACACCATGTAGCCAAAAGTATGAAGAGACGATATGATACCGTGATGTGTTATTTTAGGAATTGGATCCCCTCCGCATTACACAGTACTGGCTAATATTCTTCTGAGAAAGCTTTCCAGCACATTCTGGGGTGTGGCTGTGAGGATTCATGTTCTGTTGGCTACCAGAGCATTGGTGAGATCAGGCAGGTAGGATGTCTACTGTGAAGTCAGTATTCCATTCATCCCAAAAGGGTTCAGGCCCAGTAATAACACACCATGTCTTAGTGGAGATCAACCAATGCAGTGCAGAGAGAGAGAGAGAGAGAGAGAGACACTGGATCTTATTAATACGGAAAAGAGGAAATTCATCTGAGCAGGACAAAGTGATTGTTTATACCTCTCATGAGGGAATTTTTACTCAGAAACGTGATTGGGGTTTGTCATTTTCTTAAAAACTGCCAATTACCTAAACCCTAAAATCAAGACTTAACCTTTAAACAGCCCTCTTTGGAAAACAAAAATATTCTTACATCCCAAAAATGTTGTCACTCTGTTGGTTAAAAACACATTCCAGTTCTCAATATGCAGGAAGTATGCACGTATATATACACACACACACACACACACACACACACACACACACACACACCTATTCATAAGAGGACCTTCTGTTAACATAATGATTAACACAGCTAATTCATGCTCTGCTCGCACATAGATCTAACCATAACCTCCGTAATGAAGTTAATTCTCCAGATGAAGTGAAAAACTAATTGAAACGAATGGTCCGTGTTAAAGATCAGCAGCTGATCAGCTAAAGATCAGCTAAGATTTGACCAACATATATCACAATATCTGTGAGACTTGTTGCCGTCTCTGAACCTGTTTAATCCTCTTACTGATCCACAATCAGCTTTAAAGTCTAAAACAGCCACAAGACCACACAAAGTTCACGTCTCAAAATTACAAAGAATACCCTACACATTTCACATTATAATGGTGTTTGTGAAGAATGAACAGAAAATTAGTTGTTGGGGTTTTTGTTTTTGTTTTAATAAACTATGTGTTGACTCTTCAAAGATATATCACAGAATACATGTGGATTTTAAGTACAGGGAGCAGAGACAACGAAGGTGGAGGATTTTAAGTACTTAGGCTCAACAATCCAGAGCAATGGAGAGTGTGGAAAAGAGGTGAAGAAACGTGTGCAGGCTGGTTGGAATGGTTGGAGAAAAGTGTCCGGAGTGATGTGTGATAGAAAGGTATCAGCAAGAATGAAGGGAAAAGTGTACAAGACTTTGTTGAGGCCAGCGATGTTGTATGGGTTAGAAACAGTGGCCCTGGGGAAAAGGCAGGAGGCAGAGCTGGAGGTAGCAGAGATGAAAATGTTGAGGTTCTCTTTGGGAGTAACGAGGATGGATAGGATCAGGAATGAGTATATCAGAGGGACAGCACATGTAAGACGTTTTGGAGACAAAGTCAGAGAGGCTAGATTGAGATGGTTTGGACATGTACAGAGGAGGGATAGTGAGTATATTGGTAGTAGGATGCTGAGGTTGGAACTACCAGACAGAAGGCCTAGAGGAAGACCAAAGAGAAGATTCATGGTGAAGGAGGACATGAAGGTAATTGGTGTAAGAGTAGAAGATGCAGAGGATAGAGTGAGATGGAGGCAGATGATTCGCTGTGGCGACCCCTGAAGGGAAAAGCCGAAAGGACAAGAAAAAGTGTTGACTCTTCAAAGAAGATCAGATCATATAATTTACCTGCTTAATCACTGCAGCTTCATTATGCACGAACTTCAAGTACACATTTTTGGTGATTACGATCAAAGTCCTATTCACAAAGCCTTTAAAGTGGTCACATGATGATGCTCGGATGCAACGCTGCTAATGGCAGATTATGCTAATTTCAGAGGAGCTCACTGAGTCAGACTTTGTGGTTTATTGGAGGAAGTGATGCGGGTACGAGAAACATCTGAATGAGGACAAAGTGCTCAGAGATACAAACAAAAACCCACAACCATTCAAGTTGAATAATAAGTGTTTTAACTTGTATGATTTGAACTGTAACTCGGTTTATAAAAATTTAGTACCATGGTGAAATGTGTCAAACTTTTATCATAATATGTTTTCGTGTTTTTCTGACATACAAAATGAAAATGCTATAACATTATAATATTTATCACATATTGTGAAATCTTGAAGGTGACCATAAGCAATAATGTTTTCATGTTATTTTGACATACTATAATGATCTAATAAAAGATTATTTTTATAACATGATACAAATATGTGTGAGAGTAAAGTGAAAATATATTACATGAAATATTTTCGATGCTAACTGATAAATATTATATTGCAACAATGTGAGAATTTTTGCTAAAATATTAGGATAATGTGAAGCTGGGGGAAAGCAATACACGGCCATGAATTTTTTACTTCACACCAAAATCCTCAGTTACAATTTTTTTAACAAGATTTTGAAGTTTATTCAAAGGTGCCAAAATGATAGTAACGATAATGTACTTCACTTGCATAACTAACATGTCATTCATTTGGGTTGTATTAATTAGCTGTAGCCTCATTCACATAGCAAACTACCATAAATGTATTAATGAATAAAAATGCTAAGTTTTCAATGATCCTGAAGCTTCAGAATAATACAGTATTGTAAAATAAAATGTAAAACAAAAATACACATACAGCTACATCACAAACAAAGCCACAGCTTTAACATAAAGGTCACTGTAAATTTAACAAGGTTCTGTAATTATACACACACACACACACACACACGCATTCCCCTTCCACTTTGTTTGGAACATCTGGTTACTTATGCAGGTTTTTTTTTTAATTAGTCATGCGTCATCAACACAGTGCAGGTCAAGAGTTCATGTTCAATATCAGAATGAAGAAACCTGAAGTGAAGGTTCTCCCTTGTTGATTAGAGAGATTTGTGAAGAATAGCCAGGCCGGAATGAACTACCAGGATGAATCAAATAACTTAATCACTTTTTACAGATGTGGTGAGTAGAAAAGTATCTCAGCATGCCCAAATGTGGTGCAATGTGATGGACACACTACAAAAGCAGAGGACCACACCGTCCAATGCTGTCAGCCAGGAACACAGGAACAACAGTCTGAAGCCATCACCAGCATAGATCCACCAAACCATGAAATCTGGGAATTCGAACTAATCTCCCTCTCTTGTTCCAGTCCTCAGTAGTTCAGTTTGAGTGGGATCTATGCCGTGATTCCTGTGGTTAGCTGACAGAAGTGGAACCCGAGGCTCTCTTTTGCTGTTGTAGTTCAACCACCTTCAGCTTTTTTGTGAATATTACCAGAAGCTCCTAAACTATATCTGCATGAGTTTATTCACCGTGTTCCTACCACATGATTGGCTGAACAGACAAAGTTAGCATGAACATACGCCGGTGTTCCTAATATGGTTGGTATTATAACAGTTAGGATATCGTGATTTGGCGAGCTGTCATGTGACTGTGAGGATGATGAATTTGTTTGTCATAGACATGATGATAAAATGAGAAAGCATTAAAGAGGATTAAAGCTGTTCCGTGCCACATTCCTGGGTGTCTGCAGTCAGTCTCTCAATCTCTGTGTTGGAAACCTGCTCAAAGTTATGATTGCACCCGGATTACTCATCGCGCTGACAATCTACACAAACATGCGATGGAAATGTTTTACTGGTCGACATTTTAATGCTACAACATTTTGCAAAAATCACACACAGACATCGTTATGACATCATCTCTGCAAAACTGTGCAGTCCTGTTTTTTTTTTGTTTTGTTTTGTTTTTCTATAATAAATAAGTGTACTGTAATCCAATGACAAAGAGATTAGAAGACCAGCAGTCTTCCCTGGCTCTGTGTTTCGCTGCAGACGACATGCACAGAAAATCGGCTCATTAACACTGAGGTGTGAGAACACTGAACATAAACTCAGTTAATTAGGAACTAAGATTATTTGGTAAGTAGCACAACTGTGGCTCCACTGAGAGATATAAACCATGATGTCAATCTAGTAGTTTACACATGTCACTCAAATAATGCATCTTGTACAACCGTTCCAATCCCACATGGCTCCCTACAGGATATAAAGTGCACTACAGAGGGGTTTATTATTCCCTCAAGGAACTTTCAGGAACTCAACATTGTTCCATAAACTTTCCAACAGCCCAAGTAGGTTACTTTACGGTTCTTGGATCACAGTTCCAAGAACTTTGCTTTACTGTACATCTCCGATCAGTAGATTGGAAGAGTTACAGAACGACCAACTGTTTGACTAATTTTTTGTTGTTGTTGTTTTAACTATAAGTGATTATATCGAATGGCTGTAAACATAATATTTTGCTGCTTTTGGTTTAAAAAGCTACATCTTGCATTCAAATGAGCTTCAGGGGGAAACATTCACTTCACATCCATTACAGTGAGATAAGGATAAAAAGCTGAACTCATCCAGAACATGTTCGGTACATGGAAATGTGTTCCAGGAACCTTTTCTGTACTTAACATCACAGATTATTATTGAACTTTTCAAGCTCTTGCTTAAAAAGCTACATAAAAATATTAATAAATATAATATTCATGCACCAAATCAACATATTTTTGACACTTGGATCTCGCACGTGGTTGCTTTGTTGCTATTTTTTTATGTTTTTACCTCACTTTGTGTGTTTGTTTGCAGGACTATGGAAATAGTTATGGGAATTTTTTCCTCCCCCATGGATGAGACTTTGGACAAGGAGAAGTCCATTCGATTTTTGAGGATGATTTGTCTCAAAAGTCTGCATTCAGGAATATTTTAAATATTCTTTCACATTTGGAGATAAAGCAAATTGTCCCAAGTGCCATGTTACAGCAGGCAGTGCTGCCTATTTTGTTATTTTTGACAAAATGTTCTGAATGGATTTTGATGAAATTTCGACCAGATGTGAGGTGGGACTTTGGAAAGGAAAGTTCCATTCGATTTTTGGAGATGATCTGGCTCAAATCGTAGGTCCAGGAATGTTTCCGGATTCTTTAACGTTGTGTGATAAGACTATGTTTGAGACTTTGGTTCAAATTGTGGCTTGTGGGGCTTGATGGAGGTTTGCGCTCTCTGGACGGACTTATGTCAGTCATATTTCCTACAGTGTGATATAAGACGGTGAAACAGGAACATATCCAAGAACTGTTCAGTATTGGAAAAGGGTCTCGTTCCCCTATGTAGTGCACTTAAGGAGTAGGGAAGAGGGAATCAGCCATAGTTCGATTTTTCCTGAGCACCAACTGATCAGTCATGATGGGCTTAATGACATCTGAATCTATTCTTTCAAACAAACCCATTTAAGTGAATCAAACTACACATTTTTATTTATTTCACCCCTCGCAAAATATGTACTGTATAGTATACTGGACGAGTAGTCTGGTAGTTAGTAGTTGGGTAACAGTTGACTTATACACTAATATAAATAATATGCTCGTGTTAGATATTATATTTCTGTTTGTAAGCGAACAGAGCAATGTTTATGCGATTAATACTGTCTGCAGTTTAGAAGCTCTGAGATCATATTCACTCACTCACTTATCCCTTAACATCCGAGGATGTCGTTGGGGCGCCTTCATGGCGAGACTTGGGCTGATTTGACCTGGCGGAGCCCATCCCTCTCCAGGTCGTAGAAACACGCTGACTGTCTTTACGAAAGTCAGCAATGGTTCCTTTACATGAACCTCTCACCATCGACAGTGAGAGACACGGCCCGCCTTTGATAACCCAGTTATCTGCACTGGGGGGGGCAGTGACAACCTTGCGGGGACTCGAACCCCCGACCTTAGGATCAGTGATCCTGCACCCTAACCACTAGACCACCACTGCCCGAGATCATATTTACAATTTAGAAATCTGGTTTAACCCTTTACAGGCTCTTTACATGCCTCGACCTCAAACTACAAACACTTCCTGTAATTCATCTTTTTATAGGAAACACTGAAAGGGTGTCATGTGACGCATACTGATCCGAGTCCCTCGCTTTCTAGGCCAGAAAACAACAACAACAACATAATAATAATAATAATAATAAATATTCTGTCCTGATGATTTTTATAATTATGAATGTTGTAAATGTCAAATTTTGCAAAAAGCCTCTCAGACCTTTTTATTATTATTATTATTATTATTATTATTTTTGACCTCAATGTTATCTGCTCAAGTTCAACTCAACTCAAATGAGAATTTGTTCAGCTCACTCTATGTTGCACAGTCACTGCAGGTGTGTTTCATATTTCATCAAAGGAAATTTTATGAAGTTAATCGAAGCCCTTTGGGTCCGAATCCTAAGATACTGCTGTATTAGGTTTTAATTTTAAAGATATATTTCCATCTCATGAGCTCAGTGGTGGTTGCACTGTTGGCACTGTTGGCACTGTTGGCATGACCCACACCAGAGGGCTTTCCTCCGCCTTCTACACACCTCCAGGGCTGACAGTGGTTTGTACCTTCAAACTGATTCACTTAAAGGAGTTGTTTTTATTTGTTTGTTTTTAAAGAAGCTGTCCGACCCATCAGTACTGTTCAGGTTATTTGCAGCACAGGGCGGCAGGCGAAGGCCCATAAGATCCCAGTGGGTTTCACTGGGCCCGAACTCTTCTGTCCTTCTCAGACCAGTGACTCACAGACTGCTGCGTGGTCCGAGTCCTGGCTGTGCATTGAGCTCAGTCCCGTGTCCGAGTCATCATCGTTGCCACTCGGGTTAGCCTTGGGAAGGCCTCGCACGCGCTCCACCCAGCAGTCAGTGTGGTCCACAGAAGCTGAAGGTGGTGGAGGTGAAGTTTGGACGTCATCTGCAAACACAGCGTCTCCTTCACCGCAGCCGTCACGTGGCTCCAGTTTCTGCAGTAAATCCCTGAGTTCTCGCTCTTTGGCCTCCCACAGGTCGCGACTGAGCGCGAGCTGGCCGTGCACCGCCTCCAGCTCGGTGTGTAAGCGCAGTCCGATGCACGAGCTCGTGTCCAGATGGGTTCTGATCGTGTCCTCCTCTAAGCGCACATCTGGTCCTGAAGCTGGAGTCTCGTGCGTTTCCGCTGCGTCTCCTTCACGCCTGCGTGTCGTCCACCTCCTGTCGAGCTCCTCGTGGACTTCCCAGATGAGTCTCTCCAGCAGCGCGTGCTGTTCGGTGATTCGCTCCTGGAGTTGGATCAGTTGATCGCACCGCGCCATCGTGTCCGCGTCGAGCTCCGCGCTCACGCCGTCTCCGTCCCCGGCGTCCATCAGGTAGGTGTCCTGCACGTAATTGGTCCCGTGGCGCCTCATCCGGTCGTTGTGCACCCGGGCCTCGTGCCTCTCGATCTCGCCGTCCAGTTCGGCGATGCGCTGCGTCTGCTGCCGGATGGTGTGATCCTGCGAGAGGACGAGGTGCACCAGGGTCTCCATCTTCTCCGCGCACGTGTCCACCTCCTCCTCCTCCTCCACCTCCTCCTCCTCGTCCTCCTTCTTCTTCTTCTTCTTTTTGATTTTCTCCAGCTTGCGGAACGCTTTTCGGACCACGCGGCGGCGTTTCTCTTGCGAGATGTCCTCCCCGGCGATCAGCACCTCGGGTGTCCCGGGCTCGCGGTCATCTCCGCACCGACTCTCTTTACTGTGCACG
>CM045733.1:45727500-45812500 GCA_024760905.1 Plotosus lineatus
AAGTATGTTAATCTGTTTGCTTTTTGAAATTCTCTCAGTGGATATCTGAATAAATCGACGCTGTGTTTTTCTAAATGCAGAGTGAAAACTCTTCAGGCTGCTGCTGTTAGCATTTCTGTAACAAAACCAAAATTATGAGCCCCACCCTAGATCCACTGCAGTTTGCCTACAGGCCCAACATCGGAGTAGAAGACGCCGTCATCTACCTTCTGCAGCGGGCACTCACCCACCTGGAGATCGCTGGCAGCGCTGTGAGGGTCATGTTCTTTGACTTCTCCAGCGCCTTCAACACCATCAGGCCAGCGCGCCTGCGGGGGAAGCTGGAGGACGTGGGAGTGGACGGGCAGCTTGCTGCCTGGATCACTGACTACCTTACTAACCGTCCACAGTACGTGCGGCTGCGCGACTGTAAGTCAAAGGTGGCAGTCTGCAGCACGGGGGCACCGCAGGGCACCATCCTCTCACCCTTCCTTTTCAGCATTTATACCTCGGACTTTAGCTATAGCACAGACAGCTGCCACCTCCAGAAATTCTCGGACGACTCCGCCATCGTGGGCCGTGTGTCAGAGGGGAACGAGCTGGAGTACCGGTCGGTCATCGTTGACTTCGTGGACTGGTGTGAGCGCAACCACTTGTGCTTGAACACCAGGAAGACAAAGGAGATGGTGGTCGACTTCAGAAGAAGCACACTAACACACACACACACACACACACACAATCACTAGTGAACATCCAGGGACAGGACATTGAGACAGTGAACAGTTTCAAATACCTGGGCGTTCACCTTAACAATAAACTGGACTGGTCCCACAACACCAACGCCCTGTACAAGAAGGGCCAGAGTCGCCTCCACCTTCTGAGGAGACTCAGGTCCTTCGGAGTATGCAGACCTCTGCTCAGGACTTTTTATGACTCTGTGGTAGCCTCTGCAATCCTCTACGCTGCCATCTGCTGGGCCCCGGGCAGCACAGAGCGGGACAGAAAAAGACTGAACAAGCTGGTCAGGAGGGCCAGCGCTGTCCTCGGCTGCCCACTGGACTCTGTGGAGGAGGTGAGTGAGAGGAGGATGGTAGCAAAGCTCACATCCATCATGGACAACAGCTCTCACCCACTGCACCAGACTGTAGAGAAGCTGAGTAGCTCCTTCAGTGGACGACTGAGACATCCTCAGTGCAGGAAGGAGCGCTACCGCAGGTCGTTCATTCCCACCGCTGTCAGACTGTACAACGCCACTTTGTAACTGTCTGTGAAAATACCGGTTATGTGCAATAAAAACCCCGTGCACTTTAATCAACCACATCTACCCCACTGACTGTGAACCATATCAACCCATCTACTCTGCACTCAGATACATTACACTTTAATATAGGCCAGTCTATAAAGTTGCTCCATTCTTTTCTTTTATTGTTTATTAATTTATACTATTTATGTATCTATTTATTTATTTATTTATATAATATATATGTATGTGTGTATGTTTGTATATGTATCTATTTTTGCACCCCCTACTGATGGTACCTCAAGAGCCTGTAACAGTGAATTTCTCCATAAAGCTGTATCTTATCTTATCTTATTAAACAAAGCAGAGTGAGTGGCTTTCTTTTCCCTCATATTTCTCCTGCTCAGCCTGGTCAACACTGCACCTGCTGAAATTGGTTGTTTTTGTTTTGTAGATCTGAATGAATATTCATATCAATCAATAATAAGGACTATTTAAATGTTAGAATAAACTCTGGTTCAGGAAGTGCTATTTCTATTTAATTTTTGATGTTCAATGAACAGCTTTTCTCTGACACTCGCCTAAAAACTCATTCTTGAAACATATTTCTTTTATTATTTTTGTGGCTGTAACTTTTATACAGATTTGTTTCCTGTGGCCTCAAAGCAATGCTTCTCAATTATTTTCTGTGGCGTTGCCTCGAGGAAGAAAAAACATCTCCACCCCCCACGAGCGACTATAAATAGTATTATTTGTCTATAAAATTATTAGTACACCTCTCATAGCATTGCATCTTTATTAACATTAAAAACAACAAAAAAGAAATATAGTTCAACTCACAATAAAGAAAAACTTCATTAACATTGTTTTATAATCTGTCATAGAAAAGATTTCAAATTCACCAATGTGCCTGAAATTAAAAATACATCCTGATTTAAACTCATTTAACTAACTTATGTCTTAATATCTCAGTCTCTCTCCACCTTTCTCTTTGTTCCTGTTAGAAATTTTCCGTGTTGCTTCTTGAGGGGTCCCCTTTACGGTCGTCACTGCGCGTCATATCCTCGCTACACCATAGCGCGACGAGAGCGCCACTGCCAACTAGTGGAGTGGAGGTGCCATTACACTTATTTCTCGTACATCATACAAGAAAAGCAGGTTCCCTAAAGTCATACGCCCCCTTCCAGCATCACACCGTGCCCACTCGGCATCATACTATTTGAGCGCCACTACAGTCGGCCCTCTACTGACGAAATTAATCCATTCCAGAGCCTTTTTCGTAACCTGGAGTTTTCGTAAGTAGAGGCGCACTTTCCATGTAAAACGCGTGATTCGTTCCAAGGCTCCCAAGACTACCCCATAAACTCTTTAAAAATGATAAAACTACACCAATTTTGTATGAAATATGTGTTAAAAACAAAACAAAATTATTTATTAAACCATTTAAACATTTTATTAACATATTAAACCATTTTATTAACATATTTATTAATTAAACCATTATTAAACATTTTTTATGAACCAATTTTTTAATTAAACAAACCAAACAATATTAAACATCATTAAACATTTGTGATGCACTCCGCAAAGTACAGGAGGCGTCGCGGCCAACACCGGAGCTTTTGAGACGGGACACGGCTTGTCCGGACCTCTGATCTGTCAAGCAGGCAAGTGCGCTTTGAACACTTGTTTAGTACTCAACATTCACCTCTTTGCTTGAGGGATCGGAGGTCCGGATGAGCCACGTTTTGCCCACATTCAGCTTAGCGCGCCACATTTATTAAGCATTTACTGAATTAAACAACTTAAAAAGTGAAAAATAAGCTGCAATGAGCACTCTCAAAACTCACAAGCCAACAGTACAGCTCTCCTTTACGCATGTGACAAACAAGCTTTATGGGTGCAGTACTGTGGAGATTCAGCTCTCTCCTGGCCAATGCGAGGCCAATGGGAGGCCAGCGGGGCGGGATGTTGGGAAACAGCCAATGAGAGAGCAACTCGCGCATTGTTTGAATGGCACGTTTGAATTTTTTGTAAGAAGTTGTTTCATATACAGAGGATGAAAATTTAGAAAAATGTTTTTCGTAACCTGGATTTTTCGTAGTCAGAGGTTTTTGTAAGTAGAGGGCAGACTATATTTGAAAAGCACTGCCTTAAGTTTGTTTGACGCGTCCAGCTTCGGGGAAAAGGTCCCTGCCCCTATGAAGACCTCTTACCGCTATGTAGACTGGAGCCAGTGGTTAGAAGTCGGTGTTTGGATAAACTTAAGTTGGAGTTGAAGATCCCTATGATATTTCAAAAGCAGAGTGGTCGACTGATGCCGGTTTGTGGCCAGAAGACACCTACAAAAATATTACGAATTACCTTGTTATAAAAAAAGTGCATATACCTGGGATGACTTTGATGCATTCAAGAGCCTGGAGGCATACAATTACTTTGTGTCAGGGTCGGTGAAGGATGTAGGCTGCATTCTTCATAATGACCGCTACCTCGTGACCGGGTATGTTGTTGTTTAGATATTAGATGTATATATTTGTAGTATCCTTATGCAAAGTTGTGCACAGATTTTTATCTGCTTGAAAAAGTAATTCTTCGTCAAAAAAAGCAATTTTTCTTCTCCAGTAATTTAAAAAAAAATCATGCTTCATTACTGAGAGGTCTCCTTACCCTGTTTAATGATTTATATCAATCACATTTACAGAAGGCTGCAGCCTGTTGATTTTGTAAACAACCACAGGTTAACATTTGAGCTTACGTATCATGTAATGGGTATATTATTTTCTATTTTCCATTTTATTTTGTAACTAAGCGTACGAAGCCTAATTGCTTGACCGTAATGGCGTACCCTCTGCAATGGTGGCGTTTGCACACGGCACTAAAGTGTGACGTCACATGAAAGGGATCTATAAATGATTTAGGGCCTCTACAGGTTTACTCTGAACGGATTCTCCAGGTATCAGAATATCACAAGAAATATATTTTACAACACAAATGTCTCTTAACTAAAAGAAAACTTCAAAAAACTCTAATTTTAATTTTTTTTTATTTAAATTTTTAATTTTTTTCTAATTTAATTTTTTTTTAATTATAATAAATATACTGTGTTATGAGTGTGTAAATTTCTCTTTATGTGGGTGACCTGGTGGTTAGCTTGGAGGCTCCCCTCACCTGCTAGTACCTTCCGGCAGTGACTGTTTTCTCTTATTCTGATTGGCTAAAATAAAAGTTTGGGTGCAGTATAGATGGAGTAAAGACCAACGATGAAAGTGAATGATGACACACCGGAGGCAGAGATATACAGAGATGCTGTGCAAAGATGATGATTCGAACCACGTCTTGGAAGGCCTTATTCAAGCAGTACTTATAGGTAACATACATGGAAAGATTCCTGTCGCTTCCAGGTCATATGCACCAGAAGGTAGGTGGAGCCTAAAGGCTAACCACCAGGTGACCCATATAAAGAGATATTTACTGTACATAGAAAATTTATTCAGCAAGTGTAATGAGAAATTATAATTATAATTTTTAAAGGGAGCCTTGGAAAGAATCACACGTTTTACATGTAAAATGCGCCTCTACTTACGAAAACTCGAGGTTCCAAAAAAGGCACTGGAATGGATTAATTTCGTAAGAAGGGGGCCGACAGTACAAGCTTAGTTATGAGAATATAAATAAAAGATTCTTTCCAAGGCTCCCGTTAAAAATTATAAAAGCATACCTTTTAAGGTAATTACTTCGTGTTGACCATGTCTTCTTAGCAGAGTTATAATCTTACAATGACCATGGCACCGGGAATCACTTTCACCGGCGATCACATGTGTGTGTGTGTGTGTGTGCGCGCGTGTGTTGACCATGTTTTCTTAGCAGAGTAATAATCTTACAAATATTTATGAAAGGTTAAAAGCCTGAGCCATAAAATACAGTTGGACACAAACATGAACACAGTTGAAACAAACTTGAACAAAGTTGGAACAACAGCGTCATCCCTCCTAGCCAATTCCAAGGCCAGCGGGGTGGGATGTTGAGAGATAGCCAATGGGAGTAAGCTGCATTATCCCTCCGAGCCAATGGGAGGCCAGCGGGCGGGATAATGGGATACAGCCAATGAGAGAGCAACTCGCGCATTGTTAGAATGGCGCATTTTAATGTTTGAATGGCACGTGTGGAAGAAGTTTCGTATACAGAAGACAAAAATTTTGAAAAATGTTTTTCGTATACTGGATTTTTTGTATTCAGGGTTTTTGTAAGAAGGGGGCCGACTGTTTTTAATTTGAACCCTTTGTTGATTGCCTTTTTCTGGTTTTGCCTGGGGTTTAAACCAATCTAAATTTATAATCGTAACAACAGTATCTTCTGAAAAGATTACATTTCAGAATTGTTACATGATCCACATACAGTATAATCCAGATTTTCTTTTGAAAATGGATAAATAAATGAATTGAAACTCCTTTTTATTGACTTTTCCAAAGTTCTAAAGGAGTTTATATATATATATATATATATATATATATATATATATATATATATATATATATATTAGTGGTGGTCTAGTGGATAGGGCGCAGATCACTGATCCTAAGGTTGGGGGTTCGAGTCCCCACAAGGTTGTCACTGTCCCTCCAGTGCAGCTAACTGGGTTATCAAAGGCCGGCCATGTCTTTCACTGTCTATGGTATGAGGCATGAAAAAAACCCCATTGCTGACTTTCGTAAAGAGTAGCTGCAAAGCCGTGTTTCTGTCCCTTGCTAAAGGGTTGTGACAGGAAGGGCATCCGACCTAAAAACCTCTGCCAAATCAAACGTGCAAATCAGATGAATCGCTGTGGCGACTCCCGAGAAAAGGGAAAAAGCCGAAAGGAGGAAAGAATATACACATACAGTAATCCCCCGCCACTTCGCGTTTCCTACTACGTGTCCCCGCAATACCACGGATTTCCCATTGGGAAATAAAAAAAAATGAAAGATTACAGTACAGTACAGTGATACCTCTGCTCACGAACATAATTGGTTCCCAGAAAGTGTGTGTAAGGCGAAAAGTTCGTCTTCCGAACATTTATTTCCCATAAGAAACCATTAAAATGAGAATAATCCGTTCCCAGGTCCCCATAAAACATAATTTTCTACTAAATAAGCCTTAAAACTACACAAAAATATACCTTATTTTATGTATAATAAATGTGCTATTGTATTGTAATTAAAGAAATAAACTGTACTGTATAATAAAGTCGTTTTATTTACCTTTGTGATGGTAGTTGATGGCTTGATGGAATGGAGTGAGAGGAGGAGGGAGTGGGAGGAGGAGGGAGGGAGGGACTTACTGTTTGGAAGGAGTGTTTGGAAACGCCTACTGTTTGGAAACACCCTTAGCCACACACGCACCCTTAATAGCTTCCTTGTTCTTAAGGATGGTGGTAGACTTAGCGTACTGGTACTGGGACACTAAGTCACACAAACGCACATCCACCGTGGCGCTGTTCGACCGCGTGGTTTGATTCGTCCGCCGAAAACTAGTTCGTCAGCAGAGACTATATGCTCGCAAATTTAATGTTCTTGAGGCGAAAAGTTCGTGAGCTTAAGCGTTCGTCAGCGGAGGTTTTACTGTATTCAAAATCCACATGCACTACATTCAACTACGCTACCCAACGTGCTCTGTTCTCTTGCTTGACTTGAGGGTTCTCTGATTGGCTGTGAATCCAGCAAGCTGATTGGTCGAGAATATATTTCTCAGCATCCAACACCATGGGCTTCCTGTCTTTGTGTTCGAGCTACATTGTTAGTTCGTCCACGCTACGTATCAGCAGTTCTCCAGCCAAGCGCCTCAGTTTTTCTCTCTGTGCTCCTAAGTACTGTTGTATACGCCAAGGCCTTGAAAATGGCTCTAAAATGCCCAGGAAGTGTTATGGTCTGTGCTAGTTGGTGGCATTTATCTCTCTCTGCGCGTGGCGAGGGTCAGACGCTCCCGGCGTCACAGGAAGATCATCTAGTGAACGGAAAAAGAAAAGGAAAATGATGACAGTGAGTGAGAAAGTTTAGCTTCTGGATTTATTAAAAGAAGGGTGAAGGTTTGCGTCTGTGGCTCGCCATTACGTCATTAACGAATCGACTGTGCGCTACATTAAGAAGTAGGAAGAGAAAATACGCATATCAGTCAGACCCAATGATGCAGGAGACAAAGATTTTTATTGAGCTCAGGGGAAGCACTGGGGTGCAGGAAAATCGTGTTCACCGCAGTGGTGAGGAAAAAGCAGTGTGGAGCACGGAGCTCCTCCAGCGCGCTGATGGCTGAGTCAATTCAGGTGCGCTCTCTGGATTTCGCCTGCGGGAAACAGCCACGCCCCTCACCAGCGCATGCAGAGAGAGAGAGAGAGAGAAACGCCACCAACTAGCACACACCTTAACAGTAACAGTGCAATAAGGCCGTTGTGATCATGGAAAATGTCTTATCGTTGTGCATTACGGACTGCCATAAAAATAATGTGAGTTTGGACACCAACATGATACGTACTCCTGTAAAGCAAAGGTTCTGGAGGCGCTAACGAACCCCAATCAAGCACCAGTGCCACCTGTGATTCTCCTCTTTGACGTGGCTGTGGATTTATTTATAAGGTTTGTGATACAGGATTTATATGTCCTTCTCAAAAAATTAGCATATTGTGATAAAGTTCATTATTTTTTGTAATGTACTGATAAAAATTAAACTTTCATATATTTTATATTCATTGCACACCAACTGAAATATTTCAGGGCTTTTATTGTTTTAATACTGATGATTTTAGCATACAGCTCATGAAAACCAAAAATTCCTATCTCAAAAAATTACCATATCATCTGAATCAACCAATTAACTCTAAACTCCTGCAAAAGATTCCTGAGGCTTTTAAAAACTCCCAGCCTGGTTCATTACTCAAAACCGCAATCATGGGGAAGACTGCTGACCTGACTGCTGGCCAACATTCACACCCTCAAGCAAGAGGGTAAGACACAAAGAAATCTGAGCGAATAGGCTGTTCCCAGAGTGCTGTATCAAGCCACCTCAGTGGGACGTCTGGGGCAGGAAAAAGTGTGGCAGAAAACGCTGCACAACCAGAAGAGGTGACTGGACCCTGAGGAAGATTGTGGAGAAGGGCCGATTCCAGACCTTGGGGGACCTGTAGAAGCAGTGGACAAAGTCTGGAGTAGAAACCTCCAGAGCCACCGTCCACAGGCGTGTGCAGGAAACGGGCTACAGGTGCCGCATTCCTAAGGTTAAGCCACTTTTGAACCAGAAACCGCGACAGAAGCACCTGACCTGGGCTACAGGGAAGCAGCACTGGACTGTTGCTCAGTGATCCAAACTAGTTTTTTCGGATGAAAGCAAATTTTGCATCATCATCATCATCATCATCTTCTTCCGCTTAGTCCAGGGTCGGGTCGCGGGGGCAGCAACCTTAGCAAAAAGGTCCAGACATCCCTCTCCCGAGCTACTTCCTCCAACTCTCCCGGGGGGACACCGAGGCGGTCCCAGACAAGCCGAGAGACATAGTCCCTCCAGCGTGTTCTAGGTCGACCCCGGGGTCTCTTCCCGGTTGGACATGCCCGAAACACCACACCAGGGAGGCGTCCGGGGGGCATTCTGACCAGATGCCCGAGCCACCTCAACTGGCCCCTCTCAATGCGGAGGAGCAGCGGATCTACTCGAAGCTCTCCCGGATGGCGGAGCTTCTCACCCTATCTCTAAGGGAGAACCCGCCACCCCACGAAGAAAGCTCATTTCAGCCGCTTGTATCCGTGATCTTGTTCTTTTGGTCATTACCCAAAGCTCGTGACCATAGGTGAGGGTTGGAACGTAGATCGACTGGTAAATTGAGAGCTTCGCCTTGCGGCTCAGCTCCTTTTTCACCACAACGGACCGGTACAGGCACCGCTTAATAGCAGAGGCTGCAGCGATCCGTCTGTCGATCTCTCGCTCCATCCTTCCCTCACTCGTAAACAAGACCCCAAGATACTTAAACTCCTCCACTTGGGGCAGGACCTCATTCCCGACCCGGAGGGTGCATTCCACCATTGTCCGACTGAGAACCATGGCCTTGGACTTGGAGGTACTGATCTTCATCCCGGCTGCTTCGCACTCAGCTGCGAATCGCTCCAATGAGAGCTGGAGGGCCCGATTTGATGAAGCCAAAAGGACAACATCATCCGCAAAAAGCAGAGACGATATCCGATGGCCACCGAACCAGAACCCCTCATCGCCTCGACTGCGCCTAGAAATTCTGTCCATAAAAATTATGAACAGAATCGGTGACAAAGGACAGCCTTGGCGGACTCCATCTCCCACTGGAAACGAATCCGACCTGCTGTTACCAATACGGACCAAACTCTGGCTCCGGTGATACAGCGACCGAATCGCTCGTAGCAACGGATCCGGAACGCCGTATTCTCGGAGCACGCCCCACAAGATCTTTCGAGGGACACGGTCGAAAGCCTTCTCCAAATCCACAAAGCACATGTGGACAGATTGGGCAAACTCCCATGCCCCCTCCAGAATCCTGTGGAGCGTATAGAGTTGGTCAAGAGTGCTGCGGCCAGGACGAAAACCACATTGTTCCTCCTGAATCCGAGGTTCGACTATCGGTCGGATCCTCCTCTCTAGTACTCCTGCATAGACTTTCCCAGGTAGGCTGAGGAGTGTAATTCCCCGATAATTGGAACACACCCTCCGGTCCCCTTCTTAAAAATTGGGACCACCACCCCAGTTTGCCAATCCAGAGGTACAGCCCCGATGACCACGCGATGTTGCAGAGACGTGTCAACCAAGACAGTCCTACAACATCCAGAGCCCTGAGATATTCTGGGCGGATCTCGCCCAACCCCGGAGCTCGACCACCGAGGAGCTTTTTACAACCTCAGTGACCTCCACTCCAGTGATGGGCGGACCCTCACCCGAACCCCAGGGTCTTCCTCTTCCACGGAGGGCGTGTTGGTGGGATTGAGAAGGTCCTCAAAGTATTCCCTCCACCTCTCAACAACATCCCCAGTCAAGGTAAGCAGCTCCCCACCTCCACCGTAAACAGTGTTTGTGAAGAACTGCTTCCCCCTCCTGAGGCGTCGGATGGTGGCCCAGAACCTTTTGAGGCCAACCGATAATCACTCTCCAGGCCCTCACCGAACTCCTCCCACGCCCGAGATTTTGCATCTGCGACAGCCTCGGCTGCAGCACGCTCGGCCTGCCGGCACCCGCTTGCTGCCTCAGGCGTCCCACAGGCTAATAAAACCCGATAGGCCTCCTTCTTCAGCCGGACGGCCCCCTTCACCGCAGGGGTCCACCACCGGTTCGGGATTACCGCCACGACAAGCACCGACGACCTTACGGCCACAGCTATGGGCTGCCGCCTCAGCAATGGAGGCACGAAACATGGCCCATTCGATTCCATGTCCCCGCCTCCTCCGAACGTGGTTGTAGCTCTGCCGGAGGTGGGAGTTAAAGGCCTCTCGGACAGGGGGCTCCACCAAACGTTCCCAGCAGACCCTGATTACACGCTTGGGCCTGCCAGGTCTGGAAGGCAACCTCCCACACCACCGAAGCCAACTCACCACCAGGTAGTGATCGGTAGACAGCTCAGCTCCTCTCTTCACCCGAGTGTCCAGAACATATGGTCGCAAGTCCGATGACACGACTACAAAGTCAATCATCGAACTGCGACCTAGGGTGTCCTGGTGCCAAGTGCACTTATGGACACCCTTATGTTCGAACATGGTGTTCGTGATAGACAAACTATGACGAGCACAGAAGTCCAACAACGACACACCATTCGGATTCAGACTGGAGAGGCCGTACCTACCGATCACACCCTTCCAGGTCACACTATCGATGCCCACATGGGCGTTGAAGTCTCCCAAGACAACGAGCGAGTCTCCCGAGGGGGCGTTCTCCAACACCCCCCCAAAGACTCCAAAAGGGTGGGTACTCTGAACTGTCATTTGGTGCATAAGCACAAATAACAGTCAGGACCCGCCCCCCACCCGAAGACGGAGGGAAGCTACCCTTTCGTCAACCGGGAGAACCCCAACATTTGGGCACCGAGACGGGGGCAACAAGAATACCCACACCGGCTCGCCGCCTCTCCCCATGAGCAACTCCAGAATAGAAGAAGGTCCAGCCTCTTTCGAGATGGATGGTTCCAGAGCCCAAGCTATGCGTTGAGGTGAGCCCGACTATATCTAGTCGGTATCTCTCCACCTCACGCACCAAATCAGGCTCCTTTCCCGCCAGAGAGGTGACATTCCATGTCCCGAAGGTCAGAGTAAGCAGCCGAGGATCAGTCCGACAGAACCCATGCCTTTGGCTGCCACCCAACTCACACTGCACCCGACCCCTAAAACTCCTCCCACGGGTGGTGGGTCCATGGGAGGGCGGACCCATGTCTCCTTTTCGGGCTGGGCCCGGCCAGGCTCCATGGGCATAAGCCCGACCACCAGGCGCTCGCCTTCGAGCCCCTCCCCTGGGCCTGGCTCCAGGAGGGAACCCCGGTGACCCGCGTCCGGGCAAGGGAGACTGCTTCTTTTGTTGTCTCGTGTCTTTAGGGGTTTGTTTTGAATCGCACTTTGTCTGGACCTTCACCCCGGACCTGTTTGCCTTGGGTGACCCTACCAGGGGCATTTGCCCCCGACAACATAGCTCCTAGGAAGTTTTGCATGTCATTCAGAAATCAAGGTGCCAGAGTCTGGAGGAAGACTGGGGAGAAGGAAATGCCAAAATGCCTGAAGTCCAGTGTCAAGTACCCACAGTCAGTGATGGTCTGGGGTGCCATGTCAGCTGCTGGTGTTGGTGCACTGTTTTATCAAGTGCAGGGTCAATGCAGCTAGCTATCAGGAGATTTTGGAGCACTTCATGCTTCCATCTGCTGAAAAGCTTTATGGAGATGATGTTCATTTTTCAGCACGACCTGGCACCTGCTCACAATGCCAAAACTACTGCTAAATGGTTTACTGACCATGGTATTACTGTGCTCAATTGGCCTGCCAACTCTCCTGACCTGAACTCCATAGAGAATCTGTGGGATATTGCGAAGAGAAAGTTGAGAGACACCAGACCCAACACTGTGGATGAGCTTAAGGCCGCCATCAAAGCATCCTGGGCCTCCACAACACCTCAGCAGTGCCACAGGCTGATTGCCTCCATGCCACGCCGCATTGAAGCAGTCATTTCTGCAAAAGGATTCCCGATCAAGTATTAAGTGCATAACTGAACATAATTATTTTAAGGTTGACTTTTTTTTGTATTAAAAACAATTTTTTATTGGTCAGATGAAATATGCTAATTTTTTTGAGATAGGAATTTTGGGTTTTCATGAGCTGTATGCCAAAATCATCAGTATTAAAACAATAAAAGACCTGAAATATTTCAGTTGGTGTCAATGAATCTAAAATATATGAAAGTCTAAGGATTATCAGTACATTCCAGAAAATAATAAACTTTATCACAATATGCTAATTTTTTGAGAAGGACCTGTATATACAGTCGGCCCTCTACTTACTTAATCCGTTCCAGCGCCTTTTTCGTAACGTGGAAGTTTTGTAAGTAGAGATGCATTTTACATGTAAAACGCCTGATTCGTTCCAAGGCTCCCAAGACTACCCCATAAACCATTAAGAAAACCATTAAAACCCATAAAGCATTCCCTGCTTGACAGATCAGAGGTCCAAACTCAACTTTAACTTGTATTCTTGAGGGATTGGAGGTCCGGATGAGCCGCTTTTTGCTCACATACGGCGGAGCGCGTCACATTTATTAAACATTTACCGAATTACACAACTTAAAAAACGAAAAATAAGCTGCAATGTGCTCTCTCAAAAGAGAGTAAAAAAAGCCTCCTTTCATTTCTGACTGACTCTGTACACAGTCTCTCTCTATCTCTCTCTTACACACACGCACACACACACACACACACACGCACACACACACACACACTGTGTCTCTCTCTCTCACACACACACACACACACAAACTCTCTCTGGTGTGTTTTGCCGAATACGGGCTCTGCCCATTTAAATGTTTAAATGGACGGGATGTTGTATTTAAAGCGGAATTACAGTACCTGTTTGAAAGATCAGAGGTCCTGATTCAATATTAACTTGTTTCCTTGTGAGATCGGAGGTCTTGTCCCACGGAGCACTCTGTTTCCATGCTCCTTCTGCTTCAATATCGTGCAGAAATAATATCCTCTGTCACTGTATTTCTGCTTTTCAGTATTTTCCGGGTCCATGATGGATAACGAAATATAACACTGCAATGATCTCTCAAAAATAACTCACGAGCTAACATTCCTGTTCAACTCTCTTCTTTCACATGTTGACAAACAGGAAGTATGGGTACAGTTCAGCTGCCTTCTGGCCAATGGGGGGCGGGATGTTGGGAAACAGCCAATGGGAGAGCAACTCGCGCATGGTTTGAATTTTGAATGGCGTGTTTCAATTTTTGAATGGCGCGTTTGGCGGTTTTCATAAAAAGAGGGTGTTTTCATAGAGGACGAAAATTTCGGAAAATGGTTTTCATAACCAGAGGGTTTCGTAAGTAGAGGTACAACTGTATATTTTTATATGTATATTATTATATTGTCATTATAAGGTGTATAATTTATTTATATATTAATACACGTTGCCTGTATGACATTAACATGCATAGAACACTTTAAAATTAACTTCTATATAAATGTTATATACGTAATATATAGGTGGGTGTGTCCTCTTAAGAAGTGGCAGAAGTCATTTTGCGGTTTTTCACATATCACGGAGGGCTGGTCCCCATTAATCCTGAAATAAGGGATATATATATATATATATATATATATATATATATATATATATATATATATATATATATATATATATATATATATATATATATATGTATGTATGTATGTATGTGTGTGTGTGGTCATTACTGTGAATACCATGGAGGAAAGGATTAAAGTCATGGATGCACAGTCTCATAGGTCCAGAAGAAAATCTCAGGACGTAAAGACCCCCAAAGCTGTTATTCACAGAACTTGCTCAATACACAGATTTGATCAAAAATATCCAGTCAATAAACAGAGGAGTCAGATGTAATGCTGTTATATGCCTTTAATACTGCACATTTCCAGCATGCCTCATTTCTCTCTGTATCGCTGCATTTTTAATTTGAGCTGAGTTTTCTATAAACAGGATTATTTATTCTTCCTTGTTCAGGTCCATCATATCTAAAACATACAGCACTGGGTAAACACTTTACTACTCAGTTTAATCCACTTATTTAACTAAAATCTGTTATAAATTTTTATTTTATGACTATTTTATTGACATGATCGAATCAGGTTAAAAAAAAACATTTTAAATGTTCAAGCATTTGCTTTTCTACACAGAATTAACTATTAAAGGAAAATGTTTTCTGATATCGAGATGAATTTTAAATGAATGTTTGAAATCCATGTATGAAAGGTTTTGTAAAGTTGCTTTGTGACGATGTTCACTTTTAAAAGTGATATACAGTACAAATACAATGGAACTGAGCATCAGTAAAGAAAGCAGCATATTACTTAAGAGACCACATTTCAATTAAAAAAAACATACATTGATAATTTGTATAAAATCCATAAACAACCCCCCTGCAAAATATAACAACAAACCTGCTTCTGTAAGACGCTCTGTAAACCATACATGTTCACTTCCTTATGAATATTATTTATCCACCAAGCCTGTGGCAATTTCGTATATACCACATAGGATCTTAAGAAATGAAATTTAAATCTTTATTAATTATTTTAACATTTTTAGTATCACTTCCTCACTGATGCAACTTTCAGACGGATATAGGCGGTATCATACCTCCGGTGTGGAAAAACATTTTTTAATCATCCTTTTTTCTTCTAAGGGATGATTCTGCAACAACAGTTGAGGGGAAGATTCACAACGTTTTATATGGCAAAAAACTGCAAAAAATAAAGTACAAACACCATGAGTATCATATGGTACCACCTGTGCTTATCAATGTTGACACGTTCACGGTGGTCACATGATGCTGGTGTTGTCACCCGGAATTTAGACGATTTTGAACTTCCTCAGAACTTTACCTCGAGTCGCTGCATGAGGCTGCAATGTTGATACACGCAATGACAATCACATGCTGCTCTGGGGTGTTCAGAAGCACTACCGCAAGCATGTAATGAATTATTTATTGTCAATACTAAACAATATACAATATTACAGTCAAAGCAAGAAAAATGTTTCTATTGAAAATGTGAAGACTGTATTGGGTAGCTTTATTTGTATTTTTTTGAGGAAATATGAAAATCAATGAGTTTTTGTGCCCTATTTTGCCTCATAAATTATCCCATGTTTATGAGGTGGACAAGCAATTATATAACAAGGCAGAGTATGATATTTTCTCATCTCTGATTGGTGGGAAATAATTCTTGGTATTGCATCGTTCTCATGGGTAACCTAATTATTGTATTGTTCAATTCGGTTTTATTTGTAGAGCGCTTTCTGACATTGTCACACAGCAGCTTTACATAATAAAAACATTTTTTGATACAATAGGATAAGTTGGATAATTATTGCGCATTTGGTATGTGCAACATAGTAATGTGATGCTCTAATGTAGAACCATTTAATTTTCTAAAGGCATCTTTAATCTGCATATGTGTAAGTCCTTTGCACATAAGTGTACATAATCCCAATGATGCTGGACCCACGGAACACCCTGTACTTGTTTTTTCCTTCAATCAGACAATGTAAAGATCTTTTAATCCAAAAAATACAACATTTATTATTTTGTGAAACACAGGTGTGTATTGATGTATTATTCAGCATTAGAGATTTAGATAAATATGACAGTTTCTGAGGCACCAGACAGTCATCAGCTTTGGAAACCTCCCCATTAAAATAACAAAAAAGTGTTATATTTCTATTTAATTGTCTTTATGTGTGCCTGTGTGGCACAGATCCATGTCCAATCCTGCTGAACATCTGCACCACATACGTTGCACTTTATTCTCTGAGAAGACAGTAGGTCTACATTTCGTGTTTGTACACTCTATAAATAAATTTGTATTTATTTTGGATGATTCTGAATGATAATATTTATGTAAGTGTGAAAGATACAGGTTAGACTATTAATTGATCAAGTAAAAGATACAGACGCTCCCTGACTTGCGTTTTAAATTGGTTAATTGGACGGCCGAACGCAAGTTGAAAGTGAACGTAAGTTGTTACAGTGACGTATGATGCTCATACTGTACTATACATCCATAAATACCATTACCATAATCTCATTAAACACCCACAAATCAATTATTATAAACATAACATTGTAAAATAATATCAAATAATATCAACATTAATTTCAAATAAATTAAATTCAAGCAAAATAATTTCAAATTGAGAAATTTTAATCAAATTCAGTCATCAAATATCAAATACAGTATCAAATATAACCTTTAACATTCTCTATGATGCGATCTTTCTGCTTGTAAATGGTTCCGATGGTCGACGGATGGTCACATGACATGAAGCTGAGCCGACTCACTTTACATGAAGCTTAAAACAGCCAATCATCGCTTACAATATGTGAGGCGCTCAATACCGAAAGTAGTGCACTTGCTGAAAGTAGTTTACTTGCTTGAAACAAAGCGCAGGTTATGCGGACTTCCGGCTTTCAAGTGAGCAAGGGCTTCGTTGAACTCGTTTAGTATTCAGCCTGTACTGATGTGAATCACCAGCAGAGCAGAGAGTTCCTGGATTCGGGTTTTCATATTTTACAACTCTCTTTGCTTAACTGAGTATGCAATTGTAGATTGTGCCGATCTGAGCAGATAGTTAATTCATCTCTGTGTATGAGACTTGCACCCGTGCTAGTATGCTTACACTTCTCACCAACCATATTTGCTTCGAGTTACAAAAGTCCGCAAAACAGTGTAAACACAAAGATCACAGAGACGACGTCTTAACACAAGAGTAACACGCTACATAACTGATTTTATATATAAAATATTATATAATACTTATATTTTATATTTATATTATATAACACGCTATATAACTGATTTTATATATACTATTATATAATATTTATATATATATTATATATAAAATCAGTTATATAGCGTGTTACTCTTGTGTTAAGACGTCGTCTCTGTGATCTTTGTGTTTACACTGTTTTGCGGACTTTTGTAACCTGAAGCAAATATGGTTGGTCAAAAGCGTAAGCATACTAGCACGGGTGCAAGTCTCATACACAGAGATGAATTAACTATCTGCTCGGATCGGCACAATCTACAATTGCATACATACAATTGCATATATACATATATATATATATATATATACATATATATATACATATATATATATATATATATATATATATATATATATATATATATATATATATATATATATATATATATATATATATATATATATATATATATACATATATATACATATATATATATATATATATATATATATATATATATAAAACTGAAGTGGGACATTGAGAGGACCGAAGAGAGTAAACAGGAGTACAGGGAGACATAGCGTAAGGCGAAAGTAGCAGTGGCTAAGGCCAAACAGAAGGCGTATGATGACTTGTATAATAGGTTGGACAGTAAGGAGGGAGAAAATGTTGGCACAGCAGAGAGATAGAGATGGGAAGGACGTGCAGCAAGTTAGATTGATAAAGGACAGAGAGAGAAATGTATTGACTGATGACAGAAGTGTGCTGGGAAAATGGAAAGAGTACTTTGAAGAGCTGATGAATGAGGAAAATGAGAGAGAAAAAAAGAGTAGAAGAGGTGACCATTGAGGAGCAGGATGTAGCAAAGATCAGTAATGGTGAAGTGAGGAGGGCATTGAAGAGGATGAAGAATGGAAAGGCAGTTGGTCCTGATGATATACCTGTGGAGGTATGGAAGTGTCTAGGAGAGGTAGCAGTAGATTTTCTGACAAGAACATTCAACAAGGTCCTAGAGAGTGAGCAGATGCCAGAGGAGTGGAGGAGAAGTGTGCTGGTGCCCATTTTTAAGAACAAGGGAGACGTGCAGAGTTGCGGCAACTACAGAGGGATAAAGTTGATGAGCCATACGATGAAGTTATGGGAAAGAATAGTGGAAGCTAGACTAAGGGTAAAGGTCAGCATTTGTGAACAACAGCTTGGTCTCATGCCAAGAAAGAGCACCACAGATGCAATGTTTGCTTTGAGGATATTAATAGAGAAGTACAGAGAAGGTCAGAGGGAACTGCATTGTGCCTTTGTGGATCTGGAAAAAGCATATGACAGGGTGCCGAGAGAGGAACTGTGGTATTGCATGATTGCATGAAGTCTGGAGTGGCAAAGAAGTATGTTAGAGTGGCGCAGGACATGCATGAGAGATGTAAGACAGTGGTGAGGTGTGCTGTCGGCGTGACCGACGAATTCAAGGTGGAGGTGGGACTGCATCAAGGGTCAGCTCTGAGCCCCTTCTTGTTTGCTATGGTGATGGACAGGCTGACAGACGAGGTTAGGCAAGAATCTCCATGGACTATGATGTTTGCAGATGACATTGTGATCTGTAGTGAGAGCAGAGAACAAGTGCAGAAAAATCTAGAGAGGTGGAGGTATGCCCTGGAAAGGAGAGGAATGAAGATTAGCCTCAGAAAATCAGAATATGTCTGTGAATGAGAAGGACCCAGGAGGAATGGTGATGTTACAGGGAGCAGAGATAACGAAGGTGGAGGATTTTAAGTACTTAGGCTCAACAATCCAGAGCAATGGAGAGTGTGGAAAAGAGGTGAAGAAGCGTGTGCAGGCAGGCTGGAATGGTTGGAGAAAAGTGTCCGGTGTGATGTGCGATAGGAGAGTGCCAGCAAGAATGAAAGGAAAAGTGTACAAGACAGTGGTGAGGCCAGCGATGTTGTATGGCTTAGAAACAGTGGCGCTGAGGAAAAGGCAGGAGGCAGAGCTGGAGGTAGCGGAGATGAAAATGTTGAGGTTCTCTCTGGGAGTAACGAGGATGGGTAGGATCAGAAATGAGTATATCAGAGGGACAGCCCATGTAAGATGTTTTGGAGACAAAGTCAGAGAGGCTAGATTGAGATGGTTTGGACATGTACAGAGGAGGGATAGTGAGTATATTGGCAGTAGGATGATGAGGTTGGAACCACCAGGCAGAAGGCTTAGAGGAAGACCAAAGAAGAGATTTATGGATGTGGTGAAGGAAGACATGAAGGTCGTTGGAGTCAGAAAAGAAGATGCAGAGGACAGGGTGAGATGGAGGCGGATGATTTGCTGTGGCGACCCCTGAAGGGAGCAGCCGAAAGGAAAAGAAGAAGAAGAAGAAGATATAACTGAACTGGGAAGAAGGAGGGGCACGTTCAGCCTGTCGTTGGTAAACAATGGACGCAGCGTCATTATGTCAGCGTACTATGTAGGTACGTCTAAACTCAAAATTTGACTTTTTTTTTTTTTTTTTTGGAAAAAAAAAAATGTAAAAGCAAAAAAGTATAAAACGGATGAATGCAAGTCGCGGAGCATCTGTATTCGTTGATATTCCATCAGAGCAAAACAGATGATCTGATTCTGAAGAACCATTTGTCCTCTTTCATGGAAGTGTTTTTCCTTCTGTAACACACCAGATTAATAATTTGAACTTGGTGAGGGTTCATGAAAACGATAATTTTATCAATGACCACCAGGGGTGCTCCCTCCATTTGATTTCCCAGGGTTATTTAAACAGTATAGATTAATGCTATAGACATTTATACATTTATTCATATATATATATATATATATATATATATATATATAAAAATTTTAAAGCACCTTGGGTTAATGTCGGAAAAAGTATTGTAGTTTAATATTAGTTTCAAAAGTATTGTATTTTTATAATTTAATAAAATCCTGAAGAGTTCTTTATGAATTCAATTAATACATTTGTATGAATAGATGGTGCTTGCTGGAATGAAACAGGCCAAAACATTTATTTAATTTTAAATAAACATATCCAGTTGCTCTGGTGTTGGGTTGTGCATCTGATTGAATCGAACATATTTTACAGTTCAAGACAATTTTTTTTATCATGATATATAATGCTGGCCTTGGAAGTAAATGTGCAAATTACCTCCATGGTATAGTCAGTAATTTTCAGTTAAAACATAAAGAACTATCTCTAGTGGTCAGAGGCATGTAAAACAACCATTGCTTAATTTCATCAAGAATAGGCTGCATAGCTGTTTAGAGTATTTCTACCCTGGATGGCCTGGCGAGCTGTTCAGAGTGTACTCTGCCCCCGTTCACAGTCTGCTGAGATGAGTGCCGGCTTCTCCATAACCTTAATGAGGATTAATTAGGATTAAGCAGCTCAGAAAATGAATGAACGAATGAACATACATAGTCTCATAAGAACCCCAAAACACCCATACACACCAATGTCAAGATACCTTAATACCTACACTTAGGTGGCCCTTTCTGATCTGGCAGGCAGAATGATAGACAGGGAGGAGAAAAAAATAAAATAAAATACCATTTTGGACGTTGTCAATCTACATTAAGTGTTTTTTTCTTTGATTTACAGATCCCAGGTCATCACAAACACCAGAGTGCTTCTCTGAACAGATATTTTATTAATGATAGCTGATGAAACTTCAGGAACTTCACCTAATACTAAAAATTAATATTATTATTAAAAAAAAAAGAATCACTGACCTCATCTTTAAAGAATGTTGCTGTCAAGCCTGCATGGTTCAAATTTAAACAAGTTGATATTTATGGGTTTTAAATTCTTTTATGTTGTATATCATAGTAAATCCGTATTCCTGTATTCTGCTCATTCAGTGTTAAACTCTAAACAGGATGACTGTTCATATAAGAGACAAAATGAGACATGACTTAAATCCTTTTACAATAAGGAGTGCATTTTTTGTACTAAAAATAATACATAAGCTTCTTCAGTGACATTTTAAAAAGGATATCAGTACTAAATGTAAAAGTAACAAAACGTACCTCCATTTCATCATTACTCCCTGCACCCGTGCAGATTGAGAAAATACAGAACATTTAAGACAAAAAACAACCGTCAGACACATCGTCCAGCTGTGACTAAGTGAAGTGAAGGGTTTATACGCACAGGTGCGTAGCCGCTTTCGAGTTATGAAGTCATCACTGAGGGTCAAGTCTCTCAGAGTTGCTCAGGATGGCAGCTCAGAGCAAAAGCACCACACATTGGGCCCACGTAGACACAGAGAGGATGCGCTGAGGCTATCTCTGACCAGCAGGAAAACAGCTCAGTGGCTTTAGTGTGTGTTTCTGTGTGTGTGTGTGTGTGAGAGAGAGAGAGAGAGAGAGAAACTGAGAGGAAGTTTGTAAAAGCATCTTATTCCTTAATCAGTCGATAGATGTGATGCTGAGCTCCGTGCTCACTGTTGGACACCTCAAACACACATGCCATGCATAGCAGAGTCTCCTGGGTTTCTCGGTTTGACACCACCTGCAAGGGACAGAGCCACAGGAATACATCAACGAACACACACACACACACACACCAAGTCACATGTAACATACCTTCAGGTAGGATGGATAGTTAAAAATATTTATATATATATATATATACACATTTTGTGGTATCAACCAAATTACTTACATGAAAGCTGAAAATAAACAGAAAACAGCATAATTAAAAAAAAGACCCTTTAATTTTCCCTCCTGGTGCTGTTCCTTTAAATATTTTCCCCTGATGTAAAATCGAGCCAATCAACATGAATGTCAACTTTAGCACATGGCACTTTGAAACAATCAATACAAAGGTCAACTTTATCACATGGCACAGCACATGGCCAGGAACATCTTTAAATTTATGAAGTTAGTGAGCAGGAGAATCAGGTGAAACATACTTGTCATCACTTTCTGATAGGTCCACATCTGGCTCATGGCTCCATTCATTCAGAGCATCCCATAGTTTTGCTGTAGCAGTTTCTAATGGTTCGTCTTGTTGGACATTTGCCAACAGAACACAGCAAAATATTTTACTTTTTTTTTTAAGGCACAACAATCAAATGTGTTGTTACTGATGAACATTATAGTCTTTCCCCAGTGGAAGGGGGGACTTGAAATACCGTGTACACTCACTTTTACAGGCAGTGAACGCCTCATTTTACTGTCACAGAGACTGATCGAATAAAATTGCTGTTTGAGCTACGATTTTGCTCCCAGTAAACATGGGTGGTTATGAGACGCAAGATCAAAAACACTGGGCGGGGGGGACTTATTTGAGCAAGACGCTTATTACGTCGTACAGTGTGTGTGTGTGTGTGTGTGTGTGTGTATATATATATATATATATATATATATATATATATATATATATATATATATACACACACACACACACACACACACACACACACACTAGTCCTTTTCAAAAAATTTGCATATTGTGATAAAGTTCATTATTTTCTGTAATGTACTGATAAAAATTAAACTTTCATATATTTTAGATCAGGGGTGCTCAATCCTGCTCCTGGAGATCTACCTCCCAGAAGACATTCACTCCAACCCTAATCACGCCCACCTAACCATCCAATCATCTCATCAAGACCTGACTGGATCTTACATGTCACATGGGCCACATTAGGGTTGGAGATAAAGTCATCTGGAAGGTAGATCTCCAGGAGCAGGATTGAGCACCCCTGTTTTAGATTCACTGCACACCAACTGACATATTTCAGTTTTATTGTTGTAATACTGATGATTTTGGCATACAGCTCATGAAAACCAAATATCCCTATCTCAAAAAATTAGTATATTTCATCCGTCCAATAAAAAAAAGTGTTTTTAATACAAAAAAAGTCAACCTTAAAATAATTATGTTCAGTTATGCACTCAATACTTGGTCGGGAATCCTTTTGCAGAAATGACTGCTTCAATGCGGCGTGGCATGGAGGCAATCAGCCTGTGGCACTGCTGAGGTGTTATGGAGGCCCAGGATGCTTCGATAGCGGCCTTAAGCTCATCTACAGTGTTGGGTCTGGTGTCTCAACTTTCACTTCACAATATCCCACAGATTCTCTATGGGGTTCAGGTCAGGAGAGTTGGCAGGCCAATTGAGCACAGTAATACCATGGTCAGTAAACCATTTAGCAGTGGCTTTGGCACTGTGAGCAGGTGCTAGGTCGTGCTGAAAAATGAGAGCTTCATCTCCATAAAGATTTTCAGTAGATGGAAGCATGAAGTGCTTCAAAATCTCCTGATAGCGAGCTGCATTGACCCTGCCCCTGATAAAGCAGTTCACCAACACCAGCAGCTGACATGGCACCCCAGACCATCACTGACTGCGGGTAATAGACACTGGACTTCAGGCATTTTGGCATTTCCTTCTCCCCAGTCTTCCTCCAGACTCTGGCACCTTGATTTCCGAATGACATGCAAAATTTGCTTTCATCCAAAAAAAATACTTTGGACCACTGAGCAACAGTCCAGTGCTGCTTCTCTGTAGCCCAGGTCAGGCGCTTCTGCCGCTGTTTCTGGTTCAAAAGTGGCTTGACCTGGGGAATGCGGCATCTGTAGCCCAGTCCACTGCTTCCACAGGTCCCCACGAGGTCTGGAATCGTCCGTTCTCCGCAATCTTCCTCAGGGTCCGGTCACCTCTTCTGGTTGTGCAGCGTTTTCTGCCACAGTTTTTCCTTCCCACAGACGTCCCACTGAGGTGCCTTGATACAGCACTCTGGGAACAGCCTATTCGCTCAGAGATTTCTTTCTGTGTCTTACCCTCTTGCTTGAGGGTGTCAATGATGGCCTTCTGGACAGCAGTCAGGTCGGCAGTCTTACCCATGATTGCGGTTTTGAGTAATGAACCAGGCTGGGAGTTTTTAAAAGCCTCAGGAATCTTTTGTAGGTGTTTAGAGTTAATTCGTTGATTCAGATGATTAGGCTAATAGCTCATTTAGAGTACCTTTTCATGATATGCTAATTTTTTGAGATAGGAATTTTGAGTTTTCATGAGCTGTATGCCAAAATCGTCAGTATTAAAACAATAAAAGACTAAAAAAATTAAAAAATGAAATATTTCAGTTGTGTGAATCTAAAATATATGAAAGTTTATTTTTTATCATTACATTTGAGAAAATAATGAATTTTATCCCAATATGCTAATTTTTTTAGAAGGACTAGTATATATCAGTTATATAGCGTGTTATCCTTGTGTTAAGACGTCGTCTCTGTAATCTTTGTGTTTACACTGTTTTGCGGACTTTTGTAACCCTAAGCAATATGGTTGGTCAGAAGTGTAAGCCTACTAGCATGGGTGCAAGTCTCAACACAGAGATAAATTAACTAACTGCTCAGATCGGCACAATCTAATGCATACTCAGTTAAGCAAAGAGAGTTGTAATATGAATGAAAACCCGAATGCACAAATTACAGAACAATTACAGATATTTATTATCTTTTAGCAGAATCCTAAGCGTGTATACTTATTTTTATACACATCATACGTCACTGTAACCTGTATGCCAAGGAAGACGGTGTCGCTTCCCTTTGCTCAGTCTCGGTACTGTAATATTACACGTCATTATGTCTTACGCGGTTATGTAAACAAATGCAAACTAGTTTTGGGCGTGCGAGATGCAGCAAGCGTTGGCAACTTTTGAGGCTCAGGATCCCAACTTGGAAAGGTTCACTCGGGTTTCCAGAGGCATCATGGATTTGATGCAATGCTCCAAGGAGATCTTGGATGAGAAGAGGTTGCTCTCTGTCCAGTCTAACCTGGAGCAGTATTTTAAGAAGGTAGAGCGGCCTGCAACAGATCCTGTACCCTCTACCTCAGCTGCATCTACTACTCCAGGCTCACCTTCCCCAGCTTCTCCAGCACAATAAACCTGTCTCTCCCTCCCTTACTGTATTTCATTCTTGTGGTAAGGAATTGTTTTCTCTTTTTTTAATACTTTATGTCATTAACTGTTACATTTTATTATAGCACTGTATGTACAGTACTTTTCAGGATATTTTATGTTATGTTGCGACTTACACTGAAAATCGGGTTACATCGCGTCTTAAAAAACGGATCAGCGTCGTAAACTGAGGACTCCCCGTGTGTGTATGCATATATGCATATATATATATAAGATTGTGTGTGTGCATACACACACAAATGAATATGTCATCAACGTGTATGTAGAGTCAAATTAAGTTTTTACTTCAGAAAATCATGTCATCTGACTCAAGAAGAAATTGAAAAATACAATAAATCAAAAAGTGATATTACAGAAAAGTAAACATTTCTTTGATGTTATAGAATAATCTAAAAATAATGAATGTATAACAATGTAGAATTATTTTTGAAGGAAGACTGTCCAAGTGTTTGGATAATAAGGTTCTGTGTGAGGTGTTTACTTTGCAGATTTGGAGTGTTCAGTGAGAGACAGACAGAGAGAGAGAGAGAGAGAGAGAGAGAGAGAGAGAGAGAGAGAGAGAGAGAGAGAGAGAGGGGGGCACTGTCTATGTTGAGAGGTGCGTAAAAGAACCATTGCTGACTTTCCTCAAGAGTAGGCTGCATGGCCATTAGTTTCTGCCCTAAGACCGCCTGTCGAGCTGTCAAGGGTGTAATTTGACCTCACCCAGAATCGGCTGAGATGGGCTCCAATCTCCCTGCAACCCTAATTAGGATTAAGCGGTTCCGAAAATGAACAATGTACGGTGAGAGGGCTTTCCAACAGACCAAGGTAAAGCTGAAGGTGTAATAATGGTTTCCTCCAATGGAAATGTTTCAGCACAGAATACAGACGCTCCCCGACTTACGTTCATCCGTTTTTTCGATTTTACGTGTTTTTCGAATTTTGAGTTTAGACGTACCTACGTAGTACGCTGACGTAATGACGCTACATTCATTGTTTCCAAACTACAGACTGAGCGTGTATATATATATATATATATATATATATATACACACATATATACACACGCATACATACATATATATATATATATACACATATATACACACGCATACATACATATATATATATATATATATATATATACATACATATATATATATGCATATACATATACATACATACATACATATATATATTTTTTTTTTCAGTTATATAGCATGTTATCCTTGTGTTAGGACGTCGTCTCTGATCTTTGTGTTTACAATGTTTTGCAGACTTTTGTAACCCGAAGCAAATATGGTTGGGCAGAAGTGTAAGCCTACGAGCATGGGTGCAAGTCTCATACACAGATTAATTAACTATCTGCTCAGATCGGCACAATCTACCATGCATACTCAGTTAAGCAAAGAGTTGTAAAATGAATGAAAGCCCGAATGCACAAATTACAGAACAATTACAGATATTTATTATCTTTTAGCAGAATCCTAAGAGTGTATACTTATTTTTATATTAATATTCATTAGGATTTGTACTTGTTCTTTGTATGCATCTCTTGAATAAAGTTTACTTTCTTACTTACACAAAAGAAAGAACTCTCCGCTTTGCTGGGGTTCACATCAGTGCAGGCTGTGTTCTAAATGAGTTCAATGGCACCCTTGTGCACTTGAAAGACCAGAAGTCTGTATAACACACAGCAAGTACACTACTTTCGCAAGTACACTACTTTCGGTATTGAGCACTTCACATATTGTAAACTTTGATTGGCTGTTTTAGGCTTTATGTAAAGTAACTCGGTATAAATAAGTGACTTATTTGAAATTAATGTTGATATTATTTGATATATTTGATATTATTTTACAATGTTATGTTTATAATAATTGATTTAGGGGTGTTTTATGAGATACGTTAATGGCATTTATGGATGTATAGTATAGTATGAGCGTCACGTCATACGTCACTGTAACAACTTACGTTCACTTTCAACTGACGTTCGGCCGTCCGGAACCAATTAAAAACGCAAGTCTGGAAGCGTCTGTAGTGATTTTGAGTTGTCGGACATCATTAACTGAAACGGAATCTTAAATGAGCTGTTAGAAAAAGTGGAAAGAAAGAATGCAGAGTCCATGGGGAATGTAACCGAGAGTGTAATGGAAGGAAAAGTGTAGTGTAGAGAGGAATGTTAGAGGCAGTGTCGTGTAGAGGGGAGTGCAAGAGAGTGTCGGGTAGAGGGGAGTTTAAAAGAGAGTGCAGTGCAGAGGCGAGTGTCAGAGAGTGTAGTGTAGAGAGGGAGGTGTAATGGAGAGGGTAGTGCTGGAGAGTGAAAGAGAGAATGTCGTGTAGTGGGGAGTGCAACAAAGAATGTAGAGGAGAGTGGATCAGAAAGTGTAGTGTAGAGGGGAGTGTAAGAGTGTGCTGTGTTGACAGTAGTGTAAGGGAGTGTGTTAGGGGGAATATAAAGAAAAGTGTAGTGTTGGGGGGGGGGGGGGGGGGGTGTAAGAGCGAGTGGAGTGTAGGGACAAGAATGAGAATGTTACCAGCAGAATAGTGAAGTTCTCTAACACGCTGTTCATCATGTACTTCTCAGGCAGGTGCTTGAGCTTGTGGATGAAGTTGATCATGTACTCACACATGGGTGAGCGGTTTATTTTGTACACAAATCGGCCATTCTCGTAGTGTGCATACTCTGTCTGCACAGAAAGGATGGATTAAAAAAAAGAAAAAGAAGAAAGGCTCATTACAGAATAATTTCTTGAGGGCTTTGGAACAACCAAAAAATATTGTATACGCCAAGTTCTACACCATACATTCTGCACTGCTGTGGTAAACTTGAGAAATACAATTATCTGAAGGCTGTTGTGCATTTTAAAGATTTTAATTTATAAAGCTCAGTTTTTTATTTCCTCAACATTTTATTATTGTTCATAATTAAATCTATTCGTGATGTATATGTGTATTCTTTATGAATTGACCTTTGAAAAAAATTGGATAATTGGTGTGGTCCTAAACTGAAATGTATGAAGACTGAAAATGATCCAACAACAATGAGATTTCCTTTCAGCTTTTTCTCTTTTATCATGGGTCGCCACAGCGAATGATTCGCACGTTTGATTTGGCACAGGTTTTTACGTCGGATGCCCTTCTTGACACAACCCTTTAGCAAGGGACAGAAACACACTGACGGCTTTGCAGCTAACGCTACGAAAGAAAGCAATAGTTCTTTTACATGCCTCTGACCATAAACAGTGAGAGACATGGCCCGCCTTTGTTAGCTTCACGGGGTGGGGGTGGGGGCAGTGACAACCCTGTGGAGAGTGGGACTCGAACCCCCAACCTTATCTAGCGCCCTATACCATTAGACCACCAGTGCACCTAAAAATGATCCAACAACAATAAAAATCTTATTTCACCTACCACATTCACTTGGACTTTAATTCTATTTACTATGGAGTCAGATGTGAATTAAATGAAATTTAACAACTCAACAGAGGGCAGTGGTGGCCTGGTGGGAAGGTGCTGGGTTACCGATCCTAAGGTTGTGGGTTCAAGCCCCACTGTCAACGGTTGTCACTGCCATCCATCCAGCGCAGCTAACTGGATTATCAAAGGCCGGCCATGTCTGTCACTGTCTATGGTGATAGGCATGTAACAGAACCATTGTTGACTTTCGTAAGAGTAGCTGCATAGCCATCAGCGTGTTTCTGTCCTGCAATGGACTGGTGAGCTGTCCAGGATGTACTCTGCCCTCGACCAGAGTCGGCTGAGATGGGCGCCAGCCTCCCCGCAACCATAATTAGGATTAAGCGGTTCAGAAAATGAATGCATTAACTCAATACTTTAAATCATATTTGACAAAATCAATCTACAGAATGAATATACAGTGATCCCTCGCAACTTCGTGTTTCAGTTTCTGCGGCTTCAATGCATCGCGGATTTTTCAAAAATATTCATCTTAAAATTAGAAAAAAAGGAAATTAAGGAAAAATAGAGGAAAACTTAAGGAAAATGCCACAAAAGAAGGCCAATTGTGCAAAAAACCCCAAACAAACAAAAACAAAAAAGAACCCAAAACCCCCTAACAAAACTACTTACATTTTTATGTGAGGTGCGCATCTGAGTGCGTGCACGCGCATCTGTGTGTGTGTGTGTGTGTGTGTGTGTGTGTATTTATGTTTTATTTACCTCTTATGCATAATTTTTTTTAATGTTTAATTGTTATTATAAGTATTTATACTGTTGAATATGTATTTATTGATATTATATGCACATACATGTAGGTATACATCAGTCAGCGGGGTAAATATTACTTTGCGGAAATCGGAGTCGTGGGGGGTCTCGGTCCCCATTAACCGCAGAAAGTGAGGGATCCCTGTACAGCTCTATGTTCTAAGTTAATTTTTCATGCATGCAGCACAGTGTTTTACTAATTAAAACATGTACGAATATAATATTATAAATATTTATAAACAGAAATGTTTACCAAAAAGGAGTACTCCAAATCTGAATAATACTTTAGTAATTGTAATAATAAGAATTAAAAATAGATTATACAGTAGGCCCTCGACATTCGCGGGGATATCGAGATAATCCGCGAGTTCTGTACCCGGAAGTAAAACCCCATGTATCACGTCACATGTGCGAATGAGCAGCCGGAAGTAAAATACTATGTATCTACATGTGTTAAAATATGCTTCTCAAACACATTCTACAGACAGTCTTACTCATTAATACAGTATTAATGTTGTAAAATATAGTAATGATTAAGAAAAACTTTTCAATTTTTACTCATTTTTATTGATGATAAAATATAAACATTACATAGCATATACTGTTGCACTCGTTTTAAAGTCTTTTTCAATTATTATTCTAGTACAGTACCCAAGTTAATTCTTAGAATGTTTGTGCGTGAGATTTGATGTTCTGTAGCATGTTTAACAAACGATACCAAAAGGATAAACTTTATTACGCTTCATGACCTTTTACATTGAACTTGGAGTGACGTCTCCAAGATGGCGCTGCCTAGAGGGCAACATCGCGGAGTTCTCAGAGTCAAATTGTGGCTTTGTTCGTTTTAATTTGTTTTATTTGTTTGTTCATGTTTTGCACTATGCTCGTCTATGATCGGTCGACCTTACTACAGCTATGAGCAGCTTCAGCACGCAACAACTTCTATCGTGAGCTTTGCTATGGGAGCTCAATGCTAACCGCCCAGGCAGAGTTCTCAGAGGCTTGGTTAGCACTTCTGGCCATACTGCTCGAAAATGTTCAGTCCCTGCGAAACAAGATGGACGAGCTTCATGCTCAGATTGCAGCACAGAGGGATCTACGGGACTGTGTTTCTGTGAAACATGGCCGAGGAGAGTACACCCGATAAGGCGATTGCACCAGCCGGCTACATGGCCTTCATCCCCTGCAATCCCAAGCGCTGGAGTCGTCGTTCAGCCCCTTCCCGCCTGGGCTTATTGTTAGCTGGGTTGCGGCTCGCATTGAGCTGCCTACCATAGCATATTAGCTCTGCTAATAGCATATTAGCTCTGCTTAGTTATAATCTTATAGCTGTAGTAGCGTCGACTGGTCGTAGACAAGCATAGTGCAAAACATGAACAAACAAAACAACAAATAAAACAAATTAATACGAACAAAGAAACAATTTGACTCTGAGAACGCCGTAACGTCGCCCTCTGGGCACCGCCATCTTGGAGACATCACTCCAACTTCAATGTAAAAGGACATGAACAGTACTGTAATAAAGTTTTTCCTTTTGGTATTGTTTGTTCAACATGCTACAGAACATAAAATCTCACGCATAAACATGAACTTAGGTACTGTACTGGAATAATACTTGAAAAAGATTTTAATACAACAGTTCGGAGAAAACCATCGTTTCTTAGGAGAAAGTCTTATTTCTTCAGAAGAGACATCCAGCGTTTTCTATTGCTTAGCCAGAGAAGACGCACAGCATTTGAGTGGTATCATAGAGCTGAACTGGTAATTAAAACACACACAAAAAAAGAGGCTCATTGACAACTTGTGCGCGAATGAGGAAAAAGGGGTGCGACATCAGCTCAACCAATCAAGAGAAAGGAGGACAGCTATTGGCTGAATTTGAATCACGTGCCGATTGCTCGGCAGTCAGCGAATACTCAAACCGTCGGTGCAAAACCGCGAATAGTCAAGGGCATACTATAATAGTATTATAACATAAAAGACTAGAAAATAATAAATTACTGACACAAACACACACACGCACACACTAAAATGGTCAACATATTTTACTTATGTACATGTATAATAATTTAAAAAGGAGAAAAAAAAAAAATCATAATCTAAATATTATTAAATACTGTATTTTCATGAATCATTAATTCATTCACCAAATCACTTAATTCTACTCAGGTTGGAGACTATCTCAGCTGACTCTGGGTAAAGTTGGGATACACCCTGAACAGGCCAACACACACTTACACTTGGGGGCAATTTGGAACTTATTTCTTTGGATGGAGGAAGAAAAGCTAAGGACATAAGGAAACCCACACAAAGCACCGAGAGACCATGCAAACTAACGCCCTCACTAAGCTCGGAAATTGAACCTTGGACCTTCTTGTTTTTTATTTTAAGTCATTTATTAACATTTTTTTAAATTCTGAAGTAGTTTTAAACAAAAATTTATGGAACTTTTAAAACAGTTCTAAGCCACTTTTGAATGCGTACAAAATTCTTCACCCAAACATTGAATATGTTAATAAACATCTCCCACCTCCAATTTCTCAACCACCTGCTTCCCAAATGAACACACTTTCGTAGAGCAGGTGATTGTCATGTTATCCGGACTCTCGTAATGACTGGTTACACCATAGAACGCACCCGAATCCTCCTGGGCATTACAGTTTAAGTCCGCCTGATGAAATTAAACACACTGTCACTTTGAAATTCTGACTTAAGAAAACAAACAAACTACCTTGAAACTTGTGCTCTTGTGTACAGGATGTGTTTAGCATGTAACATCAAATTTACATGGCTGCTCAAGGCAGAAAAAGTAGATAAGGAAACTTGGTGGTGGAATGAGGAAGTGCAGGAGTGTGTACAAAAGAAGAGGTTAGCCAAGAAGAAGTGGGACATTGAGAGGACCGAAGAGAGTAAACAGGAGTACAGGGAGACACAGCGTAAGGCGAAGGTAGCAGTGTCAAAGGCCAAACAGAGGGCGTATGATGACTTGTATGATAGGTTGAACAGTAAGGAGGGAGAAAATGATCTATACAGGTTAGCACAGCAGAGAAATAGAGATGGGAAAGACGTGCAGCAAGTTAGAGTGATAAAGGACAGAGAGGGAAATGTATTGACTGATGACAGAAGTGTGCTGGGAAGATGGAAAGAGTACTTTGAAGAGCTGATGAATGAGGAAAATGAGAGAGAAAAAAGAGTAGAAGGGGTGACCGTTGAGGAGCAGGAAGTAGCAAAGATTAGTAAGGGAGAAGTGAGGAGGGCATTGAAGAGGATGAAGAGTGGAAAGGCAGTTGGCCCTGATGACATACCAGTTGAGGTATGGAAGTGTCTAGGGGAGGTAGCAGTAGATTTTCTGACAAGAATATTCAACAAGGTCTTAGAAAGTGAGCAGATGCCAGAGGAATGGAGGAGAAGTGTGCTTGTGCCCATTTTTAAGAACAAGGGCGATGTACAGAGTTGTGGCAACTACAGAGGGATAAAGTTGATGAGCCATACAATGAAGCTATGGGAAAGAATAGTGGAAGCTAGACTAAGGGCAGAGGTCAGCATTTGTGAACAACAGTTTGGTTTCATGCCAAGAAAGAGCACCACAGATGCAGTGTTTGCTTTGAGGATGTTAATAGAGAAGTACAGAGAAGGTCAGAAGGAGCTGCATTGTGCCTTTGTGGATCTGGAGAAAGCATATGACAGGGTGCCGAGAGAAGAACTGTGGTATTGTATGAGGAAGTCTGGAGTGACAGAGAAGTATGTTAGAGTGGTGCAGGACATGTATGATAGATGTAAGACAGTGGTGAGGTGTGCTGTCGGTGTGACAGAAGAGTTCAAGGTGGAGGTGGGACTACATCAAGGGTCAGCTCTCAGCCCCTTCTTGTTTGCTATGGTGATGGACAGGCTAACAGATGAGGTTAGACAAGAATCTCCATGGACTATGATGTTTGCAGATGACATTGTGATCTGTAGTGAGAGCAGAGACCAAGTGGAGGAAAATCTAGAGAGGTGGAGGTATGCCCTGGAAAGGAGGGGATTGAAGGTTAGTCTTAGTAAGACAGAATACATGTGTGTGAACGACAAGGACCCAAGAGGAGCTTTGAGGTTACAGGGTGCAGAGATAAAGAAGGTGGAGGATTTTAAGTACTTAGGCTCAACAATCCAGAGCAATGGAGAGTGTGGAAAAGAGGTGAAGAAGCGCGTGCAGGCAGGTTGGAATGGATGGAGAAAAGTGTCCGGTGTGATGTGTGATAGGAGAGTATCGGCAAGAATGAAGGGAAAAGTGTACAAGACGGTGATGAGGCCAGCAATGTTGTATGGTTTAGAGACAGTGGCCCTGGGGAAAAGACAGGAGTCAGAGTTGGAGGTAGCAGAGATGAAAATGTTGAGGTTCTCTTTGGGAGTAACGAGGATGGATAGGATCAGAAATGAGTACATCAGAGGGACAGCACATGTTAGATGTTTTGGAGACAAAGTCAGAGAGGCTAGATTGAGATGGTTTGGACATGTACAGAGGAGGGATAGTGAGTATATTGGTCGTAGGATGCTGAGGTTGGAACCACCAGGCAAAAGGCCCAGAGGAAGACCAAAGAGAAGATTTATGGATGCAGTGAAGGCGGACATGAAGGTCGTTGGAGTAAGAGTAGAAGATGCAGAGGATAGGGAGAGATGGAGGCAGATCATTTGCTGTGGCGACCCCTGAAGGGAACAGCCGAAAGGAAAAGAAGAGAAGAAGCTCAAGGCAGAAACAGGAAATGAGATCGTGCTTCTCTTTCAATGAGATATAAAAATACAGTGGTACCTTGACTTACGAAATGAATCCGTTCCATGGGCAAGATCATAAGTCAAAAATGTTTGTTTGATAAAACAAAAATTCCCATAGGAAATAATAGAAAACCAATTAAACCATTCCAACCCCTCCCAAACTCATAACCGGTCACAAACAAGTAAATTTGACCTTACATATTAAAGATAAACATGTAAAAGCAACAAATATTTCATAATAAGGACAATAATAATACATGTACATTAACATTAATAATAATTAATAACAAATAATAATAAAACAAGAATAAACAATAAGTCAATTAACCCTTCCTTTCCTCGCTGGCATTTGCAGCGTGCACATGCACAAAATTCACCTCCTCCTTCTCTGTTACGCACCACCTCATGCCTGCCCACGTGACATCTTTGCTGCAGTCAATGATGATTGGAAGGGTTAGGTGTGTTATTGTTTATTCTTGTTTTATTATTATTTTTTATTATTTCTTCTTCTTCTTTTCCTTTCAGCTGTTCCTTTCATGGGTCGCCACAGCAAATCATCTGCCTCCATCTCACCCTATCCTCTGCATCTTCTTCTCTTACACCAACTACCTTCATGTCCTCCTTCACCATATCCATAACTCTTCTCTTTGGTCTTCCTCTAGGCCTTCTGCCTGGTAGTTTCAACCTCAGCATTCTACTACCAATATACTCACTATCCCTCCTCTGTACATGTCCAAACCATCTCAATCTAGCCTCTCTGACTTTGTCTCCAAAACCTCGTACATGTGCTGTCCCTCTGATGTGCTCATTCCTGATCCTATCCATCCTTGTTACTCCCAAAGAGAATCTCAACATTTTCATCTCTGCTACCTCAAGCTCTGCCTCCTGTCTTTTCCTCACCGCCACTGTTTCTAAACCATACAATATCGCTGGCCTCACCACCGTCTTGTACACTTTACCCAGCACTCCTGTTTACTCTCTTCGGTCCTCTCAATGTCCCACTTCTTAGCTAACCTCTTCCTTTGTACACACACCTGCACTTCCTCGTTCCACCACCAAGTCTCCTTATCTACTTTCACACCAAGTACTCTCCTACCTGTCTCCCTGATCACATTAGCTGTAGTTGTCCAGTCACCCGGAAGCACATCCTGACCACCCAAAGCCTGTTTCAACTCCTCCTTGAAGACAACACGACACTTCCTTTTTCAGCTTCCACCACTTTGTGTTCTGCTCTACCTTTGCCTTCACCTTTCTCACCATCAGCATCATCCTGCACACCACCAATCTATGCTGTCTGGCAACACTCTCACCCACTACAACTTCGCAGTCACTGACTTCCTTCAAATTACATTGCCTACTCAAGTTGTAGTCCACCTGTGTCCTCCTGTGGGGCATAAGCACTAACACCACGCCTTCAGTTTCTATCTTGAGACTTAATCTGTCTGATACTCTTTTCACTTCTAGAACATTCTTGACAAACCCCTCCTTCAAGATGACTCCTACTCCATTTCTCTTCCCATCCACACCGTGATAAAACAGCTTAAACCCTGCTCCTAAGCTTCTAGCCTTGCTACCTTTCCACCTGGTCTCCTGAACACACAGTATGTCCACCTTCCTCCTCTGCATCATGTCAGCCAGCTCTCTACCTTTTCCTGTCATAGCGCCAACATTTAAAGTCCCTACTCTCAGTCCTATACTCATGCCTTTCCTCTTCTCTCTCTGTCTACGGCCACGCCTCCCGCCTCTCCTTCGACCAACAGTAGCCCAGTTTCCACCAGCACCCTGTTGGTTAACAGCACTGATGGCGGTCGTTGTTAACCTGGGCCTCGCCCGATCCGGTATGAAATTCATTTTTATGACTCGCATTGGAAATTTTGGCATATATTTTATGTCGGATGCCCTTCCTGACACAACCCTCTGCAACCCTTTGTTTTTACATGTTTGTCTTTAATATATTAGGTCAAACATACATGTTTGTGGCAGATTATATGAGTTTGGGAGGGGGGTTGGAATGGATTAATTGTTTTCTGTGATTTCTTATAAGAATAAATGTAGGGGGGGTTGAAATGTTTTCTTTTTTCTTCCTATAGGGGGAGTCACAGAAAATAATTGAGAAGCACCGCACAGGGTGTTCTCGGAGCGTGGAGGAATTCACGTGGAAGAATACGAGACTAATCGGCCCGGAAAAGTAATTTTCCCAGCAGAGCTTGTAAATCTTTTCTCGTTGGACAGGGCAGATTTTTGGTGGGATTGAAGCTCGTATCACAGAAAATTTGTTAGAAAAGACGCTTGTAAGTCAAGGTAGGACCTGCTTGGTAATCCAGAACATGGATGACAAAGTTGACAGTTTTGATGAGAAAAACACAAATATACACAATTTGATGGCTAACTGGTTTCTAATAATAGATGAAGATGGAAAAGTCCATGTCCCTCCACCTTGTTGCTCAAACAGTTTGAACAAGGTCAGTAATGATGTCGTAATGTTACAAGATTTGACGTCCTCCTTTTCGAGGTAAATTGATTGCAGCATTAAATGTTTTGTTCCACTGTGAGCATGCAATGAATGTTAACCTCCAGAGAGGGGCACCAGAGATGGAGAGAAATCAAGGAACAAAGCAAGCATACGCACAAAACAGGAGAGGGGATAGAGAGAGAGAGAGAGAGAGAGAGAGAGAGAGAGAGGGAGAGAGATAAAGAGAGTGTGTGTGTGTGTGTGTGTATGTGTGTGTGTGTATGTGTGTGTGCATTGAGATGTGTTGGTCTCCAGGTTCGTGATCTGCAGCACCTGCGGCCCAGAAAAGCAGGTGTTTAAACAAAGCATGTGTACGATCTACAGTGTGATGCCTGCAGCTTTACACTTTACACACGTGCGTGTGTGCAGCTGAAACAGTGCACCCAGCTTATATCCCCACACTACAAAATAACTCAATAACATTGGGGAAAAAGCAATATCCTGAAACCTTGTCTCATTTCATTACAGTAAAAAAACAAAACAAAAACACAATGTCATAAACAAACATAGAATTGAAGTACAACAAAGGGACATAAAATACAGTCACCATGAGTGTAGATTGCTCTGTCACTTCCTAAAAGAAAGTAATTGTCTGGCGTTAAATAAGCAAATATCTAAAGCCTCTGAATGGATTGTCACTGCAGTGATTAGTATTTCTGTATCAACATGTTATTTAACTAGTGCATTATTAAAACCAGGAAGAGTAGTGTTGATCAACAACTTCCCATAAGTAACAGGATGGGAGATTATGTAAATGCTTGGTGAAGTTGAATAGTAAAAACTGTATCATAGTCCTCACGGCTATGTTTAATAGTGAAAGTAAGAACATTTCCACACATACAGTGTGATCACACCATGAAGGATTGGGACTAAAAAGCTTTGTGTTTGAGCAAAACCACTCTAGCTTCAGTTTACTAAGGAGTACAAAGATCAGGCTTTGGAGTGATAGAAAACGGTCATGTGATCTGATGAGTCCAGACTGACTCCATCCACTAGCGATAGGTATGTCAAAGTAAAACAGAAAGTCCATGAAGTGATATACCAATCTATTTATTAGTTAGATATTGTTGTAATGGTTTAGGAAATGAATAACATCTTGCTGGAGTGTTCTGGGCTTATGAAAATAATATTTCTAAAACATAAGGATGATAAAGTGCCCCTCTGATCTGATGTATCCCTGCTATGGCACATGTACCTTGAATGCAATATGCCGGATGAATTCAATGAACTCACCCAAAACTTGACTAGAAAGAAGGCATCTTGTGGCCCCTTCCCAAAAAGCTCTCTGAGGCCTCCTTTCTTCTCAGGGAACTTATCGTAGATCTGGCGAATATCCACTGACTCCAGCAGCGGGTCGGCATATGAGTGGCTTGTCTGGCCAATGTGTACAAACAAATGCTTGTTGTACTGTGAAAGAAAGAACCCACATGAATCCACTGTAGTCAGACTCTCATCAAGCACAATATGACTGTCAGGTATGACAAGAATGACTGCAGTGTCAACATGTTCCATGATTTATGTCTTTATTGCAAGTTATTGATATTGAGCTGGTCAGAAATAATGGCTGTGTGCTTTTTAACATGACAACCCCATTGTGAAAAATGATGTAACACTTTTCTGTAATACATACACACATGCATTCATTGCATTTGCTGCAATACATACATTCATTCATTTTCTCAATCGTTTAAATCCTAATTAGGGTGATAGGGAGGCTGGTGACCACCTCAGCTCACCTCAGAACACTGTGCGAGGGCAGAGTATAGCCTGGACAGCTCACTTGGCCATCACAGGGCAGAAACACACTGACGGCAATGTAGCTTCTCTTGATGAAATTGAGAAGAACAATGGTTCTTTTACAGCCTCTCACCATAGACAGTGAGACACATGGCTGGCCTTTGATAGCTTAGTTAGCTGCACTGGTGGCCCAGTGGAAGGGTGCTGCATTACTGACCTAAGGTCGAGGGTTCAAGCCCCACAATTAATGGGTTCTCGCTACACTACACCAGAACAAAGGGTGTTATCATTATCATGTTTAAAAAAAAAATGAAAATAAACAATAAAAATCTAATTTTAGGTTGTTTCTCTTGTGTTTCCATGTAATATATACGAAAACTTCATGCATTTAAAAAACACAGCAGTTATGTTCCGCTTGCTGCACGCACTCACCTGGCCTGCATTTGTCACAGGTAATATAACAAATATTTAGTTTCAGTTTTCTTTTCATATTCCTGTGTGGTATATACCAAAACTATATTGCTTCACAGGTTTGGTGGAAGTTGGTGGATATCTACCTTGAATTTGGTGAATAAATGATTTTTTTTTTTCTATAATTCTGACCTGATTAGAGACAGATGACATGGTTAAAAAAGTAATAAAAATACTTAAAACAGAAAAATAAAGTGAATAAATCAATGAATTTTTAAAAGAAAGGTTATTTTCCATGTTTTTTTATATATACTTTTTGCAAATATGAAAACTAAAACATTCATTTTTTTAAGTTTAATTTTTCCACTTTGAAAAAGACCAAGGTAATCTGTTTTACCAATGCTGAAATTACTGTGTTGTGAGATTTAATGTTGTCCAAAGACCATATTTCAAACTGCAGTATGAAGTAATTATCTACAGTGCTATATTTTTCCCTCAATCCCATATTCAGATAAAATGATTCTGAAGACAGCGATTATGCATCAGCTTTGATTCCATGTACTTACTCTGAAATTGTATTGTTATTATGTGACAACTGAATTGTGAATACAAATCATTTTTATTTTTCTTCTACGCATGCTAGATGAATAGGTGCTGTCTCACAAGATCAGAGGGAAAGAACGTGGTCATAGACACGCTGCCAAAGTGACAGATCACTTCGGTCTACTGTGGCTGAAGGATTGGAATAAACTGCACCCACAACACAGAAACACTAAGAAAGCTTGTTGATACACTACACAATCTTGTCTCCAGCCCGAACATCAGGAGTGTCGGTTCCTTGAGGAGGGAAATTAATAGTACTTCAGGATTATCTTAAAACAGCAGAATTTAACTATGAGGAAGTTAGTATATTACTCAAGGTTTGTTTGTCTGATCAAAATTACTCAAAATGTTCTGTGAGAAGTTTCATGAAATTTTCGCCAGAAACAGGCTTCGAACAAGAAGATAATGTGAGAGCTGATTCAGATCAAATTCTGGATCGAGAATTTTTAAAGGATTGTGTAAGATTATTTTTGGTTCATTTCATGGAGCGTCATGGAGGTGTGTACTCTCTGAACACTCTATCAAAACAGTTTCAACACAGGCTTCAGGTACAAGTTCAATATCATACTTAAAAAAGAGTGGAAAACCATTGCTGTCTGTTTTTTCAAATATTGTGAAATAAACCCCAGCAGAGGGATTAGTATCCTGACACACAACGGAGGGGTTTTGCATCCCCATGAAGGAGCTTATTTTGTAATAACCACTAGACTGTTGTACATGATTCCATATTGCAAATTTGGGGCAGCCATAGCCCAATGGTTAGTGAAGCAGCTTTGGGACCGAAAGGTCACGGTTCAATTCCTGAAAAATGTGGGAAAATGTATGGCGGTGTGTGTGCAGAGCCATTAATACTGTATAGCAAAAAAAAACGTATAAAAAGCTGTTGGGAGAACGTACAGAGTCTGGGTCTCTCTCCTGCTCAAGGAATGAAGAGAACTCAATAAGTCGCAGTTTGCTAGTGCCAATGGAACGTCCTTGCCATGCAGGAGGAGAGGCTGCAGGGGCCCTGGGAGGTTCATAACCTGTAACACACAAGCGTTAGACTGAAATCTGTGACATAAACTACAAACTGATTTATGGTGTAATGATGTATTCTGATGTTTTATAGCATACCTGACAGTGCTGTGGCAGCCTGTATGGGGTAGACCTGCTGTGAAAACGGCTTAATGCTGAAGAAATAGATGGCAATGCAGTCAGGACATCTTCACTTTGGACTAAATTACACTCTAAATCAGGAGTCTCAGTGCTATTCCAATCATAAGTCTTTGTCTTGGAAAGAGAATCTCCTAAATAGCAACACTCTTGAACAATGGGATTTAAAACCAAGAGTAAATAACATTACAGACCACAATGCCATTGAATTGTCAATCCTGATTGGTCAGAATTAGTGTTTCTTAATTTTGTTGGAGGTTTTATAATTATACATCAGCTTGGAAACAAATCTACGACAAATGTATTGCATGCTATAAGTGGAACACCTCCATGTCCACCAGAGGCTCAATGTATGTAATTACCTTAAACAATTTGCATAAATATTTGAGAAGGTTTAAATTACTTCTAAGGTCAGAGGTAGTTTGGCATTCATAAGCAGTTCAGAGCCCCGGTCAGAAAGATAAACACCGTAAATGACTATTCTGATTTTAAAAGACACAAGATGTGTTGCAAGTTAAGAATTAACAGCTTTACTCACTCTTGTGAGGATCCAGGATGGCCTGTGGGCAGCTGCCAAAACTATAACCGGAACAAACAGAAAAACAGCCTCTCTAAACAAAGCAGCAAAACGAAACCTGGCTACCCTTTCAAAGCAGACGTGCCGTTATTTATCATGTGGATTCTCAGTGGAAGAACAGAGCTGGTGCTGCTGGGCTTCTGGGCAGAACTTTAAACAAAATACTGCAGTGTGCTTCAACCTAATCTCTATTTGCTGCATCTGGAGTGTATATGTGATTAACATAGACATGAAATTTATCATGATTCTCTATAGTATGTACCCCAAAGGCATTTTTTTAAATATATAATAAGCTGTCATATGACAGTTAATCAGAAAAAGCGTGTGTGTGTGGGGGGGGGGGGGGGGGGGGGGGGACGACACAAAGAAAATGATCCTTAGTTATTGATACCATTATTGGTACAATACAGTACTTTAAACATCTTCATTATGAAACTGTTTAATAGCCAAATTTACTTTTTCATACAGTAATTAAATTAAAAAAGAAAAAAGTTAAAATATTTATTCCCACCCCGGGGAAGCTAACTGGTTGTCAAAGACTGGCAATGTCTTGCACTGTCTGTATGAAAGGATTGTCTTTAATTTTTTTTAAACGATCTGTATTCATTCATTCATGTTCTGAACCACTTAATCTTAATTAGGTACACGGGGAGGCTGGCGTCCATTTCAGCTGACTCTGGGCAAGGAAACAGTACACCCGGGACAGCATCAGGCCATTGCAGGGCAGAAACAAACTGATGGCTTTATAGCTACTCTTAACGAAAGTCAGCAATGGTTCTTTTACATCTTTCTCACCATAGACAATGAGAGACATGGCTGGCCTTTGATTACCCAGTGAGCTGTACTGTAGAGTTATTTTCAGGATGATAATTTTTAAAAATGTAACTCAGTAAAAATGTAAACAGGGGTGTGTGTGTATGTGTGTGTGTGTGTGTGTGTGTGTGTGTGTGTGTGTGTGTGGTGGTGGTGGTGGGGTTGTTTTCCACTTGTCAAATTGGCTGAGTTCGCAGTTCCATTGACTTTCGAAAGTAAATTAGCCATGATTTCCTGAATATTGGTGACATTAACATTAGGTCTGAACTGTTATACAGTTTAAACAATCCCTTTTTATTTTTCAATTCAATTTAGTTCAATAGACAAACTTATTTCCTGAACTAAACATCCACAGGCGGATGAGGAGATTTAGGTGTAAACGTCCGCTTGACACAGTTGCGTATCAAATTATTTTTCTCTCATATGATTATTTTTAAAAATAGAGAGTATGAGTTTTCTTTTTATGTGAAAGTGACATTACAGACACTCCCTGACTTACTGACATCCATTTAACGTTTTTTCGACTTAACGTTGTTTTGTTTTTTGTTTTTTAAAGTCAAATTTTGAGTTTAGACGTACCTACATAGTACGCTGACATAATGATGCAATGACGCTGCATCCATTGTTTACAAACTACAAACTGAACGTGTCCTTCTTTCCCAGTTCAGTTATATGTATATCATTATATATATATATATATATATATATATATATATATATATATATATATATATATATATATATATATATATATATATATAAAAGAAGCTATATCTCAGTTATATAGCGTTTTACCCTTGTGTTAAGACGTCACTGTGATCTTTGTGTTTACACTGTTTTGCGGACTTTTGGAACCCTAATCAAATATGGTTGGTCAGAAGTGTAAACCTACTAGCATGGGTGCAAGTCTCAAACACAGATGACTTAACTATCTGCTCAGATCGGCACAATCTAATGCATACTCAGTTAAGCAAAGAGAGTTGTAAAATGAATGAAAACAGAAATTACAGAACAATTACAGATATTTATTATCTTTAAGCAGAATCCTAAGAGTGTATACTTATTTTTATATTAATACACATTAGGATTTGTACTTGTTCTTTGTATGCATCTCTTGAATAAAGTTTACTTACTTACTTACATACACAAAAGAAAGAACTCTCCACTTTGGATTCACATCAGTGCAGGCTGTGTTCTAAACGAGTTCAACGGCACCCTTGTGCACTTGAAAGACCGGAAGTCTGTATAACCCCACAGCAAGTACACTACTTTCGGTATTGAGCGCTTCACATATTGTAAGCGTTGATTGGCTGTTTTAAGCTTCATGTAAAGTGCCTCGGTATAAATAAGTGACTTATTTGAAATTAATGTCGATATTATTTGATATATTTGATATTATTTTACAATGTTATGTTTATAATAATTGATTTAGGGGTGTTTTATGAGATATAGTAATGGTATTTATGGATGTATAGTGCAGTATGAGCATCATACGTCACACATCATACGTCATTGGAACAACTTACGTTCACTTTCAACAGGCAGCCATCCGGAACCAATCAAAAACGTAAATCTGGGAGCGTCTGTATTCTGCATTTATTTAGCCATTCTATAACCCGAATGAAAACTTTAAGCCGGTATTTTAACCACTTCCAGCAGAGTGATGGGCATAATTTTCATATGTAAATTCAGCAGAAGAAGCGATCCAGCAGTCTGTTGTCAGTGTTCCAGAGTGATTCCGATCAATGGGAAACTGCGCGAACCATCAGAAACCATCACGCTTTTCAAGTCTTCGTTCAGTAATTGGGCCGATGTGATGTCAGAAGGCGGGTACAACCTGTTTTTTAATTGATTAAATATCCCAGTTGTACACATAAAGCAGTACGCAGGGATCCCAGTGAGGTTTAGAAAAAATAGAAGCAACTGGTTTGGAAATAGACAAAATAAAACATTTCAGCTGGGGTTCAAGGGGGCCGCAGAGCCCGTTGTGTGGTACAGGGCAGAGGATGCCATGTAAAAAAAAAAAATCATGCAAACAAGTTGATCATTGTTTTGTAACATGCATAAAACACTAACCAAAACCGCTTAAATAATATAAAAATACTAAAAGGTTATTTCAGTGGAAATAAACACACATAATTCAAGTAGCATAGCCCTATAGCTCGCATGACATATACGTGAGGCGCTCCACTGAAAGTAGGCGCTTTTGAGATATGGCCAGAAAAGTAAAAATGGTCCATTTTTATCGAAATTCGGATTTTTGCATAAACTATTAAAACAAGTATTCAACTATCACTTATTCACGTGAAATCGACTAAAACTCACTAAAAATGTCTTTTTTCCCCATTTTTCTGGTGAGTACCCTCATAAAACTGGATAAAAACAGTAGCAATGGCCGTGAAGTAGTCTTTCCATTTTGGATATTGTTGATATTAAAATGAGCTTCCATGCTGTTTCAGCAAATAAAATAAAGGTTATGAAGACAATATGCTTGTAAACAAAGCAGGCTAGTTGCTAAGGAAGATCTGAAACGAGCACACTGATTGGTCAGCTCAGGCTTGCACATGCGCAGTGCCCGTTGCACGTTAACTTCCGGTGTTAATTCCTGGTGTTAACTGCATGCTGAATTTATCTTCGACTTTCTCTTCAATAACAGTCATTAAGTTTATTTATAAGATTGTGAACACATAATGTCTGGAAAAGGAGAGTGAACTGTCATCTGTGATGTCTAGCAGCATTAGTCTGTCTGCCTGTCTTCCCTTTCGGCTTTTTCCCTTTTACTCGTATAGATGTTAAAATTGACGTGAGAATTGGGCTTTGAAGATGCCGGAATGCTTGACGTTCTTGAAGATTATTTCACTGGTGAGTATTTTTCTCTACATGCAAAATTTGGTTATGGAATTTTTTTTGATTATTTGATTTGTGTGCAATCTTGTCTGGGCTGGACATGCTGGATCATGGGTTGTTTAGTTTTGTACGAAAATTGGTAAACACCTGAAAAATACTTAAATGTTTCAATCCTTTTACAGATGAACAAGCTGATGATGATGATGCCAGCTGAGTTGATGAAGATTTTGATGTTGATGAAGAGGCATCTGTTAATAAAAGTGTGCATGAGCCAGTTTGTTGTGTTTGTGATGATGATGTGATGCTTTCTGCTGCGCAGGATATAGATTAAGATGATAATGCTGAGGGCAGAGTTGATGAAGCTTAGTTGTATAAAGAGATCAGAGAGCTTTATTACATAGTTTTCTTATATATAGTTTTCTTAATTTGCGTGTGATTGTTTGACCCTGACAGTGTTTTTTTCCCCAATCAGTATCATTTGAAGGCATTTGAACCTTTATATAATGGTCAAAAAGATACATACTGATCTTATTGGAATAAACAGAAATGAAAAAAAAAAGTATTTTTTGTTCATTTTTGGGGGTTACCCCAGTGACTGATGGGTTTAAAAAGGGCCTGTCAGATTAAAATGAGGATGATTTCTCTTATCATGTCTTCCTAAAACTTTTCATAGACATGTTTTCTAAAAGTCTATATGGCTGAGGTGCATAAAAATGTTTGGTTGCTAAGGACTAATGATCTTGGAAGAAGGGCAATTTTTGTGCTCATTTTTCTCGAAAACATCTTGTGAAATTTTAGTTGAATGCTGACACAATAAATGGCATTGCTCGGTCAGTTTTCAAGGTATTGACAAACTTTTTGCTGCATTTTGCAGCTTTTGGCCCACTCTATCTGACTGTGTAAAAAGCTCATTTTTGGATGCAAGAGCCAACTTTCGGTGGAGTGGATCACAATTATGAAATAATTATGAACTAATTTGTAGAATGATCACATAACATGACATATCACAACAAACATTTGTGTTCAACTAGTGAGCATACCTGCTACAAGTTAGTATGTTCATAGTATAACACTATAATTCAAAATGTCACAACATTTACTGTGCATTATTAAACAGTCTTACACTATAGTTATTGTATAAATTTATAAAAATAGTGGAATTCAGCTAAATAGGAGAGTAAAAATAGCAGAAGTCCAGGATCCCTGGCAGTATGTGGAAAACTTCGTTAAACACTTAACTTTTGCTTTTACACAAAAATAAATTTAATATTACAATTACTGTGTTTACAACAGCTTAATGAAAAAGCTCTCCGCGATGGCAACCTTTGAAGTAGGGTGGCCCATGAGAAAGTGGTAATTTTCGAACCTAGTCACAACTGATCTCCACCAGCCTACATTTGTTCAACCTAATGCAAGTTAAATCTGGAGCAAATTTAAGGCACATTGAAGCAAGTTTAGAGGTCACTCAAGGTCCTGCAATTCTGCAGCACTGCTATAGTGCACGAATGCCTACGTAATGGAGCTTGTATCTTCTTGGAACAGGATCTTTTGCTATGTATTTTGTACTGGCTAGTGTTTCTTGTGGTGAATAAACATGAAATACGCCTCCTGGATGGTGGAGAGGCAGTAAATATTTCCTTTTTGAAGCACCTGGAGCATTCTACCAAGCCCGATAAATGGCAAAAGCCACCTACAGCCTCAAGATGATCTTGTTTTTGCAGCAGTTCACTCTAACAGCAAATGAAATGGACAGTATGAAAGAACTGGCAATTTTGTAAGCCTAATATACAAACCGTATTCCAAAAAAGTCTCCTTACACTACACAGATCATGAATAAAAACTGAATTCAATGATGTGGAAGTGCCACTAACTGTTCAACTGTCTTGGGCCTTCTTTGTTGCACCTTCCTCTTTATGATGCGCCAAATGTTCTCTACAGGTGAAATATCTGGCCATTTCAGTACCCGGATTCTTTTCCTATGCAGCCATGATGTTGTAATTAATGCTGCATGTGGTCTGGCATCATGTTGAAAAATGCAAGGTCTTGTCTGAAAAAGACGAGGTCTGGATGGGAGCAGATGTTGTTCTAGAACCTGAATAACTTTCTGCATTGACAGTGCCTTTCCAGATGTGCAATCTACCCATGCCACACGCACTCATGCAACCCCATACCATCACAAATGCAGGCTTCTGAACTGAGTGCTGATAACAACTTGGCTTTTCCTTGTCCTCTTTAGTCCAGATGACATGGCATCCCAGTTTTCCATAAACAACTTTGACTCGTGATTCGTCTGACCATAGAACTGTTTTCCACTTTTCCACACTCCATTTTAAATGACCACTGGCCCAGAGAAAATACCTGCGCTTCTGGGTCTTGTTTAGAAATGGCTTCTTTGTACTGTCAAGTTTTAGCTGGCAACGGAGGATAGCACGGTGGATTGTGGCACCAAATGATAAAGGCACCACTGAATGATGTGCAGCTTCTTGAAACAATTGAGAACTACCCAAACAGAACAGTTTTGGGCTGTCAGTGCATTTATTGTCAGGGCTGTGACCATTGCATTTAGAAGGCATCTCTGATATTTTTCGAAAATTCTTTTTGGCCTCTCATTCTTTGATACCAGGCATTTACATTTACATTTACATTAATGTGTAAAAAATGGTGGTAGCAAGCCTTAAACTTCCCCCTTCCAATGAATCAAAGAGACGTCTTGATAGGCCACTAGAGCCACTGCCCCCACTGGCCTTTCTAGTTGCATTACAAAGAGAACTGCTGTAATCTTTCATGTTTTGTACACGAAAGGCAGGATGAGCGCACAAAGTTTCTTGGCAAAAGACCGCTTGGAATGGTATGATGATGAGTACTACCAGAAACTTTACAAAGTTTAAAAAACTTACCGTATTCGACGTAATAAGCGCCCTGCTCCAAGAAGGCCCCCCCCCAGACTCACACAATGTTTTTGCTCTTACATCTAATAACCACCAATGTGTACTGGGAGCAAAATAGTAGATCAAACTTACCAATTTTATTCAACCAGTCCATGTAACCGTAAAATGAGGCCTTCACCGCCTGTAAAAGTGAGTTTACATGGTATTTCAAGACCCCCTGCCACTATGGAATGTCTATAATGTTAATCAGTAACAACACATTTGTTTGTTCCGCTGTGCTTTAAAAAACAGGAAAATATTTTGCTGTGTTCTCTTGGTAAATGTCCAATAACTTCTTCTTCTTCTTCTTCTTTTCCTTTCGGCTTTTCCCTTCAGGGGTCGTCACAGCGAATCATCTGCCTCCATCTCACCCTATCCTTTGCATCTTCTTCTCTTACACCAACGACCTTCATGTCCTCCTTCACCACATCCATGAATCGTCTCTTTGGTCTTCCTCTAGGCCTTTTGCCTGGTAGTTCCAGCCTCAGCATCCTATTACCAATATACTCACTATCCCTCCTCTGTACATGTCCAAACCATCTCAATCTAGCCTCTCTGACTTTGTCTCCAAAACGTCTTACATGTGCTGTCCCTCTGATGTGCTCATTCCTAATCCTATCTATCCTCGTTACTCCCAAAGAGAACCTCAACATTTTCATCTCTGCTACCTCCAACTCTGCCTCCTGTCTTTTCAGGGCCACTGTTTCTAACCCATACAACATCGTTGGCCTCAACACCGTCTTGTACACTTTTCCTTTCATTCTTGCCGATACCCTCCTATCACACATCACACTGGACACTTTTCTCCAACCATTCCAACCTGCCTGCACACGCTTCTTGACCTCTTTTCCACACTCTCCATTGCTCTGGATTGTTGAGCCTAAGTACTTAAAATCCTCCACCTTCCTTATCTCTGCTCCCTGTAATTTCACCGTTCCTCTTTGGTCCTTGTCATTCATGCACATGCATTCTGTCTTACTGAGGCTAATCTTCATTCCCCTCCTTTCCAGGGCATACCACCACCTCTCTAGATTTTCCTGCACTTGTTCTCTGCTCTCACTACAGATCACAATGTCATCTGCAAACATCATAGTCCATGGGGAATCTTGTCTAACCTCGTCTGTCAGCCTGTCCATCACCATAGCAAACAAGAAGGGGCTGAGAGCCGACCCTTGATGCAGTCCCACCTCCACCTTGAACTCTTCTGTCACACCGACATCACACCTCACCACTGTCTTACATCTCTCATACATGTCCTGCACCACTCTAACATACTTCTCTGCCACTCCAGACTTCCTCATGCAATACCACAGTTCTTCTCTCGGCACCCTGTCATATGCTTTCTCCAGATCCACAAAGGCACAATGCAGCTCCCTCTGACCTTCTCTGTACTTCTCCATTAACATCCTCAAGGCAAACACTGCATCTGTGGTGCTCTTTCTTGGCATGAAACCAAACTGTTGTTCACAAATGCTGACTTCTGCCCTTAGTCTAGCTTCCACTATTCTTTCCCATAACTTCATCGTATGGCTCATCAACTTTATCCCTCTGTAGTTGCCACAACTCTGCATGTCTCCCTTGTTCTTAAAAATGGGCACCAGCACACTTCTCCTCCATTCCTCTGGCATCCTCTCACTCTCTAAGACCTTGTTAAATGTTCTTGTCAGAAAATCTACTGCTACCTCTCCTAGACACTTCCATACCTCCACCGGTATGTCATCAGGACCAACTGCCTTTCCATTCTTCATCCTCTTCAATGCCCTCCTCACTTCACCCTTACTAATCTTTGCTACTTCCTGGTCCTCAACAGTCACCTCTTCTACTCTTTTTCTCTCTCATTTTCCTCATTCATCAGCTCTTCAAAGTACTCTTTCCATCTTCCCAGCACACTTCTGTCATCAGTCAATACATTTCCCTCTCTGTCCTTTATCAATCTAACTTGCTGCACGTCCTTCCCATCTCTATTTCTCTGCTGTGCCAACCTATATAAATCATTTTCTCCCTCCTTACTTTCCAACCGAGCATACAAGTCATCAAACGCGCTCTGTTTGGCCTTTGACACTGCTACCTTTGCCTTACGCTGTGTCTCCCTGTACTCCTGTTTACTCTCTTCGGTTTTCTCAATGTCCCACTTCTTCTTAGCTAATCTCTTCCTTTGTACACACTCCTGCACTTCCTCATTCCACCACCAAGTCTCCTTATCTACTTTCCTTCCAGATGACACACCAAGTATTCTCCTACCTGTCTCCCTGATCACATTAGCTGTAGTTGTCCAGTCATCTGGAAGCACTTCCTGACCACCCAAAGCCTGTTTCAACTCCTCCTTGAAGACAACCTGACACTCTTCCTTTTCAACTTCCACCACTTTGTCTTCTGCTCTGCCTTTGCCTTCTTCACCTTCCTCACCATCAGCATCATCCTGCACACCACCATCCTATGCTGTTTGGCAACACTCTCACCCACTACTACTTTGCAGTCACTGACTTCCTTTAAATTACATCGCCTGCACAAGATGTAGTCTACCTGTGTGCTCCTACCTCCACTTTTATAAGTCACCCTATGCTCCTCTCTCTTCTGGAAGAAAGTATTCACCACAGCCATTTCCATCCTTTTTGCAAAATCTACCAACATCTGTCCTTCTGCGTTCCTGTCCTGGATACCAAACCTACCCATCACTTCCTCGTCCCCTCTGTTTCCTGCACCAACATGTCCATTGAAGTCTGCCCCAATGACCACTCTTTCACCTCTGGGGGTATTCTGCATCACTTCATCTAACTCCCTCCAGAATCTCTCCTTCTCTTCTCACTCACATCCTGTCTGTGGGGCATAAGCACTAACAACATTGACCATCACACCTTTAATTTCTAACTTGAGACTCATCACTCTGTCTGACACTCTTTTCACTTCTCGAACATTCCTGGCAAACTCCTCCTTCAAGATGACTCCGACTCCATTTCTCTTCCCATCCACACCGTAATAAAACAGCTTAAACCCTGCTCCTATGCTTCTAGCCTTGCGACCTTTCCACCTGGTCTCCTGAACACACAGTATGTCCACCTTCCTCCTCTGCATCATGTCAGCCAGCTCTCTACCTTTTCCTGTCACAGTTCCAACTATGTCCAAAATGTCCAATAACTGATGAACCATTAAAAACTGTTACAGCAAAACTATCGGATGCTCTGAATGAATGGAGTGATGAGCCAGATTTGGACCTATCAGAAACTGATGAGCATTTTTCACCCGATTCTCCTGCTCACTAACTTCATCAATTTAAAAATGTTCCTGGCTTTTGTTTATGTTCGTGTTGATTGGTTCAACTTGGCATGTACTAAACTTGACATTCGTGTTAATTGGTTCAACGTGCCATGTGCTAAAGTTGACATTCGTGTTGATTGGCTCATTTTACGAGGGGAAAATGTTTAAAGGAAAAAGCACCGGAAGGGAAAAGTAAGGGAAGGGAAAAGTCTTTTTTTTTTATTATTTAATTTATGCTGTTTTCTGTTTATTTTCAGCTTTCATGTAAGTAGTTTGGTTGATTCCACAAAATGAATAACACAAATACCAGGAAAACGCTTTTATTGTTCTGTTATTATTCATGTTTTCCAACTAGATGGTAATAAGTACTTACTGTTCCACTTCGCTGGTAACCATTTTAATAAGCGCCCACCCACTTCAATTTTTTTAAGCGCCCTGGGCGCTTATCACGTTGAATACGATACTACATTTTAAATTTCATATTAAAAGTTTCAAATACATGTAATTAGCTAATTATAATATTGTTTTCATCTTTAATTATAGTGTATAATGTTAATAAACCAAAATGTTTTTCAAATGGAGCTTTTACATATTTGTGACACACATAAAAATAGGGTTTTCTTGAGCGACATGCAATTACGCATAAAAAGACCTAACATTTTACACAAATGTTAGCAGGCACATATATGATAAAATGAAAGTTGTGGAGGGCAAGTTTCTGAAAACATAATTTTTGGACCACCCTACCCTTGGAGTAACTATTTGTAAATAAAAAAAGGAAAAGAAATCGTTTTACTCTGTGTTAAAATATGTAATTATATATATATATAATATTCAAATCTGTCTAATCCAGTGGTTCCCAACCTTTTTTTTTTTTTTTTTTTACTCCTACACCCCTAAAAAAATTTTTTGCTCAGACCTAGCACCACCTACATTTTATACTTTGTTCAAGGATAACGGATGTAGAACGAAACTAAATTTTATCAAAAGAAGATATTTATTTCAAAAGTTACAGCCCTGCTTCTCACACCCCCTGAAATGATGTCTCGCACCCCTAGTTGGAAACCCCTGGTCTAATCCGAGTTGATGAATTAGTCATTTAATTGCTCAACTCTTTAGACTACTTTATTTATTTTACTTGAAAAGAGCCTAAAAAATAAAAAAAATTCGCAACTTTGTCAATGACCCAAAGACAAATCACAAATTACCATTGTTCCCAATAACTAATAAATAATCACCACTCTTTCCAATAACTATTCACCATTGTCCCCTACAACTAATCACAGACCACCACTGTTACCAATTACCAGTAAATAACCACAACTGTTCCTCATAACTAATCATTCCGGTTCCCGACAACTAATAATTACTTTTCCCAATAACTAATCACAGTTACTCCCAACTAATCACCACTGTTCCCAATAACTAATGAATGTCCCCACCATTCAACAGTTAATTACCGACCACCATTGTTCTCAACAACTTACTGCCACTTTTCTCAGCAACAAATCTCCATTGTTTCAATTAACTTATTACTGAAACCGTTTAAAAAAAAAGCACTTATATTCCATGTTTACAACAACTAACCACCACTTTTCCCAACAACTAATCACAGATCACCAGTGTTCTCAACTATTATTGTTCCCAATACCCAACCACTGACCCTTACTGTTACCAACAATTAATTACTGATTACCACTTTCCACAATAACTAATCACAGATCCTCTGTTCCTAATAACTAATAACCAATGACTTTGTCCTAACAACCAATTAACGATTATCATTGTTCCCTATGACAATTGATCACCATTTCTTATTGAAACAATTCAACAGCTGCTTTTAGAAATAAATTATTAAACATTTCTATCAATTTGTAGTAACCCCACAAACACTACAAAGAGTAGATGAATTTTTGGTTAAAAATGATGGCATATCCTTTCAAGTACTGTCCAGTAACACACCAGTGTAAATGTGGAATAATTCCTTGTCCATTGTGCTAACATTTTATGTTTTATGGGGTGTTCAACATGTTTTCAGTGTCTCTTACCCCTGGCGTTGCAGGGAAGCTGGGCTGCGGGAGACCTGCCAGACCCAGCTTGCTGTGAATAGCTGTGGCTGACACAATCTGAGCAGAAGACATGGCTGCCATACTCTGGAGCGCCTTGTCCTTCACGCTTTGATCCTATAGCAGCACAGGAAAAAGCCTTCAGCCAAAGTGAGTGAGCAGTTGTGTGTGTGTGTATATGTAATGCCATGAGGGATGCAACAGAAACAGCTATCGACAGAACACACACACTGCATGCAGAGACAGAAAAAGGAGCAGGCATGCATTCAATTCACCAGAGGGCCAACTCAGCAAAATTTCATACTCTTCCCAATAACATCTCTGCCCTGGATACAAAAATTAAACCATTGGAGCATTTATAGGAGAAGAAAGAGAGTACTACTTGTGGTAAAAATTCACCGCATTGAGTAATATAAAACAGATCTGTACTGCTGAAACCCTGTATCTTAAACAGGGGGGGACCAGCAGTGATCAGACACAGATATACACCCTAAACCATTATAAATAGAGAAAATTCATCCATTCATGCTGTTCTCTTTATTCAGCGGTAAATGCATGACAGTGGACGTTAAGGCCAGAGGTACTTCAGTCCATTATCAGTGAGACTGAGTGCAGCCTAGTGCGTTATACAGACATTAAAGCAGAGCACAGTCAGCTGGAGCACATCACTGCCATCACGAGAAAACTTCCCAACTCCTTTTATTTATTTTTTTAACAAAGGTATGCCCTATTGACATTTGTTCTCTCAATTCTCAATTCACATCCTGTAGGATGAATTTCCCTTTTCTGTCATTAATATACCTGCCTATCTATCTATCTATCTATCTATCTATCTATCTACCTATCTATCTATATACACACATGCATATACAGGGATCCTTCACTTTCCACGGTTAATTGGGACAGAGGTTGCCGCGATCACCGAATTCCACGAAGTCGGATCACCCCACCAACGTATACGTACATGTATATATGTATATAATATCAATAAATACATATTCAATGCTATAAATGCTCATAATAACAATTAAACTTTAAAAAATAATGCATAAGATGTAAATACAATATAAATACACACACATATAGACGCATGCACGCACTCAGATGCGCACCTCACAAAAATGTAACTAGTTTTGATGGGAGGTTTTGGGTTGATTTTTGGTTTCTGTTTGTTTTGTTTTTTTTGCATTAATGGCCTCATTTTTGTGGCATTTCCCTCAACATTTCCTCCTATTCTTCCTTAATTTCCTTATTTTTTAATTTGACGAATATTAAAAAAAAAAACCACGATGCACTGAAACCGCATGAAATTGAAGTAGCGAGGGATCCCTGTATATCTATCTATCTATCTATCATATAATATATATATATATATATATATATATATATATATATATATATATATATATATATATATACACACACACACACACACACACACACACACACCACACACACATACATCAGGGGCAGTGGTGGTCTAGAGGTATAGGGTGCTGGATCGCTGATCCAAAGGTTGGGGGTTCGGGTCCCACTCTCCACTAAGTTGTAACTGTCCCCCCCAGTGTGGCTAACTGGGTTATCAAAGGTGGGCCATGTCTCTCACTGTCAATGGTGAGAGGCATGTAAAAGAACCATTGCTGACTTTTGTAAAGAGTAGGCTGCAAAGTCGTCAGCGTGTTTCTGTCCCTTGCTAAAAGGGTTGTGACAGGAAGGGCATCCGACGTAAAAACCTCTGCCAAATCAAACATGCGAATCAAGATGATTCGCTGTGGCGACTCCCGAGTAAAAGGAAAAAAGCCGGAAGGAAGACAGACAGACAGATATACACACACACACTGTATTCGACGTAATACCACCCCCCAATGTACCATGTGTACTGGGAGCAAAATCGTAGATCAAACTTACCAATTTCATTTGATCAGACTCTGTAACTGTAAAATGAGGCGTTCACTGCCCGTTAAAGTGTGTTTACACGATATTTTAAGACCCCCTGACACTGAGGAATATCTATAATGTTAATCAGTAACACATTTGATTGTTCCGCCATGCTTTAAAAAAACAGGAAAATATTTTGCTGTTTTCTCTTGGTAAATGTCCAACAACCGATGAACCATTAGAAACTGCTACAGCAAAATTATCGGATGCTCAGAATGAATAGAGTGATGAGCCTGATATGGACCTATCAGAAAGAGGTGAGTATTTTTCACCCGATTCTCCTGCTCACTTCTCCTTTTGGCTTTTCCATTTTTTTCAGGGGTCGCCACAGCACATCAGGCGATTCACATATTTGATTTGGCATAGGATTTACGTTGGATGTCTTTCCTGACACAACCCTTTAGCAAGGGGCAGAAACACGCTGGTGGCTGCAATGCCATCAGCGTGTTTCTGCCCCTTGCTAAAGGGTTGTGTCAGGAAAGACATCCAACGTAAATCCTACCGCAAGGGGCAGAAACACGCTGATGACTTTGCAGCCTACTCTTTACGAAAGTCAGCAATGGTTCTTTTACATGCCTCTCACCATAGACAGTGAGAGACAGTCTCCTGCTCACTAACTTCATAAATTTAAGGACGTTCCTGAACATCTGCTTTTGTTGATGTTTGTGCTGATTGGTTCAACGTGGCATGTGCTAAAGTTGACATTCGTGTTGATTGGCTCGATTTTACTTCCAGGAAAATGTTTCAGGGAACAGCTGAAAGGAAAAAAAAAAGACCGGGAGCGAAAAGTAACGGTGTTTTTTTTTTTTAATTATTGGTTTCTGTTTATTTTCAGCTTTTATGTAAGTAATTTGGTTTATACCACAGAATGAATAACTCAAATACCAGTAAAACTTATTGTTATGTTATTATTCATGTTTTCCACCTCAATGGTAATAAGTATTGCTGTTCCACACCACTTGTAAACATTTTAATAAGTGCCCACCCACTCCAATTTCTCAAGCATCCTGAGCACTTATCACATCAAATATGTATATATATGTGGTGATCCCTCGCTACTTTGAGCTTTAGTTTCTATGGCTTCAGTGCAGTGCAGATTTTTCAAAAATATTCATTGAAAAATAAAAAAAAATGAGGAAATTAAGAAAAAATAGGGGAAAAGTTAAGGAAAACACTGCAAAACAAGACCAAGTATGCCAAAAAACTCCAAACAAACAAAAACAAATGTCCTCAACAGAACTATTTACATTTTTATGTGAGGTGCACATCTGAGTGTGTGCACGCGTATCTGTGTGCATGTGTGTATTATTAAAATGTGGCTTATTAAAATGGTTACCAGAGGAGTGCAACGGTAAGTGCTTATTACCATCAAGGTGGACAACATGAATAATAACAGAACAATAAAAGCGTTCTACTGGTATTTGTGTTATTCATTTTGTGGAATCAACCAAACCACTTACATGAAAGTTGAAAAGAAACAGAAAACAGCATAATTTAAAAAAAAAAAAAAAAGACCCCTTACCTTTCCCTCCCGGTACTGTTCCTTTAAACATTTTCCCGGAAGTAAAATTGAGCCAATCAACACGAATGTCAACTTTAGCACATGGCACGTTGAACCAACCAACACGAACATCAACAAAAGCACATCACCAGGAACGCCCTAACAGAAGTACAGAGAAAGTCAGACGGAGCTGCATTGTGCCTTTGTGGATCTGGAGAAAGCATATGATAGGGTGCCGAGAGAAGAACTGTGGTATTGCATGAGGAAGTCTGGAGTGGCAAAGTAGTATGTCAAAGTGGTGCAGGACATGTATGAGAGATGTACGACAGTGGTGAGGTGTGCTGTCGGCATGACAGAAGAGTTCAAAGTGGAGGTGGGACTGCATCAGGGGTCAGCTCTGAGCCCCTTGTTTGCTATGGTGATGGACAGCCTGACAGATGAGGTTAGACAAGAATCCCCATGGACTATGATGTTTGCAGATGACATTGTGATCTGTAGTGCAGGAAAATCTAGAGAGGTGGACGTATGCCCTGGAAAGGAGAGGAATGAAGATTAGCCCCAGTAACAGAGAATACATGTGTGTGAACAAGAAAGACCCAAGAGGAATGGTGAGGTTACAGGGAGCAGAAATAAGAAAGGTGGAGGATTTTAAGTACTTGAGCTCAACAAGCAATGGAGTATGGAAAAGAGGTGAAGAAGCGTGTGCAGACAGATTGGAATGGATAGGATGGTCTCAGCAAGAATGAAAGAAGTGTACAAGATGGTGATGAGGCCAGCAATGTTGTATGGTTTAGAACAGGGGTGTCAAACTCGTGCCACAAAGGGCCATGTGGCTGCAGGTTTTTGTTTCAACCAAGCATCAGCACACCTGACTTGGCTCATTCAAACAACTGATAAGTGTCTTCAGGCGTTTGATTGGTCAGTCTCTGGACAGAGCACATAGATTGACCAATCAACTGCCTGAAGACTCTTATCAGTTGTTTGAATGAGCCAGACTGACCAATCAAATGCCTGAAGACTCTTATCAGTTGTTTGAATGAGCCAAGTCAGGTGTGCTGCTTGGTTGAAACAAAAACCTGCAGCCACATTGCCCTTTGTGGCACGAGTTTGACACCCCTGGTTTAGAAACAGTGGCACTGAGGAAAAGACAGGAGGCAGAGCTGGAGGTAGCAGAGATGAAAATGTTAAGCTTCTCTTTGGGAGTAACGAAGATGGATAGGATCAGGAATGAGTTCATCAGAGGGACAGCACATGTAAGACGTTTTGGAGACAAAGTCAGAGAGGCTAGATTGAGATGGTTGGGACATGTACAGAGAAGGGATAGTGAATGCTGAGGTTGAAACTGCCAGGCAGAAGAGAAGATTTATGGATGTGGTGAAGAAAGACATGAAGGTAGTTAGTGTAAGAGAAGAAGATGCACAGGATAGGGTGAAATGGAGACAGATGATTTGCTGTGGCGACCCCTGAAGGGAGCAGGTCAAGTCAGGTATGAGGGCATGTGCCGGGACGGCATTTCGCTGTGTCCACCAGCCGCCTCCACTCATCCGGCCGTCTCCTGGCGATCGACGAGGCCTGCGCAGGGCCCATACCCCCCGACAGGGCAGCTCTCAGCTACGACGACCACGTCGCACGCGGTCGTCCCTGCGATCGGCTCCAGCCCCTAGGATCCTGAACGGACAGGATCCAGTGTGCTGGGTCCGAAGGCGGGAAACGCGCCAAGTGCCCATAGTAGCGCAGCTGACGGTCGCGGATCAAGCAGGTTACTCTTACCATCCCCGCATCCCCGAACACCTTCTGGTTGGTAACAAAGTCCCACCAGCGGTATCCGAAGATGCGGCGAAAGGAAGTCGTAACAAAGGAATCCAGTCGTCGTCCAAGCTCAACCGTGAGCATCCATGTCTCACTTGAGTAGAGCAAGACAGGGAGCACAAGGGGGTGAAAGACTTGGACTTTCGTCCGCCTGCTCAGATACCTTGACCGCCACACGGTCCTGTCCAGTGAGTCCATTGCCCCATAGGCTAGACCAAGTCGACGATTGATCTCGGCCCTGCAATCAGTGGAACGATGGACCACGCTGCCAAGGTAAGTGAAAGACTCCACGATCTCTACTCTTTCACGACCCACAGCGATCAAGTCAACAGCAGCATCCAAGAGGTCGCCGAAAGCCTGGATCTTGGTTTTGATCCAGGAGACTCGCAAACCAAGCGGTTCCGCCTCCTCACCCAACGAAGAGAGGTGGATGTCTCCGTCAGGACATCCACCGTTTCCGCGAAGATCACTGCGTCATCAGCAAAGTCCAGATCAGTAATCCGAACCTCACCAAACGACACACCGCAGGCCGATCCACCTGATACCGCCGCCATGATCCAGTCCATTGTGGTACTGAAGAGAGTGGGGCCAGAACACACCCCTGCCTCACTCCGGTTTTGACCGAAAAGAAGTCAGAGGTGGAGAACCCACACCTCATAGCACTCTCTGTCCCAGAATACAGCGACGATATCAGCTGGATCAAAGCCGACGGGATCCCACGTAGACTAAGTATGCCCCAGAGGGCCTCCCTATCCACTGAGTCGAACGCCTTGCGAAAATCTATATAGGCGGCAAGGAACCCCCTATCAAACTCCCGCAAGCGCTCGGATAGGACGCGGAGCGCCAGGATGCGGTCAACGGTAGACCTCTTTGGTGTGAACCCAGACTGTTCAGGGCGCTGGTGCGCTAGAAGCTGCTGACGGATCCTGTCCAGTAGAATCCGTGCGAAGACCTTGCCCGGAACTGAGAGGAGAGTAACCCCCCGGTAACTGTTGCATTCTCGGGTATCACCCTTCCCCTTCCAGATCGGGACAACAATGCCCCGTTTCCAGTCAGCTGGGATAACACCAGTGCTCCACACGGAACACACAAGAACGAACAGCCACCTGAGGACGGCCTAACCTCCCGCCTTAAGCATTTCCACGTGGATACCACAAACTCCCGCAGATTTGCCATCCGCCAAGCGCCACACCGCCCTCCGAGTTTCCTCAAGAGTTGGCGGGTCGCAGCCTGGGGGAGGGTCGGCAACAAGAGTTTCAGCATCCCCAATGGCCAGGCTCCGGGCGGGAGGGTCAGCACGATACAACTCCTCAAAGTACTCGGCCCAATGAGTCCTCACTTCCGATTCTTCAGTACGGACACTACCGTCTGCAGCCTGAAGGGAGCAGCCGAAAGAAAAAGAAGATAGCCTGGAATGTCCTTAAATTTATGAAGTTAGTGAGCAGGAGAATCGGGTGAAAACTACTCATCATCACTTTCTGATAGGTCCATATCTGGCTCATCACTGCATTCATTCAGAGCAGTCAATAGTTTTGCTGTAGCAGTTTCTAATGGTTCATCGGTTGTTGGACATTTACCAAGCGAACACAGCAAAATATTTTCCTGTCTTTTAAAGCATGGCGGAACAGTCAAATGTGTTGTTACTGATGAACATTATAGACATTCCCCAGTGGCAGGTGGTCTTGAAATACCATGTAAACTCACTTTTACAGGCAGTGAAAGCCTCATTTTACTGTCACATGTCTGTTTTACTGTACAGTCTGATCAAATAAAATTGAGAAGGTTTAATCTATGATTTTGCTCCCAGTACACATGGGCAGTTATTAAACATAAGATCAAAATATTTGGGTGGGAGGCACTTATGAAAAACATTTTCCAAAGTTTTCGTCTCCGGGATACGAAAACAACCTCATCTTACAAAAAGCACCAAATGTGCCATTCAAAATTCAAATGCACCAATGAAAATTTCACACGATACGCGAGTTGCTCTTTCATTGGCTGTCTTCCAACATCCCACCCCACTGCCTCCCATTAGCTAGGACATTACCCATACTTCCTGTTTGTCACACGCGTTAAGGAGAGTTGACTGTTGGCTTGTTTTGAGATTGATCATGCAGCGTTATATTTCGTTATCGCCAAAACTCCTCTACAATCGGGACGATATTGAACCAGAAGGAGACCTTAAAGCGGAAATGCAGTGACGGAGGTGATTATTTTGGCACAATATTAAAACAGAGTGCTCCATGGGAGAAGACCTCCAATCTCGCAAGGAAGCAAGTTAATATTGAATGAGGACCTTTGATCTTTCAAACAGGTACTGTAATTCTGCTTTAAATTAAACATTCAGTCCATTTAAACATTTAAATAGAATTTTTCCGTCAGCTGCGTGTTGCATGTGGGCGGGGCCGAGTTTTGTGTGTGTGTGTGTGTGTGTGTGTGTGTGTGAGAAAGAGAGAGACTGTCAGAAGTCAGTCGAAGATGAAAATAAGGCTTAACTCTAGTTTAGTTTTTTAAGTTGTTTAATTCAGTAAATGTTTAATAAATGTGGCGCATGTGAGCAAAACGCGGCTCATGTGGACCTCCGATCCCTCAAGGAATCAAGTTAAAGTTGAGTTTGGAACTCTGATCTGTCAAGCAGGGGATGCGCTTTGAATTCCACGTCTTAAAATGCTCCGGCGTCCTGCTTGTGGGCGGAGGCCGCAGCACCAAAATAAACATTTAATGTCTATACAATACACATTTAATGTGTACTGTATTGTGTGTGTGTGTGTGTGTGTGAGAGAGAGAGAGAGATGTGTGTGTGTGTGTGTGTGTGTGAGAGAGAGAGAGAGAGATGTGTGTGTGTGTGTGTGTGTGTGTGTGTGTGTGTGTGTGTGTGTGTGTGTGTGTGAGAGAGAGAGAGAGAGAGAGAGAGATGTGTGTGTGTGTAAATTAAAAAAATGTTTAATAATGGTTTATTTAATAAATATGTTAATAAAATGGTTAAATATGTTAATAAAATGTTTAAATGGTTTAATAAATAAATTTATTTTACTTTTAACACATTTCATACAAAATTGGTGTACTTTTATCATTTTTAAAGGGTTTATGGGGCAGTCTTGGGAGCCTGAGAATGAATCAGATGTTTTACATGTGAAATGCGCCCCCTACTTACGAATTTTTTTCGCGTTATGAAAAAGGTGCTGAACTGATTAATTTCATAAGTAGGGGGCAGACTGTGTGTATATTTTATTTATATATATATATATCTCCACACACATACACACACACACACATACACACACAAATACATATACAGTCGGCCCTTTACTTACAAAAACCTCTGAGTACGAAAAATCCAGGTTACAAAAACATTTTTCCTAAATTTTCGTCCTCTTTTTATGAAAACAACCTCTTTTTATGAAAAGCGCCATTCAAAAATTCAAATGCGCCATTCAAAAATTCAAACAATACGCGAGTTGCTCTCTCATTGGCTGTCTCCCAAGATCCCACCCCACTGGCCTCCCATTTGCCAGGAGGGAGCTAAACTGTACCCATACTTCCTGTACCCATACTTCCTGTTTGTCACACACGTGAAGGAGAGTTGAACAGGACTGTTAGCTTGTTTTGAGATTGATCATTGCAGCGTTATATTTCGTTATCCATCATGGACCACAAGAAAGTGATTCCCGGTGACAGAGAAAAGAAGAAGCGGGCTCCGTTATCAATCAATCTGAAGCAGGAGATAATAAATATGAAAGTAGGATGCGGTTGAGCGAAATCGCATAGGAGTATGGCCGAAACCCCTCTACAATTGGGACCATATTGAAGCAGAAGGAGACCTTAATTCCCCTAAATGTACGTTTTAAATACATTACTCACATGCTCTGTCAGCTGCGTGTGGGCGGAGCCCGCATTCGGCAAAACACACCAGAGAGACAGAGAGAGAGTTTTGTGTGTGTGTGTGTGTGTGTGTGTGTGTGTGTGTGTGTGTGTGTGTGTGTGTGTGTGAGAGAGAGAGAGACAGAGAGACAGTGTTGTGTCTGTGTGTATGTGCATTAATAAAAAATGTTTAATAATGGTTTAATTAATAAATATGTTAATAAAATGTTTAAATGGTTTAATAAATAATTTTCTTTTACTTTTAACACATATTTCACACATTATTTCATACAAAATTGGTGTACTTCTATCATTTTTAAAGGGTTTATGGAGTAGTCTTGGGGGCCTTGGCACGAATCACGTGTTTTACATGTAAAATGCGTCTCTTTTTACGAAAACTCCAGGTTCCGAAAAAGGCTCTGGAAAGGACTAATTTCGTAAGTAGAGAGTCAACTGTATATATTATACACTGTCGGGAAATTTTTCTGTGAACATGCTTTTGAACATGTTCAAAAGCATGTTCGCGGAAGATTTTGGCCTGACAGAAGAGGAGGAATACCTTCGGAATCGTACGGAAGGACACAAAATATGACGGAATGACTGAGGAACATTGGAGGATGACTACGGTTTTGCTTCCGCAAGTCTGCCGCGCTACAGTGAAATGGGGGTATTAAACTTAATTACGGTTGTGGGGAGGCTGGTGCCCATTTCAGCCAACTCTGGGTGAAGGTGGGGTACACCCTCCTGGACAGCTCACCAGGCTATTTGCAAATGAGTTAATATCTCTAGTCAAACAATAATCATCACTAGTGGTTGCTTTGCAAACAACTCACATTGCTCTTGCATTCAAAAAATCCAGTAAATAAGCTATGTATGTTCATATTAATAAAAATCAATGCTTCCTTTCTGTCTTGAAGTTTTTTCACAGCAGCAGGAGTGCTCAGAGAGATCTACAGCTCAAGCATGCTGTTCCAACACTGCACATCTGTACACAGCAGGGCCACAGCACCATCCTGTTCACACCTACAAAACTTTACTCAAAGTTTACTTTGGCACCCCAAACAGCAAAGCAGGAGGAGAGTAAGTACTCACCAAACTAGTCATCTGCACAAAAACAGAGACTCCTTTTAATCACACTGATGTCAGGAAGTCAAATGCAAGACTCATTTTCAAAAAAAGGTTAGCGTTCTGATGGTGAACCATAGCAAGGCCACCTTTTAAAAAAATCAGGTTGTACGTCAAGTTTGTACCAGATTTAGTGCATCTATAGTGTGCTTCAGCCTACTGGTTTTCTGAATATGCCATGCTCACACACTTAAAATGATGGAACTGTGGACCATGGGGTGGCCATATGAGGATTTCAGTTAGTTTTTGTCCAGTGCGTTTGGGGGAGAGCTTTGTATCAAAAGTGACTCATTAACTAATTAAGGAAATGGGTTCGACATTCACAAGGATCAGTTCTGATAGTTGTGGAGAATCAAAACACACAGATTAGAGAACACTTTTGTGTTAGCTGTCTTTTCGCAGTAGACCCACCACACATTACATTCACACAATTGTGCACCACCAAGAAATGTCATTCATAAGTGAACATCCAAAACCACTATAAGACCAATACTTTGTCTAAATATTGATCTCGCATCACTTTGGATTCGAACACATAAAATATATATTAAAGCATTGTCAAAAAATGAAGCTCCCCAGTAGTTTGGAGAGGGGCTGTTTATTTTCCATTCAGAATTAATTAACGGAATAGAAAACATAGTTGGCTCATATAGTTACACTTTCATTGAGAATGGATCACCTGATATTGCTGTGGCTAACTGATAGCTCAGCCAGACCTGTCCAGGTTTCCTTCGATTGTTCTGACTGGCTAAACTTATAGTGAGTTTTCATAATGGCTCTCACTGTGAAATCAGTATGAACTCCATGTTATTCTTATGTTCTTTGTAACGTAACTCTCTTCTTTTCTGTTCGGCTTTTTCCCGTTCTCGAGAATCGCCACAGTGAATCATCTGATTCGCACATTTGATTTGGCATGGGTTTTTACGTCGGATGCCCTTCCTGTCACAACACTTTTCGCAAGGGACAGAAACACGCTGACGGCTTTGCAGCCTACTCTTTACGAAAGTCAGCATTGGTTCTTTTCCATGCCTCTCACCATAGACAGTGAGAGACATGGCCCACCTTTAATAACCCAGTTAGCTGCACTGGGGGGACAGTGACAACCTTGTGGGGACTTGAAACACCAACCTTAGGGTCAGTGATCCTGCGCCCTATCCACTAGACCATCACTACCCCCCTTTGTAACATAACTTTGCGCAACAATAAAGAAAGACAGAAAGAAATAAAAATAATGACCTTTGTTCCAGGTGTGCACTAAATCTTTCATTTAGAATAAAGAAGTTATAAAATTCTTCTTTAAAATATTTTAAATTGTTGTCAGAGGAATGTGTTTTGGTTTTCAAAGTAATAACATTATTCAGAAACAAAAAAAATGTCCCAAAGGTTGGTACACATCAAGTTTCTGCCAAAAATGGAACAGCCAATCAGCATAGCAATACATAACAGCCTGTGAGCATCGTGACGCAGTCAGATACAACATGGATGGTGCTCTACTTTAAAATATATATGTTGTAAAATAAAAACAATTGTAGTTCAGTTTTGAAACGCATGAAGTATGACAAAACAAATAAATAAAAATAAGTCAATTTGCATATTAACAATCATTTGGATGATTGGATGTGGTTCCATTCCACATAAATTCATAAGTATGTTTTTTCTTTTAGCAACATTAGTCTTGTAGCACTGACATAAAACCAAAGACACAATCCATCCAAAAAATCCGATCAGCATACCCTTTCCTTCAGCACACAGTTAAGTTCTAGTGCTCGGTATGTGCTAAAAGCATTATTTCTGTCACATTCAGTCAGCAGCTGAGGTCCTGACAGAAGTGAATGGAATTGGTGAACATGTGGCAGGTTAATACAGTAACTACTCAAAAGCTGAATAACTTGTTAGAGGTAGGAGTTCACTGATGGCTTGCAGAAGATGTAATGAAAAGCTGATGGTAAATCACAGTGTTAATCGGGGCCATCTTTTATTTACTTCCCAAACCTCATCAGTTTTGCTTTTGTACATTAAAGCAGTAGTCTGTGTCATATAATAGGGTTTCTTATCCTGTAATTATCTTTAATTCATTAAAAAATATGCAGAACGCTATGCTATATGAATCTGCCTAGTTTTCTTTTTCTTCTGAAATTAGCTCTGTCCCCACATAGCATTTCCTTAGTGTGCAATGCAGGAGGCATAAGTAGCTTTCACAGCATGAGTGAAGGACATACTTGTAGTATAAAAACAACTTCAGTGTTTTCATTATTAAGTGCACTTAATTTTAATAGTAGTGGAAAACTCAAAAAACAAACAGACTTCATTATATCAAGACAATTTACAGTGACAATAAGGCTTTTATCCTGTAAGTAATATTTAAGGTAAAAATAACCCTTGTGCACGTCGAGGGCGTGACAGCTATTTTTCCCCTTAAGAGACGAGAAAGAATTCTCTTAAGCTCAAGAGGTCAAAGTATTACTTGCAATAGTAGTAGTGATAAATGGTAATAGTAGTACAAAAAGTAGTAGTGAAAGCAGCTGTAGTAATAGTAGTAGTAGTAATGAAAGCAGCTGTAGTAATAGTAGTAACTGTAGTAGTAGCAGCAGTAGTAGTAGCAGCAGCAGCAGCAGTAGGTGTAGTACTGACAGTAGTACTAGCTGTAGTAGCAGTAGTAGTGACATTACAACCCAAATTTTGAAAAAGTTGAAAAGCTTAAACTGAGAAATTTTCCAATTTTATGCACAAAATGAATTTATTTCAATTTGTTTCCTGATATACGTCTCAAAATAGTTGGCACGGGGCAACAAATGGCTGAAAAATAAAAAGAAAGTTTAAAAAGATTCAGTTGAGAGAACATCTAGCAGTTAACTAAAATGAATGAATGTCAGGTCTGTAACATGCTAAAATCCAAAAGGGATGTCTTCGAGAGGCAGACTCTCCTAGAAACAAAGATGAACAGGTTCAAAAATCATTGGGGAATACAGTAGGCCCTTGACTATTCGTGGTTTTGCACTCACGCCCCCGCATATTCGCGGATTGCAGAGTAACCGTCACGTGTTTCAAATTCAGCCAATGGCTGTTCTCTCTCCTGATTGGTGAGATGATGTATATGCTCCTTTTTTCTCATTTGGACATAAGTTGTCAATGTGCATTTTTTAGTGTGTTTTAATCACTAGTTAAGCTGTATAATGCCACTCAAATGCCCTCTGGCGAAGCGCTAAAAAAAGGTAATGACGTTGGATGTCTCTTCTGAAGAAATAAGACTTTCTCCTGAAGAAACAACAGTTTCCTCTGAAGTGCCTGAAGAGGAATAATCATTTGAACTGTTGTAAAGCACTGTAGTATTAAAGTCTTTTTCAATTATTATTCCAGTACACTACCGATGTTAATGTTTAGAATGTTTGTGTGTGTGATTTTATGTACTGTGCTGTAGTATGTTATCCTTTTGTTTTGTTTATCCAATTTATTACACATCATGTGCTTTTATGTTATTTTGTTATGGTCCATGTTTTGGGGGGACTTTGATTTTGGCAGCTGGGTTCTTTAACTCTCCCCGTTCCGGCTGAGGGGCGTGGCTGAGCTGCTCCGGCTGATTGCAATAGTTCACACCTGAATTTACTCCTCTCATCTACTCCCAATAAACACAAGCATGTTCACCTCTGCATCAGAGGATTAACTCACATCACGTCCCTGCTTTCCTGTGTTCTCTAACGGTTTTCTCCCTGCTCCGGCTGAAGGGCGTGGCTGAGCTGCTTGGGCTGATTGCACACTTCACACCTGAATTTACTCCTCTCATCTACTCCCTATAAATGCAGCCAGGTTGGCACAAGCCAGTGTCTCTCCCTCACGCTGGTCCCAAGCCAGATAAATGAAGATGGTTGTGTCAGGAAGGGCATCCAATGTAAAACCAATGCCAGACTTGATATGCAAATAACAAATATGTCCATACCAGATTGGTCGAGGCCCAGGTTAACAACGACCGCCACCAGTACTGTTAACCAACAGGGTGCTGGTGGAAATTGGACTACTGTTGGTCAAAGAAGGAGAAACAGGAGGCGTGTCCGTTGGCGGAGAGAGAAGAGGAAAGGCATGAGTCTAGGACTGAGAGTAGGGACTTTAAATGTTGGAACTATGACAGGAAAAGATAGAGAGCTGGCTGACATGATGCAGAGGAGGAAGGTGGATAGACTGTGTGTTCACGAGGCCAGGTGGAAAGGTAGCAAGGCTAGAAGCTTAGGAGCAGGTTTTAAGCTGTTTTATCATGGTGTGGATGGTAAGAGAAATAGAGTAGGAGTCATCTTGAAGGAGGAGTTTGTCAGGAATGTTCTAGAAGTGAAAAGAGTGTCAGACAGAATGATGAGTTTCAAGATTGAACACCCCGCCTTCAGTTTCTATGTTATTAGTGCTTATGCCCCACAGGCAGGATGTGAGCTAGAAGAGAAGGAGAGAGTCTGGAGCGAGTTAGATGAAGTGATGCAGAGTACCCCCAGAGGTGAAAGAGTGGTCATTGGTGCAGACTTCAATGGACATGTTGGTGCAGGCAACAGAGGGGACGAGGAAGTGATGGGCAGGTTTGGTATCCAGGACAGGAACACAGAAGGACAGATTTTGATAGATTTTGCAAAAAGGATGGAAATGGTTGTGGTGAATACTTTCTTCCAGAAGAGACAGGAGCATAGGGTGACTTATAAAAGTGGAGGTAGGAGCACACAGGTAGACTACATCTTGTGTAGACGATGCAATTTGAAGGAAGCCAGTGACTGCAAAGTAGTAGTGGGTGAGAGTGTTGCCAAACAGCATAGGATGGTGGTGTGCAGGATGACCCTGATGTTGAGGAAGGTGAAGAAGGCAAAGGCAGGGCAGAAGACAAAGTGGTGGAAGCTGAAAAAGGAAGACGGTTGTGCTGTCTTCAAGGAGGAGTTGAAACAGGCTTTGGGTGGTCAGGAAGTGCTTCCAGATGACTGGACAACCACAGCAAATGTGATCAGGGAGACAGGAAGGAGCAAACTTGGTGTGTCCTCTAGAAGGAGAGTAGATAAGGAGACTTGGTGCTGGAATGAGGAAGTGTAGGAGTGTGTACAAAAGAAGAGGTTAGTTAAGAAGAAGTGGGACATTGAGAGGACGGAAGAGAGTAAACAGGAGTACAGGGAGACACAGTGTAAGTCGAAGGTAGGCCAAACAGAGGGCGTATGATGACTTGTATGATATACAAGTGGTATGATATACAAGTGTATGGTTATACAGTAAAGAGGGAGAAAATGATTTATACAAGTTGACACAACAGAGAAATAGAGATGAAAAGGATGTGCAGAAAGTTAGAGTGATTAAGGACAGAGAGGGAAATGTATTGACTTAAGACAGAAGTGTGCTGGGAAGATGGAAAGAGTACTTTGAAGAGCTGATAAATGAGAAAAATGAGAGAGAGAGAAAAAAAAAGAGTAGAAGAGGTGACTGTTGAGGAGCAGGAAGTAGTAAAGATTAGTAAGAGCGCAGTGAGGAGGGCACTGAAGAGGATGAAGAGTGGAAAGGCAGTTGGTCCTGATGATATACCTGTGGAGGTATGGAAGTTTCTAGGAACGGTAGCAGTAGATTTTCTGACAAGAACATTCAACAAGGTCTTAGAGAGTGAGCAGATGCCGAAGGAATATAGGAGTAGTGTACTGGTGCCCATTTTTAAGAACATGGGAGATATGCAGAGTTGTGGCAACCACAGAGAGATAAAGTTGAGGAACCATACGATGAAGTTATGGGAAAGAATAATGGAAGCTAGACTAAAGAGCAGAGATCAGCATTTGTGAACAACAGTTTGGTTTCATGCCAAGAAAGAGCACCACAGATGCAGTGTTTGTTTTGAGGATGTTAATGGAGAAGTACAGAGAAGGTCAGAGGGAGCTGCGCATTGTGCCTTTGTGGATCTGGAGAAAGCATATGACAGGGTGCCAAAGGAAGAACTGTGGTATTGCATGAGGAAGTCTGGAGTGGCAGAGAAGTACGTTAGAGTGGTGCAGGACATGCATGAGAGATGTCAGACAGTGGTCAGGTGTGCTGTTCGTGTGACAGAAGAAGGGGGCTCTGAGCCCCCTCTTGTTTGCTATGGCGATGGACAAGCTGACAGAAAGATTAGACAAGAATCTCCGTGGACTATAATGTTTGCAGATGACATTGTGATCTATAGTGAGAGCAGAGAACACGTGCAAGAAAATCTAGAGAGGTGTACGTATGCCCTGGAAACGAGAGGAATGAAGGTTAGCCTCAGTAAGTCAGAATACATGTGTATGAATGAGAACCTGCCGTGACATCTACAAATGCCAAATAAAGCTCTACCATTCAAAAAAACCAAAACAAAACAAACAAAAAAACCCATATTTGAACATGGTCCTGAAGCACCTTCATGTCCTGTGGGCCAAGACTCATTTACGATGGACTGTTCCAAAGTGGGAAAGTGTTCTATGGTCAAACGAGGTCAAATTTGAAATTCTTTTTGGTAATCACAGATATCCTCCAGGCTAACGATGAGGGAGACCTTCCAGCCTGTTATCAGTGTTTAGGTGCAAAGCCACCATCTCTGATGGTATGTGGAGCATAAGTGCATACAATAAAGGCAGGTGCATGTTTTGGAAGGAATTATGAATGCTGAAATGTATATAGAAGGTCTGAGAGCAACATATGCTCCCCTTCAGAAAACACATTGAAGGGAAGGCCTGGTATATTGCTTCATCAGAAAAGAGTTTTTGTACCGAATCGGCCTGCCTGCAGTCCTGATCATTCACCTATAGAGAACATTTTGCATATCATTAAATGAAAAATAAATCAAAAACGACCACAAACTCTTCAGCAGCTGGAAACTTATATCACACAAGAATGAGACCAAATTCCAACACCAAAACTCCAGAAACTCTTAAGCTCGATGCCCAGACATCTTCAAACTATGTAGAAAAGAAAAGATGCTGCTACATCATATCATGGTAAACATGCCTCTCTCCCAACTATTTTGAGACCTATTGCAGGCATCAAATTTGAAATGCTTATTTTGTGCATAAAATTGTACAATTTCTCATTTCATTTCTTTGGTTATGTTATCTATATTCTGTAATGAATATAAAATTGGATAATTTGATTTGAAAGTCTTAGTTTTCATTTTATTCAAATTTAGAGAATGTCCCAACTTTTCCGAAATTCAGGTTGTAGTATTTGTAGTAGTCGTATTAGTCATCGTGCCAGGTACCAGTACCATTAGTAGCATACCTGCCAACTTTTGAAACCTGAAAAGCCTAGTAGCTAGCTGGGGTCCAGGGGCCGCAGGCCCCAGTAGGTCCAGGACAAAGTCCTAGTGGGGGGTTCCCCCGACGCAAAATTATCATTTGCATTAAATCAAGTTAGAATGTAGCGACACTGAATAATGTTAGAGGCCACATCCATATTTTTTAGTGATCTTTTTAGCGCTATTTTTTAGCGAATCGGGAAACATTCTTATGAACAACTGTCCCATGTGATCGGCCATTGCGATTGTTCAATAAGCGCCTCCGTGAATAAAACTTTGGCATTGATAACGTCCTGTGGGGCCGGTGGTGTAGTGGTTAGGGTGCTGGGCTCATGATCGGGAGGTTGTGAGTTCAAATCCCACTGAGACCCTCACTGTGCTAAGATCCCTGGGCAAGGTTTCAACCACAAGTGTGCCTCTGTTTACCCAGCAGTATAAATGGGTACCAGTAAAAATATACTGGGAAGGTAACCTGCGATGGACTAGCGTCCCATCCAGGAGGAGTTGAACTCCTGATTGCTTCACGCTCCGGAAACCGGGGATAAGCACCGGCCTGATGAGCCACTAGGCTCGGGTGTAAAAACGGGATGGTTGTTTACAATACTCGGCACATTTTCGCTGAAAAAAGCTCACGCGGCTCATCACGTGATCGGGGTGTGATGTCTTTAAGTGACGCCTGGATTAATTTGGGTTCATGCTGTTCGCTGCCAATGTTTTCAGACAAAGTAAACACAGAGGTCTTTCCTCGTTTCTCACCGCAGCACAGTGAAACCGAGTGCTACATCTGCTTCATGATACCTCATCAATTTAACTTTCGGGAGACTTTTGTTTGTCTCACCATCTCAGTCTCTCTCCGCCTCTCTTTCCATCCCTGTAAAAAATTTCCATGGTGGGTTTATTAACTTCACTTCTTATTTTACCTCTGGGCACACTCTGAGAGTGAGGAAGCCACTGCCACCTGCTGTAGTGGATGTAAAATTACACTTTATCCTAATACAGTAGGCCCTTGACATTCATGGGGGGTTTGGTTTCGGGCCCTCCCGCGAATTGAGATAATCTGCGAGTTCTGCACCCAGAAGTAAAACCCCATGTATTACGTCACATGCGCGAATGAGCAGCCGGAAGTAAAATACTATGTATCTATTACATGCACTAAAATATGCTTCCTAAACACATTCTCTAGACAGTCTTACTCATCAATTCAGTATTAATGTAGTAAAATGTAGTAATGATTAAGAAAAACTTTTCAATTTTTACTGTTATATTTATTGATGATAAAATATAAACATATAGCACACGTATAAAAACACCTTTCAACGCATCCTCTGAAAAACATACAGCACTGCTGTTTTCAAAAATGCCCACTAGAGGAAGGTATTGCATTAGGCATGAGATGACTGAATTCAGGTATTAACTGCATTAAGTCCGAGCAGCTCAGCCGAAGCGAGTACAAAACAGAATTTTAGCGTGAGAGAGTTAGAGAGCATTACAAACCAAAGAAGCGGTGATGGTGATGTGAGTTAATCCTCTGGCGCAGAGGTGAGCGTGCTTTTGTTTATTGGGAGTAAATGAGAATAGTGAATTCAGGTGTGTGTTACCTAGCAGCTCAGTCATGCCCTTCACCCAAAGGGAAGTAAACAGTTAGTTAGAGGCACAGCGACAAAATCAAAGTCCCCCAAAACACAGACCATAACAAAAAAGGACATAAAAGAACAAGAAATGTAATAAATTGGATAAACAAAACAAAATGAGAAACATGCTACATCACAGTAAATAAAATATAACACACAAACATTTTAAACATTACCTTAGGTCATGTACTGGAATAATAATTGAAAAAGACTTGAATAGTGGAGTGTTTTACAACAGTTCAGACGATTATTCCTCTTCAGCAATGACGTGACTTCAGAGGAAATTGTTGTTTCTTCCGGAGAAAGTCTTATTTCTTCAGAAGAGACATCCAACGTCATTCCCTTTTCCTGGTGCTTAGCAGGCGTTTGAGTGATATCATAGAACTTAACTGGTAATTATAAAACACTAAAAAAAGGCTCATTGCCAACTTCTGCACGAATGAGGAAAAAGGGGCATAACATCAACTCAACCAATCAGCAAGAAGGAGGACAGCCATTGGCTGAATTTGATTCACGTGCGATTTGCTCGGCAGTCCGTGAATACTCAAACCATGAGTGCAAAACCACGAATAGGCAAGGGCCTACTGTACGGCAAAAAAAACCAAACTAAAAAAAACAAAAGCATGTTCCCTGAGGTCACCGCTTTGTTGGTGTTCATCACACTAAAGGTCTGTTCACACACATATGTAGAGCCAAACAACACCAGCATCCTCTGTGCCATCTTCTGGATGTTTGGAAATTTGGCTGCACTTAATGAAGCAGAACACTCATCCAGTTTAAGAGAGTTGAACTTCTCCTTTAACATCATGTCACATTGGAGATCAATCAGTTCCAACTGCAACTCCTGTGGTACCATTTCAGGTTCTTGTGAGAAGGGACCTGACACCAGCTGAACTGCCTTGTTTATTTCTCCAAAATCACAAAACTCTAACCCTCCAGTGCTTTCCTGGATTTGTTCACATGTTGCAGGGACTCTTTTAATGTGTCCTGTGTGGGGGAAATGAGGGAGTGACTTGTCTGACACTTGCTTTGAAAATAAAACTAGCCTGGTTTTGAAGACTCAGACGTTTGCTTGAATTTCATGCACAAATTGTTTTCCCCCTTGTAGCTTCACATTCAGCTCATTCATGTGGGTCTGTCTACAGTAAAAGCTTAAAATCACAAAGCCAATCTGTGTCTTTCAGCTCAGGAACATTGTCCGTGTTCTCAAGAAGCTCCAAAAAATATAATCTTCTGTTTTAGCACCACACCTGTTGACATACTTTCCCCAAACTGAACCAGCGGACACAAGAATGTTAAAGCAAGTCCCTGTGATCAGTGTCAGTTTCTTCAGGAAAATGAATAAACTTACGATGGTAAAGTCCCCTCGCTTGAATAAAGTTAACTGACCGGATCCAGTTTGGACCGGTCGGAACTGGTTCAACCCGGTAAAGAAAATGAATAAACTGACAATGGTGAAATCCCCCCGCTCAACTAAAGTTTACGAGTTTCACAACTGGCTTCACTACGTGGTCAAGCTGCAACATGGATTTACATAGTGCTTCCTGCTGAATTATATATATATATATATATATATATATATATACTCATGCTTGATTCTTGGATGGAAGTTGCTCGGATGAGGGTGTTTTGCTGAGCCTGCAAGCAAGTGACCAACTTATCAGCGGTAGCCGGACGTGCTTGCAGTGACATGTTGTTGGTGTAATTAGCATGCTTGGTGGAAAAGTGGCAGCTGATGTATTCTTGTAAAACCGAAATAGTTTCTTGGCAAATAAGACATACTGTACAGCCTTTGACCAGACTTCAGTAAAAAAAAGTATTTAGGTATCCATTCCTTATGAACCACCTGGCACTCACTATCAACTTTCAATTTCTTTGATATTGCAGCTAATGGCTCTTTTTTGCAGTAGAAGAGTGATGACCGGAAATGGCTTGAGCTCTGATTGCGAATAATGCACCACTGGTGTTGAAATGCTGTCATTATAAGTCAAATGAATGCAATTGATCAATCATTCGCATCAAACATGAATTCTGTACCAATCAATCTTCGGCAGGCCAGATTGGGCAATGGGCTGAATGTGGCCCGAGGGCCGTAGTTTGCCCACGCCTACTCTATATGATGTAGGTGTGGTTTATAGAGATATAACCTCAAATACTTCCTGTGCAAATATTTCCGTAAGTTATGTTGTGATGATTCTGAATTGTCTGAATTTCATATATTTTTTTTTTAAATTTCGACTGCCTATTTTTCCCTGCCTTTAGAAATTTGACTGAATTTAAGCACACGACTGCCTTCGACATGCTAAACAGTGTTCAGATTAAAACAAATCGGTGAGTGTGGTCTTACACAGAGCTGCTCTCTCGAAAACAAACACAGCATTAAACAGAACAGGAAGGAAGCAGAGCGCAGACAAACATGCTGGAGAAAAGAAGTTTGAGCCATCCAAGCACATTCCCAACACACACAATGGGGATCTAGGTTACATTCACCCAAGTAGCAGGCCATACACACACTCACACACACACACACACACACACACACACACACACACACACACATACCTTAAGTTTAGCATGAAGCTCCCTGGATTTCCTTCGGGCAAGCACCTGGATATGACTGGATACCTACCCACACATCCACACACACCCACACCCATGGGGATTAGAACTACAGTCAGCCCTCTTCTTACAAACTCCCCAGAATATGAAAAATCCAGTATACGAAAAACATTTCCCTACATTTTTTTCCCTCTGTATACAAAACAAGTTCTTCTTACGAAAAGCGCCAAACACGCCATTCAACCATTCAAAAAATGCGCGAGTTGCTCTCTCATTGGCTGTCTCCCAACATCCCGCCCCGCTGGCCTCCCTTTGGCCTCCCATTGGCCAGGAGGGAGCAGAATCTCCATAGTACTGTACTTATAAAATTTGTTTGTCACACACGTAAAGGAGAGTTGTACTGTTGGTTCATGAGTTTTTTTTTGAGTGCTCATTGCAGCTTATTTTTCTTTTTTTTAAGCTGTATAATTCAGCAAATGTTTAATAAATATGGTGCGCTCCACTGAATGTTGGCAAAACACAGCTCATCCGGACCTCCGATCCCTCAAGCAAACAAGTGACTGTTGAGTACTAAACAAGTATTCAAAGCGCACTTACCTGCTTGACAGATCGGAGGTCTGGATGAGCCGCGTCCTGTCTCAAAAGCTCCAGCGTCAGCCACGACACTGCCCACACTCGGCGGAGCGCATCACAAATGTTTAATAATGTTTAATATTGTTGGGTTAACAAAAAAATTGGTTAATAAAAAATGTTTAATAATGTTTTCATTAATAAATATGTTAATAAAATGTTTAAATGGTTTAATAAATAATTGTCTTTTACTATTAACACATTTCATACAAAATTGGTGTGCTTTTATAATTTTTAAAGGGTTTATGGGGTACTATTGGGAGCCTTGGAACAAATAACACATTTTACATGTAAAATGCGCCTCTACTTGCGAAAATCCAGGGAACGAAAAACGCTCTGGAACAGATTAACTTCGTAAGAAGAGGACCGACTGTATTACCTAACAACAAGGAGGTCCTGGGTTCGATCCCTGTGCTCAGCAAGGGGATTTAGGTTAGGTTAATCATTATCACCATGTTATAGGGCTGAGGGAACCTGTCCTTTTCTTTCACACTGGTATGAAATGGAATAAAATATTTTTATTCAAACTGTAATATATAAGCTAGATAATTAGGAATAAGGAGCAGACAATTGTATATTTGATTTGCAAATGCGTAAAATCTACTTTAGTGCGTTTATTTGTATTGAGTCATTTGCTCCTCCTTCAGTAACATTATTGAATCTTACATGGTCCTCACTAACCACCAACCTGTTTTCTCGTTCTCGTCTTTCCGGTCCTCAGTTTGATGTATCTGGCTATCAGTTCATTACGACCTAAAAAGAGAAGAAGAAAATTCACACATAAGCAAAAGCCATGTGTAACAATTCTGTAAGGTCTTGTTCTGATGACATTGAAATAAAAACTTCTGTAATGTTATTAAATAGAAATGATATAATTTAATATAAATCTCAACACTGTTGAATTCCTTGATCTGACTGATCAGAAGGGTTTGAGTCAGTTTAAATTTCACTGTTTCAAAAACCAACAACAGAAAAATTCTTGTGTCTCATTCTTTAAGGGTCATACACACTGCGCTCCAGCCCCTGAAAGTGTCGCTGGTTCTGGTGGCCTAGGTTACCCTCTTCCATGTTCACTCAGTAACTTTCGGCTTTGATTGGTAGCCAGTTAAATCACATCACTTGAAATTTCAGATTAATTTAACACTGCACTTGAGAAAATTTCACCTGCATTTACTCATTTCACTAAATTTTGCTGATGTTTCATGGCCACTTTTTGCTTATTGCTTCCTGTGTGCATGCTTCTTTCCTGATCAAATGTATCAATCACCAAAACACAGCAAATAAACCACACAGCAATATAAAACACAAACTACACATTTTTTTATTGTTTATATTTTAACCATGACAGGAGCTAAGTGCTGTGTAGCTAAACTTTTTCAGAGTTCTAATATATACAACACAGATAATTGTCTAAACACAGACAAAAAGTCACAGGCCAAAATAACAATTTTGCAGTCTCACAATTTCACTGTGAGCATAAAGACAATCAGTATCATGTTTGGTTTTTATTCTTTAACCATACTCATTATACTTTCTAACACACACACACACACACACACACACACACACACACACACACACAGTGTATAGATAACATCACAATACGGGTATTCATGTGTGGCCTACACTCAGATCAAAGGGCCACCCAATAGCCGGCTGCTTACCAGTGCATAATTCATCCTTTTCAGCCGATTGAAAACACGCTCAGCTGGACTTGGCACAGCAGAGGAATAACTCACAGACAGAGACAGAGGGGGAGCAAGAGAGAGAGAGAGAGAGAGAGAGAGAGAGAGAGAGAGAGAGAGAGAGATAGAGAAGGTGAGAAGAGAGGGTGAGTTGGAAGTACATACATTTAAAAAAGCAAAGGAAAAAACCCTTGAAAGGATGCAGTGTCCCCAGAGAGAAAAGTAACGGCCAAGCTGCAGGGCACTCATCACTCGCATCATTTACTCATTGACCAATCGAAGTTCTTCAGCCTTTGAAAAACCCTCAAATGGTTGTTTTGAAAAGTCAGTGCAGTTCAGATTGCCTGCATCTTATTCCAAAATCCTGGCTTTTTATTTGAGCCTGAAAACATGAAGGTAGTACGGAAATCATTTTAATGTTTTATTCAGTTCCGATGTGATTCCCTCTACATTTCAAAGCTCCTGATGAAAAAAAACAATACAGTAGCCAAGTTCGTAAGGACCCCCAGTGCAGCTAACTGGGTTATCAAAGGCGGGCCATGTCTCTCATTGTCTATGGTGAGAGGCATGTAAAAGAACCATTGCTGACTTTCGTAGAGTAGGCTGCAAAGTTGTCAGCGTGTTTCTGTCCCTTGCTAAAAGGGTTGTGACAGGAAGGGCATCCGACGTAAAAAACCTCTGCCAAATCAATCGTGCGAATCAGATGATTCGCTGTGGCGACTTCCGAGTAAAAGGGAAAAAGCCGAAAGGAAGACAGACAGACAGCCAAGTTCGTAAGGAATTAGAGCTGGAAATTTTAGCAGATCTTTTTTCCGAAGCATCATTCATATTAGTCTAAATAAATAAAAGCAGAAGAAATAGAGCAACACAAAAGCATTTGCCCTCATTCAGAGATCACAGAATCGAATCCTGGGTCATACCACAGCCATTTGTGAGCAGGAACTAACAGAAGTGATCTCCATCCAGGAGAAAAAAAAAAAAAAGAGTGGTACAGTAGGCCCTCGATATTCGCAGGGGTTTGGTTTCGGCCCCTCCCGTGAATAAAGATAATCCGCGAGTTCTGTACCTGGAAGTAAAACCCAATGTATCGTATTACATGCGCAAATGAGCAACTGGAAGTAAAATACTATGTATCTATTGCATGCATAAGATATGCTTATTAAACACATTCTATAGACAGTCTTACTCATTAATACAGTATTAATGTAGTAAAATATAGTAATGATTAAGAAAAACCTTTTAATTTTGTACTGTGATATTTATTAATAATATATAAACATTATACTGTACAGCATACTTTATATCTATCTATAGCTATATATATATATATATATATATATATATATATATATATATATATACACACACACATATACATACATACATTTTTGTATGTATAAATATTATCCAGTTAAGCTCTATGATGCCACTCTTTTCTGAAGAAATAAGACTTTCTCCTGAAGAAACGACACTTTCCTCTGTAGTACCTGAAGATAATCAGCTGAACTGTTATAAAGATGTAGTATTAAAGTCTTTTTCAATTATTATTCCAGTACAGTGCTTATGTTAATGTTTATGATAAATGTTTAGAAGCCATGGAGCAGTTCAGCCATGCCCCTCAGCCGAAGCGGACAGTTAGGTAGAGAACACAGCCATCAAAATCAAAGTACCCCCAAAAACACAGATCATAACAAAAAGAACATAAAAGTGCATGTGTAATAAATTGGATAAACAAAACAAAACGACAAACATGCTACACCACAGTACATAAAATCCCACACACAAATATTCTAAACATTAACTTTGGTACTGTACTGAAATAATGATTGAAAAAGACTTTAATACTAGAGTGCTTTCAGATTATTAATTCTCTTCAGGCACTTCAGAGGAAATTGTCGTTTCTTCAGGAGAAAGTCTTATTTCTTCAGAAGAGACATCCAACGTCATTACCTTTCTATCGCTTAGCCAGAGAAGACGCACAGCGTTTGAGTGATATCATAGAGGTTAACTTGTAATTAGAATTCACTAAAAAAAAAAGAGGCTCATTGAAAACGTGTGCGCGTATGAGGAAAAAGGGGCATTACATCATCTCATCCAATCAGCAGGAAGGAGGACAGCCATTGGCTGAATGAGAGTGACGTGACATTGGTGGGAACCCCGTGAATCCTCAAACTGTGAGTGTAAAACCGAGAATAGTCAAGGGCCTACTGTATATGCTCTCTTCTCTGCCTCTCACAATGACACCAGCCAATCATAAGTGTCTGAGAGCTCCTGCATATAAAAGGTTAGTGGTTAGCTCTGTCATTGCATGAGTAATACTTCAGAAAAAATGCAGTTGGCTGGAAACATGTGGTGACCTTTGCCCCCTCTGGTTGGTAGCTGTCATGACACAAGGAAATTTATGTCCATATTTCCGTAAGAGGAGGAAATCATTAACTGATTTGCTGAATTGTGCTCTATTGTCTAAATGTCTTAAACATTACAAACTTTGTCCTGTGTTAGGTTGTCCCCTTCCAGTGTGTAAACATTCTTCTCTGTTTTGATGATGAGAGGACACAGGAACATGGGGAACATTTTGGGAGCAAGTATCTGAATATTATTAATGATTATTCACCAAAGTCAAGGTGGATGTTGTTAAATAGTCTATTATAAATGATTCCAAGCCTAATGTGAATACAGGCCCTTCTCCAAAAATTAGTATATTGTGATGAAGTTCATTATTTTCTGTAATGTACTGATAAACATTAGACTTTCATATATTTTAGATTCAATACACACAACTGAAGTAGTTCAAGCCTTTCATTGTTTTAATATTGATAATTTTGGCAAAAAAGTAAAGAAAAACCAAAAATCCCTATCTCAAAAAATCAGCATATTTCATCCGACCAATAAAAAAAATGTTTTTAATACAAAAAAAGTCAACCTTCAAATAATTATGTTCAGTTATGCACTCAATACTTGGTCGGGAATCCTTTTGCAGAAATGACTGCTTCAATGTGGCGTGGTATGGAGGCAATCAGCCTGTGGCACTGCTGAGGTGTTATGGAGGCCCAGGATGCTTCGATAGCGGTCTTAAGCTCATCCACAGTGTTGGGTCTGGTGTCTCTCAACTTTCTCTTCACAATATTCCACAGATTCTCTATGGGGTTCAGGTCAGGAGAGTTGGCAGGCCTGTTACGTATGCCTAATGGATTCAATCTCGGATGAATCTGATCCCGGACGATGTTTGGGAAATATCCCAGACAATCCCCCACTTTTGTTAAGATAGGAAAATTTAGAGGATTGAAATTGCCCTGTGAAACCAGCAAAGCACGACAGACCACGACATAAATTATGTACAATTTAATAATATGAACAAAATAAGACAACAGTCATAACTTACAACTTTGAGCTAAACCACATACAAATTAACCCAGGGTCCCATAGTTACCAAGCACCCGCAGTAGGGTAAATTTAGTGATGGTGCATGTGCTGGTTGGGAAAGGCTTGCCATCCCGCGTGTTGAAAGACACAAAAGATGACCATCCTCGCGTGGGCTGTGGGTGCGTGTGGATGATGGACTTTGGCAATGAAGTCCCGAACGGCGACACTTTGGTGAAACGCGTTCTATGATCCGCCTTGGATGACTTCCCCTTTTTGGTGATCCGCCGCGATGAGCCTCCTTAGTTGATCTGCTTGAAGCAACACAAAGAGACCCGAAATCCTGAAAGAGACTGGAGGAGACTGTAAGAGCCTGGAAGAGACCCGAAATCCTGGAGGAGACTGTAAGAGACTGGAAGAGCTTGTAAGAGACTGTAAGAGCCTTAGCCAGTTGGCCACAGGTCCTTAATATAGATTCCCCAAACAAGTTGTTTTCTCTCTGGTACAAGCCTAAACAAGCCCAGGCAAGCCCAGACAAGCCTCGACATGTCTGTGTTGCTCCTCCCCTCCGTTGGATTGCGCAACTCCAGTCCTTTCCACCGTTTTCTATAGGATGCAGCACTCCCCTGTGATTTCGCAACACCCCAAAGCATTGTACAATACCACCAGTACACTTGCACCCAGGTCTCACACCACTACTACCTTAAAGTACAGGTGTCCTTAAACATATTGCATCTATGTGTCAGACTATCACTAGCCCTGACTCACCAATGTGTACCAGTGAGTAGATACAGATACAGCAAACATATTATATAAGTATTTTTATATTTACATTCACACCAATATGTACATGCTCATAACAGGCCAATTAAGCACAGTAAGGCCCAGGATGCTTCAATAGCGGCCTTAAGCTCATCCACAGTGTTGGGTCTGGTGTCTCTCAACTTTCTCTTCACAATATCCCACAGATTCTCTATGGGGTTCAGGTCAGGAGAGTTGGCAGGCCAATTGAGCACAGTAATACCATGGTCAGTAAACCATTTACCAGTAGTTTTGGCACTGTGAGCAGGTGCCAGGTCGTGCTGAAAAATGAAAACTTCATCTCCATAAAGCTTTTCAGCAGATGGAAGCATGAAGTGCTCCAAAATCTCCTGATCGCTAGCTGCATTGACCCTGCCCTTGATAAAACACAGTGGACCAACACCAGCAGCTGACATGGCACCCCAGACCATCACTGATTGTGGGTACTTGACACTGGACTTCAGGCATTTTGGCATTTCCTTCTCCTCAGTCTTCCTCCAGACTCTGGAACCTTGATTTCCGAATGACATGCAAAATTTGCTTTCATCCGAAAAAAGTACTTTGGACCACTGAGCAACAGTCCAGTGCTGCTTCTCTGTAGCTCAGTCAGGCACTTCTGCCACTGTTTCTGGTTCAAAAGTGGTTTGACCTGGGGAATGCGGCACCTGTAGCCCATTTCCTGCACACGCCTGTGGACGGTGGCTTTGGATGTTTCTACTACAGACTCAGTCCACTGCTTCCACAGGTCCCCCAAGGTCTGGAATCGGCCCTTCTCAGCAATCTTCCTCAGGGTCCGGTCACCTCTTCTGGTTGTGCAGCGTTTTCTGCCACAGTTTTTCCTTCCCCACAGACGTCCCACTGAGGTGCCTTGATATAGCACTCTGGGAACAGCCTATTCGCCCAAGATTTCTTTGTGTCTTACCCTCTTGCTTCAGGGAGTCAATGAATGCCTTCTGGACGGCAGTCAGGTCGGCAGTCTTGCCCATGATTGCGGTTTTGAGTAATGAACCAGGCTGGGAGTTTTTAAAAGCCTCAGGAATCTTTTGCAGGTGTTTAGAGTTAATTGGTTGATTCAGATTATTAGGTTAATAGCTCGTTTAGAGTACCTTTTCATGATATGCTAATTTTTTGAGATAGGAATTGTGGGTTTTCATGAGCTGTATGCCAATATCATCAGTATTAAAACAATAAAAGACCTGAAATATTTCAGTTGGTGTGCAATGAATCTAAAATATATGAAAGTCTAATGTTTATCAGTACATAACAAAAAATAATGAACTTCATCACAATATGCTAATTTTTTCAGAAGGGCCTGGAAATGTTTTAGTTTATGCCACACAGCAATATAAAACAAACTACACATTTTTATTGATTATATTTTAACCATGACAGGAGCTAAGCGCTGAAGCTAAACTTGTTGAGAGTTCTAATATATACAACATGGAAATGTAAATAATTCACTTACAAATTTTATGTTGTGCTTTTAGGCTCATCAATAATGTAAATACTGTCAAGACACATTTAATTGTGTTATGTTTGATTTGTTGTAATTCATTTTTGAAAGAGAATGTATAATTTTAACTAATTTTATGATTAGTTAAACCACATTTTAAAACTTTCACCATGACTAAATGAATCATGTAAATGACTGAGTGTAAGCTTTTTACCCAGTGGGGCCGGAGGTGTAGTGGTTAGGGTACTGCGCTCATGATCGGCAGGTTGTGTGTTCAAATTCCAGTTAGACCCCCACTGTGCTATGAGCCCTTGGCAGGGTCTCAACCACAAGTGTGCCTCTGTTCACACAGCAGTATAAATGGGTACCAGTAAAAAATATACTGGGACGATAACCTGTGATGGACTAGCGTCCCATCCAGGAGGAGTTGTACTCTTAGTAGCGTCACGCTATGAAAACCGGGGATAAGCACTGGCTTGATGAGCTGCTATGGCTCAGGTATGAAAAGGCAAGCTTTTGACTCTGCATGCACAAACCCTGAGTTCATCGCAGAAACCCAAAATAAATTTAAACTGGTACATCAGAATTTAAAGCAGCAGTGACTAGGATTTTCTTTATTCATTTTGACATCTAACAACTTAATCAGGCCTGTGAGCTGTCCAGGGTGTACTCTGCCCTCACCCAGAATCGGCTGAGATGTGTGCCAGCCTCCCTGTGTCCCTAATTAGGATTAAGCAGTTCAGAAAATTAATGAACTTGATCAGGCCATAAAGACATTTTCCAAAACTGTTTTGGGTATTTGATTGATGCTCTGTGCAAACGATGGTTAATTATTAAGGTTAGAAAGTAGAGACGTGAAAAAGATGCTAAAATGTCAGAAACCTATATGAATGCCAACAAACACCATCTCAACATCTGTAAATTTTCATCTTTTACCTCGAAATTTTAAAAATGCATATAAAAATACTTTTAAAATACAGTAATTAATTTACAAGTCCTAATGTGCATGCAAATAATGTGTAACCAAATACAGTGATACCTCAGCTCACGAACATAATTGGTTCCCAGAAAGTGTGTGTAAGGCGAAAAGTTCGTCTTCCGAACATTTATTTCCCATAAGAAACCATTAAAATGAGAATAATCCGTTCCCAGGTCCCCATAAAACATCACAAAAATATACCTTATTTTATGTATAATAAATGTGCTATTGTATTGTAATTAAAGAAATAAACTGTACTGTATAATAAAGTCGTTTTATTTACCTTTGTGATGGTAGTTGATGGCTTGATGGAGTGGAGTGGGAGGAGGAGGGAGGGAGGAGGAGGGAGTTACTGTTTGGAAGGAGTGTTTGGAAACACCTACTGTTTGGAAACACCCTTAGCCACACACGCACCCTTAATAGCTTCCCTGTTCTTAAGGATGGGAGCAATGGTAGACTTAGCGTACTGGTACTGGGACGCTAAGTCACACAAACGCACACCTCGTTCGTGTTTTTCAATGATCTCCGCCTGTGGTGGGGTCTTTTTCGAGCCCATAATAGCAAAAGTACACTCAATATGGTCCAAAATGTCTATCAAACACAAACCACGTCCGCACTCAAAGAAAGGGGGTGACGAACTGGGACACCGTGAGCGTGCGTCAGCTTCTCGTGGCCGCCACTGTGGCACTGTTAAGATACAGCTTTATTAATCTCACAATGGAGAAATTCACTGTTACAGGCTCTTGAGGTACCATCAGTAGGGGGTGCAAAAATAGATACATATACAAACATACACACATACATATATATATTATATAAGTAAATAAATAAATAGATACATAAATAGTATAAATTAATAAACAATAAGAGAAAAGAAGGGAATGACTTTATAGACTGGCCTATATTAAAGTGTAATGTATCTGAGTGCAGAGTAGATGGGTTGATGTTCACAGTCAGTGGGGTAGATGTGGCTGATTAAAGTGCACGGGGTTTTTATTGCACATAACCGGTATTTTCACAGACAGTTACAAAGTGGCGTTGTACAGTCTGACAGCGGTGGGAATGAACGACCTGCGGTAGCGCTCCTTCCTGCACTGAGGATGTCTCGGTCGTCCACTGAAGGAGCTACTCAGCTTCTCTACAGTCTGGTGAAGTGGGTGAGAGCTGTTGTTCATGATGGATGTGAGCTTTGCTACCATCCTCCTCTCACTCACCTCCTCCACAGAGTCCAGTGGGCAGCCGAGGACAGAGCTGGCCCTCCTGACCAGCTTGTTCAGTCTTTTTCTGTCCCGCTCTGTGCTGCCCGGGGCCCAGCAGATGGCAGCGTAGAGGATTGCAGAGGCTACCACAGAGTCATAAAATGTCTGTTCGACCGCGTGGTTTGGTTCGTCCGCCGAAAACTAATTCGTCAGCAGAGACTATATGCTCGCGGATTTAATGTTCTT
>CM045733.1:45817500-45897500 GCA_024760905.1 Plotosus lineatus
GCAAAATGCTTTAGGTCTAAATAAAAATGCTGGTTTTTAATTCAAAATCCTACAGATTTTACTTACATATATTTCCTTTCATGTAAACCCCCCCTCCCCATACCATCATAGTGACATTGTACTGAATTATTATATCATATTACATATCAACCATTAACAGAGTACATTTAGCTGTTATAACTATAAATATAACTTTTTAAAACAAAAAAAAGAAAAAAATGCACAAATTTCAATTCCTTGCATGTTTGTTATTTAAGAGACCTATAATAAAACAGATCCTGCACTGCTTTTACAGGTATGAACGAATAAGACATAAATCATGAAAATCAGACCCCTGCTAAAAGACAGTTAGAAGTTGAGGAAGGGATGTTTGGAATTCTACCTCTAATAGACAACCTACAAGACAAAACAAGAAAACCCCGATAATCAACTCGTAACATACTGCTAGCATACCGGTAAACAAGACCGGAAAAGTTTTTTGCATCCAGTCTGTGCGCGCACATGAGTCATGTGACTACTGTTTGACAACATTGAAATCCATTTATAACAGTGCTGTGCAAAAGTTTTTGACCCCCTACTCATTTTTTCACTTTTTTGCACCTTCTCACACTTTTTTAAACTGTGGCGACCCCTGAAAAAAGGGAAAAAGCCGAAAGAAAGAAGAAGATAAATAGACCTTAGTAAGTAAAAAGTAATAAATGGCCATTTTGGTCCACGTCTTGTGGATCCATCAATATTTACATTTGTTCATTCATTTTCTGAGCCGCTTAATCCGGTCATGGGGAGGCTGGTGCCCATCTCAGCCAACTCCGGGCGAGGGAAGAGTACACCCTGGACGGCTCACCAGACCATCGCAGGGCAGAAACACACTGACGACTATGCAGCTACTCTTGTCGAAAGTCAGCAATGATTCTTTTACATGTCTCTCACTATAGACAGTGAGAGGTATGGCTTTTGATAACCCAGTTAGCTGTACTGGGGGACAGTGATAACTTGAACCCCAAACCTTAGTATCAGTGATCCAGCACCTTTACCACCAGGCCATCATTGCCCGTATGTTAACATTTGTGATGTGTTTAAAAAAAAAAGTGGGAAAAGGTCTTTTTTTTTTTATTCCCCACGCTCTTATGCTGAGTGAGCAATAAATTTTCAAACCAACCTTTTTTTCTCCTTTTTTTTTGCACCAAGCCAGTCTTTTCATCAATCTGTACATGTGCGCATACCTACCTGCCCGTTAATAGCGACACCCACCCACTGTTGAGTCTCGTGATTTACACAGTGAGTGCACTTACAAACATCTGGCAGGAGAGACTATCGGAAGTGGTACAATTGATATATAGCTCTCATAGCTTTTCATATTTTTTCACATTTGAATTTGCAGTGTCTCCGACATGTAGACGTTATTTTTGCCTATTTAGTGCAGTCTCCTTTCCAAATGGCATGTAAAACGTTGTGACAGTTTGTGTTACTGGTCTGTTTAAAGCAGACGTTTCATCAGAATATACATAGTATAAAAAGTACTACATGTATGCTCTCTGCTCATGACAGACTACTATATTAAAATGATGAAATATTTCAAGTAAAGCACGAGTTTGGACTTCTTTAAGAATAATAGAAAGGACAAAATAAAAATATTTATTTTACCCTTTCTTGTACGTTTGTTCTGTTGTGTAAAGTTCTTAACATTTCCCCCCTGTCCCCTATCATGGTTTATATAGTATAAATTTGCCAAAGAAGGAATAAGAAAAAGAATGGCATCAATAAAATATGTAAAGTCTATCAAAGCACATAAAACTGTGAGCCATCATTCGACGATGGACTATACTGTGCAATAAAGCGACTGTGTGTTTCCACTCGAGCTCATTTATACACACCACAAATATTTCCCTCACTTTATTCTAGCAGTTAAAGTTTCCTTTCTCTCATTAACGTCAGGCTCAGCACATTTTCCTAATTACTGCTCACAAACTTCTTATATGTCTTCATCAAGCCGGTCAAAATCTCCATAATCATTCCAAATCCAGAATAATTACATGGTTTAACCACTATATGACGAAGTTACAATCAGAAGCGGTTTAGTGAAAAAGAAAATCTCGAGTACACTGATTAAAAGTTTGATGTGCAGTTCCCAAATCTGACCCCGAGGACAAACTGATCATATCTACCTGTTGGCATGTGCTGTAAACAGTCCCACTGAGAGAAAGTTTCAAATGCCACATGGTTTTAAAGTAAAGGTCTGGAAGCAGATGGTGGTGTGAACAATCCCCCTGCTAACATCTCAACTCCCACTGCAGGTGTTTCCCTCCGAGCGGGACTGAGGGGTGCGGCTTGCTTTTCCCTTGCCAGATAAAGCCCTTTACACACACACACACACACACACACACACACACACACACACACACACACACACACACACATCTGATTAGTGCTAGGCAGCTGTCCTTTGTGAGTGCTGGAGCCAGTAACATGATGACTCCCCTCTGTCCACGGGATGCGTTCAGAAAGCCAGATGGCACAAAACCGTGACCGAAAAGTCTTCGGTGTTCCAGAGAAATCTGGAAAAACTCAAACTGTTCAACACTCACTTTCTATGCAGGCACTTTAAACAAATCAAACCATCACAGATTCCCACAATCAAAACTTTCGAGTTTTTAGTTTTAATTTTCAGTTCTGAGGCAGGACCAATTAATTTTAATTACATGAGGTAAATTCCGATATCATCGCCCCATCCATGATCTCCTGTTTTCAAGTTACCCTTTCTAAAGCTCCACAAATTGCATCTAATAGAAAACAACTTGTTTATTCTTAGTACAGTATCTTACAGATGTTTAATACAATTTTCATATGTATTAAAATATAAAAAACTCGACATATGCAGTCACTGCTGACAAAAGGACATTATTTCAGATTCAGACACAAAAAGGTGTCTTTTTAGATTTTTTAGATGAGTGTTAAAAAACAATGATCTACTTTAATATTTATAATTTCTTCAATTAAAAAAATTCATACATTTTCATTTCAGTACAGAACGTAACTCAAAGGATGTTCAAAGGAAAAAAACTGAAATCTAGATGAATTTCATATGAATTTTAAATAAATGTACGCAAAAAACCAAAAGTAAAAAACAACAAACTTTGAAATATTTTGTGAATGACATTTGAATTTTTACAAAATTAAAATAAAAATTCATTTCTATAATAAATATTTTAAATAATAATATAAATCATTTTTCAAACGTGCCAGTTATCAATTTATTTAAATTGTTGCATTAATAAACAACAACAAACCGTCAACACATGCAGAAAAACCCCACAATTTTCTTCCTAATACAATCTTGGCAAGTTCCTCTCCACCAGCCAGCTCTCCTCCAACCAGAGCTCAGGAAGCTTGCTTTGGGACGCATGATGCTAATACATTAAATCTACTCGCAATGCATCACATGCTAATGTAACCATAACACACTTCGTAAAAAGTGCAAATCTACTCTCTTCCACATACATGAGCTCACAGAGGTACATGATTGGATAAGTATGTAGGCAGCTGTGCACAAAGAGAACTTTTTTAGATTTCCTAATGACAGAGTGTGCTTGTGTCCGAGTTCCAGTAAGTCCGTTTTTTCCAGAAACCAATTATCTTGACTCTTGATAATACATAGGAGTCTGGTCACAAAACTGGTGCTGAAATGCGACACACTGACCTTTTACATTTTCTGCAGATATAGAAAAGTAGTTTTCCACATATTTTAATGCATTTGGCCAATAAGCATTAAAGCCTGGTAGATACTAGTCCTCAAAAAATTAGAATATTGTGATAAAGTTCATTATTTTCTGTAATGTACTGATAAACATTACACTTTCATATATTTTAGATTCATTACACACAACTGAAGTAGTTCAAGCCTTTTACTGTTTTAATATTGATAATTTTGGTACACAGCTCATGAAAACCCAAAAATCCCTATCTCAAAAAATTAGCATATTTCATCCCAATAAGAAAAAGAAAAAAAAAGTGTTTTTAATACAAAAAAAAAGTCAAACTTCAAATAATTATGTTCAGTTATGCACTCAATACTTGGTCGGGAATCCTTTTACAGAAATAACTGCTTCAATGCGGCGTGGCATGGAGGCAATCAGCCTGTGGCACTGCTGAGGTGTTATCGAGGCCCAGGATGCTTCAATAGCGGCCTTAAGCTCATCCACAGTGTTGGGTCTGGTGTCTCTCAACTTTCTCTTCACAATAGCCCACAGATTCTTTATGGGGTTCAGGTCAGGAGAGATGGTAGACCAAATGAGCACAGTAATACCATGGTCAGTAAACCATTTACCAGTGGTTTTGGCACTGTGCGCAGGTGCCAGGTCGTGCTGAAAAATGAAATCTTCATCTCCATAAAGCTTTTCAGAAGATGGAAGCATGAAGTGCTCCAAAATCTCCTGATAGCTAGCTGCATTGACCCTGCCCTTGATAAAACACAGTGGATCAACACCAGCAGCTGAAATGGCACCCCAGATCATCACTGACTGTGGGTACTTGACACTGGACTTCAGGCATTTTGGCATTTCCTTCTCCCCAGTCTTCCTCCAGACTCTGGCACCTTGATTTCCGAATGACATGCAAAATTTGCTTTCATCCGAAAAAAGTACTTTGGATCATTGAGCAACAGTCCAGTGCTGCTTCTCTGTAGCCCAGGTAAGGCGCTTCTGCCGCTGTTTCTGGTTCAAAAGTGGCTTGACCTGGGGAATGCGGCACCTGTAGCCCAGTCCACTGCTTCCACAGGTCCCCCAAGGTCTGGAATCGGCCCTTCTCCACAATCTTCCTCAGGGTCCGGTCACCTCTTCTGGTTGTGCAGTGTTTTCTGCCACACTTTTTCCTTCCCACAGACGTCCCACTGAGGTGCCTTGATACAGCACTCTGGGAACAGCCTATTCGCTCAGAGATTTCTTTCTGTGTCTTACCCTCTTGCAATGATGGCCTTCTGGACAGCAGTCAGGTCGGCAGTCTTACCCATGATTGCGGTTTTGAGTAATGAACCAGGCTGGGAGTTTTTAAAAGCCTCAGGAATCTTTTGCAGGTGTTTAGAGTTAATTGGTTGATTCAGATGATTAGGTTAATCGCTCGTTTAGACTACCTTTTCATGATATGCTAATTTTTTGAGATCGGAATTTTGGGTTTTCATGAGCTGTATGCCAAAATCATCAGTATTAAAACAATAAAAGACCTGAAATATTTCAGTTGATGTGCAATGAATCTAAAATATATGAAACTCACAAGGTCATTATGTAACATGGACAAAATGAATAGCCTTATATTCAGTAATAATAGCTTTAGATAATAATTGTGTAATTATTGGCACTGTGCCAATTGGTAGTACTTGGCATGTTCAACTTTTCATTATTATCTAAAATCACTACATCAGTGATCGGTGGGCTCACAAGATACACCATGTAACAGGGACAGGAAAAAGTATGCATCACCGATCCAATTTTAAGATTGGAGGTGGTGTCTCTACAAATTTTAGACATCCCACCCTACCTCATCAGTGTTAATTATTTAAAAAATAGCTGTTTTAACCTTTGCTTTCAGTGTTTTACAAACAAATGTAATCTGGTGAAAAAGTGTACATCTCACTTCAGACAGAGAACACAAACGCGCATGCACATTCACACACACACACACACACACACACACACACACAAAACCTCAAGCATGGGTGGGCAATTTCGTAAACAAAATCACAAATGTTCTTTCCTGGAAACATTATTTTTTTAAGAACATTGCTGCTAGCATATTGTAATATATCACTGGCTAGTTAGCTAGCATCCTCAATACAGACACAAATGAGTACAGAAATACCCGAGAAAGTGCTTGGCAGTAGCTAAAGTGGCATATTGATTGCTTATAAAAGATTTTATATGAGTCACCATATCACAATATTAATTTCAATATGCAGGAAAGTCCGTAGATTACCGAAGGCTAGGTTTGGAGTCATGTTCTGGAATAAGAACAAATAGATAAACTTCCTATGCGTGTGTCCTCAGATAGCATGCTGACTGGAAGGAAATATCACACCAGCTTGCTGGAAATCACAACGGAAAATCCAAAGCAAACTAAAAAGTCCACTTTCTCTCTCCAAGTGTAAGATCAAGGTACATCTGTAAAGGTTCTAAAAAGAGTGCACAACTAAACGAGCTTTATATTGAAAAACCGCTGCATGTAAATGAAAAGACTTGTGAGAGTGAATACGATTTAATAAGGAGGTATAATATGTAAAAACTGCTGGTCTTGTGTGCTGTGTTAACCACAAAGTGCTATGGTTGAAAAAGCTTTCAATGATTTAAATATAAAACTGAAGGAGGCTGATGGTCATAGTCATGGTGATCCTCCTCCACATTTCATTAGAACACTATCACAAATCTTCATGTAAAAGACAGAACTGTGACAATAAAATGCCCCATATTTACAATGTGCTCTGTGATAGAAAGTTGTGTAACTGGAGTCACATGGATAAAATTAAAGAAAATGGCTTTTTAGTAAGAATTAAAACAAACGAACAGCCAAGTGTTGCAAGTCACTGCCACGTAATAAATAACCACCCAGTTTGAGATATTAGTTTTGATTTTACTCAGCAGCCTGTAGGCAAACGTCCACAACCAGCTGTTAGTGGGCGGGAAGAGGAGGCCAGCAGTCTCGCGTTAGATCACCTCGAACCTTTTGTTATTACTGTACTGCTGATCAGACATGCAGATAGAAATGTGTTTAGGAAAATAAGTAATAGTGGTGGTGCAGCACTTGCACATCCCCCTCCAAATTAAAAAAAAAAAAAAACATCAAACAAGTCATGACAACTGATCTTGCTTTTCAATTATAGGGAGGAAAAATCAGAAATAATAAACCAGAACAAATGAAATGTCATTGCTGTGTAATTTTGGAGACGTAAAAAAACATCCCCACTGAGTTTTGATAACTTTATTAAACTTTGTTTTATTAAATGGTTTAAAAATGTCATCTTACTCCCTCGGCACTCTATTTACTACAAAGGCCAACATTGGAAGATTCACCCTTCAGCGATCAGCAAAGTGTGATTGCAGGGTGACACAGTGTAAAACCACCTTGTTTTCACGAATAGGATTCCAGCAGTGGTGGCCTGGTGGTAAAGCTGCTGGACCACTGATACCAAGGTTTGGGGTTCAAGCCCCACTCTCTACAAGGTTGTCACTGCCCCTCCCAGTGCAGCTAACTGGGTTATCAAAGGCTGGCCATGTCTCTCGCTGTCTATGGTGTGAGGTTAATGTAAAAGAACCATTGCTGACTTTCAACAAGAGTAGCTGCATAGCCGTCAGCATGTTTCTGCCCTGCGATGGCCTGGTGAGCCATCCAGGGTGTACTCTGCCCTTGCCCAGAGTTGGCTGAGATGGGTGCCAGCCTCCCCGTGACCTTAATTAGGATTAAGCGGCTCAGAAAATGAATGAGCGAACAGGATTCCTTTTAGTGAAATCAAGAACAGACCTAAAATGGTTTTACATTTCTGGACTGCAATACCAACAGAAACTAATGCGCACTGACATTTTTTTTCTGCCATCACTGCTCACTGGCATTTGAATTTCTTATACCATTTCATCAGCCTTTTACAGGACCATGTTACACTATTGAAATGGAATAATTGTGTATAAATCTAACTAAAGTACTTCATTTTCTATTTAACAAAGACCTTTTTCTAAAAGTCTAACCAGAGACAGTTGCAAATTAGCTTTGGCTAGAAATTCTTTATGTTTAATAATGTTATTGCATTATTACACATTACGGTAAGATGAAATGGAGGTGTAATGTTATTGCATAATCTTCAACAAATACATAAAATTAAATAAATAAAATTGTTAACTCAGTGTGTATGTTATGTGAAAGTCAACAGAGAAAGATGTGACCCTAGCCCAGGGGTGGGCAAACTACGGCCTGTGGGTCGTATCCGGCCCGTTGGTCTGTTTAATCTGGCCCAACAAAGATTGATTGGTACAGAATTCATGTTTGATGTGAATGATTGATTAATTGCATTCGTTTGACTTTGACTTGTAATGACAGCATTTCAACACCAGTGGCGCATCAGGCACAGTCAGTTGATTTTGCGGCGTTCGAGCCACTGCCTGTTATCACTCTTCTACTTCACAGAGCCCATCTGTAGCAATGTCAGAGAAAAGAGAAGTTGACAATGGGTGCTGGGTAGTTCATAAGGAATGGACACCTAAATACTTTTTTTACTGAAGTCCAGTCATGTCTGTATGCCAAGAAACCATTGCGGTTTTAAAAGAATATAACATCAGCTGACACTTTTCCACCAAGCAATTACACCAGCAACCCGTCACTAGGTGAACATCTGGCTACCGCTAATAGGTTGGTCGCGAGCTTGCAGGCTCACAAAAACACTTTCATCAAAGCAACTTCCATCCAACAATCAAGCACGAGGATGTAGCATAATTCAGCAGGAAGCAATGTGTAAATCCGTGGTGCAGCTTGGCCACGTAGTGAAGCCATTTGTGAAAGTTTATTCGAGCAATGGGACTTCACCATCGTAAGTTTATTCATTTTCCTGAAGAATCTCACGCTGGTCAAAGGGATTTGCTTTACATTCTAATGTCCACTGGTTCCGTTTGGGGAAGTATGGCAGCGAGTGTGGAGCTCAAACAGGAGATTCTTTCATTTTTGAAACTCCTTGAGAACATTGACAATGTTCCTGAGCTGAAAGACACAGATTGGCTGTGATTTCACTTTTACTGTGGACAAACTGACCCACATGAACGAGCTGAATGTGAGGCTACAAGGAAAAAAAAATTTGTGTATGAAATGCAAGCAAACGTCAGCGCCTTCAAAACCAGGCTAGTTTTATTTTCAAAGCATGTCTCAGACAAGTCCTTCGCTCATTTCCTCCAAGTCAAAAGAGGCCCCACAACATGTGAAAAATTCCAGCAAAGCAGTGGATGACCTGCATGAAGAATTCTGCCATCGGTTTTGTGATTTTGGAGAAATTGACAGGTCCCTTCTCACAAGACCCTGAAACGGTACCACAGGAGTTGCAGTTGGAGCTGATTGACATGTCACATGATGTTAAAGGAGAAGTTCAACTCCCTTAAACTGGATGAGTTTTATGCTTCATTAGGTGCAGCCAAATTTCTAAACATCTATAAGATGGCACAGAGGATGCTGGTTGTTTGGCTCTACATATGTGTGTGAACAGACTTTTAGTGTGATGAACACCAACAAAGCAGTCCACAGATCCCAACTGAGTGATGAACACCACAAATCTGTTCTGAGAACCAAAACAGAATTATCACCAGGCTTCGATGTACTGGCAAAAAATGGGTGATCACCAACACTGTTCCCACTAAAAGGTATGTGAATATTTTAATGTTTTTTCTGTTTATGTTTAATATGTACTTTTAAAAAAATGTGTTGTTTTTTTTTAATCATAGCTCGTGTTGGCTTGGCAGATTTGTCAATTTTTAAAAGCCAATGTGGCCCCCAAGCCAAAATGTTTGCCCACCCCTGCCCGAGCCATAGTGAGATATTGAGATTCCTTACAATAAACCCATATAGCAAAGAGGAAGATTTAAACCCATTTAAAGATGACTTCGGTGCTGGTCTTGCTTCCAAAAATATCATGCTGTACTAAACAGCTAATTGAAATTAGGATACAGTCGGCCCCCAAGTTACGATGACCCCTGTGTACAAAATCCCCGGTTACGAAAAACATTTTCCTGAGTTTCCATCCACGAGATACGAAACAACCCCTCTTACAAAAAGAAATTCAAAATGCAAACGCGCAAATCAAAATTTCACACGACGCGCGAGTTGCTCTCTCATTGGCTGTCTCTCAACATCCCGCCCCGCTGGCCTCCCAGATAGAGACAGAAGGGAGCTTCAGTCTTTAGTTTAGTTTTTTAAGTTGTTTTAATTCAGTAAATGTTTAATTGAGTCATTTCATGGGTGATTCTTCCCTTCATCCTTCAGTGTTCTCACATTCCAAGTTCCAATGTTGAGGTTGGTTTTTGCAAATCTTATTGATTGTCCACTAGTAGCCCATTTGTCACTGCTTTCCCTGCGGGCATCAGAAGGCAGCGCGGTCGTTTTTATCCTGGGCCCCGACTGATCCAGTATGGAATTCGAGAAACAAATTTGTGTGGGACAAGATACAGGTAATTTGTGGCAACAGCTTCCTAGAAGATTTATGGCAGTTGTGATACGGAGGAAATTCACCTTCTTTGGTCACCAAGTGAGACGAAATGCCATGACGAAATGGCTGATTCAAGGAACCATCAATGGAATGAGATATCAGGGGAGACCTCAGCGATTATGGCTGGATGATATTTTGGATTGGTCTGGTATTAAGAGCTTAGCCAGACTTTGCCATCTTGCAGAAGACTGACTCAAGTGGCGAGAGACAGTCAAACAATGGGTGCACCAACGGTCTAATCGACTACGGTTTCAATGATGATGATGATGATGAAGAAGAAGAAATGTTTAATTAATGTGGGCGCATTTGAGCTCATCTGTAATTCCGATCCGTCAAGGAATCAAATTAAAGTTGAGTTTGTCAAGCAGGGAATGCGCTTTGAATGCCACATCTTGTGGGCGTGGCCCGCAGCGCATGCACAAGAGAGAGATAGCGAGAGAGAGAGAGAGAGAGAGAGAGAGAGAGAGAGAGAGAGTTTTAAAGTGTAAATACTACACTTTTTATTATAGGTACTTACTTACAGTGAGACTGTACTTTTCTGTAAAAAAAAAAATGAATGTAAAGACAAAGCTATTCATGTTAATAACAGTATATATATTACATAGCAATAGCCTGATGAGCTGGCCAGGGTGTATTGTGCCCTCACCCAGAGTCAGCTGAGATGAGCGCCAGCCTCCCCACAACCGTAATTAGGATTAAGCAGTTCAGAAAATGAATGAATGAATATTATGTAGTTGTATCATCGTACCCTAAGACACATGTTTTAAATTTGATAAACGATAAGAAAAGGCCTAATTGTTTTAATTTTGCTCAATATAGTTATACACTGAAATTAGTTTGTTGTAAAAAATGGCCAAAATAAATGATTTACCCACCCAGACCAAAGAGTATATTCACAAATTTAACAAAGCCATGTGTCCTTTCTTCACAAAGAAACCCACAAGATTTAGAGGCCATTCACACTTACAAAAGATCTCTTGAAGAATAAAAAATAAATAAATAAATAAATAAATACTTCACAAAAATCCCTCACCTCCCACCTGACCCCATTTTCTATAACACAAAAGAAACCGAAAGCCAGGCAATATATAAGAACACAAATATACTGAATATACATAAGGTTTGTAGTGATGGCTTCGAAACCTTTTTTGAAAAGTAAAGACTTCTTCAACTTTAGAGAAACAGCGGTCACTGGGGCACAATGCAGAGCTCATCAAAAAGCAATTCAGGATGTGTTCTGTAAAGCTGGTTCTCCCATTCTGTAATGCTCAGTGAGATTCTGGTTTTAATTCAGCATCTCAAAGAGGAAAAAACACTGAATTTTCCTGACAGAAAAAAAACTTTGTTTAATCCAAACATGTCCTCATCACATATTCAAGAAACAGAGAGAAGTCAAAGCCTGGTTTTCAATTTTAGATTTAAAACGAAAACAAATGTTCATCTTTATAATACCTGTACTTGATTTTACTAAAATAGAAATAAGGTAGCATTGGTTGCACTCTATAAAAATTGTCCTAAACAATCCATATAGTCAGTTCTATCAACACGAACAAAACAGCGAAATGTCTGTCAATCCAATTTCATGTTACATTCATTTATAAATTGGTTCACTAATCAGTGAAAAACACTGAAGCCAAGACAGTTTCATGAATATTTATTACTTTTGGACATGCCCAGTGGATACTTTTCTGACTTCCTTGTAAATTGATGTGATTGATGATTGTACTGATTGATTCTGTCAATATTACATGACATTAATTTAAACTAGCTTTAGGTTTTTTTCTGTGGACAATATCCACAGAATTTTAATGAACAGGAATGTTTTCTTTACAGTCCAAACTTTGCAAATTGAGAATTTTGATAGTTTTTAGGGTTTTACTTTTTTTTTTTTTTAATAAATGAACCCAAAAATGTACCCAAGACCAAATAATGAGCAATATAAATGTGACATATATCAAGGTATCGTTTTTATTCAATTTAAAAAATTACATCAGCAGATTTTTTGATGACCAATTTACTTAAAACTATTAATATACAAGTATAATTCTATAACTGTCACTGATTTTCTTTAAGAATGTACGTTTCTCCTGTTCTAGGCCCCGAAGTTGATAACAGTTGAATTTATCACTGAAAATCTCCATTTTGCTTCACTTCTTGCTATAGCTGTAATAACAGAAAACACAGAGTGCAGCTGATCTCAGACCAGCAATCAGCAAGACTTTTTTACAGACTCAGCAGCAGCTCTGATAAGGCTTCTCGAAGAGTGGTTGTCAACCAATTAAAATTGAAAAAGTAGTTGCAGGACATACAAGGGCAACTCATAACGTTTGTGTCTTGCATCATCACCCATGGTAAATCTATTCCCATGTCAAGTTCTGCTGCCAATGCCAGGGCATAAGCTAACCATTTCATAGTAAATCAAGACCTGATGTTCACAGAAATATGGAAGCTCTTGAAGTTTTTAGTAACCTCTGAACCCTGGAAGCACTCGGACAGTGAGGTTCTGGTTGCAAAATAGACATCTTGTGGATATGAGAATTCAAAATGCTACGTATGCACGCTTACCCCTTCCCCCCAACATTAAATGATACATGAGTATCAATTTTTCTTTATTATCGAGTCAAAGATGCTCTGGGGGACTATGGGATTTTACGACAGATATTGATGGAACGCTGTGTCTCTTCGACTGATAAGAAGTGTCGCTCGCGTTCAAAAGTGAAACCTCTGACCTCAGGAACCCTTATCCACACATTCAAATTGATCAGCCAGACAAGGAGGACTTGAGTTTTACTCATCCATCTTTCCGATAAATTACAGCTTAGAGCTTTCAAATATTGGAGTATTTCATGGTATCAGGTCTGAACATCAGGTTAAACATGTCTCTTCACCCAACATCTGGATCTCATTTACTTTTGGATGTCAGAAAATAAACATCTTACAAAAGAGATGGGTCTTTCAGTGTCTTGGTCCACACCCGTCCTTGAATTTTTACAACTTCTTGTTCATTTCCTTCTTCAAACTTTAACCTTTAGATGATTTTCTTGGACTCACAGCTCACCGGTACTCTGTTGTTCCGACTTGAGTAATGGTGTCTTATACTGTTCGGTGATTTGCTGTTCGAGAGCTACAGTTTTAGCAGCACAGGTTTTTTATATTATGTAAAGTATGAAATATGGTATATGTTTCTATTTTAAAGCAAATGATGACATTGCCTGTGAGTTTTGATTGAAGCATTATACACTAGGTATGTTTCTTAATATCCTGATAGTGGATCAGATTACACTGTTCCTGTACAGTATATTTGAATGCAGTTTATTGCATCCTCTTCTGATCTCATAGCATGAAAATAATTACAATTCATTTTTTGGAAATCGGTCGCTTTATCCTTACCCCAGTGCTGAACGCATTAGACCACAGCAAGCAGTTAAGCATAGTGATGCACAGTGGAAGCTTGATTTTGAAACTTAATTCATTCCTAAATGTTGTTCTAAAACTGAAACAGTTCCCCATAGGAAACAATTTATAATGGATTAATCTGTTCCTGACCTTCTCCATAATCATGTACATAATACAGTGTAATAACCAAACTGAATAAAGAATAAAGTTTTAACGAAGAAAATGCAATTTTACTTATTATCTAAACCAACTGAGCAAAGAACACAGTTTTAAATAAAACAGGCTGTGGTGGCCTGGTGTGACCGTGCTGGATCACTGATCAAGGTTGGGGGGGTTCAGGCTCCACTCTCAAGAGGTTGTCACTACTGTCCCCCAGTGCAGCCAACTGGGTTATCAAAGGCTGGCCATGTCTCTGGCTGTCTGTGGTATGAGACATGTAAAAGAACCATTGCTGACTTTCGTCAAGAGTAGACTACATAGCAGTCAGAGTGTTTCTGCCCTGCGATGGTCTGGCGAGCTGTCCAGGGTGTACTCTGCCCTCACCCAGAGACGGATGAGATGGGCACCAGCCTCCCTGCAAGCCTAATTAGGATTAAGCGGTTCAGAAAATGAATGAATGAATTTTAAATAAGAAAGTTTCAACCAGCAGACACCAACACCATTTTCATACTTTCATATGATTTCTTTCTTCACCTTGATCACCTTTACTCCTTTTACCTTTATAACTTCAATAGATTTCCAGGTCCTATATATATATATATATATATATATATATATATATATATACACACACACACACACACACACACACACACACACACACACACACAGAGTGGTACCTCACCTTCCGAAAGTCCCAACAAATGAAAAATCCAGGTTACGAAACTCATTTTTTTTTTATTTTTGTCTCTGGATACAAAACAAGTTCAAGTTACGAAAGCGAAATCTCAAAAATTCAAACAATGCGCGAGTTGCTCTCCCATTAGCTATCTCCCAACATCCCGCCCCGCTGGCCTCCCATTAGCTATCTCCCAACATCCTGCCCACTGGCCTCTCATTGGCTATCTCCCAACATCCTGCCCTGCTGGCCTCCCATTGGCTAGGAGGGATGACGTAGCTCCCTCCCATTGGCTATTATGGAGCTGCATCTCCAGAATACCCATGATGCTTTTTGTGTAAAGGACAGAGTTACTGTTGCTTTGTGAGTGTGCTCATTGCAACTTTATTTTTTGGCTCAGACTTTTAACCTTGCATAAACATTTGTAAGATTATAACTCTGCTAACAAGACATGGTCAACACACACGCGCATGCGCGCACACAGACACACATACGCATGCGTGTGTGATTCCCGGTGCGAGTAAAAAGAAGAAGTGGGCTCGTGGCATGCAGTTGAGTGATATCGCAAAAGAATATGGCCAAACCCGTCTACCATCGGTACGATATTGAAGCAGAAGAAGGCCTTAAAGGGTATACTTTTATAATTTTTAAGGGTATTGGGGGCCTTGGAACAAATCACGCATTTTACATGTAGGTTCAACTTGCGAAAAATCCAGGTTACAAAACCACTTTGGAACGATTAATTTTGTAAGGTGAGGTACCACTGTATACATATTATATACACTACAAAAAAAGTGAAAGATATTTGTCAATAAAAAACTGAAATTAAGGCCAATTCACAAAACCAAAAAAATATTTAGAAAATTCCGAATATCCTTAACTTTTTTTGTAGCGTGTGTGTGTGTGTGTGTATGTATATATATATATATATATACATATATATACATATATATATATATATATATATATATATATATATATAAACAACACAAGAAATCTCATCAAAATCTGAGAAAAGTTCAGAGTGGGTGTTCTGCGAAGAGCCCAACACTCACACTACTGGCTGTTGCCAAATCCTTCGCAAAAAATTAGCATATTGTGATAAAGTTCATTTTTTCTGTAATGTACTGATAAAAATTAAACTTTCGTATATTTTAGATTCATTGCACACCAACAAAAATATTTCAGGTCTTTCATTGTTTTAATACTGATGATTTTGGCATACAGCTCATGAAAACCCAAATTTCCTATCTCAAAAAATTAGCATATCATGAAAAGGTACTCTAAACGAGCTATTACCCTAATCATCTGAATCACCAATTAACTCTAAACACCTGCAAAACATTCTGGAAGCTTTTAAAAACTCCCAGCCTGGTTCATTACTCAAAACCGCAATCATGGGTAAGGCTACCGACCTGACTGCTGTCCAGAAAGCCATTATTGACAACCTCAAGCAAGAGGGTAAGACACAAAGAAATCTCTGAGCGAATAGGCTGTTCCCAGAGTGCTGTATCAAGGCACCTCAGTGGGACGTCTGTGGGAAGGAAAAACTGTGGTAGAAAACGCTGCACAACCAGAAGAGGTGACCGGACCCTGAGGAAGATTGTGGAGAAGGGCCGATTCCAGACCTTGGGGGACCTGTGGAAGCAGTGGACTGAGTCTGTAGTAGAAACATCCAAAGCCACCGTCCACAGGCGTGTGCAGGAAATGGGCTACAGGTGCCGCATTCCCCAGGTCAAACCACTTTTGAACCAGAAACAGTGGCAGAAGTGCCTGACCTGGGCTACAGAGAAGCAGCACTGGACTGTTGCTCAGTGGTCCAAAGTACTTTTTTCGGATGAAAGCAAATTTTGCATGTCATTCGGAAATCAAGGTGCCAGAGTCTGGAGGAAGACTGGGGAGAAGGAAATGCCAAAATGCCTGAAGTCCAGTGTCAAGTACCCACAATCAGTGATGGTCTGGGGTGCCATGTCAGCTGCTGGTGTTGGTCCACTGTGTTTTATCAAGGGCAGGGTCAATGCAGTTAGCGATCAGGAGATTTTGGAGCACCTCATGCTTCCATCTGCTGAAAAGCTTGATGGAGATGAAGTTTTCATTTTTCAGCACGACCTGGCACCTGCTCACAGTGCCAAAACCACTGGTAGATGGTTTACTGACCATGGTATTACTGTGCTCAATTGGCCTTCCAACTCTCCTGACCTGAACCCCATAGAGAATCTGTGGGATATTGTGAAGAGAAAGTTGAGAGACACCAGACCCAACACTGTGGATGAGCTTAAGGCCGCTATCGAAGCATCCTGGGCCTCCATAACACCTCGGCAGTGCCACAGGCTGATTGCCTCCATGCCACGCCGCATTGAAGCAGTCATTTCTGCAAAAGGATTCCCGACCAAGTATTGAGTGCATAACTGAACATAATTATTTGAAGGTTGACTTTTTTTGTATTAAAAACATTTTTTTTAATTGGTCGGATGAAATATGTTAATTTTTTGAGATTGGGATATTTGGTTTTTGTTTACTTTGTTTACTTTTTTTGCCAAAATTATCAATATTAAAACAATAAAAGGCTTGAACTACTTCAGTTGTGTGTAATGAATCTAAAATATCTGAAAGTCTAAAGTTTATCAGTACATTCCAGAAAATAATGAACTTAATCACAATATGCTAATTTTTTGAGAAGGACCTATAGATTGTTTGAAAACTGAGCAGTTGTGTTGCAATTATGGGTACCAAATTTTGTTTGCGAACTGATTTGTTCAGAGAGATATTTTGAAGATTTGTTCAGAGAGATATTTTGAAACCACCACTCAACCCCCAGAAATTGCACATTGCACATGCATAGTGCCACAATGGCACACACCCACCCGAGTTCAAGCCCACTTCCATATATGGTAAAGGACTGCATATAAGGGACTTCAAAAAGGTGCACATGTTCCGATTTGGCTTTGTATGGAAACAATAATTATGTTGGTTAAAAAATTTGCTGATGAAGACATGCTAAGGCACCAAAGTGTAAAAAAACACTCAACGTGTCCTTTTTATTCAATTTATCAAATTACATCAGCAGATTTCTTTTCATGACCATTTTCTTTGACACCCGTGTTACGTAAATGTACTTCTATGACTGTTCACGCTTTTTTTAATAAGGTACGTTTCTTCTGTAAGACCACTGACTGAAAGCTGATAAGAGAATTTATCACTCTGAGTCTCCATTATGCTTCACTTTCCACCCATAGCTGCAATAACAGCAAACAGAGAGTGCAGCTGATCTCAGACCAGCAATCAGAGAGACTTTTTTACAAACTCGGGTGCAACCCGGTTGAGGCTCCTCTGAGGGCGGTTCAGTTCTTGAGTGGAAGATTAAATCAGTCCTTTATCAGACTCGGTAGGAGACTGTCAAATCTAATTAAACCATGTGCTCTCTCTGCCCGGGTTAATCACTCATGAAAACAGGACAGAGCTAGTTTCCGATAGACAAACAGACAAAAAGAAACACATTTGTCCCCGAACGTGGGTGGAAAATATTCTTGACATATGTTCGAGCTTGAGACAAAAAACTGCTCACGGGTTCCAAGAGGAAAGGAGGTAAAAGAAGAAAGAACCCTCTCTTGGCACTTGTGAAGGAAGTGTGTGGTCAGTTAAGGTTACGGCGCCAGGAGCTTCAGATGTCTGGAGTGCTTAACCCGACTCTGTGTCAGGTAGACCGAGAGATAAGCTGGGCCCCTCAGGTAAACAGTGTGATAAGCCTGACTACTGCAGGGGGTGGGGGAAAAAAACTCTCCGTGATGTTTTGAAGTAGGAGCCAGTTGCTATAGTGATGGTTGCTAATTATGCGTATTGAGCAGGAAGGGCACTCAGGAGCAAGAGCGCCACGGTGCAGGAGTACAAACACAAACCCGGGCCTTCGCCCAAGACAGAGCGCTAACGGGAACTTTGATATCCCACAGATTAGGATAATCGGGAGGGGGAAAGGGGGTTTTAAAGAGAAAGAAAAACTCGTTCCTTTTGTTCAAGCTCAATTCAGGGATACATCAAAATGAGTTCTGTTTTTAGGCGTCAGGTGTCAAATTCAATCACTTCAAATTCGTTTATTTGTTTTAAAACACATGTCTCAATTCACCGACGCCTTGATAATTAGCAGATGTCTCAAAACTGATGTGGTGGAAGATTAAAGATTAAAAACGTAGCTTTTCAGAGCCGTGAGACCCTGGAATATAAACTGTGAACTGCCATCTTACATTGCAGATGGTTTCTGCATTCTGATGGAATATCTTAAACACAGAAAAATTGGGGGCTGCCCTACAACTAAAAATGAACATCATACATATGGATTGCCTCAGGTATCTGATATGTATATCTATATCTCAAGGTATATGTATGTATATCTCAAGGCTAACCTGACACTTGTAGCCTGGGGTTGTTTTTTTTTGCACTTCTATTAGCACGCATACAACCCGTTCGTTTTTACACTAATAACACACTGCCTTGCTGAAAAAACAAAGCATGGTTGCAGTGAGAGCCGAGATTGAGCTGACAGTTATTTAGTCAGCAGTTAACTAAATGAAACAGGGGCAGTGATGGTCTAGTGGTATAGGGCGCTGGATCGCTGATCCAAAGGTTGGGGGTTCAAGTCCCACTCTCCACAAGGTTGTCACTGTCCCCCCCAGTGCAGCTAACTGGGTTATCAAAGGCAGGCCATGTCTCTCACTGTCTATGGTGAGAGGCATGTAAAAGAACCATTGCTGACTTTCAATAAAGAGTAGGCTGCAAAGTCGTCAGCGTGTTTCTGTCCCTTGCTATAAAGGGTTGTGACAGGAAGGGCATCCGACGTAAAAACCTCTGCCAAATCAAACGTGCGAATCAGATGATTCGCTGTGGCGACTCCCGAGTAAAAGGGAAAAAAGCCGAAAGGAAGACAGACAGTTAACTAAATGAAACATGTTTTGAAAAATTACAGTACTGCATGCATCTTTTTATTGACCTCAATGGTCAATGGATAACATATCATACCAGCTTGTTTAGTTCAGTCAATTTAAATCATGTAAATTGGCTAGCACTTGGCATAAGTTCTGTACTAGTTTTCTTTCAAACACATATTTGGACAAAAATTGCACAAATACCATGAAGATAAATGTTCACAACAGAGCATGGAGTTGATGAAAAGAGATAAACCCCACCTCCCACCTTGACAGACTCTTTAGGGTGTTCAAATTGTTTCTGAGTAGCAGGAAAACTACTAAAACTAGCAGGAACCTCTGTTCTCATGATGTCACCATTATCATTGACCAACTTAAAAAAATATACACAGAATAAGATGCTGAACTGAGAATTCACCTTGAGAAAATGTATTATTGAACCTGCGCAAGTCCTAATGCTTCCTTTTTTTTTTTTTTTCCCTGTGTATATTTTGTATGTACATTCCATTTGGTTGTACAATGGATCCAATTGAATTAGTTGTATATTCCAGCATGAGCTGCTCGTGTCTTTTAACCCCCTTCAGCAGCTGGACATACAATTCTTCGTCTGCTTTTTTTTTGCCCTCTCAGGAGCACACGTTACACAATACAAACAATTGTACATATGGTGGTCCTGCATAAAAACAGATGACACATTTGATGGTTGATGTTGGAACAAGAGATGCTGCCTCTTTGCAACATGGCTGCCCACATGTTTGCTGCATGTGAAGGGAAGGCAAATTTTTTATCGAAGTAGGGCAAAATATGAAGCAATTATCAAGAATAAAGTTCATATAGTAATTCAGTAATGATCGTAGTTTACACATGGCACATTTTTTGGGCCTGATCTACAGGCAAGTTCATTTAAAATGTCATGTACAATTGTACATTGTGTGACTCAACTTGACCGTGGTCAGACTAAGTGGGACAGGACCTATTTTCTGAGCTGGGTGTCCTATAAAGACATTCAAGGCAACAAATTTTTTTCATTCAGAATTACTGCAAGGTAAGGGGTAAAAAATTAAACCTGGATATTTATTTTCAATTTTAGAGTGGGGCAGTGGTGGCCTGGTGGTAAAGGGTGCTGGATCGCTGATCCTAAGGTTGGGGGTTTGAGTCCCACTCTCTATGGGGTTGTCACTGTTCCCCCAGTGCAGCTAACTGGGTTATCAAAGGCCGACCATGTTTCCCACTTCTATGGTGTGAGGCATGTAAAAAAAACATCGCTGACTTTCGTAAAGAGTAGCTGCATAGCCGTCAGCATGTTTCTGCCCCTTGCTAAAGGTTGTGTCAAGAAGGGCATCCGACGTAAAAACCTATGCCATGTAATAAGAGCACTGGTGGCCTGATGGTAAGGTGCTGGACCACTGATCCCAAGGTTGGGGGTTCAGGCCTCACTCTCAACGGGTTGTCACTGTCTCCCCAGTGCAGCTCACTGGGTAATCAAAGGCCGGCCATGTCTCTCACTGTCTATGGTGTGAGGCATGTAAAAGAACCATTGCTGACTTTCGACAAGAGTAGGCTACATGGCCGTCAGTGTGTTTCTGCCTGGCAAGCTGTCCATGGTGTATCCTGCCTCCCCACAACCAGTGTTCCCTCTAAGCTGCGCGCGTGAGCAATTACGCAGGTGCTCGCACACCTCAGCGCACAAGAAAATCTATGCAGCGCATAAAATAAAATTCAACATAAACGTATTAATTGCGTTGTAACTCTGCGAATGACAGGTGTCCAGCCAATGATACGATGAGGTTCACTTCCGCTACGCAGCCAATCATAGCATTGACATTGCTACTACATTGTCATAGCCTACACGCGCCGTGCAGGTTAGCAAGCTAACACCAGTGCGGCGGAGTTAAGAGACGCAAATGCTAACCCCTTATCATGGCGAAACGAACGGGCAGCGACACATCCACTCACCAAGCCAAAGTAAAAAAGAAATGCGGTTCATTTAAGATGGAATGGCTGTCGGAGTATGTGCAAATAGAAGAACAAGCGGTGAAACTGGGAGACAAAGTAGCAAGTGAGTTTTCAGAGGGAAAAATGTGGACTGAATGGAAGTTGGACTACCTCAAGTGTCACATTCAGCAGAAAAGTCATTTGAAAGCTGTTGGAAATGTACGAAGACTCAAGATGGGACAGGGGATTGGTACATTATTGAGGGAGAGTGCAAAAGACCGACAGAAGAGGAACGAGCTGTCACTCAAAACAAAATCTGACCCCGGGCAAGTTAAAGTTCTCATTGACAATATTTTACTTGCCATCAAAATGAATGCATCAATGCTGTCAGTTCAACAAATCCCATGGCTAAAGCAGGACTCTCACACTTAACATACTACACATCTCATGAAAAACAAGATTTTTGTCTTTAATTTTAAGTGGGCCAAATCACTTATAATAAAAGTAAACTAATGAAAATTGCTGCTGCAATTTGATTCTTTTAATAAGCCATGTAACTTGCCATGATCTAAAGCTTTGAAGTGTGATACTGGTGTCGTGGTGTGGCCACAGCGTGCACACCTGATGTCGCTCACAATGGTCCTCAGTGTGCTCAGGGAGCTTATGTGTTTGCTCGGACACATGAAAAATTAGAGGGAACATTGCCCACAACCCTAATTAAGATTCAGCAGTTCAGAAAACGAATGAATGGACACACATAACAGACTAGATCAGTTTTCCAACTTATGTCCCCATGTGATATCAGAGGAGAGATTATGTAGGAAATCTAAGTTTAATTAGTTTTCTCGGAAAACTAAAAAAGATAAAATAAAAATACAACAGTTCACTGAGTAAACTGAATAGATTACGGCATAGCCTGTAGGAATTCCCGATATTTGTCTTTTTACTCCCCACTAATGATGAGATCCATGCGCAAAATGTGTGTTGTTCTCTAAGTGGAACAGTGCCACTGGAGCCAGTGGAACAGATCTGAGATCAGTCTGTTTTGACAAGCAGCTTGAGCAGTAAGTACACTGAAACTGAAATGATCAAGTGATCAAATATGTTTTTATAATATGATGCATGTACGAGAAGGCGGGAGGCAAGTTGCGTGTAGTAAATATGCAGGTTCCTTTTTTTGACTTGAAAACGAAACGAGGAGATGAGTTTGTCTTTGCTGTTCTGTGGTTAAAAGTCAGGCCAATATCCTTGGGTTTCTGGTGTTGTAGCACTAAGGAGGTGGCAATGGAAATTGTAATAGTCTTGGCTCGCACTAGTTTACTCAAATCTTGTGTGATAGTGGGAAAGCGGTTGCAAAGAGGATCTGTAATGCTTAAGAATGCTAGGACATCAGTCCATCACAGGGCACCATGTGTACACACATATGGGATACGTCATTTGAATGGGAATGTCTGGTTCAATGAACTGTGATCAAAACACTGAGAAAGCAATAAAATAGAATACTGTATGTAAACTTGATTTCATCAAGTGCTGACTCGTCATCGAAATGACGACCAAAAATCAGAGCTCAGACCAGGTTTTGGTGAATGTTTCATGAAAAGGTTTTCATTTTCATTCTTTTCCCATGGTTAAACTCAGAACAGGACAAACTCCAGATTTCCAATTATCTTGTATGTCTTACAAAATGCTGGGGCTTAACTGTTCCGCTATACTCTAACTCATGTGTGAGTAGTTTCCATGTACCGTATCCAAGATCCTCACTAAGATGGATAGATAAAGACAAAAAAAAAAACATACTTATTTATATATATTTGGGAAGAATAGCAGTATTCCATTAGATCATCTGGGTGGGAGTGGAGGAGGAGAGAAGGAAGAGCAGCTGCTGAGAGTCGGACGACCATCTGCTCCTCCTCACTAATGGTTCACCCTCGCTTTACACAGCTCACACACTATAACATTCACATTCACACACAGACACACAATGATGCACACTCCAAACACACCACAGCCTGACAGAGTCATGGCCACTCAAGAGCAGACGCACACATCGGCTCAGTGTTGATCTGGCATCAGGTTCCCTTTCATATGCTAAAGAATGCAGTTGTGTGGAAAAAGATCTAATCTCCAGAGGAGGGAGGGAGAAAAAGAAGGGGAGGGGACGGAAATGTCAAACCTGGACTTTCCCTGATTTCAGAGTAACTTTCCCTCACTGCTCGCTCTCTGGCTTTGTCTACTTCTTTCTCTTACTCTCACTATTCTCTCTCAATTCCCTTTCAGTCGTTCACACCATCTCTCTCTACTTCACTTCATCTCTCTGTTTCTCTCTCTCTCTCTCGCTCTGTCTGTGTCGCTGCCTGTTTACCTTTCATCCTTTTTCTTTCACTCTTACATTCCCTGTTTTTCTCCCTCTATCTGCTTGTACCGCTCTGCTTTTTGTCCTCCTTCAACCTGTCAGTACTACAGGAAGCGTGTGCCGGAGAATCCCACAGCAGGTGTGGCCTCTGTACCCGTCAGTCTCACATGCGGTGTGCCCTCTTTCCCCATCAGTCTCACGTTAGGTGCAACCTCTGCACCGTTCGGTCCTGAAGGAGGTGTTGTCTCTGTACCCTTCATTTCTGCAGGAGGTGTGGCCTTCGTACCTATCAGTCTCGCAGAAGGAGTGGCCTGTGTACCCGTGAGTGCCACAGAAGGTATGTGCTTTGTATTCATCAGTGCTGGAGGTGTGGTCTCTGTATTCATGAGTCACACTGGGGGCTGTGACCTTTATACCCATCAGTCCCACAGAATGTGTGGGCCCCCATAAAAGTCAGTCCCACAGGAGGTGTCGTCTCTGTACCCATCAGTCTCCCAGAAGTTGTGCTCTCTGTACTCATCAGTCCCAGTGGTAGACATGTGGTCTCTCCACCTGTCTGTCCCTCAGGAGATATGACTTCTGTACCCATCAGTCTCAGTATTGGAGATGTGGCCTCTGTACCAGTCAGACCCTCAGCAGGTGTGAACTTCACACTCATAAGTGCAGAAATATATTCACAACACCGAATCCTATTCTAACAAACTGTGTCAAGTAGCCATGAATACAGATGTACTGAATCTTACACATGAATATCTTGTCAAAAGAAGAAATGAACAAAAACTGACATAGGGTGCTTACTATCAGTCTTTCACTCACTTTCACCCATACTCATTCTGTAATCCAACACACAACTTGAATTAATTGCTTTTTTTCAACGAGTTGGCTTGCAACACTGGAGTTACTTATAGATTGTTTCAATCTTGAATCCTCTAGGACAGGGGTCGGCAATCTGCGGCTCTAGAACCGCATGCGGCTGTTTAGCGCTACCCTAGTGCCCCCTGGAGCTTTTTCAAAAATGTATGAAAATGAATAAAGCTGGGGAGGGTTTTTTTTGTTTTTTTAATATGGTTTCTGTAGGAGGACAAGCCTGACAATCATTCTTAACATTTTCCAAGGTTTTAAAAATTTGTATAAAAAATATTAGTCCTACATTTCAACATTTCTGTCCATGAAGATTTGCGTCATAGCCTGTTACACACGTTTCAGCATGACACTTTGCCAGGTAAGTAGCTGTTGTAAACAAACCGGTAGGTGTGTCATGGACCATGGATCCCAAAGGAAAAAAGATAAAGATAGCTGATGAGAACAGAGGATTAAAAGGAAAATGGATCGAATCATTTGCTTTCATTGCCAATGCGGAAGGATTGCCTACATGTTTGCTTTGTAATGAGAAACTGTCAAATAACAAAAAGAGTCATTTGGAAAGAGTTTCCAGGGAAGGCATGCTAAGTTTGCAGCCGACCACCCAAGTTGGAATTGAGAGAAAAAGTGTGATTGCAGTACTAGATAATAAAGCATGGAAAACCATTCACAGATGGTAATTACATGAAGGATTCATTCATTAAAATATCAGCGCACCCATTTTCAGACTTCAAAAACAAAACAGATAATACAGAAAATTGTGACGCACTCCACTGAAAGTAGGCGATTGTAACAAGTGACGTATGGTGCTTGTGAGACAAAGCGCGGCTTATTCATACTTCCGATCTTTCAAGTGAGCAAGTGTGCGTTGAATACTTGTTCAGTACTCAACCTTCACTTGCTCACTTGAAAGATCGGAAGTCCAGATAAGCCGCGCTTTGTCTCACACGCACCATACGTCACTTGCGACAACCGCCTACTTTTGGTGGAGTGCCTCACAATTAAACACATGCCTCTCTCAGCAAAGACAGTGAAGGAAAGGGCCAATAAATGGCAGGCAACATCACCAGTCAGGAAATCAAGAACATTAATTCAGCTCCAGCATACTCAATTGCCTGTGATGTGATTGACATTGAACAGACAGCGCTGTTGTGCAGGTATCTAAACTCTGATGGGATGCTGATTTCCTTATTGAATTTCTATACAGTAATTTCATCAATGCAACAAAAAACAATATATTAATATAGTAATGGAAGTTAAACTTAAAGCAACAAATATCGTACAACAGACTAGTCACGTGGTGTCATTCTCTCCAGGATGCGCTGCAGGGAAAATAAACATTTAATCATGAATGCTCATTATGTATTTGCAGCCTACTTAGTCATTTTGATAGTAGGCTACAAATATACACTTACAGCCTGTGTTGCCTTCATATAAAGCTTATACAGACGCTCCCCGACTTACGTTTTTAATTGGTTCCGGACGGCCAAACGCAAGTTGAAAGTGAACGTAAGTTGTTACAGTGACATATGACACTCATACTGTACTATACATCAATAAATACCATTACCGTATCTTATAAAACACCCCAAATCAATTATTATAAACATAATATTGTAAAATAATATCAAATATATCAAATAATATCAATATTAATTTCAAATAAATTAAATTCAAGCAAAATAATTTCAAATTGATAAATTTTAATCAAATTCACTCATCAAATATCAAATACAGTATCAAATATAACCTTTAACATTCTCTATGTTGTGGTCCTTCTGCTTGTAAATGGTTCCGATAGTCAACAGATGGTCACTTTACATGAAGCTGAGCTGAATCACATTACATGAAATTTAAAACAGCCAATCAACGCTTACAATATGTGAGGCACTCCACCAATTTAGGCGCCTGTCGCACGGTCTACTTTCAAGAAAATGGCCAAAAAAGTAAAAGTGATCATTTTTTATCGAAATTCGGATTTTTGCATAAACCATTAAAACAAGTATTCAACTATCACTTGCTGAAGTGAAATCGACTAAAACTCACTAAAAATGCAAATAGACTTTTATTTCCATTTTTCTGACGAGTACCCTCATAAAACTAGATAAAAACAGTAGCAAACTTACCGGTTTTCTTTGCAATTATTCACTGAGTTCGGGACAAGACACACTATAATCCATACACCAGAAGAACAGTCGTGAAGTTGTCTCCCCATTTTGGATACTGTTTTAATATTAAAATGCCGTTTCAGTGAATAAAATAAAGGTTATAAAGACGATATGCATGTAAACAATGCAGGCTAGTCGCTAAGTAAAGATCTGAAACAAGCACACTGATTGGTGAACTCGGTCACATTCTCGCATTGCACATGCTCAGTGCCCATCACACGTTAACTTCCTGTTTACTTCCTGACTCTAGTATACCGCATGTGGAACTTATTTCCGACTTTCTCTTCAAAAGAAGTAAGTAAGTTTATTGCACATAATTTCTGGAAAAGGAGAGTGAAATGTCTTCTGTGATGTCTAGCAGCATTAGTATAGATGTTATAAGATTATATCGCTCTCTCTCTCTCTCTCTCTCTCTGTCTGTCTGTCTGTCCTCTTTTTCTCACACACACACACACACACACACACACACACACACACACACACACACACACACACTGTGCAAACGGTTAAATGAGCAGCATCCAGATGAACTCGTGCAATTTGAATGGAAGAAAACACAGTATATGAAGGGAGTGGGGCAAATGAGTGCAGATGCACAAATGAGCACCCACTGTTTACAGTCTGTGTGTGTTTGTGTGTGTGTGTGTGTGTGTGTGTGTGTGTGTGTGTGTGTGTGTGTGTCCCCGAGTGTGTGAAAAGAGTGAGATACCTCAGGTCTGCTGGAATATTAAGACGGATATGATTCCATTGTAATTCAGTCAAAGAAAATCCCATATGCTCAGTATTATGTACTTTAGAAACTTAATATGAGTATTGTATGAGTATTGGTATTTTTCTCTGCATGCAAAATTCAATTACAGAATTTTTTTGATCATTTGATTTGCGTGTAATCTTGTCTGGACTGGACATGCTGGATCGTGGGTTGTTTAGTTTTGTATGAAAATTGGTCAACACCTGAAAAATACTTAAATGTTTCATACCTTTTACATATAAACAAACTGATGATGATGATAGCTGTGTTGATTAAGATTTTGATGTGATGAAGAAGAGGCATCTGTTCATAAAAGTGTGATAACTGGTGTTTGTGAAGATGTGATTTGATCTGCTGAGCAGGATATAGATGAAGATGATAATGCTGAGGGCAGAGTTGATGAAGCTTACTTGTACAAAGAGACCAGAGAGTTTTGTTGTATGGTTATCTTATATACTGGTCCTTCTCAAAAAATTAGCATATTGTGATAAAGTTCATTATTTTCTGTAATGTACTGATAAACATTACACTTTCATATATTTTAGATTCATTACATACAACTGAAGTAGTTCAAGCCTTTTATTGTTTTAATATTGATAATTTTGGCAAAAAAAAGTAAAGAAAAACCAAAAATCCCTATCTCAAAAAATTAACATATTTCATCCGACCAATAAAAAAAAAGTGTTTTTAATACAAAAAAAGTCAACCTTCAAATAATTATGTTCAGTTATGCACTCAATACTTGCTCGGGAATCCTTTTGCAGAAATGACTGCTTCAATGCGGTGTGGCATGGAGGCAATCAGCCTGTGGCACTGCTGAGGTGTTATGGAGGCCCAGGATGCTTCGATAGCGGCCTTAAGCTCATCCACAGTGTTGGGTCTGCTGTCTCTCAACTTTCTCTTCACAATATCCCACAGATTCTTTATGGGGTTCAGGTCAGGAGAATTGGCAGGCCAATTGAGCACAGTAATACCATGGTCAGTAAACCATTTATCAGTGGTTTTGGCACTGTGAGCAGGTGCCAGGTCGTGCTGAAAAATGAAATCTTCATCTCCATAAAGCTTTTCAGCAGATGGAAGCATGAAGTGCTCCAAAATCTCCTGATAGCTAGCTGCACTGACCTTGCCCTTGATAAAACAGTGGACCAACACCAGCAGCTGACATGGCACCCCAGACCATCACTGACTGTGGGTACTTCATACTGGACTTCAGGCATTTTGGCATTTCCTTCTCCCCAGTCTTCCTCCAGACCAGTGGTTCTTAACCTTTTAGGAGGTACTGAACCCCACCAGTTTCATATGTTTATTCACCGAACCCTTCTTTATTGAAAAATAAAATATGATGTTTTTCAAATTCGACATAGGAACATATGTTTTTACTGGGGCACCAAAATGAACCGTGCATTAACATCACTATGTTAACAGAACAAAACCAATACAATGCATGACCCCTCCCCATCAAAACTACTTACATTTTTATGTGAGGTGCGCATCTAAGTGTGTGCACGAGCGCATCTGTGTATGCGCGCACGTGTCTGTATGTGTGTGTATTTGTTTTATTTACATCTTATGCATTGTTTTTGAATGTTTAATTGTTATTAGCATTTACAGCATTGAATATGTATTTATTGACATTATATACACACATAGACTAGTATATATATATATTCTTCTGCTTTTTCCTTTCGGCTGTTCCCTTCAGGGGTCGCCACAGCAAATGATCTGCCTCCATCTCTCCCTGTCCTCTGCATCTTCTACTCTTACTCCAACGACCTTCATGTCTGCCTTCACCACATCCATAAATCTTCTCTTTGGGCTTCCTCTGGGCCTTATGCCTGGTAGTTCCAACCTCAGCATCCTACTACCAATATACTCACTATCCCTCCTCTGTACATGTCCAAACCATCTCAATCTAGCCTCTCTGACTTTATATATTATTACATGATATATTATATCATGAGGCGCTAGCCATATAGACAGTGATACCTCAGCTCATGAACAAAATTGGTTCCCAGAAAGTGTGTGTAAGGCGAAAAGTTCGTCTTCCGAACATTTATTTCCCATAAGAAACCATTAAAATGAGAATAATCCATTCCCAGGTCCCCATAAAACATAATTTTCTACTAAATAAGCCTTAAAACTACACAAAAATATACCTTATTTTATGTATAATAAATGTGCTATTGTATTGTAATTAAAGAAATAAACTGTACTGTATAATAAAGTCGTTTTATTTACCTTTGTGATGGTAGTTGATGGCTTGATGGAATGGAGTGGGAGGAGGAGGGAGGGAGGGACTTACTGTTTGGAAGGAGTGTTTGGAAACGTCTACTGTTTGGAAACACCCTTAGCCACACACGCACCCTTAATAGCTTCCTTGTTCTTAAGGATGGGAGCAATGGTAGACTTAGCGTACTGGTACTGGGACGCTAAGTCACACAAACGCACACCTCGTTCGTGTTTTTCAATGATCTCCGCCTGTGGTGGGGTCTTTTTCGGTCCCATAATAGCAAAAGTACACTCAATATGGTCCAAAATGTCTATCAAACACAAACCACTTCCGCACTCAAAGAAAGGGGGTGATGAACTGTGACGCCGTGAGCGTGCGTCAGCTTCTCGTGGCCGCCACCGTGGCGCTGTTCGAATGCGTGGTTTGATTCTTCCGCCGAAAACTAGTTCGTCAGTAGAGACTATATGATCGCAAATTTAATGTTCTTGAGGCGAAAAGTTCGTGAGCTTAAGCGTTCGTCAGCGGAGGTTTTACTGTATATATAAAACTGAACTGGGAAGAAGGAGGGGCACGTTCAGTCTGTCGTTTGTAAACAATGGGCACAGCGTCATTACGTCAGTGCGCTACGTAGGTACGTCTAAACTCAAAATTTGACTTGTTTTTTTTGGGAAAAAAAACGCTTAAAATCGAAAATACATAAAACGGATGGACATAAGTCGGGGAGCGTCTGTATAAGGGTTTTATTTTTTTTGCAGCTCCAGACAGATATGTTTTTAGTTTTTTTTAAGTCCAATATGGCTGTTTGAACATTTTGAGTTGCCGACCCCTGCTCTAGGACATCGAAAGGAAATTAGTTTGAGACTCACCATACATCTTTCCTTCATCAGAGAGAATGATTTTGCGCCGGCCACAAGGCGGATAGATGGCTAGCGCCTCTTGGAAGCTCTGCTCGATGTCAGGGCTCCACACACCCTCTGCGTCATTATCGGTGGGCTTTTCATTTGAGTCACTCATCCTTTCCACTTCCTCTCCTCCGCTCTCACTGCCACTCCAGCTGCTCGTGTCCATTGACAACTCGCACCTGCAGCCAAGGTTGGGTGACAACTGACACGGAAACCTGTGAGAAGATGGAAAGAGTAATTTCCACTGAAGCATTTGAAATGAATGACTAAAACACTACAAAACACCTATAAAAACAACCATGCTGGATATATTGGTGGCTATGTTCTTTTCTGAGCCACACAAAGATCATGAGACAAAAACTAGTCTGAAAAGATATGATGCAATAAAGATGGACACTTTCTTGAGCTGTAACACACAAAAGTCCTACGTTGAGAAGAGTAGTAAGGAAAAACAGGAAAAGACTCTGAGTAAAGGTGAGACAGAGGTTCCAGAAAGAACAAGAGAAAACAGCAGGAAGCAGAGTCTGGACTCATAACCATTTTATTCTGAGTTTTTGTTGTTGTTCTTGTTTTTGGTGTATCTAATAGGTTTGTACATTTTCATGGAATTCATTTCTTTGGTTTGGTTATTTGACTGGTTTCACCTATTCTTTGCTTATTTAAGTACACTCCTGTTTGATGAGATGGCTTATGGAATATTGCTGTCACCAAGTCCAAGGATGTACTCAAACATTCAGTTCTAACATCAGCTCAGAACTAAAGTGCATTTTACTAGTATGCGATCATCTGACCGGTCCTTAAGCAAGATAATTTCAGCCCGAGATTTAGCCCCAGTACAAATTTAGTGTGGCTGTTCTCTTTGGTGCTTTAAAGTATTTCTCTGGCCTACTATTTCCCAAGTCTGAGCCTGGTTCCTGTACCACATGCCTAATATTTTATCTAAAATCCCAGCAAGACATTACAGACACTCCCCGACTTACGTTCATTTGTTTTACGTTTTTTTATTTCCCCACCAAAAAAAAAAAGAAAAAAAAAAAAAGAATTGAGTTTAGACGTACCTACCTAGTACACTGACGTAATGACGCAATGTCGCTGCATTTATTGTTTACAAACTACAGACTGAGAGTGTGTGTGTGTGTGTATATATATATATATATATATATATATATATATATATATATATATATATATACATACATACATACATACACACACACACACACACACACACACACACACACTAGTCCTTCTCAAAAAATTAGCATATTGTGATAAAGTTCATTATTTTCTGTAATGTACTGATAAAAATTATACTTTCATATATTTTAGATTCATTGCACACCAACTGAAATATTTCAGGTCTTTTATTGTTTTAATGCTGATGATTTTGGCATACAGCTCATGAAAACCCAAAATCCCTATCTCAAAGAAATTAGCATATCATGAAAAGGTACTCTAAATGAGCTATTAACCTAATCATCTGAATCAACCAATTAACTCTAAACACCTGCAAAAGATTCCTGAGGCTTTAAAAACTCCCAGCCTGGTTCATTACTCAAAACCGCAATCATGAGTAAGACTGCCGACCTGAGTGCTGAACGGAAGGCCATCATTGACACCCTCAAGCAAGAGGGTAAGACACAGAAAGAAATCTCTGAGTGAATAGGCTGTTCCCAGAGTGCTGTATCAAGGCACCTCAGTGGGACGTCTGTGGGAAGGAAAAAGTGTGGCAGAAAACACTGCACAACCAGAAGAGGTGACCGGACCCTGAGGAAGATTGTGGAGAAGGGCCAATTCCGGACCTTGGGGGACCTGTGGAAGCAGTGGACTGGGCTACATGTGCCGCATTCCCCAGGTCAAGCCACTTTTGAACCAGAAACGGTAGTAGAAGTAGTGCCTGACCTGGGCTACAGAGAAGCAGCACTGGACTGTTGCTCAGTGGTCCAAAGTACTTTTTTCAGATGAAAGCAAATTTTGCATGTCATTCGGAAATCAAGGTGCCAGAGTCTGGAGGAAGACTGGGGAGAAGGAAATGCCAAAATGCCTGAAGTCCAGTGTCAAGTACCCACAGTCAGTGATGGTCTGGGGTGCCGTGTCACCTGCTGGTGTTGGTCTACTGTGTGTCACCTGCTGTGTTGGTCTACTTTATCAAGGGCAGGGTCAATGCAGCTAGCTATCAGGAGATTTTGGAGCACTTCATGCTTCCATCTGCTGAAAAGCTTTATGGAGATGAAGATTTTCATTCTTCAGCACGAACTGGCACCTGCTCACAGTGCCAAAACCACTGGTAAATGGTTTACTGACCATGGTATTACTGTGCTCAATTGGCCTTCCAACTCTCCTGACCTGAACCCAATAGAGAATATGTGGGACATTGTGAAGAGAAAGTTGAGAGACACCAGACCCAACACTGTGGATGAGCTTAAGGCCGCTATCGAAGCATCCTGGGCCTCCGTAACACCTCAGCAGTGCCACAGGCTGATTGCCTCCATGCCACGCCGCATTGAAGCAGTCATTTCTGCAGAAGGATTCCCGACCAAGTATTGAGTGCATAACTGAACATAATTATTTGAAGGTTGACTTTTTTGTATTAAAAACACTTTTTTATTGGTCGGATAAAATATGCTAATTTTTTGAGATAGGGATTTTTGGTTTTTCTTTACTTTTTTTGCCAAAATTATCAATATTAAAACAATAAAAGGCTTGAACTACTTCAGTTATATGTAATGAATCTAAAATATATGAAAGTGTAATGTTTATCAGTACATTACAGAAAATAATGAACTTTATCACAATATGCTAATTTTTTGAGAAGGACTAGTATATATCTCTCAGTTATATAGCGAGTTACCCTTGTGTTAAGACGTCGTCGCTGTGATCTTTGTGTTTACACTGTTTTGCGGACTTTTGTAACCCTAAGCAAATATGGTTGGTCAGAAGTGTAAGCCGACTAGCATGGGTGCAAGTTTCATACACAGAAATGAATTAACTATATGCTCGGATCGGCGCAGTCTACCATGTATACTTAGTTAAGCAAAGAGAGTTGTAAAATGAATGAAAACCCGAATCCACAAATTACAGAACAATTACAGATATTTATTATCTTTTAGCAGGATCCCAAGAGTATATACTTATTTTTATATTCATTAGGATTTGTACTTGTTCTTTGTGTGCATCTCTTGAATAAAGTTTACTTACTTACACAAAAGAAAGAACTCTCCACTTTGCTGGGGTTCACATCAGTGCAGGCTGTGTTCTAAATGAGTTCAACGGCACCCTTGTGCACTTGGAAGTCTGTATAACCCACAGCAAGTACACTATTTTCGCAAGTACACTACTTTCAGTATTGAGCGTCTCACATATTGTAAGCGTTGATTGGCTGTTTTAAGCTTCATGTAAAGTGACTAGGTATAAATAAGTGACTTATTTGAAATTAATGTCGATATTATTGATATATTTGATATTATTTTATAATGTTATGTTTATAATAATTGATTTAAGGGTGTTTTATGAGATACGGTAATGGTATTTATGGATTTATAGTACAGTATGAGCGTCATACGTCACACGTCACTGTAACTACTTACGTTCACTTTCAACTTACGTTTTGGCCGTCTGGAACCAATTAAAAACATAAGTCGGGGAGCGTCTGTACTTGAACAACAAATGAAAATGATGCAATTTTTAGTAATAATGGCACTATTAAAATTTCACCTGACTCTACAGGAGGGAAAATCTACAAAAGCAAAAACGGATTAACCAAGTCCACGTTCACCTTTCAACTGAAATTAAGTCCTACATTTCTTCATCTACTCATCTGGTGTTTGAGCAGATCTTAACGTAATCACACTGACAACCGGAGAGACTCAACCACCTCTGAAAGGCCATGAAAGGGAACTCGAAGACATAGAATCTAAGAGCTAATTGAGGAGTGACGGTTAATCCAGAACAGCTGTGATCACACTAGGAAACAGTTTGACTGTTTGTTTCCGGTAAGAGTGTGTTGAATCAAAATGGTTTATGATAAATCCTGACATGAATGCAGGGTTTAATCAGAGGGCAATCGCAGCACTTTATACGCAGACACACTTTATATTTCAGTGTTGCAGCTGAACGTGAAGCCTGTCTGCATTTTTCCTACACAGAATAATGATTATGATGATTCTTGGGGTGGACACAATAAATCACCTTAATCACATTAAGGGTATTTGGGAGAAACCATTGTCCAGACTATGGGGCCGGTGATTTAGTGGTTATTCTTCTTCCCACCTCCTCTTAAATATGTTACAGCTGACATCTTCATTTACTTCAAGGTTTTCAGTGTTTATTATTCATTCATTTTCTGAACTGCTTAATTCTAATTAGGGTCCCAGGGAGGCTGGCGATCATCTCAGCCAACTCTGGTGGAGGGCACAGTACATCCTGGACAGCTCACCAGACCATTGCAGGGCAGAAACATGCTGACATCTATGCAGCTACTCTTGACGGAAGTCAGCAATAGTTCTTTTATAACCTCTCACCATAGACAGTGAGAGACATGGCCGGCCTTTGATAACCCAGTTAGCTGCACTGGGGGTGTTTGCTGATGTTTTTTATTATTATTATTATTATTACTACTACTACGACAGTTGGCCCTCTACTTATGAAAACCTCTGGGTACGAAAAATCCAGGTTACGAAAAATATTTTCCTAAATTTTCATCCTCTTTTTACGAAAACACCTTCTTTTTACGAAAAGCGCCAAACGCGGCATTCAAAAATTTAAACCATGCGCGAGTTGCTCTCTCATTAGCTGTTTCCCAACATCCCACCCTGCTGGCCTCCCATTGGCCAGGAGGCAGCTGAACTGTATCCATACTTCCTAGACCCATACTTTGTCACACGTGTGGGAGAGGAGAGTTGAGCAGGAATGTTGGCTCGTGAGTTCTTTTTGAGAGATCATTGCAGTGTTTTCGTTATCCACCATGGACCCGGAAAATACTGAAAAGTGAAAATACAGTGATGGAGGCGATTATTTCGGCATGATATTGAAGCAGAAGGAGCATGGAAACAGAGTGCTCCGTGGGACAAAACCTCCGATCTCGTAAGGAAGCAAGTTAATATTGAATCAGGACCTCTGATCTTTCAAACAGGTACTGTAATTCCACTTTAAATACAACATCTTGTCCATTTAAACATTTAAATGCAATTGGTCCGTCGGTTGTGCATGGGCGGAGCCCATATTCGGCAAAACACACCAGAGAGTTTTGTGCGTGTCTGTCTGAGAGAGAGACAGCGTGTGTGTGTGTGTGTGTGTGTGTGTGTGTGTGTGTGTGTGAGAGAGAGAGAGAGAGAGAGATAGAAAGAGACTGCGCACAGAGTCCGTCAGAGATGAATGGAGGCGTTCTTTACTCTCTTTCGAGAGAGCACATTGCAGCTTATTTTTCGTTTTTTAAAGATGTTTAATTCAGTAAATGTTTAATAAATGTGGCACGCTCCGCTGAATGTGAGCAAAACGCGGCTCATCCGGACATCCTCAAGTATACGAGTTAAAGTTGAGTTTGAAACCTCTGATCTGTCATGCAGGGAATACGCTTTGAATTCCCCGTCATAAAATTCTCCGGCATTCTGCATGTGGGCGGAGCCCGCATTCAGGGGAGCTCACCACAGATGTGTATTGTGTGTGTGTGTGAGAGAGAGACAGAGAGAGAGCGAGAGAGAGAGACAGTGTTTTGTGTGTGTGTGTGTGTGCGCATGCGCGCGTTAATAAAAAATGTTTAATAATGGTTTAATGTGTTAATAAAATGCTTAAATGGTTTAATACATAATTTTCTTTTATATTTAACACACATTTCATACAAAATTGGTGTACTTTTATCATTTTTAAAGGGTTTATGGGCTAGTCTTGGGAGCCTTGGAACGAATCACGCGTTTTACATGTAAAATGCACCTCTACTTACGAAAACTCCAGGCTAGGAAAAAGGCCCTGGAACAGATTAATTTCGTAAGTAGAGGGCTGACTGTACTATTTTTATTAAGGGGTCGTGGTGGCCCAGTGGCAGTGTGCCGGATTACTGATCCCAAGGTCGAGGTTCAAGCTTCACTATCAATAATTGTAACTGCTGGCCCTCAGTGTAGTTAACTGGGTTATAACCGGCCGGCCATGTTTCTCACTGTCTGTGTTGAAAAGCATATAATAGAACCATTGCTGACGTTTGTAATGAGCAGGCTACACAGCCACCAGCATGTTTCTGCCCTGCAACAGCCTGTCGAGTTTTACAGGGTGTACTCTAACCTAACCCAGAGTTGGCTGAGGTGGTTGTCAGCATCCTTGTGACTCTAATTGGGATTCAGTGCTTCAGAAAGTAAATGAATGTTGTTGTTATTATTATGATTATCATCCTCCTCGTTATTATTATTACTACTATCATTACTTTTGCTATTATTATTATTATTATTATTGTTGTTGTTGCTCTACTAACAACCTATCCATGCTTCACACTACAGAAACCAGGACGAACTTGGGTTTACAAACCCTACAGACTTGAACTTTATTTGTCCAGAGAGAGTTACTTTTTATCGCATTAAAAATTTGAGCAGTTGAGGGTTAGGGGCTATTCTCAAAGCAAAGCCCCAACTGTAGGAGCTTGGCGGTCCTGAAGCACGAACCCTTTACTCTTGGATGGGCAAGGCAGAGCCTTAACCACTCAGCCACCCACATGTGATACCCACCCTCCCATGCGTGTCGTAACTGTCCCGTGGAATGCTCTGTTAGGACTGTGTTGCCTTATCACATAAAGACAATCTGGGAATAACACCCTGAAAATTTGGAATAAAATGAAGAACATCACTGAACATGCTGGTGTCTGCTTCAGTACTTTTCTAAGGCCTGAGACCTAAAGGTAACCTCGGAGCAGAGGGAGAGAAGAGGGGTGTTTAAAATAGAACATGGTAAGTTCATCTTAAATATTTGGTATAACAAAGGCAAATGTCCTCTAGGCTTTTTCCACCTGAGCCATAGTGGCTCATCAGGCCGGTGCTCATCCTTGGTTTCCATAGTGTGAAGTGAATAGGAGTACAACTCCTCCTGGATTGGACGCTAGTCCATCGCAGGTTACCTTCCCAGTAGATATTTTTTACTGGTACCCATTAATACTGCAGGATGAACAGAGGCACACTTGTGGTTAAGGCCTTGCCCAGGGGTCTTAGCACAGTGGGGGTCTAACTGGGATTTCAACACACAACCTCCCGATCATGAGTGCAGCACCCTAACCAGGATGCCACTGTCCCCTACTTGGTATAACAAACACTGTCAAAAAATTAAAGTCGATAAGGAGACTTGGTGCTGGAATGAGGAAGTGCAGGAGTGTGTACAAAGGAAGAAGTTAGCTGAGAAGAAGTGGGACATTGAGAGGACCGAAGAGAGTAAACAGGAGTACAGGTATACAGCGAGTAAGGCAAAGGTAGCGGTGTCAAAGGCCAAACAGAGGGCGTATGATGACTTGTATGCTAGGCTGGACAGTCAAGAAAGAGAAAATGATCTATACAGGTTGGCACAGCAGAGAAATAGAGATGGGAAAGAAGTGCAGCAAGTTAGAGTGATAAAGGACAGAGAGGGAAATGTATTGACTGATGACAGAAGTGTGCTGGGAAGATGGAAAGAGTACTTTGAAGAGCTGATGAATGAGGAAAATGAGAGAGAGAGAAAAGAGTAGAAGAGGTGACTGTTGAGGAGCAGGAAGTAACAAAGATTAGTAAGGGTGAAGTGAGGAGGGCATTGAACAGGATGAAGAGTGGAAAGGCAGTTGGTATTGATGACATACCGGTGGAGGTATGGAAGTGTCTAGGAGAGGAAGCAGTAGATTTTCTGACAAGAACATTCAACAAGGTCTTAGAGAGTGAGAGGATGCCAGAGGAATGGAGGAGAAGTGTGCTGGTGCCCATTTTTAAGAACAAGAGAGACAGGCAGAGTTGTGGCAACTACAGAGGGATAAAGTTGATGAGCCATAAGATGAAGTTATGGGAAAGAATAGTGGAAGCTAGACTAAGGGCAACGGTCAACATTTGTGAACAACAGTTTGGTTTCATGCCAAGGAAGAGCACCACAGATGCAGTATTTGCTTTGAGGATGTTAATAGAGAAGTACATTGTGCCTTTGTGGATCTGGAGAAAGCATATGACAGGGTGCCAAAAGAAGAACTGTACCTCTTGGGACCAGTGGGGTTACAGGGAGCAGAGATTAAGAAGGTGGAGGATTTTAAGTACTTAGGCTCAACAATCCAGAGCAATGGAGAGTGTGGAAAAGAGGTGAAGGCAGGCAAGTTGGAATGGTTGTAGAAAAGTATCCGGTGTGATGTGTGATAGGAAGGTATCAGCAAGAATGAAAGGAAAAGTGTACAATACAGTGATGAGGCCAGCAATGTTGTATGTTTTAGAAACAGTGGCACTGAGGAAAAGACAGGAGGCAGAGCTGGAGGTAGCAGAGATGAAAATGTTAAGGTTCTCTTTGGGAGTAACGAGGATGGATAGGATCAGGAATGAGTACATACAGAGGGACAGCCCATGTAAGAGATTTTGGAAACCAAGTCAGAGAGGCTAGAATGAGATGGTTTGGACATGTACAGAGGATGGATAGTGAATATATTGGTAGTAGGATGCTGAGGTTGGAACTTCCAGGCAGAAGGCCTAGAGGAAGACCAAAGAGGATATTTATGGATGTGGTGAAGGAGGACATGAAGATAGTTGGTGTAAGAGAAGTTGATGCAGAGGATAGGGTGAGATGGAGGCAGATGATTCGCTGTGGGGACCCCTGAAGTGAGCAACCGAAAGGAAAAGACGAAACACTGCCAAAAAATAGCACTGAGCTCTTGAGTGGGGCAACTGAAAAACTTTTTCCCAGGAAATCATGAGTATGAATCTGATCATGTCACAGTCATCGCTGGAAGACTCTAAGTGGAAGGGACATATCCTCTCTCCCCTTCCAATCACAGTGACACTAATATGTATACTGAAATCAAGAATTATGACGGGTGCTCAGGATTCTGTGAAAGGTGAGCCAGTCCATTGTATGTGATCAGTGAGTATTGTTGACTGGGAAACATCTGTATGATTTTCACATCGTAATAAACTTTGACAGTTACACACATCCTGTTTCAAAAGATGTTTCTCTTTAGCACATCAAGATAAAGATCAAATGACAAGCCAAACTGCAAGATTAAATAAATACAGCAGGCAAAAAGTGTTGAGCCCATGCAATCAAGACACCTTTAAATGTGGACACAACTTAAAAAACAAACAAACAAACAAAAAAAAACAAATAGCAGTAACCTAAATATAACAACAGTAAAAAAAAAAATGGCAGACTTAGCAACAACTGACATAAAGCTTTCCAGGGAAAGAGCCAGTGGAAATAGTGGATGCTAAGCATTGTGTGTGTGTGTGTGTGTGTGTGTGTGTGTGTGTGTGTGAGAGAGAGGGAGAGAGAGAGAGAGAGAGAGAGAGAGAGAGAGAGATTATGTGGACTCAATTTGTTTTTGGTCTACTGACTGCTTACTGTATAAAATGAACTTGAGAACAGGCGGGAAACACAAATTAGCTCCAAACATCTGAGCGAAAGCATGCATCATCTTTCTGGCTAGGAGATTAACTCAAACAATAATTTCCAGTCCAATGCTTGAGTGTGTGTGTGTGCGCATGTGTGTGCACATTCACTGTGGCTTTTGGCCAAGACTCCTGGTGTGATGTGGCGCTTTCCAGCAGATGTGGAAGAATCATTCGGATGTTTCAAACAAAATGAAAAGTGTTAAGACAACAGAAAAACCTTCCAGTGTGGCTTTAAAACCTACTGGTCCGAGGTCTTTATAAACTGCAGAGACACAATGAGGCACTCAGTTGTAATCACAGCTCTCCCTTTACACCTTTCACCTTTCGAGCACTAATGTGTTCAACAAGACTGACATGATACCCAGTGTGGAAAGTGTGAGTGGAGCAGAGTTATGAAGTCCTGAGTATCAGTATGTGCGTGTGACGGATGAAATGGCAGGCAGACTGCTGAGTGTTCCTGGGAATTTTTTATACAGTAAAACCTCCGCTGACGAACGCTTAAGCTCACGAACTTTTCGCCTCAAGAACATTAAATTTGCGAGCATATTGTCTCTGCTGACGAACTAGTTTTCGGCGGACGAATCAAACCACGCGGTCGAACAGCGCCACGGTGGCGGCCACGAGAAGCTGACGCACGCTCACGGCGTCACAGTTCGTCACACCCCTTTCTTTGAATGCGGAAGTGGTTTGTGTTTGCTAGACATTTTGGACCATATTGAGTGTACTTTTGCTATTATGGGACCGAAAAAGACCCCACCACAGGCGGAGATCATTGAAAAACACGAACGAGGTGTGCGTTTGTGTGACTCAGCGTCCCAGTACCAGTACGCTAAGTCTACCACCATCCTTAAGAACAAGGAAGCTATTAAGGGTGCGTGTGTGGCTATGCGTGTTTCCAAACAGTAGGCGTTTCCAAACTCTCCTTCCAAACAGTAAGTCCCTCCCTCCCTCCTCCTCCCACTCCATTCCATCAAGCCATCAACTACCATCACAAAGGTAAATAAAACGACTTTATTATACAGTACAGTTTATTTCTTTAATTACAATACAATAGACATTTATTATACATAAAATAAGGTATATTTTTGTGTAGTTTTAAGGCTTATTTAGTAGAAAATTATGTTTTATGGGGACCTGGGAACGGATTATTCTCATTTTAATGGTTTCTTATGGGAAATAAATGTTCGGAAGACGAACTTTTCGCCTCACACACACTTTCTGGGAACCAATTATGTTCGTGAGCTGAGGTATCACTGTATATCCAAAGTAATCTAATGTGTTACAAGTGCACAGAAAGAGTAAAGCATATAAACTTGCAAAACAAAATCCCAAACTCTTTGCTCCGTGTTCCAGTCATGATGGATCTAGTTAATGCAAGGATAAGGGAAAGTAATTAAATATTTGTGACAAACAAATGGACCAAACAAACATGTTTTTAAACCTGGATTTAACAGTAACTAAAGTCAAGTGCAGCAAACGGAGATAATTTTGTCATTAATTACATTATCAGTGGGGTGGAACCAATTTCACTACATATAACCACACTGGAGGTGGAGACTCGAGTTAGGCTTGGGATGGGAAATACAGTCTGGTTGGTTAATGATGCATTAGCAATCAGGTTTTTTAAAATAATTGTATTAAAAGGGGCCATGAGCCTCGGGTGATTTCTAAGCCAACTCTGCCATCTAAAAATGGTATCAAACTAATTCATATTTTATGCATTTTACATACATATTCATATATTTATGACAAACTATTTCTTCTACATGTCAGAAACAAGAAAAAGGGCAAATTTAACCCAGCCTTACATTGAGATCTATATTAATTCTTCTATTTGGTATTGTAGAGTTTACCTTTCTTTAACTATGGAGGTAATAAAAGACTGGAAAACAGACGTTTCATAGAGGGTGTACCTTCACAGTTAAATGAGTGTACAGCTTTGAAGATGACCATCCAAACGCCAATTTCCTCAAATTACTTTGAAGTTACTACTACTTGGTTATGTAGGCAGTCAAAGATGTTTTGAGCATTTTAGCGCTTGCTCACAGTCTGCCGTGTGTTTCAGTTGCCGTGTTATTAGCTTCGGCTGTTCCACTGAGCAAGGCTGCACCCTCTTGGTGCTTCGCCCGACCTAAACAACAAGAATAAAGACGTGGGGTTGTATCATGTTTCAAGTTTATCGGTCATATACAGATAACAATGGAACATCACCACCAGCAATGAAATTATTGGACACAGAGCCTCTTCAATATTGCACGTAAACAAATATTGTATGCAAAAATATTTCACAAACGTTTAGATAAACCACGGTCTGATTCGTTAAGGATTCTGAAGGGGCTGTAACTACAGTCGGATGGACTATGGAGGCAAGAGAGACTGGAACACCAGCCTTCATGGTTAGGAAGGCAGTAGGAGTTGGAACTACACTCTGAATGGTAAGGAAGACAGAAAAGGTTGGAACAACAGCCTGGTTTGTTAGGAAGGCAGTAGGGGCTGGAACGACAGTCTGATTGATTAGAAAGGCAGTAGGGGCTGGAACGACAGTCTGATTGGTTAGAAAGGCAGTAGGGGCTGAAACGACAGTCTGATTGGTTAGAAAGGAAGTAGGGGCTGGAACAACAGTCTGATTGGTTAGAAAGTTAGTAGGGGCTGGAACTACAGTCTGATTGGCTAGAAAGGCAGTAGGGGCTGGAACCATCATCTGATTGGTTAGGGATGCAGTAGCAACTGGAACTACAGTCTGATTGGTTAGAGAGGCAGTAGGAGTTGAAACTATAGTCTGATTAGCTAAAAAGTCAATAAGGGTTGGAACTATATCTGATCAGGGCAGTGGTGGCCTAGTGGTTTGGGCGCTGGATCGCTGATCCTAAGGTTGGGGGTTTGAGTGTCGTCGTCTCCCCCCCCCCCCCCCCCCCCCCCCCCGTGCAGCTAAGTGGGTTATCACAGGCCAGCCATGTTTCTCCCTGTCTATGGTGTGAGGCATGGAAAAAGAACCATTGCTGATTTTCGACAAGTGTAGGCTGCAAAGCCATCAGCGAGTTTCCGCCCTGCGATGGCCTGGTGATCTTTCAAGGGTGTACTCAGCCCTCGCCCGGAGTTGGCTGGGATGGGCGCCAGCCTCTCCACGATCCTAATTACGATTAAGCGGTTCCAGAAAATGAACTGAACTGAACTATATCTGATTGATTATGTAGGCAGTTGGGGTTGAAACTACAGTCTGTTTGATTCAGGAGGCAGTAGGGGTTGGAACTGCTGTTTGATTAATTAGGGAGGCAGTAGGGATTGAAACTATAGTCTGATTAGTTAGAGAGGCAGATAGTGTTGGAAATATAGTCTGATTGGTTCGGGAGGCCATAGGGGCTAGAACTACAGTCTGATTGGTAAAGAAGGCAGAAGCAGTTGGAAATACAGTCTGATTAGTTATAGAGGCAGTAAGGACTGGAACTATCATCTGATTGGTTATGAATGAAGTAGGGGTTGGAACTATAATCATATTAGTTAGACAGGAAGTTGCAGCTGGAACTACAGTCTGACTGGTTAGAAAGACAGTAGGGGTTGGAACTACAGTCTGATTGGTTAGGGAGCAGTAAGGGTTGGAACTGTAGCCTGATTAGTTAGAAAGACAGTGGGGGTTGGAACTACAGTCTGATTGGTTATGTAGGCAGTTGGGGTTGGAACTCCAATCTGACTGGTTAGGGAGGGAGCCTGGGTTGGACATACAGTCTGATTGGTTCGGGAGGCAGAAAGGGTTGAAACGGCAGTCTGAGTGGGTAGGGAAATTGAAGTGGATTGAACTACAGTCTGATTGATTTGGTGGTCAATAAGGGCTGGAGCAACCTTCTGATTGATTAGGAAAACAGAGTATGTTGTAACTACAGTATGATTAGGTAGAAAGGTACCAGTAAAGAGTTAAGAAAAATAAGCCCCTGAGGTGCTCTAGTAGTGTTGTGTACTGTGGCATAATTTATAATAACCAATAATTTTGGTGCTGACAGTATACTATCACACTTCGTAGTCTTTGGTACACATGAGAAGAACTAACAGAAGGCACAGCTGTTTTGCTGCTGATGTTTACATTTTAAGATCTGTGCAGCAGACATGCTGTGTTGATAAAAGCTAAATTGATCTCAAAAAGAAGATTTGTGGTTTGTTGACAAACACAGTTTACACCTTAATGGAAACTAAAAAGGATTTCTATATGATAGCCTTTCCTTGAAAGAGTAATTAGGTCTAAGTCTAGTCTTAATCCACGTCTGCAGAAACCTGCCTTTCAAGTTGGGAAATAAATCCCTTCGATTTAAGACAAGAGGTATATTAGACATCCCCACACCGCCTGTAGATCTGAGCTGAGGATCTCTCCAGATGACGAGGAAAGTACGGGAGTGCACGCTGAGTGAGTAGGGCTTAATTTCATAAATATGTTTTGTAAACACAGCTGTAAAGAGGCTGAAACTGAGCAGTTGTTAGAAGAGGTACGTTATAACCAGTGTGGATGGGAGATGATTAAAGAGAGGTCGACGGTGATAGTTTAATCGAGACGAGACAGCTGTAAATACACTTCACACCCTGCAATTTACCACAGCTTGCACTTCAAAAGACGACCGCGAAAAGACAAGCGAGGACAGAAGAGTGTGTGAGTAAAAGAAAAAAAAATATAAAGAAAGAGGAGGATCTGATAAATATGAATCAAGAATTTAAACTCAGGGTTATGATATCACAGTATTTTATCATTCACACACTTTCAGAAAAAAGCGGTCTCTAGTGTTACTTTTTAACCATACATGGAATCTTCTCTTGAACTAATACTTCTTTAAGTTACTCTTTTAAAAAAAAAAAAACATCCCTCTGAACTGGGCCCTTCCAATTTATGACAGTTTGTTCTGCAAACAAATCCCGCTGTTACGCTGCACCGTAAGACATCTGTCAAATCAGTCCAACAGTAAATCCGACAGTCTGGTGATGAGCTGAAACATGTAAGTGTGTATAATTCTAAGCTCAGGCGACAGAGACACACTCACACTGATCTCTTGCTGACTGAAGCCAGGAAGTGGAATTGGGTGCTGGTTCAGTGTATGTGTACTAGAGAGCAGAGGAGTGTTTACGGGACAGCAGATGGAACAGGGAGATTAGTCATGCACAAGTGTACTGCACTCACACTCGCACTTTATTTCAGCTTCCAGGAGACAAGTTGGCCAAACAGGGGTGAGTCAGCTCAAACTAAGGGATGCATGGACACCCTGGGCAGCTGCCCCAGTCCCTCTGGCCACTACTGGCTGTCTGTGTGTGTGTGTGTGTGTGTGTGTGTGTGTGTGTGTGTGTGTGTGTGTGTGTGTGTGTGTGTGTTTAGCTTCAGGACAGTGCCAAGCAGTTGTAATTAAATGTAATGAAATAATTTATTCAGCATGTGTTGAGATCATGCTTATGGCTGAGTAATACGTCACTATATCTTTCTGTCAGAATATTACACTGTCTATATTAAAGTCCTTTGTGTTTAACAATCAAATAAACACTCATTTATGCTCAACATTAAAGATGAATATGGATACACAAACAGCCTGCTAGCCGTTCTCTTCGTTCATTTCCTCTGTACTGGTACACGTTTGGGAAAGTTTGCAGAGGCATACAGATTGGAGTAGTAACACTACTTTCTGAAGAGAAGCTCATACGGGTTTTTCAAAACATAAAAAACTATGATGTTATGTCACCTGATCACTGGGACAAACATGTGAGAACAGCTGGCAGATGGGACTGGATGTGAACAGGCCAATTTGTTCAAGCTCAACAAGTAAAACAGCAAGCAGAGCAAAATACATCTCCAGTTATGGTACGATAAATGTAACGCGCTCACAAAAAAACTCTGTTCTTCCTGTGTAAAGTTCTTCATTACAATCTTCTCAATTGTCGCCGTGCTTGCGCCTCGACATCTCTGAACTGCCCCCTAGGTGATGCTTCAGCACCACATCAACACCAAAATGACTGATTTAAAATGGGCATCTTCATTTTCATTGCTAAAGGAAGAATAACTAAACCTGAAATATAAACATAATATAGAACAATGACAGAATTACAGTCAGCAATTATTTACAATTTCTATTGTATACTGTGACCTCAGGAAGGAACTAAAACCAGTTAACCCAAATAAACAAAACAACATCTCAAACAAATGAACTAAAAGAAACCAAAAACAAGGACCTAAGCAAACAAAATAAATTAAAACTAAACAGTGAACTAAAATGTTTCCCAATGAATAAAAAATATTAACAAACCAACAAAGAAAACAGAATAATTACAGTCGCCCTCATTATTCGCGGGGGTTCGGTTCCGGCCCCTCCCGCGAATGAAGATAATCCGCAAGTTCTGTACCTGGAAGTAAAACCCCATGTATCATATTACATGCGCGAACGAGCAACCGGAGGTAAAATACTGTGTACCTATTACATGCACTAAAATATGCTTCTCAAACACATTCTATAGACAGTCTTACTCATTAATACAATATTAACGAAGTAAAATGTAGTAATGATTAAGAAAAACTTTAACATTTTTACTGTTATATTTATTGATGATAAAATATAAACATTATACAGCATATACTGTTGTAAAGCACTAGTATTAAAGTCTTTTTCAATTATTATTCCAGTACAGTACCTAGGCTAATGTTTGTGCATGAGATTTTATGTTCTGTAGCATGTTTAACAAACGATACCAAAAGGATAAACTTTATTACGCTTCATGTCCTTTTACATTGAACTTGGAGTGACGTCTCCAAGATGGCGTTGCCTAGAGGGCAGTCCGCAAATACTCAAACCGTGACTGCAAAACCATGAATAGTCAAGGGCCTACTGTATCTAAAGCATATAGATTAATATATACTTCACAGGAACAGTGTGGGGCTGGTGGCATAGTGGTTAGGGTGCTGCGCTCATGATCGGAAGGTTGATGTTCAAATCCCAGTTAGACCCCCGACTTCACGCTATGGAAACTGGGGATAAGCACCGGCCTGATGAGCCACTATGGCTCGGGTGTAAAAAGCCGAAAAGAACTTTACCTTACACAGGAACAGTGCAATCTGATTAGGAGACTACAAAACATTATCCTGAGTGGATAATGCATGAATCGGGAAGTTATATGTGCTAGAGGAGGCAAAACCCGCTTCTGAAGCAGTGGGTGTAGTCATTGTTGAATATTACATCTATGATTATTGTTTTCCTGTTTAGTTTAGGGTTTTTTTGAAGCACATTGTCAGTCTTATCTGATGGTGAAATGTTTTGTCAGATATGATGCAAAACTCAGATTTTATAGGGCATACTTATTTTTTCACACACGTGTATAACAAAACAAAAAAATCTAATAAACACACCAGATAATTATTAATGTAGTTAATTTATTCGGATCCACCCTTGTTATAACCAACAATGGAATTGTTCTTGTTTGTGTTTACATGGACACAGTCTCTCCAGTTTAATGAGAATTTACATAGTAAGTACCCTGAATTATGGACAGCATGTTCATCAGTGAGGAAGGAGAGACAGATGGAAATGTAATTAATGTACATGTCTAACCCCCTGTCTCCTCTTCTTAAATAAACATGTTAATCCTGTTACCCGTGGACACAGTACATTGTTAAGAACGTTTCACTCCTCGCCATGAATATTTGATTAACTGGCGCTGTGCTGTGTTAGCAGGAGAACATCCCGAGCCTGCTCGATCGACCCCAAGCTGCGCTCGATAGACTTGAGGTGCAGGAAGTCTCTCCATCTCACTTCATTACCAAATTAAGTTGTAATCGAATGGCCAAGCTCTCTGTCCACGCATTAGCCGCAATCTTCTATTCAGGCAATTTCCACAGAGATGAAAACAAACAGCGCAGGTCTCGGCTCGACCTTGTACTGCTGCAGCTTTAATTCACCATGAAAACTAGAGAACGGAGAGAAGTCGTGTTTACACCAAGCTTGAAAATGCCAGAACCAGTCCATGCACAGTGTTCCACATGGAGAACGAGTTTGGGATTCATATTTACTATTTATTTATACTGTAATGGAATCAGTAATATAAAGAACATTTCCCCCATTTTTAATATTAAATACAAGTGAGTATTAATGAGAGACAGAGAGAGAATCATATTTACATCCCGCATACATTAAAGTTATTCTGTGTTTAAATTAAGCTCACGCACCTGAACTCGAGTTCGAATACATGTAAATTTTTGCGTTCTTTTATTCCTATTCCGTGCAAGATCTTGTTTGTCTCTGCGATCATTCATTGTCCATAACTGCTCGTGCACTACAAAGCTAAACAGAATAAGTTATTTATTCTTATGTGGCTAATATGTTATATTATATTTGTACACTTAGGTTAAAAAAAATAGTCAATGTGACAGACACTTGGCAGTTATTCCATAACCTCGAGTTTTAATGTTCTCATAGACTATTAGGTCATATTCAACAAGAGGAAGTTGAATAACGGTTTTACCTCATGTATGTACATGTGAATGAATGAATGGCACCCATCTCAGCCAGCTCTGCGTGTGGGCAGAGTACACCCTGGACAGCTTGCCGGGCCATCACAGAGCTGCTTATTGGTCTATTGTAATACCCAAGCTTTGAAAGCCCGGTTTAAATAATTCTTGTGATATTTATTCATAACTCATATTTATTTACATGGATATTGAAATAATAAAGATAATTTCGTCACTCAGTATTTCTTCCACAGTATCTAACAGCCTCACTTTCGCCATGGAGCAGCAAAAAATGGAAGTAAAAAAAGTGAACATTCCATTCATGTCATTTAAAATATCGCTTTTCACAGCAAACTATATGGAAAAACAACTCTTTTTTGTTTTCTTAAACACTGTGTTTGACAAGTAGCATTTTGTGTAACCCTGCTTGATAATATTGCCGATAAATAGTTTGAGAAAAAGTGATGTAATATCCGTTCTCATGGAATGGGGTGAAGTGCTGTGCCAGTGGAAAAAACTACAGCATCTATTCTAACTTTTAGTGGATGTAGAGCGTCATCTATAACCCTGCCATTTGGCTGCTGCTATCTTGTGAACATTGCATTGAGATAAACCCTTCTTAAAGTCCTTTGGGCTTTTTACACCTGAGCCACAGTGGCTCATCGGACCGGTGCTTATCCCGGTTTCCATAGCGTGAAGTGACTCGGAGTACAACTCCTCCTGGATAGGATGCTAGTCCATCGCAGGTTATCTTCCCAGTATATTTTACTGGTACCCATTTATACTGTTGGTAAACAGAGGCACACTTGTGCTTGAGACCTTGCCCAGGGGTCTTAGCACAGTGGGGGGTCTAACTGGGATTCGAACACACAACCTCCCGATCATAAGCACAGCACCCTAACCACTACGCCACACGGCCCCACAACCATTCTTAAAGCTGAGGAAAAAAATGTCCATCCTTTTAGATAATATCACATACAAGTCCTTACTATTAACTCATTCAATGCATACTTCAAAACATATGATCCAAATTCTGCAAAATTCTGATCAAAATAAGCTACCGGTACAGACGCTCCCCGACTTACGTTCATTCGTTTTTATGTTTTGTTTTTTCCAAAAAAAAAAAAGTCAAATTTTGAGTTTAGCATGCTCTCTGTAGTATGAGATGTACCTACGTAGTACACTGACGTAATGATGCTGCGTCCATTGTTTACAAATGACAGACTGAACGTGCCCCTCCTTCTTCCAAGTTCATTGCGTGTTACCCTTGTGTTAAGACGTTGTCTCTGTGATCTTTGTGTTTACACTGTTTTGCGGACTTTTGTAGCCCTAAGCAAATATGGCTGGTCAGAAGTGTAAGCCGACTAGCATGGGTGCAAGTCTCCTACACAGAGATGAATTAACTATCTGCTCAGATCGGCGCAATCTACCACGCATACTCAGTTAAGCAAAGAGAGTTGTAAAATTAATGAAAACCTGAATCCAGAAAAGAAAGAACTCTCCGCTCTGCTGGTGATTCACATCAGTGCAGGCTGAGTACTAAACGAGTATTCAACGGTGCCCTTACTCAGTTGAAAGACTGGAAATCCGGATAACCCGCGCTTTGTCTCAAGCACAAGCAAGTGAACTACTTTTGGTGGAGTGCCTCACATATTTTAAGCTTCATGTAAAGTGACTCGGCTCATCTTCATGTAAAGTGACCATCCTTCGACCATCGGAACCATTCACAAGCAGAAAGATCGCATCATACAGAGTGTTAAAGGTTATATTTGATATTTGATGAGTGAATTTGATTAACTATTTGAAATTATTTTGCTTGAATTTAATTTAGTTGAAATTAATGTTGATATTATTTGATAAATTTGATATTATTTTACAATGTTATGCTTATAATAATTGATTTAGGGGTGTATTATAAGACACAGTAATGGTATTTATGGATGTATATGACGTCATACGTCACTGGAACATACAGTAGCAACTTACGGTTTAGTTCTGTTCAGGACGGGCGAACATAAGGTGAAAAAAAAAAACGTAAGTTGGGGAGCGTCTGTAATACGTTATGCTTAAAATTTTGATAATTTTGTTCGGAAAAAGGTAAAGAGTGAATTTTTGGCCAAATATGCAGATTTCAACTGTGCTGTACATACAGTTGATATTTGAAAGAACGCTGATATAGACAGTGTGAAATATACATTTCCACAATACTTATTAGAATATTACTGAAAGACATAGCATCACGCATTACTCCTCAAATGTGCTTATTATTTTGTAATAAAAAGCTCTTACATCTAAAACTAAGTGATAGAATGTGTCATAATTCTCGTATACATCGCTTTAAGTAACACATTAAAGCAATTAACAAATAAACAAACAAACAAACTGACAAATAAATTAACCAACTCTATGCGAGCAACAACCAAAATAAAGAACCTGAATGAAAAACCAACAAACAAAATATTACTTAAACCAACACTAACTGGTTAATTAACAGCAAACTCTCATCAAGTTTACGGTGTTTTTCATTTTATTACTTTGTGAGTCTCTAACCTTTTTATTCTTCAGGATGTTGCTTAAGATCATTAATCTGCCTTTGAAATGTGAAGATTTTCTAATTTGCACGGAGAAAAATTTAAGAGCTGTTACCAGGTGTATTTATCCGAGCAAGTATACACACATTCTCAAGTGTAAAAGAAACCAATACTAACTTTATACTGGGACGCTATTTAGTTGGACCAAAAACAAAAACAAAACAAAAACACCAAATGAAATTGCACACTGATTAAAAGACGTGATTTTTTTTGTATGTGTTATGCTTCCAGAGCACACACAGGACATCTAGAAGACTGCATTGTGATACAAGTAATTATTAGCCTACAGGCTAGTAAAAGCTAGTAGCATCATCAATCACAATCTCCCTCTGCACTAATAACCTGGAAAGTTCAGATATGATAAAAGTCTTATAAAAATATAAAGCCCTCGTTATCTGTAAGTGATTGCAGAAAAACTTCAGTTATTGCTATTATTTACCATGTTCATATGATGGATGGTCAATTAAGTTCAATTCATTTTCCTTTGTATAGCACATACAATTGACATTGTCACAAAACAGCTTACTAAGCATAAATGAATTTAAACATATGACTCGCTCATCCTCATAGTGCCATTAGTCACAGTATTAGACATTCATCAGGAAACAAATTCAATTAAGGATGACCTGAGATCTCTTAAGCAGAGAAAGGCTTTCACTTTTCATCAGCACACCATTCTATATCTTGTGTCAGACCAGCCGTTTTTCGACCTGACACTATTTTTTTTTTCTGTTAAGACAGCGCAAAAGAAATATCCATGTATAAAATTCATATAAGTAGATCTCTTTAGATGAGAAATCATGAAAGAGCTTGATGAATCACTGTATGAGTCAGTGAAAGCATGGTATAAAACTATATATAAGTTAGGTTGTAATTTTAAGCAGTATGCACTAATCTTTGTTACAAAAAAACCCCCAAAAAAAACAGCCAACTGCTGAAACTATCACCATTTTCGATAATAAAAGATGAAAAATTCCCCAGAAACGCAGCATGTGCTCATAGCTATTGTATTTATATTTTATATTTATTATTGTTTCGAAAATATAAATTGTTGTTCAACGTAATGTACTGTGTTCAACATGATAAGCGCCCAGAGCACTTAAAAAATTTGAAGTAGATGGGCGCTTATTAAAATCATTACCAGCGAAGTGGAAGGGTACGTCTTATTCCCATCAGGGTGGAAAACATGAATAATAACAGAACAATAAAAGAGTTTTACTGGTATTTGTGCTATTCATTTGTGCGATCAACCAAACTACTTACATGAAAGCTAAAAAAAGGACCCCTTACTGTTCCCCTCCCTTCTTCTCCTTTCGGCTGTTCGATTAAACATTATCCCGGAAGTAAAATCAAGCCAATCAACATGAATGTCAACTTTAGCACATGCCACATTGAACCAATCAACACGAACATAAACAAAAGCACATGTCCAGGAATTTGCTTAAATTTATGAAGTTAGTGAGCAAGAGAATCAGGTGAAAAATATTTGATCACTTTCTGATAGGTCCATATCTGGCTCATTGCTCCATTCATTCAGAGCATCCCATAGTTTTTCTGTAGCAGTTTCTAATGGTTCATCGGTTGTTGGACACTGACCAAGAGAAAAACACCAAATATTTTCCTGTTTTTTAAAGCATAGCGGAACAATCAAACATGTTGTTCCTGATGAACATTATAGACATTCCCCAGTGGCAGGGGGACTTGAAATACCGTGTAAACTGACTTTTGCATGCACTGAACGCCTTATTTTACGGTTACAGAGACTGATCGAATAAAATTGTGGAGGTTGATCTACAATTTTGCTCCCTCTACACATGGGCAGTTATTAGACGCAAGACCAAAAACATGGGGGGGGGGGGGGGGGCTTATTGGAGCAGGGCGCTTATTACGTCGAATACGGTATTTATTTTTCTTTTAAATAAAAGAACTACTAATGAAATTAAATAAAAGCAAAAAATATTTATACAGTCAGTCCTCTACTTATGAAATGAATCCGTTTCACAGCCTTTTTCGGAACCTGGAGCTTTCGTAAGTAGAGGCGCTTTTTACATGTAAAACGCGTGATTCGTTCCAAGGCTCCCAAGACTATAAACCCTTAAACCCCATAAACCCTTTAAAAATGATAAAAGTACACCAATTTTGTATGAAATGTGTGTTAAATATAAAAGAAAATTATTTACTAAACCATTTAAACATTTTATTAATTAAACCATTATTAAACATTTATTAACGCACATACACACACACAAAATAGTCTCTCTCTCTCTCTCTCTCTCTCTCTCTCTGAGTGGCGTGTTTTACCGAATGCGGGCTCCGCCCACACGCAGCCGACGGAGCTTTTGAGTCTTTTTAAAGCGGAATTACAGTACCTGTTTGAAAGATCAGAGGTCCGGATTCAATATTAGCTTGCTTCCTTACGAGATCGGAGGTCTTGTCCCACGGAGCACTCTGCTTTTCACTGCATCTCTGCTTTTAATGCCTCCTTCTGCTTCAATATCGTTCCGACATAATCGCCTCCGTCACCGTTTCTCCGCTTTTAAGGTCTTCTATATCGATTGTAGAGGGGTTTCGGCCATACTTCTTTGCAATTTCGCTCAACCGCACCCCACTTCCGTATTTTTTTTATTATCTCCTGCTTCACTTTGATTGATAACGGAGCCCGCTTCTTCTTTTCGGTGTCACTTCGGAATCACTTTCTTGGGGTCCATGATGGATAACGAAATATAACACTGCAATGATCAATCTCAAAAAACTCACAAGCCAACAGTCCTGTTCAACTCTCCTTCACGCGTGTGACAAACAGGAAGTATGGGTACAGGAATGGGTACAGTTTAGCTCCCTCCTTGCCAATGGGAGGTCAGCGGGGCGGGGTGTTGGGCAACAGCCAATGAAAGAGCAAGTCACGCATTGTTTGAATTTTTGAATGGTGCGTTTTGTAAGAAGAGGATGTTTCGTATACAGAGGGCAAAAATTTAGGAAAATGTTTTTCATGATCTGGATTTTTCGTATTCAGAGGTTTTCGTAAGAAGAGGGACGACTGTATAACAAAATTAAAAGGAACATTACAGTGGTACTCTCGGTACTCGAACGCTTTAGAGGTCTAACAAATCGGAAAGGAACATCCTGAAGAACAGTCATCCACAAAGCGAGTAGCAAGAGAAAAAAACACCTTTGGCTGATTTCCCTGTTATGGAAGGGAATCCTTCGCCTCTCGCCAACATTTACGTATGCCAACTGCTCACACGAGGGTGGAGTGCTAAACACGCACACCTGAGTCCACTTCATCTAAAGACTAATAGAGCGCTCCTCCCAGTGCTTCAACATTGTCCCTCTTCCTCGTGATCTCTCTGGCTTTCAGCTCTGTCCTCCACCAGTTCCCGCCTTAGTTTGATTTCCATGTTTCTCCGCATCACAACAGTGACTAGTGCCTTCCCTTTGAACAATAAAGCGCACCCGTTTTCATCACACCCTTTCGCCTGCATTTTTGGATCTGGCTGAATATTCCTGGTGTCACAGAATCTTCTAGCCCTTGAGTTGAGAGCCAGAGAGATCATGGGGAAGAGGGACAATCTTCTAGGACCGGGAGGAGTGCTGCTAGTCTTTATAGCCCATGATTAAGTGGAGTCAGGTGTGTGTGTGCTTCGCGTTCCACCCGCGTGACAGCCACGCCCCCCTCCAATGCCCAGAGAGAGAAAGTGTGTGTGTGTGTGTGTGTGTGTGAGAGAGAGAGAGAGAGAGAGAGAGAGAGAGAGAGCGTGTGAGCGTGTGTGTGTGTTTGTGTTTCAGAGAGAGAGAGAGAGACCAAAACAAGAGTCACTCACAACACAGACCATAACAGTGTACTGTATTCAATAATTTTTTCACTTAATTTGCTGACCTATGGTATCAGTTACGGTACCGTTAACTTCTGTTCAAAAGACGACGGAACAGATTAAGACCATTTACATTACAGTATTTGTAATGGGAAAAGCAGATTCGGAATTCAACCAAATCGGAATTCAACGAGCCGTCTGGAATGAATTATAGTGGAGTACCGAGGCGCCACTGTATTTTATTTTTAAAGTCAAATTAGGCTGAATCACACAAAAAAATCCTAGTCTCTCATCAGAGCCATCACACAAAAAGAGGCAGCACATCTATTTTTTTCCCTTTCAAAAAAAAAAAAAAAAAAAAAAAAATCCAACTCACCTGAGAAAACGCTTCAGAAAATATTAAAAACCACAGGAGGTTGTGCATCAGTGTTAGATGTTGTGCTTGTGATTCTGAGATTGGTTTAGTTCTGTTTGAAATAAATATATTTTCTAAAGATATTTGGAACTGCAAGGCTGTTGATCTGTAGACAGCTGTTCAGAGTTTCAGGTTAATACGTGTTAAAAGTAAACGTAAAAGAGTGATCATCTTGCGTGTGTGGTGACGAGGCCTTTTTTATTGATTTATCTTCTGAACTCATCTCATCTTATCTTCTGCCAAGTCCAGGGTCGGGTCACGGGGGCAGCAACCTAAGCAAAGAGGTCCAGACGTCCCTCTCCCCAGCCACTTCCTCCAACTCTTCCGGGGGAACACCGAGGCAGTCCCAGACAAGCTGAGAGACATAGGCCCTCCAGTGTGTTCTAGGTCGACCCCAGGGCCTCTTTCCGGTTGGACATGCCCGAAACACCACACTAGGGAGGCGTCCGGGAGGCATTCTAACCAGATGCTCGAGCCACCTCAACTGGCCCCTCTCAATGCGGAGAAGCAGCGGATCTACTCCGAGCTCTCCCCGGATGGTAGAGCTTCTCACCTTATCTCTAAGGGAGAATCCTACCACCCGGCGAAGGAAGCTCATTTCAGCCGCTTGTATCCACGATCTTGTTCTTTCGGTCACTACCCAAAGCTCGTGACCATAGGTGAGGGTTGGAACGTAGATTGACTGGTAAATTGAGAGCTTCGCCTTGCGGCTCAGCTCCTTCACCACGACGGACCGATACAGGCTCCGTTTAACAGTAGAGGCTGTAGCGATCCATCTGTAGATCTCTCACTCCATCCTTCCCTCACTCGTGAACAAGACCCCAAGATACTTAAACTCCTCCACTTGGGGAAGGACCTCATTCCCAACCCAGAGGGTGCATTCCACCCTTCTCCGACTGAGAACCATCGCCTCGGACTTGGAGGTACTGATCTTCATTCTGGTTGCTTCGCACTCGGCTGAAAATTGCTCCAATGAGAGCTGGAGGTCCCGGCTTGATGAAGCCAAAAGGACAACATCATCCACAAAAAGCAGAGACGAGATTCAATGGCCACCAAACCAGAACCCCTCAACTGTGCCTATGAATTCTGTCCATAAAAATTATGAACAGAATCGGTGACAAAGGACAGCCTTGGCGGACTCCAACCGGAAACGAATTCGATCTGTTGTTACCAATACAGAACAAACTGGCTCCGGTGATACAGCGACCGAATGGCCCATAGCAACAGGTCAGGAACGCCGTACTCCCGGATAATGCCCCACAAGATTGTTCGAGGGATATGGTCGAAAGCCTTCTCCAAATCCACAAAACACATGTGGACAGATTGGGCAAACTCCCATCCCCCTTCCAAAATCCTATGGAGTGTACAGAGTTGATCAAGAGTGCTACGGCCAGGACGAAAACCACATTGTTCCTCCTGAATCCGAGGTTCAACTATTGGTCGGATCCTCCTCTCCAGTACCCCTGCATAGACTTTCCCGGGTAGGCTGAGGAGTGTGATTCCCCGATAATTGCAACACACCCTCCGGTTCCCCTTCTTAAAAATCGGGACTACCATCCGGTATGCCAATCCAGAGGTACAGCCCCCAATGACCACGCGATGTTGTAGAAACGTGCCAACCAAAACCCTGTTTTAACTTCTGAACTCTGTTAGGGTCGTGAGGAACCTGGCGTCCATCTCAGCAGACTCTGGGCAAGGGGCAGAGTACACCCTAGACAGCTCGTCAGGCCATGCTGACGGCTATGCAGCTACTCTTGACAAAAGTCATCAGTGGTTCTTTTCTATGAACCTCTCACCACAGACAGTGAAAGACATGGCCAGCCTTTGGTAGCTCAGCTCACTGCACTGGGGGACAGCTGTGAAAACCTGCTGATAGTGGGGTTTGAACCCTCAACCTTCGGATCAGTACTCCAGCACCCAACCATCGGGTCACCTGTGCCTTATTTAGGTTTTCAAAACATTGTGATGAGTAACCAGCCTTCAGTAATATAGTTTAAAAAGCTTAACATCATATCAGCTGATTTGAGTTGTTTTGCAATTAAATTCATTTCTTTCATTCATTTTCTGAAATGCAAAATCCTACTAGGATTGCAGGAAGGCTGTAGCCTCTATTAGCCAATGCTGGGTGAAGGTGGGGTACACCCCAAACACCTTGCCAGAGAAAGCCAACACACACACACACACACAATACAATGCACATGTTTATTCTAGCGTTCTTTAATCTTTAAAAAAAATTAGCAGTGTGCCTTATAATCCGATGCATCTTGTGTATGGATGCAGCTGTGCGACTCCATCTCACTGATGCCATCAAAACCCAAGTGAAGCAAACTAATTCAGAGCTTCCATCATTCCAGTGGATTAACCACAGAACTCCAACTGCTAGATATTGGTGTCAAGAGGTCGTAAGTTAGAGAACCAAGTTTTATGTCCAAATACAGGGATCCCTCACTTTCCGCGGTTAATTATGACAGAGATCCCCACGTGACCATCGAAATCCACGAAGTAGGATCACCTACCCCCACCCCTGACTGACGTATACACATATATATGTGTACATAATGTCAATAAATACATATCCAATGCTATAAATGCTTATAATAACAATCAACTATTGAAAAAATAACAAGATGTAAATAAAATACAAATACAGATGCTCTCCAACTTGCCAACATTCGTAATGCAAATAGACGGTGATACCAAGCTGTCCAAGATCGAAAGTGAAAGCGAAATGAAATTGAAGATCAAGTAGAAATAGAAATGGAATAAAATCTACAGAAAGATAGATCATCAATATAAGTATGAAATATGATTAAACATTATCCTGAGGTACACTTTATACTAGGCTCCAGCAGAGGGGGTGTGTGGCTGCGCAGACGAGCACACACAGATGCAACAATATATCCATCAAAACTGGATGTTTTTTGTTTTGTGTTGGTTTAAGGGTTTTGGGGTTTTTTTGTTGTTTTTTTTTTTTTTTTACATAATTGGCCTTGTTTTTTTGTGACATTTTCCTTAAGTTTTCCACCTTTTCTTCCTTAAATTTCCTTATTTTTTAATTCGATGAACATTTATTTTAATTTTTTTTTAAATCCGCGATGCACTGAAGCCGCATTAATTGAAGTGCGAAGTAGCGAGGAATCCCTTTACCGGCATTACAGCTATCGTAGTCAGGTGACTCGCTGAGTAATACGTGACAGACTGAGAGTTTACGTCACAACCCCTGAAGACTTTTTCCAGAAGACCTTTTCCATCTAAGGCCAGCCTTAAAAATATCTTTGATGGGGTAACACAGCTGGTTGTGTCGAAATTGTATATAAAAACCCTGCCTGAGCATTCACAGATGCAAAAAATAAAAGTATATTGGCCAGTTGTGTTGAAAAAAATCAGTAAAATCAGTATCAACCGCGCCTTGTGATTGGTCGATTTAACCAGTTTGGTGAAACAACGTTTCTCATTGGCCAGTAATGTCTTAACAATAAAGGCGGAAAGCATGATGGAAGGGGACAATGATGAGGCAAAAAAAAAAAAACCTGTTCTCTGTCACTATTAAAGGTCCCAACATGAAAATAATAAATAAATTAATGCATTTCAAGTTGAGCAACACATTTGCTGACATTTTCGAACAAATACAAGTTAATTATAAACTGCCAGCAACAGCACGGAGCGTGACGAAGGTATTTGACTTTGACACTATGTTGACAGCGGTATTAAAAGTTGATATGTTGAAGAAACCTTGATACATACTATGCTGTATTCTAAAAGAAAAAGAGTTGTATTCTAAAAGAATAAAATTTGATATTCAGCATGTTGATTTCAAATATAACTTATTTAATTTATTTACTGTGTTTACAACTTCACATACATAATATAGCATGATGTATGAAAAAATTCCCCTCGAATCCCTGGTGGCCTGCAGAGGCAAAAAAAAAAAAAAAAAAATTCTATCTCCCGGGTGAATTTTTTTTAGCATGTTATTGCCAACAAAGAATTTTTTAAGCCGGGCATAATCACCGTCTCCATCGACCATCTGTCTTGTTACAAGGATGTTTCTGCATCTCAGGACGCTCGGTTGGCTTAATGAGAGTTTTACATTCATCGCAGGGATAAAGCACTGCTACAGGTCTCCTCCTGAGACTTCAGATTAACCTTTTTGAATTTACAGTTACACTGACACAGCTCCTTCAGAGTAATGGCCTCTATTCTGTAATGAACACAATACTCACGCTGCGAATGAGCGCCACCATACTTGCTACTGTTATGATGCTGTCGCTTTCATGGTGGTGCTTAAAACGGATTAAATAATATTTATCTAACTTATTATTTTGTGGGGCCGGTGGCGTAGTGTTAAGGGTGCTGCACTCATAATTGGGTGGTTGGTGTTCAAATCCCAGTTAGACCCCCGGGCAAGATCTAAACCACAAGTGTGCCTCTGTTCACCCAGCAGTATAAATGGGTGCCAGTAAAAATATACTGGGAAGGTAACCTGCAATGGACTAGCGTCCCATTCAAGAGGAGTTGGACTCCTAGGCGCTTCACGCTATGGAAACCGGGGATAAGCACTATGGCTCGGGTGTAAAAAGCCCAATGGACTTTACCTTTTTTTTTTACTTATTATTTTACTGACATTTTTTAAATATTAGGAGATAAAATATGAATATGTTTGTTTGAAGAATAATCCCTACATATCACAGATAATCGCACTAAAAGTAAAATAAACAAAAGGAAGTCCGGAGGAATCGATCGTCAGGAAATTGATTTGCAGGCTGATGAATCGAACAGGCTGATGAATCATTGATCTGCGACTCTGTGCACGCCCATCTCACTGATACCGTCAAAACCCAAGTGAAGCGATCTAATTCAGAGCTTACCATCATTCTGGTGCATTAACCAACGAACTCCAACGGCTAGATCAGTGGTTCTTAACTTGGGTTTGATTGAACCCTAGGGGTTCGGTGAGTCAGTCTCAGGGGTTCGGCGGAGGTCAAGACACACACCCGACTCATATTCATGGCGACAAGCCCCGCTTGGCCATCACTGGGTGCAGGTGATCACGCTACATTGCTTGGCCAATCTGTGCTGCAGGAAATTTGGTGCGCTCAGTAGTCGACTTGTGACTGTTGTGATGGTACGTTGTGTGATTTCTTTCTTAATGTTTTAATCCATACTATGTTGAACAAAAAAAGAAAGTGGTCGGACGAATATATACGACATGGATTCATATATATAACGGAACGTGATGCTAGTCAGCGTCCTATCTGCATGATTTGCGAAGTAGGATCAACCCCCACTGACTGACGTATACGTACATGTATATGTGTATATCTTTTTCTTTCGCTTTCGGCTTTTCCCTTTTTCAGGGGTCGTCACAGCGAATCATCTGATTCGCACATTTGATTTGGCACAGGTTTTTACGTCGGATGCCCTTCCTGACACAACCCTTTAGCAAGGGACAGAACCATAAGATCAATAAATACATATTCAATACTATAAATGCTTATGATAATGATTAAACATTCAAAAATAATGCATAACATGTAAATAAAACAAATACACACACATACCGATGCGTGCGCGTGTGCACACACAGATGCGTGTGGACGCACTCATATGCGCACCTCACATAAAAATGTAAGTAGTTGTGATGGGAGAGTTCGTAAATTGTGTTGGTTTTGTTCTTTGAACACAGTGATGTTAATGCACGGTTCATTTTTGTGCCCCAGTAAAAACATATACCTATGTCTTGAATTTGAAAAATATCATATTTTATTTTTCAATAAAGAAGGGTTCGGTGAATAAGCATATGAAACTGTAGGGGTTCACTACCACCAACAAGGTTAAGAACCACTGCGCTAGATATTGGTGTCAACAGGTTGTAAGTTAGAGGGATTCGGGCTTTATGTTCAACTGGCACAACTGTTAAACTCAGACACTGAAGATGAAGAATTTGATGGATTTGTGGAAGAGGAATGAAGTGAAAAAGTGAGTTTATTGTTTTATGTTGTTACAACTAAACAATGTTGAGAGTTACTGAGAAGTGTATTATTTTACATTTTATATTGTTACAACTGAACAATGATTTGAGTTATTCGGTAAATGACATTTAAACTTGCAAATGAAAAGGGATGGGAAGTTTCTGAGCCCAGTATGGAGCAGATGGAAATAGAGATTTGACTTTTTTTTTTAGGTGAATTGTTTTGAAAAGACAGATCTCATTGCAAACCCTGAACAAATGCAAACTCATTCAAAACTCATTCAGTAGTGAGCAGCCTCTGTGTTTCATCTTCCACTATCATTTCTTTTTCGCTAAATGCAAATTTTTGATGTAGAACCACACTACTCTCAGGTTTAAGATCTCTTATTCACCTGTTTTACATCTTGCTTTGGTCGGTTTTCAGTAACAATAACAAGCCTGTGTGTCTAAAGGCATCTTCTGCATGCACAATAACTTACCATTACAACATTGAAGTGCTGAAGCTTGTACCCTTTTTCTGACTTCATGCCAATTAGCTCACACATGATTTGCTGTTATATAGCTTGTGAAATAATGAAACTGAAATCCAATAAATACTCACACTAAATAATAAAAACACAATCTACCTTAGTCAGGCAAACAAACTTTTGTTGAGCAACTTAGAACACTAGTGGCAACATGAAACGAACTTGTTGCACAGATAATCAAGTGAACGAGTCATGTGGTACAACTGAACGTGAAAAGCAGCTGGTGAAAGGAGAGGCGGAGAAATGCTGAAGCTGTTACAATACTTTTTTCCTTTAAACACTGCTCGAGACTCTTTTGTTCCATCACTTGACTGTTCCATCACTTGACATGTAAAAAGAATCCTCTCTTAGATAATACAAACAAATAAAAATAAACATAAATTCATAAAGAACTATAATAAACATGTAACAATATTATTCAGTCAATAAAAAAATACACTTTGCTCTTTCTACTCCTTTCATCTCTTAACACCAAACACTCATTTTATTCCTTTCAAATGTGCTCCAGCTTTCTGAAGCAAAGCTCCCACATACTTGGTTTAGCTGTGTTCATTTCACTGAGTGTGTTGTGATATGGTGCCAGTGAGCCTGCACAAAAGTGCACTTCCTAGACATTGTACACACGCAGTCCCGGAGGAAAGCCACTTCCCCTGCTCTATTGTTAAGCTGATGTATCCCACGAACGCCGTGGCCATGTTTTGCCGAGTCAGAGCAAGTTATTATCTGAAGGGTTTGGATTGGCTTGCTTTGCCTTGCAGTTCCTACTCCAGGAAATGAAAGGGCCGCTGCCTACAAATAAACGTGGCCTCGGGGGGTTGAGGGTGCGAGCTAGCGTCTAACAATCTCTGAGTAAATATGAGTTAAGACAGACATCCAGAAAGGGATTCTGTGGATTTGATCTGCTTTCTCAAGTGTACATAGCAGTCTAGAAACTTTCAGCTAATACTGCCATCACAACACATTCTTATGCACATGTTCTGTGATATTAAAAATATAAGTAATCATATTAAAAATATAATTTAAATAATTGGTTAGTTCAACAAGGATCCAATGGACCAAAATGGTCGACACTTCAGGACAAATCGGCAAAGCAAATTTTTTAAAAATCACTTTCTGATAAACTACAACCGGTGAAATGACCTCTAATTATTAGAACACACACATATTGTCTCCAAGTTAACTGAGAGCTGTACATTTTTTAATATACAGATTTTTTTTTTAATTTCACACACACACACACACACACACACTCACACGCACACAGACACACACATGTATATAAATATACATACACATATACACATACAGGGATCCCTCGCTACTTCGCGCTTCAATTCATCCAGCTTGAGTGCATCACGTTTTTTTTTTTATATAAATATCCATTGAATTAAAAAATGAGGAAATTAAGGAGGAATAGGGGAAAAAGGTAAGGCCAATTATGTGAGAGAAAAAAACCCTAAACCAACACGAAATAAAAAACAACCCAAAATCTCCGATCAAAACTACTTACATTGTTGTACAGTATGCATCTTTGTGTGCACACGCATCTGTGCGCGTGCGTATGTACGTGTGTTGTTTTCTTCTCATGTAATACCATCTGTAGGCGAGATTTCTTTTCGGCCTTTTCCCTTTATCAGGGGTCACCACAGCGAATGATTCGCACAATTGATTTGGCATAGGTTTTTACATTGGATGCCCTTCCTCACACAACCCTTGAGCAAGAGACAAACACATTTACAGCTTTCCAGCTACTGTTTACGAAAGTCAGCAATGGTTCTTTTACATGCTTATCACCATAAACAGTGAAAGACATGGCCGGCCTTTGATAACCCATTTAGCTGTACTGGGAGGGGGACAGTGACAACCTTGTGGAGAGTTGGACTCGAACTCCCAACCTTAGGATCATCGATCCAACGCCCTATTACCACAAGACTACCACTTCCCTGCAATACCATCTATATGTTCGTGTATTTAGATTTTATTTGCATCTTACACATTATTTTTTTAATGTTTAATTGTTATTATAAGCATTTATAGCATTGAACATGTAATTATTGATATTATATATATACCTGTACGTATACGTCAGTCGGGGTGGTATTCCTACGTCGCAGATTTTTATATATATGAGATTTCCTTTCAGCTTTTTCCTTTTTTAATGAGGGGTCTCCACAGTGAATGATTCGCACGTTTGATTTGGCATAGGTTTTTACATCGGACGCCCTTCCTGACACAACCCATTAGCAAGGGACAAAAACACGCTGACGGCTTTGCAGATACTCTTTACGAAAGTCAGCAATGAATCTTTTACATAACAGTGAGACATGGCCGTCCTTTGATAACCCAGTTAGCTGAACTGGGGTCCCTATATATATATATATATATATATATACACAAAAATAAAAGGACAGGACAAAGACTTTCTATTGAAACTCCATTTATCACTACAGATCTGTTTCGAGGGGTGGTGAAACCATCCTCTCTCTTCAGGTGATTATAGAAGATCTATAATAAGCCTACTTGCATGGGTGCAAGTCTCATACACAGATGAATTAAGTATCTGCTCGGATCAGCGCAATCTACCATGCATACTCAGTTAAGCAAAGAGAGTTGTAAAATGAATGAAAACCCGAATCTAGAAAAGAAAGAGAACTCTCTGCTCTGCTGGTGATTCACATCAGTGCAGACTGAGTACTAAACGAGTTCAACGGCACCCTTTCTCACTTGAAAGACTGGAAGTCCATATTACCCACGCTTTGTTTCAAGCAAGTAAACTACTTTCAGCAAGTGACACATATGTGAGCCACTCCACCGAAAGTAGGCTCTTGGGTCCAAAAATTAAAAATGAGATTTTTTACACAGTCAGATAGAGGAGGCCCAAAGCTGCATGCAGCAAAACGTTTGTCAATACCTTGAAAACTGACCGAGCTTTGCCATTTCTTGTGTCAGCATTCAACTAAAAATTTCACAAGACGTTTTAGAGAACAATGAGCACAAAGATTCCACTTCTTCCAAGATCATTAGTCCTTAGCATCCAAACATTTTTGTGCACTTCAGCCATAGATTCTACTTAACTTCCTTTCGGCTTTTTCCCTTTTTACTCGGGAGTCGCCACAGCGAATCATCTGATTAACACATTTGCTTTGGCATAGGTTTTTACGTCGAATACCCTTCCTGTCACAACAGTCACAACCCTTTAGCGAGGGACAGAAACATTTAGGCTTTGCGGCCTATTCTTTCCGAAAGTCAGCAATAGTTCTTTTACATGCCTCACACCATAGACAGTGAGAGACATGGCCTGCCTTTGATAACCCAGTTAGCTGCACTGGGGGGGACAGTGACAACCTTGTGGGGACTTGAACCCTCAACCTTAGGGTCAGTGATCCTGTGCCCTATCCACTAGACCACCACTGCCCCCCCCCCCTTTGTAACATAACTCTGCGCAACAATAAAGAAAGACAGAAAGAAATAAAAATAGTGAGCTTTGTTCCAGGTGTGCACTAAATCTTTCATTTAGAATAAAGAATTTATAAATATTTTAAATTGTTGTCAGATGAATGTGTTCTGGTTTGGTGGGGGTGGGGCAGCGACAACCTTGTGGAGAGTGGGACTCAAACCCCCAACCTTTCGATCAGCGATCCAGCGCCCTATAACACTAGACCACCACTACCCCCTTCACTTCAGCCATTGAAACTTTTAGAAAACATGTCTACGAAGAGTTTTATGAAGAGATGATAAAAGAAATCATCCTCATTTTAATCTGACACGCCCTTTTTAAACCCATCGGTCACCGTGGTAAGCCCCAAAAATTAACAAACAATGACTTTTTTTCATTTCTGTTTATTCCAATAAGTTCAGGCTCCTTCCCCGCCAGAGAGGTGACATTCCATGTCCCGAGTGTCAGCGTAAATAGCCGAGGATCGGACCGACAGAACCCATGCCTTCGGCTGCCACCCAACTCACACGGCACCCAACCCCTAAAACTCCTCCCACGGGTGGCGGACCCATGTCTCCTTTTCGGGCTAGGCCAAGCCAGACTCCATGGGCAGAAGCCTGACCACCAGGTGCTCACCTTTGAGCCCCTCCCCCGGGCCTGACTGCAGGGGGGAACCCTGGTGACCCGCATCCGGGCAAGGGAGACTGCTTCCTTGGATGTCTCGCTGTCATAAAGGTCTTCTGAATCGCATTTTGTCTGGACCCTCACCCAGGACCTGTTTGCCTTGGGTGACCCTACCAGGGGCATTATGCCCCTGAGAACACAGCTCTTAGGATCATTAAGTCATGCAAACCCCTCCACCACGATAAGGTGGCGAGTCAGGGAGGGGCATGGAATGTGTATTTAATGATATTATATACACATATACATGTACGTCTACGTCAGCCGGGGGGTGGGGTGGGGGTCCTACTTCACGAAATTCGGTGGCCGAGGGGGATCTCGGTCCCAATTAACCGTGGAAAGTGAGGGATCCTTGTATATTCATTTTTTAAATTAAGTTTCTATATTTTAAACTCCAAAGATTCATTTTGCTTTTATATGGTTCTTCCATTGCAATGGTCCTGAAACAGCCCAAGCAATCTTGAAAAATTTCCAGTTTTTTTATATTATATATAAAAAGTGAATTCAGTTTATTGGTTAAAAGTGGGTCAAAGCGCCATCTAGTGGATAAAACCACCCTGAAGCAAGTAAAGGTCCATGTGGACATGCAGTCAAACGTTTGTTACTTCACCACTTCATGAGATCACCATCTGTTTACCCAGTAATGCTGCTTTGTGACAACATCAATTGTAAAAGGCACTATAGACATAAAATATGTCTGAATTAATTCAGCATAGAGAAAAAGGTTAATGCCCTTAGTAGCCTACCTCCCACAATCCCATGCTCTTGATGATCAAGACTCATGGACCAACTTCTGCTTCACAGTTCCGAGTTCGTCCCAAGACGATGCTGCATCTACCTTTACAAAACTGGCTGTATTCTCTAAGTGAGAGGGGCATACTTGCTCCCCAATCACAGTCACAATAACCAATCACAGGCATCTCTTAGCTTATGTATGATGAAGAGGGTAGATAGGAGGATGGACAGACAGAAGGCCATCAGGAATGCCTAGACTGCAAACAAAAAATAAATACCTAATGCTTCTCTTCAGTGATTATGGCACAACTTAGCTGAAGCTTAAGGTTTTGAGTTTGAATGTTAAAGTCAAACTAAGAGCAGCTTGTCTGTGATCCCTCAAAAAAAAATTTTTGGATGCCTAAATCTGAGTGCAAAAGGAGGAGCTTTCTGAATGACAAATGATGCCACTTCATCCTTATTGGCTGGATGCTGGTGGCCACGGATTTAATTTATTTTCTTCCTGATTACAGCCCAAGGCTTCACAATAGCCAAGCTTCTCTTCCGAGTGGATATTTTATTTATATACTAGTATTATATATTTACATTTATATATTACACATAAAGGATTTTAAGTACTTAGGCTCAACAATCCAGAGCAATGGAGAGTGTGGAAAAGAGGTCAAGAAGCATGTGCAGGCAGGTTGGAATGGTTGGAGAAAAGTGTCCGGTGTGATGTGTGATAGGAAGGTATCGGAAAGAATGAAAGGAAAAGTGTACAAGACGGTGTTGAGGCCAACAATGTTGTATGGTTTAGAAACAGTGGCCCTGGGGAAAAGACAGGAGGCAGAGCTGGAAGTAGCAGAGATGAAAATGTTGAGGTTCTCTTTGGGAGTAACGAGGATGGATAGGATCAGGAATGAGTACAGCAGAGGGACAGCACATGTAAGACGTTTTGGAGACAAAGTCAGAGAGGCTAGATTGAGATGGTTTGGACATGTACAGAGGAGGGATAGTGAGTATATTGGTAGTAGGATGCTGAGGCTGGAACTACCAGGCAAAAGGCCTAGAGGAAGACCAAAGAGACGATTCATGGATGTGGTGTAAGAGAAGAAGATGCAAAGGATAGGGTGAGATGGAGGCAGATGATTCGCTGTGGCGACCCCTGAAGGGAAAAGCCGAAAGGAAAAGAAGATTTATATATTATATATATGTAATATATATTATACAGTAGCCTGAACAATATATTTCTGTATAATTTACTTAAATGAATCTCGAACTCCAAAACTATTTACCATTACTTCAACATGAATCTAAACATGTAAATATGTTTAAAAATCACACCCATACCGCCCAGCGATGTGTGAAAGGTGCATAAATGTGTGCTGGCCTTTTCATTTGTAAGCTCTGCATGGTGTGGGTGTGTGTGTGTGTGTGTGTGTGTGTGTGTGTTGGGGGGGCGACTCGGAGTACAAAGGCCATGTCATGGCCGCGTTGAGCTCTGAGAGGAAATCGTTGAGTGTGTGATCACTCTGGCGGTTAGCTGGAACACTGAGGCTGAGGTTTTTCTGTGTCTAGGGAACTGAGTCATACACACACGCACGCGCACACACACACACACACACAAACACACACACACACACACACACACACACACACACACACACACAGGCTAAAGTGCTGACTGAAACTTGAGCTTAGAGATTTTTCCTTTTAGTTGGAAGCAGACTGCTGCCTGAGGTTGGAGGAAGGAGAGCGACAGAGATAGACTTAGACACAGAGAGAGAGAGAGAGAGAGAGAGAGAGAGAGAGAGAGAGAGAGAGAGAGAGAGAGCAGCTTTGAAAAGGAAAGAAATAAATCTCACTCTGCTGCCTGATGCTAACTTTAACTAATGTTGATGTCAGTGTCCGGAGACAGGACTCATTCTCTCTCTCTCTCCTCTACTTAAATCTCTTTCTCTGGAACACAACTGATATCTTTGCTTTACAAACACCCCTCATCACCTTTGTTTCAATTGCTCTCTTGCTCTCACCCCCTCCCTTCCTTTTGCTCTCTCTCACTGTTGCTCTCAATTCTAGACAGCTACTACAAGTTTTTTCAAAACAATATTTCTCATTTACTGAAGTTCTGCTGCAACACACAAAAACAAACAAATTGGATGCTGATAGCGGATGAAAGCTGCCTTATAAACAAACAGTTTTTCATTCTGGTTTATGTGCTGCAATGTATTTGATCTGAAACTAGCTTTCACATCAGCTGTTTATCTGATTAATCTAAGAGAAATAGAAGACACTGAGGGAAAGGTAATAACAGGAGCCGATGATTCTCAGACCGCACAGAAAGTGTCTTACAAGAGGACTGTGCCCAACTTCATGCTCTTTATTTCTGCAGTCTCCCTCAACTTCATAAGAACAATTTAAAGAATAATCCACAGCTTGCAGAGGTGAAGCGTACAAGCTGGAACTGCAGTAAAAGATCTGGCTGAATGAGCTCGATGTGAATCATCATGACTGGTGGAAGTGATCGTTTCTTACACAGTATTTATTAGCGGCTCTTTTCTGGAGCTTCTGTTTCACTCGGGTCAGTACGAGAGGAGACCTGTAAACCCCTTCAACCACCGGACACAAAACATGCTGAGTTCAAGAATATACCTGAATAATCTCACCTGTGCTAGGAAACATGTCAGCTTTACAATTTTTAGTGCTCAACAGTGCTCCTGATACACATCTAACCTGTAAAATAATCCTGCTTGAGGACATGAGAACAGCTCGGAGATGCTTTTAATGCTCTAGTAGTTTTCTGTATGGTTTATTGGCATTTTGTCTAAAATCATGTAAAAGTGTGTGTAACCATGCATTGTGTGTGTGTGTGTGTGTAATAGTGCAGTGTATGTGTATGTAACCATACAGTGAGAGTGTGTGTGTGTGTGACCATGCAGAGTGTGTGTACGTAACCACACACTCACTGTATGGTTACGTACACACACTCTGCATGGTCACACACACACACACACACACACACACACACACACACACACACACACACACACACTGTATGTAACCATACAGTGAGAGTGTGTTTGTGTATGTAACCGTGCAGTGTGTGTATGTAACCATACAGTGAGTGTGCGCGCGTGTCTGTATATGCGTGTGTGTGTGTGTGTGTGTGTGTAAAACCATGTAGTGTGTGTATGTGTAACCATGCAGTGTAGGTGTGTAACCATACAGTGTGTGTGTGTGTGTGTGTGTGTGTGCAACCATACAGTGAGTGTGTGTGTGTAAGTAAAACCATGCAACGCGTGTGTGTGTGTGTGTGCACTAGGGATGTCATTGACAATCGGAATATTGCCGATATAATTATGTCGATCGATAATCGATATGTATAAAAGGGATATCGATACTTAACGTTATAGCTTCCTGTGTTCATGACAGCGTCTGTAGTAAATGCCATTTTCAATGACACCCCTATTAAATGGTACGTCCCGCCTCTCTGTATGGTACGTCCCTGCTTCTAGTGTGCCGTCAGAGCGCGTGTTCTCAACAGCACGGAACATTTTGAACAAGAAGAGACACTGATCACCGGATAATGCAGATATGTGCATGTTCTGAATCTATACATCTATTTTCGATTCCACGTCACTGTGACACGCAGTGGAGAGCCAATCCTTTCTGTACTCCACTGTGTGGGCTGGTCCAATAGCTTCAAACTCCAATTTTATTGGATTATAACAACAACCACAGACTGCGGTGGTGTTTGCGTAAAATTTCCCTCGTTTTGATTGGCTCATTTCCACGAAGCCAAGCACAGCCGGCAAGCAAACACAAAAGGACAGACATGGAAAAACTTCAACCCGCAGACCAGCTGATTGCCAAAACTCGGGACGCACTTCCTGTCACAAACACTGCAGCATGTGAGTCCAATAAAATTAGAGTTTCAAGGTATCGAACCTGCCCACACAGAAAGGATTGGCTCTCAGCTTCGCGCCATAGTGACGTGGCATTGAAAGTAGATGAATAAATTTGCTCTGAGCAGTTAGAAAGTGAAGCTGCACCAGCTCCTGCTTGGCCTTTTAAGATGTTGGCGCTGCTGACAGCGCAAACAACCGTCGTACGCAACACTCGCACTGCACTGCCATGAATCATGCTTCACCACTTTTGCGGTCGTAAAGGCGATCAGACGTAACTCGCATAGGTCGTAAGTCGACGACTCACTGTATTCAATGCATTATACAAACTACTGTAATATGTCTTAGTCTGTTCTATTTAATGCATTTATGGAACAGTACAGCAATATTCCAATGCATCGATACATTGGAAAAATTTTTATCAATACATAGATACCAATAATAGGTTTTCAATGACACCCCTAGTGTGCGCATATTTGTGTAAAACTATGCAATGTGTGTGTGTGTGTGTGTGTGTGTGTGTGTGTGTGTGTGTGTAAAACTATGCAATGTGTGTGTGTGTGTGTGTGTGTGTGTGTGTGTGTGTGTGTGTAAAACTATGCAATGTGTGTGTGTGTGTGTGTGTGTGTGTGTGTGTGTGTGTGTGTAAAACTATGCAATGTGTGCGCGTGAGTGTAAAACTATGAACGTATGACTGTAAAACTATGCAGTGTGTGTGTGTGTATGTGTGTGTGTAAAAAACTGCAACATGTGTGTATGTGTGCGCGTTATACCCCCATTTCACTGGACTACGGCATGCAAGGATCATAGCGGAAAAGCGCGGAATTCTGCGTACGGAAGAGCGTCAGCATTTTTTCACAGAAAATGAGTGAAAATCCTACAGAAAAGTGGAAATTCTTACACTCTCGGAACATTCACAGCATGTGCGGAACGGGTACAGCAAAGTGACCCCACGGAACACACGGATTTTTTTTTTCCGTGAATGTGCTGTTGAACATGTTCAATGGCACGTTCACGGAATATTTTGGCCTGCAGGAAGCATACGAAAGTGGAGGCAGACTTGAGGAATAACTACGGAATCACACGGAAGATGAGGGAATAATTGCAGAACGTATGCGGATGACATTTTTGGTGGTGGTCTAGTGGATACGGCGCAGGATCGCTGATCCTAAGGTTGGGGGTTCGAGTATCCACAGGGTTGTCACTATCCCCCCCCCCAGTACAGCTAACTGGGTTATCAAAGGCGGGCCATGTCTCTCACTGTCTATGGTGAGAGGCATGTAAAAGAACCATTGCTGACTTTCGTAAAGAGTAGGCCGCAAAGCCTAAATGTTTCTGTCCCTCGCTAAAGGGTTGTGACAGGAAGGCCATCCGACGTAAAAACCTATGCCAAATCAAATGTGCGAATCAGATGATTTGCTGTGGCAACTCCCGAGAAAGGGAAAAAAGCAGAAAGGAAAAGAAGAAGATGCGGATGACATTTTTGCTTCCATAAGTCTGCCGTGTTCCAGTGAAATAGGGGTATTAAACCATGCAGTATGTGTGAGTGTGTGTGTGTGTGTGTGTGTGTGAAAAACCGTGTGTCTGTGTGTTATACAGTATATCTTTTCCTTTCGGCTTTTTCCCTTTTTCAGGGGTCACCACAGGGAATCATCTGATTTGCATGTTTGATTTTGCATAGTCTATCTGTGTGTTATACATGTGTGTGTAAAACCATGCAGTGTGTGTATGTGCATGTGTAGTTGTCAGGCTGTAGCCTCTTTGTTAGTGTGAGCATGTCCTGTAGCTCAGGGCCACTCAGCACACACTATTGTTCCTGACCTCAGTGAACAAAGAAGACCACCCACAGTCCTATGCACTCAACCCCCCAACACACACAGTGCTATTGTTACACTGACAAAAAGTCAACCTAAATTTCATTACATATGAACCCCCCCCCCCACCCTCTCTCTCCTGTTTGTAGCCACATGTCTCAATAAAATCTGTTCTGTAATTAATGATTCAATCATTATATTATTTCAGTTCTCATACGAAACCTGTGCCCCCCCCCATCCACAGCTCATCCGCTAAATGACTCGAGTCTTAATCTCTGTTTAAGTTCCATAATAAACTCTTATCTTGAATAAGGCTTTAACGCCACAGCAGCGATGGCAGTGACAATACAGACACCAGGCACCTGTTGCTTTAAAGCTGCTGCGTATTAATGGATAATCTTTTTATTCAGATTTCATCTGAAGCTCACCATCAAACAGTAAAGACATGTTTAACCACACAACCTCCAGACATCCCACAGCTCTGCAGTTTGTCACACTCGTCTAGACTCCATCTTATTACCGACACTTAAATCGTCAATGTGTTATACAGGCATTCACAAAACACTGGACCAGATACCAGGCAGAAATAAAGGCTGAAGCAGATCCAATCCTGTCACAGATCGACTGAACATACTTACACCTGGAAATTTTGTCTATGTTACAAAGACACTTCCATACAGACACGTATATTTCCCCTGAGATTTCTCACCGACCTGATCAAGACACTCCTGTGTAGTATATACACTAATTATACTTAATATTTATAATATTTATTATGTCATCTCAGTGTTCTATATCTACTTTTATGATATTTATATATTTCTGAAGCATGTAGTACTTTTCTTGAGTTTTTTTTCATATCCAAGGTTTCAGTTACTGCTTTAAACTGCAGAAAAAAAGTGGTTTAATTTACACAATAATTTTCAGAGATATCACAGCAATTATAGTAATTTTTAACAGTCACAAACTTGAAAAAAAAAGATGAGTGGATGTCAGTTTTGAGAGAACCTTATAAAATGTCATGTTGGTGTATAGAATTGTATTTTATTTCCTTTTTTACTGATAATCTCATTTTGGGTGGCACGGTGGCATAGTGGTTAGCATGTCCGCCTCACCACAAGGCTCTGGGTTTGAGTACCAGCTCGGGTGTTTGCGTAGTTTTTGCATGTTCTCCCCGAGCCTGCGTGGGTTTCCTCCGGGTACTCAGATTTCCTCCCACAGTCCAAAAAATATACAATAGGCTGATTGTCTCTTCCAAATTACCCATAAGTGTCAGTGTGAGGATAAATGGTTGTGCGAGTGTTGGCTCTGCAAAGGCCTAGTGAGCTGTCCAGGGTGTACTCTGTACTCGGCCAGACTTGGCTGAGATGAGCACCAGCTTCCCTGTGACCCTAATTAGGATTAATCGGTTCATAAAATGAATAAATGATCTAATTTTTTTAATAAGATGATCGGTTAACACAGAGTTTGGCAACACAACAGTTTCCCTGAGGTTTATTCAGCAAACCAAGACATCTGTGACCCAGATCAATATTACAAGAAAGGTCTTGGTGATACGAGTTATTTTCTGATATCTAGATAGTGCTCTTCATTCCCCTGTAAATGTCACTTTCTGAAATATTTTTTCATAGAAAGTAGAGATTGTGTTCTTATTTATTTCTGAGAACAATGTAATACTATATTGAAGTGGATCAGATATACAGTAATACAGGGATCCCTCACTACTTTGCGCTTCTATTAATGCAGCTTCAGTGCATCATGTTTTTTTTTTTAAAAAAATAAAGAAATCAATATTCATCAACTTAAAAAATAAGGAAATTAAGGAAGAATAGGGGGAAAAGTTATGGAAAAGCTCACAAAAACAAGGCCAATTATGCTAAAAAAAAAAAAAAAAACCCTAAACAAACACTAAACAAAAAAACACTCAAAATCTTCCATCAAAACTGGATTCATTGTTGCATCTGTGTGTGCTCACATCTGCACACGTGCGTATGTCGTCTCATGCAATACCATCTGTATGTGTGTGTACAGAAGCTCCCCAGCTTACTAACTAGTTAGGTTCAGGATGGCCGTTCCTAGATGGATTTGTTTGTAAGTCGTTACAGCTCATTCTTTAGAGGGGAACGTATGTTTAAACCTTGTATCAATAATCTATACTAATTTGTACTGCATACGATCTCTCTCTCTCTCTCACTCCCTCGGTCTCCTAATCATCTGTACATTATCAATATGTCACATATTTAAACTCCTGGTTCCTCTCAAGCACAACACAGCGAATCTGACCTTATCCACCTCAATATAATACTAGAGTCAATTTGTTTCTTCTTTGAAACTTTTGGCAGGAGTTCATAAATGTATCATTCTGCTTCTCTTTGGACTGCTGGTGTAAAGCATGCTCAGCCATGCCCCTCTGCGGGAGCCTAGTATGAAGTGTACCTCAGGATAATGTTTAATCACATTTCATACTTATATTTATGATGTATCTTTCTATAGATTTTATTCCATTTCTACTTCTACTTGTTCTTCAATTTCATTTCACTTTTGGCCATGGGTCTCAGGATGTTTGCAAAACGAATGTTGGTAAGTTGGGGAGCATCTGTATTTATACTTAATTTACATCTTATGTTATTTTTGAATGTTTAATTGTTATTATAAGTATTTATAGCATTGAATAAGTATTTATTTGATATTACAGTCTGTAACATCCTCCTCTTACGAAAAGCGCCATATGCGCCATTCAAAATTCAAACGCGCCAATCAAAATTTCACATGATGCACGAGTTGCTCTCCCATTGGCTGTCTCCCAACATCCCACCCCGCTGGCCTCCCATTGGCTAGGAGGGATAACACAGCTGAACGTTACACAAACTTCCTGTTTGTCACACGCTTGAAGGAGAGTTGACTCTTGGCTTGTTTTGAGATTGATCATGCAGCGTTATATTTCGTTATCGCCGAAACCCCTCTACCATCGGGACGATACTGAAGAAGAAGAAGACCTTAAAGCGGAAATACAGTGACAGAGGCGATTAGGACGGTACGATATTAAAACAAAGTGCTCCGTGGGAGAAGCCTCCGATCTTGCAAGGAAGCAAGTTAATATTGAATGAGGACCTCTGATCTTTCAAACAGGTACTGTAATTCCACTTTAAATAAAACATCCTGTCCATTTAAACATTTAAATAGAATTGTTTCGTCAGCTGTGCGTTGTGTGTGTGAGAAAGAGAGAGAGAGAGAGAGAGAGAGAGAGAGAGAGATAGTGTGTGTGTGTGTGCACACGCGCATGCGTGCGTGTGTGAGAGAGATAGACAGAAGGAGGCTTAACTCTTTAGTTTAGTTTTTTAAGTTGTTTCATTCAGTAAATGTTTAATAAATGTGGCGCATCTGGACCTCTGATCCCTCAAGGAATCAAGTTAAAGTTCAGTTTGAACCTCCGATCTGTCAAGCAGGGAATGCGCTTTGAAATCCTGCTTGTGGGTGTGGCCCACAGCACCACAATAAACATTTAATGTCTGTACAATACACATTTAATGCGTACTGTATTGTGTGTCTGTGTGTGTTAATAAAAAATGTTTAATAATGGTTTAATTAATAAATATGTTAATAAAATGTTTAAATGATTTAATAAATAATTTTCTTTTAACACATATTTCATACAAAATAGGTGTACTTTTATCATTTTTAATGGGTTTATGGGTTAGTCTTGGGAGCCTTGGAACAAATCAGGCATTTAACATGTAAACTGCAGCCCCTACTTAAGAAACTCTCGCATTACGTAAACGGCTCTGGAACGGATTAATTTCGTAAGTAGGGGGCCAACTGTATATACATATACATGTATGTATACATGAGTCAGAGGGGTGGGGGGTGATCCTACTTTGCGGATTTTGATGGTCGCATGTGGATCTCGGTCCCAATTGACCGCGTAAAGTGAGGGATCCCTGTTCTCTCTCTCTCTCTCTCTCTTTTTTTTTTTTTTTAAACACAACTAAGTTTTTGTTATGATTATTTTGACTAAAAAAACATAAACCATTTCCACATATTAAATAATTTGGGTCATTCTCCGAAAATGCAACGTTGGGGTGAAAAATTCTCAATCCCCAAATTTCAATGTCAGGCTTGTTTTCCTCTATATTAAACAAATTTATGAGCCATTGTTACAAAGACAGTGAGAAAACTACCTCATGCATGTAACCACTTTTATTAATAAAAGAAAAAAAAAGGAATAAATCTGGATGTAACACCAGATTCATATTAAAATTCATTCACATAAGACAAAATTCATCCCATTTGTTTTTGGTGAATAAATTATTTTCCGCTTGACTTGCATGTGAAATAAACACACTTCAGGAGCTCACCCAATTGTACAGTGAATGTTATAAACAGAACTTTACAGGAAAGGCGTGTTGGTTCCATGTGAACCTGGAGTGGATACCAGTGATGACTGTAAATTGACGTGTGATATTCAGTTCACAAAGTCAGAAAAACAAGAATTTATACTTTGGATATAAATTTTAATGCAAGATCCCCCTGCTGGATGCTTCTGAATTAGTTTGTCTGACATGCTGTATGTTCATCGTTCATTTTCTGAACCACTTAAGTCCTAATTAGGGTTGCGAGGAGGCTAGTGCACATCTCAGCCAACACTGGGCCAGAACAGAGTACATCCTGGACAGCTCGCAAGGCCATCGTAGGCCGCATAGCCATCAGCATGTTTCTGCCCTGCGATGGCCTTGCGAGCTGTCCAGGATGTACAGCTCGCAAGGCCATCGCATAGCCATCAGCATGTTTCTGCCCTGCGATGGCCTTGCGAGCTGTACATCCTGGACAGCTCGCAAGGCCATCGCAGGGCAGAAACATGCTGATGGCTATGCGGCCTACTCATTATTAAAGTCACATGGTGTATGTATCCATGTCATGTGTTTTGAGCAGGAATTGCCATTTTAATTCTTTGGAAAATATTACGGCCAAAATGGCAATAATTAAATTTAACCCAATTTCAGAAAATGACCCATTTTGTCTTTCAGTAAAAGTAATTTCCAAAAATGAAAATAAAATTATAAAAAAAATATGAACTCAAAGCTCCTCAGGAAGCTGGTGGAGAACATACTGAGAATGTGCAAGGCTTCCTGGAGTCAAAATATATATCAAAATATAAAATAATACTTTCATACCTATATCCATGCCTACAATGCACGTTAGGGCCTAAAAGAAACGCCTTGTGCGGTATGTGGCAGTGGTGCTCTCACTGTGTTTTCTATTGTTTTCTATGGTGTAGAGAAAAAGCACCAAGCAAACGATATGAAGTGCAGTAAACACTATAGTCACGCGCGTGGCATGAATTTTTTATTTTTTTTTTTCTTCCTAGAGAGCACATCACAGAAAATAATTGAGAAACACTGCGCCAAGCATTTTCAGAGTGCGGAGGAACACAAGGCTAAACGGTTCGGAAAAGCCTTTTCCCCAGCGTGTTTCTGTCCCTTGCTAAAAGGGTTGTGTCAGGAAGGGCATCTGACGTAAAAACCTATGCCAAATCAAACGTGCGAATCATTCACTGTGGCGACCCTTAAAAAAGGGAAAAAGCCAAAAGGAAATCTCTCTCACATATTTAATGCTATAAATGCTTATAACAATTAAACATTAAAAAATAATGAAGAGGATGTAAATAAAATATAAATACACATATATACAGATGCACTCAAATGCGCACCTCACAACAATGTAAGTAGTTTTGATGAGAGGTTTTCGGTTGTTTTTTGTTTATTTAGGGGTAGTTTTTTGGTGCAAACTTGGCCTTGTTTTTGTGGCATTTTCCTTAACTTTTCCCCTATTCTTCCTGAATTACCTTATTTTTTAATTCAATTAATATTTAAATTTTTTTTTTAAATGCGATGCACTGAAGCCACATGAATTAAAGCGCAAAGTAGCGAGGGATCTCTGTATATATCAATAGACAGAAGACTGAAAACCAAGAGCAAACCCCAAAAATCCAAATTCAATACCTTCAAGCCTGACGATAGTTTGCACCTGACACGTGGACAAAAGAAAGTCTTCTGAAGGAAAGACTGAGCTATCTGAGCATCATAATCAGGGATTGTGCTTCTACCAGTCAAACTGTGGACTGGATAACAAAGTAAACTTCATCTCATTTCTTCATTATAACCTCAAACCATCTGAAGCAATTGGGTGTTCCAATAGGACACTGACCCCAAAATTCACATCAAAGTTGACTGCGGAACATATAAAGCAGGCAAGCAGTACGCCTGGGACTCACTTCTGGCTTATCCCATGGTAGACAATTTTTAGTCTTCCAGAGGTCAACTGGCATTATTCTGTGAGTGATCCAGCACTTCTGTTGAAATCCATGAACGCCTGTACTGCCAACCTGCTGTCTGGGAGGATGTGACACACAGTTTGCTCATATCAAAATTAACCATGGATCAAGTGCTGGATCATTTCAACATTTGCAACCATGAATGCATCCTTAAGATCGAATGGATGTTACCGTAAATTTTCCGCTAGGTAAAAGGGTACATGAAACAGTGACTGCCCCGAATCACAGTTACTATCAATAGACATCACAGTTGTGTACATTTCTCAGGCAAGTGCATATTTTCTTCACCAATGTTTGTGTGTGAAAATACCTCCAAAATCCTCCTGAATGGCCATGGTAATTTCAGCCATGGTGCTCAAATATCAACCATCTATGAGAGACTTTGCCTTAAGATTTTGAAATGGTTCATCCTTAATCCTTTCAAAAACATGTGGGCTAGGTTTTAAAGTCAGGTCTCGTATCAGGAAACACAGAAATTTAACCAAACTCTGAAATATTCCAACAGAAGCCCTTGAACAGGATGAAACTTGCTTATGAATGTGTAACCATGTTTTAGGAGTGTTGTACATATAATTTTAACTCTGTGTTGATTTCGATAATCAAAAAATATAATCAGGTCAAGGAAATCATTAAACTCCAAATATTACACATTTCAAATATAAAATATACAGTATTTAATATTATTGTGTATGAAATTCATGTTCATGATGAATGTGTATAAAATTCTCAATTTAGGAGTGTATGCATTATACCAAAATAACAACAACTAAAAAAACCCCAGTGCAGACGATTCAAAACAGTGGTGGTCTAGTGGTATAAGGCGCTGGATCGCTGAACCAAAGGTTGGGGGTTCGAGTCCCACTCTGCACAAGGTTGTCACTGTCCCCCCCAGTGGAGCTAACTGGGTTATCAAAGGCCGGCCATGTCTCTCACTGTCTATGGTGTGAGGCATGTAAAAGAACCATTGCTGACTTTCGACAAGAGTAGGCTGCAAAGCCGTCAGCGTGTTTCCGCCCTGTGATGGCCTGGCGAGCTGTCCAGGGTGTACTCTGCCCTCGCCCGAAGTTGGCTGGGATGGGCGCCAGCCTCCTGTGACCCAAGTTAGGATTAAGCGGGTACAGAAAATGAACTGAATGAACAGACGATCAAAACCTTTTCACTGTACTTCAACTTTATTCTAAAATAAAGCCTGGTG
>CM045733.1:45900000-45910000 GCA_024760905.1 Plotosus lineatus
TATTTCTTGATTGCACTGAGCGATAATAGTGAAAACTAGCCCCCAACTAAACTAGCCTAATCTTATTCTAATAGCCTAATCTTATTAATCCTAAAATGATGTTCCATAAACAGTTTTGACAGATTAGGTTAGCAGTTTGATTCACAAATGTTCTATACAAGTAAGGTAACTGTTAGATTTTTCAAATAAGAAGTTTTATGTACTTTCCTTTAAGAAGCAAGTCTACTATTCTTGTAACCAATACTATTTTTTATAATATAAACTTTTAGTTTTATTTGCTTCTAGCTTGTCTGATTTTCTCATAAATATGGGCCCAGAATGCACCACACAGCACATGAATTTTAAAGTTTTTTTCTGGGGGTGGCCCCCCAGACCCCCCCTGTGGGAGGGGACACCCCACGCTTGCCTCAAACAATTTCCACCCTCTACTTATCAATATCCTCCTTTTACTCGAAAACTTAATGAATACCCTGATGTGTAAGCTACAAATGTCAGTGAGGAAAGGCTTGTGGTGAGCTCCCACAAGGCCAGTGCTTCTCAAATAGTGGGGGTGTGATGCCAGGGGTGTGATATAGGGACCCTGGGGAACATGCTTTTTTACCATACTGTACTTTTTTTTGGTACTAGAATTAATTGTAATTGCATATCCATTACAATAGTTGGCAGTGGCGCTCTCATTGTTGTGGCGACTATAAATGGTGTTTACTGCACTTCAGATCATTTGCTTGGTGCTTTCTCCCTACACCATTGGGAACACAGTGAAAGCACCACTCCCACATACTGCACAAGGTGTTCTCAGAGCACGGAGGAATACACATGGAAGAATACGAGGCTAATTGGCTCTGAAAAGCCATTTCCCCAGCAGAGTTCGTAAGTCGAAAATTTGCTCATTGGGTGGGGAAGATTTTTGGTGGGATCAAAGCTTGTATCATGGAAAGTTTGTTATCATGGACACTCGAAAGTCAAGGTACCACTGTATATGATTAAAACAACTTTTCTCCAATAATGGATTAATTATTTTACACAAATGTTCCACATAATAAAATTAATAATTTCTTGCTTATTGCTTGAATTCATGAATGATACATTTCTGATTTGCAGTTTAAAAGGGGGTTTTAACAGGCCTGTCCTTGTAAACATCAGACAGTTATCCATTTTTTCATCTGTTACAGGAATCTTGTAAACAGACCAGTAATTAATTAACCACATATAGTGAAAATTGTTAGTTGCCTCTCTTCAGTTATAGATAATTCATAAATTTACCCAACTGCTTAATCCTACTAGGCCTTGAGGGGTATGGAGTCTATTTTAGTTGACTATGAGCAAAGCAAAGTACACCCCGAACAGCTCACCAGGTCCCCACAGGACCAACACATACACAAATTGAGGACAAATTTGAAACAGCACTAGGTCAGTACAGGAAAAGTCCAGACTGATAGAGTGATACTGTAATGAGGTGAAAGCATCAAGGCTGTGGTCTGGAATTACCCGGTACTGGCCAAACTAATGAGATGAATAAGTCATTTACAATAAGGGTTTTTGTAACCCGGCCATAAAAAAAAGTTTAAAAGGAAGTGAAAATTTATTCCTACATCCTGTTGTGCACACATTGTTAATTTGAAATTAGGCCAAGCTAACTAAAGCAAAACGAAGCTTGCGTCAACAACATGACTTCATTTATGTTCAGAAATTTCATTCATCCATTCATTTTCTGAACAGCTTAATTCAAATTCGGGTCATGGGGAGGCTGGTGCCCATCTCAGCTGACTCTGGGCGAGAGCAAAGTACACCCTAGACAGCTCGCCAAGCCACCGCAAGGCAGAAACACACTGACGGCTATGCAGCCTATTCCTGACGAAAGTCAGCAATGGTTCTTTTACAATAATCTCACAATAGACAGCGAGAGACATGGCCAGCATTTGATAACCCAGTTAGCTGCACTGGGGGTATGTTCACAACTTTTGGGACTTAATTCACCATGGGTAAGATTAAATGCAATACCTTTTCCTGAATACAGCCTGAAGGGTAAATTGAGAAAAGACTGATTAACAGCTGCTCTGACAGTAGAGCCTTGTCGTTTCCACGGTAACAGCTTACACAGAGACCTGTACTTGAGAGCTTAACAGTACTTTAAATTTCATTCTTGCTTGAGGCATTTTCAAACATTCATTAAGTAAGAAGTCTCCAGTGTCAGTACATTAACTTTATGTTGTTGATTTTTTTACACAGGAAATCATTTCTTCATTTGTATTGTCACAGTAATGTGACAAGCTGTATTTTAAACATTTATAAACTTTAACTGAGAAAGAGCCATAAAACAGGCTGCTGAGGAAATGAGTAACTAAATTATTTCACCAATGTCTCACAGCATTAAAATGTAACTATAAATGGAGAAACACTTAAACTATATGTAATTCGGCAAGAAATAAAACTAAGTATTACTACTGAAAAATAACTGAGTTCAAAGTTGGTATGCCTTCACACTCTCCTCATACAAACTTTAACTATTGATGAAAAGTTATTAAAAAGCAGTGAAAGCAGTTGATCAGAGATAATTCTAAAGTGATGCTGTTGTTTAGCCACATCAACAGATAAATAATACATCCTTTTGTACATCTTTTATATCTATAATTCACTATATTGCCATAGTGTTAGCTCTGACACATATTAAACAATGTGACACACAACATGAATGCTTAAAATTTGTCTGTGAGCAAACGCACACACACACACACACACACACACACACACACACACAAAGTTGTGTCACAGGAACTCAACTTTTGCTAAAATCCCTCTGAATACTCCATGAAACAATTACAAGATAAGAGAAAATACAGAAGGCTCTAGTAACTTCCAGGGCAATATCATTTCTCAGACTTTCAGAAATGAGCCATTTGGCTGTTCTAGACCGCGAACGCCCATATACACCTTTCTATCTTTGTGTGGACATTCCCAGACACAACATATTGCCTACCTCTACCCCATCCTCAACCATCACAACTAACTGTCTAACCTCAGCTGTAACCCGATACCCAACAAAATTCTAACCTGAACACGAAAACTTAGTTTTAACCCTCAAACAGCAATTTTAAGAAGTGAAAACCAGCCAAAATATCCTCACTCTGCTGAAAAATATATCCCAGTCCTTAATATGTGGCAGCAACAAGAATGCGCACGTGCAACACACACACAAAATGAAGAAAAATTAATGATTATTGCACTGATAAGCTAAATCACCAGATAACGTCGAGTCACAGCATCTGGCACCTGCACTCCTGATGCCTGTTGCTGGCATGACAATATGCCAGGGCACCCCCCCCCCCCCAACCACCACACACACAGAGAACAAACAAGTCTCTCCTCAGGTCAGAGAACAACACACTGAACACACGCACACTTCGTTGCTGTTTAGCCTACAGGTGCATTTGCCACTAAACCAGATGTCAGTGGGAGAATACGGCCGGCTGTGGAGCGATTCAAACCCTCAAAGCGCAACAATGAGGCCCCTTTTCCTTCCTCCCATGTTTCCCACAATCCCCTGCTCCCACAGGGAGTCCCGCGGTGGGAGTGCACTGTGTTTTTCCTCTATTGTTCTGTTAATAAAAGTTTGTTCTTTGTAAACAATTTACATTGTGGAAAACACATTTCATTTTAAGTATTAAGTCGAAAGCTTTAAGGGCCTAATTTAAAAACTATTCATACTATCATAAGTGTCAACACATACTCCTGGATTAAAAATATTTTGTTCTATGATTGCTACACAAATCTGAAAATACAGTACTCAGCAATCACCAGAAAGCTCAAAAGGCTCCACTATAAGCAGTTTATAATCACAAGCTATTTCTCAGCTGATAAATCTCATGTTTCTCACAGCAGACACTGCCATTTATATTCCATCTTTAGTGTAGTATAGAAATCACCGCTGTAAAGTAAATGTACAGTATTGTGGTATACACAGCAGTGACCTGCTCAATAGGATGAGTATTAAGCAACATCAATGGCATGGGGCATGAAATGATCAGGAAAACTGGTAGAAATTAAACTTAAACACACACACACACACACAGTGATAATAATTAAACCCAGAAATCTTTAGATTTTTTTTCTAAATATGCCCAAACAGACTGAGCATGAAGACGAGTTTTAATTATCTGAAGGAGTCCAGAGCCCTTCATAACCCCGGCATTAATGATTCATCAAATCCCACCCGTGGACTTTTCTCCCTACAGGACCACAAACCTTCCCAACAATAAACAGAACACAATAACAGATCATAAGCAGACATGAATCGGTTGAGAATTCTTCTCTGAAGTCTTCACCACAGAAGGAAAAGCCCGGCTGAACCAGGTCAATAACGGTTGGCGGATTAGCGGTTGTTGCTAACCGAACTTCTGAGCCTTCGGTTAGCGGTTTCAGCCCGAATAGTGTCGCATTTAAACCCAAACAGGGAGGAACGAGTCGGTTAAGAGCGGTTCTGTCGCTCGAAATGCTGAAATGTTGAGTATAAAGAGCGGTTCGAACACTCCGGTGATTCCTGTTGAAAGTTTCCTTTAAAAAAAAAAGAAAAACACACACACAGGCGGCACAGGCGGTCAAAGCCGGCGACACAGTATTCAAAACAGCGCGCTGTGATAAACAACATGAATTCAACTGATATCAGCCCGAGTTAAAAAGATCATTTATCTTTTTTTTTTTTCGATAAACATTTACAGGACAACAACAAGTCTGTTTCATAACCCAGCCCGGCTTCGTTATACCGGATGAACGGAAAGAAGGAAGGCGGGATGGGGACCATGGAGACGGTTGACACGATTAAATTATAAACAACAACAAACTTACAGCAAACAACAACTTGAGCCGGTTGGAGATTTCTCTTCCGAGATTGTTTTGTATCCAGTCTGGATTCTTGTCGAGGTTTTTGTGAGGAAACTATTCGCAGAAAAATGTCCAAAAGTGAAGTGATGTGAAGAAGTGCTGGTGCTCCCCTGTCTGTCCTCTTCTTTAGGTTACTTTAGGTTAGATAGGGACACACACACACACACACACACACACACACGATTATCCATAATGTCGAGTCAGAAAACAGCCCTCAGAGCTCTCTGTAGCCAGAGTCTCATTCATTTCTCAATATGAGGTGAAAAACTGAGGACAGCCTGAGAAAGGAAGGCAAAGCATGTTGGGAATGAGGGTCTGTTCTAATACTCGGATATTATATATTATAATTAATGATATTATACATTATAATAAAGGAGCAAACCTATACAGGATTGGGAAGAAGGTCATTCGTCAAGTAAATTACTAAAACAAAACAATTTTAAAAGTAGTAAAGAGAGACTTGTGTATGCTACAGTAGGCACTTGTGAAAGAGCACTTACCCCCAAAAAACACCTTATAAATCAATATCTGTGATTTTTTTTTTTTTTTTGACCTGCTTTCTCAAAGCTTTAATAGTAGAAGTGGGGGGGAAGCCGGAGGACGCGGTTCCCCGCCAGCACAGGGCTGTGAAGATAAACGAAGTGGAAGTGAATCTCCAGCGATGTAAGGTATGCTCGGAATGAGAGCAGGAATGATGTGAACGCGGAGAGAAGCGCGAGCTTCAGGCGGAGCTACAAAGGGAGCAACCTCTCTGCCCCGCCCCCACCCCTCCCCCTCCCCACCCCCACATAGAGAAGGGTGTCTTACTTCCATTGACATGACTATTAAGCCAATTAATTACTGTATTATTATTATTATTATTATGCAAATTAATTTGATTGAGCAGTGGTGACCTAGTGATATGGTGCTGGATTACTGATCCCAAGGTTGGGGTTGAAGTCCCACTGTCGATGGGTTATCACTGCTGTCCCCCCCAGTGCAGCTAACTGGGTTAACAAAGGCTGGCCCATGTCTCTCAGTGTCCATGGTAGAGGCTGTAAAAGAACCATTACTGAATTTCGTCAAGCATAGGCTGCAGAGCCGTCAGCGTGTTTCTTCCCTGCGATGGCCTAGCAAGCTGTCCAGGGTGTACTCTGCCCTCGCCCAGAGTCAGCTGGGATGGGCGCCAGCCTCCCCGCGAACCTAATTGGGATTAAGCGATTACAGAAAATGAACTGATGAACTGAACAAATTAATTTGATGATTGGGCAGTAGTGACCTAGTGATGAAAGATTTCCTTTCAGCTTTTCCCTTTTTCAGGGGTCGCCACCGCAAATAATTCACGTTTGATTTGGCATAGGTTTTTACGTTGGATGCCCTTCCTGACACAACCCTTTTAGCAAGGGACCACCAGGCTATCGCAGGGCAGAAACACGCTGACAGCTTTGCAGCCTTCTTTGTTATGAAAGTCAGCAATGTTTCTTTTACATGCCTCTCACCATAGACAGTGAGAGACATGGCCTGCCTTTGATAACCCAGTTAGCTGCACTGGGGGAGTGGTGACCTAGTGATATGGTGCTGAATTACTGATCCCAAGGTTTGAGGTTCAATTCCCATTGTCAACGGGTTGTCACCGTTTCCCCTCCCCGGTGCAGCTAACTGGGTTATCAAAGGCTGGCCCATGTCGCTCAATGTCAGGAGGCTGCATAGCCGTCAGCGTGTTTCTGCTCTGCAATGGCCTGGTGGAAGTCTGTGGTGTACTTTCCTCCCTCACCCAGAGTCAGCTGAGATGGGCACCTGCCTCCCCCAGACTTGAATTGGGACTAAGCGGTTCAGAAAATGAACGAATGAATTGATTCAATGTCATATACATAAACGTACAATGTATCCCTTTTTTTTTGTTTGTGTATGTTTTGGAAGATTCGTTAACAGGATGTAAGAATTTTTTTTCATGTCTAACACGTGTCAAATTCTAGTTCAGCCATCATCTCATTTTATGGGACCCAAGATCTTTCAAAGAACATGAGTACCATACATTCTTTGCGTGACCATTACCATGAAACCTAATTCATCATTTTTCCACTAGGTGGCAGTAACCGATTTCAAGTCAACAGTTAGTCATGAATGAAAGACAAATGCCTGAACGATTCATTCTGCCATGCAGATTTCATGGTTGCCCTTTTAGAATATATGTTCAGTGATTATTCAGCCCTTGATCACCTTTAAATTTTGTGATGTGGTCCTTGTGAAAATGAGTTTGACACCCCATTCTATAATCATAAAGGTTGAATTTTCAGAACCTTAGAATAATCTTTTTATCTCTCCATGCAGACTGGGTCTCCTCTTTTGGAGGCTGCAATATTCTGCATCACCATGTTCCTACAGTAATCCAAAACCATACAGGCTTCAGTTAGTTGTAATCTGGAACCTCACCACTGTTTCTTGAAAATGTAAAGGACGTACAGTTGAGTATAGTTAGCAGTAATAGTAATAGTTAGCAGTTAGCAATAATGCCCCCCCCCATTCTCTCTCTGATTGACTTGTATCCAATTCCCACCCATCAGATATTGCCTTCCTTATCACACAACCACCACCAACCAGGGAGGGGCAAAAGCATGCACACGCCACATCTGTGATATGCAATGCTAGTCACCCGCCTCTTTTCGAACTGAGGTGCATGCACATTTTGGGTGCAGTCTAACACATTCGGAGTAAAGCACTATCCGCCTCCCTCAGACAAATGAGCATACCAGTGATGGGCTGGCGATTGCTGTGAGTGGCAGGAATGTGAGCATATGTTATCCCTCCCTCACATGAGAGCTCAGCCAATTAGCTCCCACGGATGCCCAGGAAAGGACAGCTGTTGCATGAACCCAGATTTCGAATTTGCGATCTCGGAGTTGCAGCTAGTTAATCATGAGATGATGGAAATGATGCTACAGCTGGAAAATTGCTGTTGAATTAGATAATAATAATAATAATAATAATAAAACAACTCCAGTTTTATTCTGAGAAGACTACACGACATTTTGGGGTGTGGCTGATGTTTTTTCATTCTGCATTAAGAGCATTAGTGAGGTAAGGAGACTCAGGGGTTCATCTCAAGATGTTCAATGGGGTTGATGTCAGGGATCTGTGCAGGACACTCCGGTTTTTCCATTTCATCCTGCCTAACACATATCTTCACTTGGCTTAGCCTGTGCATGGTGACGTTGTGATGCTGGTGCAGGTTTAGGTCTATTACTTCCAGTGAAGGGAAAGTGTGACGCAAGATGTCCTGTATAACTGTGTATGCATAAATTTGCGAAAAATCTTATATTGGCATTATGATTAAATATTTATAAACTACTGGCAATATGCTGTGTTGTATTAATAGTAAACAGTAAATATTACTTGTTGACAACCATTTCAAGACTTTGAACTTTTTCTCCACTATCAGTACAAGAAACTCTTAACTCCACTGCATTATCTGACACAGCTTCAAACTTTGATCAGTAAAAATAACCCGATTGGCTTTTAGCGAACTACAGAATATAGGAAGCAAGAAGTACATATGTGTGTCATCTTGCAAAACTTATCCCAGAAGAAAATCTGAAAGGTCAATTGATACAGCCGAAAGTGTCTATGACACAGTTAGCATAGCGCTAACCAGGTTTCCATAAAGATCTGAAATCAAAGTATTTTATAGTAAGCAGGTTTTTACTATTTTAAACAATTTGACAGTTTTTTCAACTAGCACAATGTTCCTGGACGGTTAAAGGAACAAGCCTTCTGCTAACCAGCTGGCACTGTGCAAATCTGTATTTTCCTGTAATTTATTCTACTATACATTTTTTAACACAGCACGTCCATTTCACAGCAGTAAGGCCTGGGTTCGATTCCTGGTCTCGAGACCTTTGTGTGTGGAGTTTGCACGTTCTCCCCATGTTTGCGTGGGTTTCCTCCTGGTCCTCTGGTTTCTTCCGACAGTCCAAAATCATGCAAATTAGGCTAATTGGCCGCTTCAAATCACCCCGAGGTACGAGTGTTGGCTTTGCAATGGTCTGGTAAGCTGTTCAGGATGTACCCTGCCTTTGCCCAAGTCAGCTGAAATGGGTGCCAACCTTCCCACGACTCCAATTTGTATTAAGTGGCTTAGAAAAAGTAACGAATGAACACAGTAAGGAAAAATAAATATTTCTTAGAATTCAGAAGATAGAATAAAAGTTATTCCACTCCCTCTGATCACACCTGAATTATTAAAACACACACACACACACACATATATATGATAGATACCATAATTTTCAATAAATTTATATATAAACATAGATAAATATCTATGAGCAAAATTAATAGAGATTCCTCACAGCAGTTTTCTGACCTACTTTGAGTTTTTCTGCGACATCAGATCTTTACAACAGAGATTCAACTTCAACAGTTTGAAGACATTGGTGAGGGCTCAGGTCAATGATGTTGATTCCTTTGTTGGTGAATTGTACAATCACTTTGTTCACTGTTCAAAGAAGAATCCTGGTGTATAGATGTATAATGGTTATAATTTATTTCCACATTTTTCGAGCATGATGGTGGTCACACATGCTCAGTTACAATATATGAAACTCATTCGTATTTTGAAAAAAGACCCCCTGAAAAAAATGTATTGTCTGTACATTTAGGATATCTGGTGAAGTACAGTACATTGATCGACAAATATAGTCTTACGAATCATAAAAAAATCAAGTCCGTGCACTCACTCATTGCAGCAGCTATAGCCCAGAGAAGTGGCTTTGGGACTGAAAGGTCACTGGCTTCAATTTCCAAACCAGCAGGAAAAGGGTGGTGGTGGTGGTGGTGGTGGTGCTGGGGGAGTGAGCTGCACCTTTCCTTACTACAAATTTCTAGCTGAAGTGCCCTTGAGCAAGGCAACAAACCCAGAACTGCTCTTTGGGCACCCGCAACATGTGTGCGTGGGTGGGTTAAATGCAGAGGAAATAATTTCCTTTACAAGATTAATTAAGTATATCAAAAATAAAAAAATTTAAAAAATCATTAATGAGCCTGCTGATGAATCTATTGATCAAAACCAGTTCAATCAGTTCATGAACTTTATTAAATCAATAAAAAAAAATGAAGTAAATTCAGTGTAGAGTTTTGTTCAAAG
>CM045733.1:45915000-45945000 GCA_024760905.1 Plotosus lineatus
CCCCTAATCGATTCAGCCTTCACCCCTCTCCATGATGCCACTGTCTTTTCCGAGATGGACTTGAGGAATGCCCTCCACCTAGTCTGAATTCGGGAGGGGGCGAGTGGAAGACGGCCTTCAACACGCCCTTGGGGCACTTCGAGTACCTAGTCATGCCGTTTGGACTAACCAACGCCCCGGCAGTCTTCCAAGCTCTGGTCAACGACATGCTTAGGGACATGCTGAACCACTTCGTATACATTTACCTAGATGACATTCTGATTTTCTCCAAGGACCAAGACAAACATCGCCGCCATGTGAGGATGGTACTGAAGAGCCTCCTGGAGAACAGATTACTTGTGAAGGCAGAAAAGTGCGAGTTTCATGTTCCCTCAGTCTCGTTCCTGGGGTTCATCATGGAGAAGGGGCGGATAGGACCTGACCCGGCGAAAGTGAAGGTAGTGGCGGAGTGGCCAATGCCAGGGACGCGGAAACAGCTGCAGAGGTTCCTGGGGTTTGAAAACTTCTACCGCCGGTTTGTGCGGGACTACAGCCGCCTAGCAGCCCCTCTCACACAGTTAACATCACCCAAGACTCCGTTCCAGTGGTCTCTTAGTGCCCAGGCGGCATTCGACAAGCTGAAAGCGAAATTCATCCACGCCCCTGTACTGATCCCCCCCCCCCCCCGGACCCCACGCTGCAGTTTGTGGTAGAAGTCGATGCCTCGGACTCAGGGGTGGGGGCGGTCCTCTCCCAACGGTCCCCCGCAGACCAGAAGCTCCACCCATGCGCCTTCTCCCGTCGCTTGTCCCAGGTGGAACGGAATTATGATGTTGGGAATCGCGAGCTGCTGGCAGTAGTCTTGGCACTCCAGGAATGGAGGCACTGGCTGGAGGGAGCGGCTCACCCTTTTGTGGTCTGGACCGACCATGAGAATCTGGCTTACCTCTGTACGGCCAAGAGGTTGAACTCCTGCCAGGCGCGTGGGTCACTCTACTTGGGGAGGTTCAACTTCATGCTGACCTACCGACCAGGCTCCCGGAACACTAAGCCAGACACTGTCTCCAGGCAGTTTTACTCGGGTGAAGACTCGGCCATAGAAACCATCCTGCCCTCCTCCTGCATACTTGGAGCTGCCCAATGGGAGGTAGAGCAACTAGTTCGGGATGCTCATCAGGGGGGGATCAGAGCCCGTCGGGTGCCCTCAAGGCTGACTATACGTTCCCCCGCCAGCCAGAACCCCAGCACTCCAGTGGGCCCACGCCTCAAAGTTAGCCTGCCACCCCGGAGCCCACCGAACTCTCTTCCTGCTCCGTCAACGCTTCTGGTGGCCAACGATGGCAGCCAACACTAGGGAGTTTGTGGGAGCTTGCGTCACCTGTGCCCGGAGCAAGTCCTCCCATCATGTGCCCACGGGTCTCCTCCAACCCTTACCCGTTCCCCATCGCCCCTGGTCGCACATAGCGGTGGATTTCATCACCGGGTTACTCCCGTCTGAGGGCAACACTGTCATTCTGACAGTAGTGGACCGGTTCTCCAAGGCGGTCCATTTCGTTGCCCTACCCAAACTCCCCTCGGCAATGGAAACAGCGGGTCTCCTGATCAAACACGTCTTCCACTTCCATGACATTCCCCAGGACATCGTGTCAGACCGAGGCCCCCAACTTGCATCCAGAGTGTAGAAGGCGTTCTGCAACACCCTGGGAGTCTCCTGCAGTCTGACCTCGGGTTACCACCCCCAGTCGAACGGGCAGGCAGAACGCATGAACCAAAGCCTCGGGTCCTCCCTGCGCTGCGTCGCCTCCCGCCTCCCAGCCTCCTGGGCCACACACCTCCCATGGGTAGAGTACGCACACAATTTGCTGATCTGCACCGCCACTGGGATGTCCACCTTCATGGTGATCAATGGGTTCCAGCCCTCCTGTTTCCCAGCCAGGAGGTCGAGGTGGCCATCCCATCTATCCAGGCCCCCCACCCCCTCCTCCCCGACTGATTGACAGACATCCCGCATACACAGTCAACAAGATCCTCGATGTGCGCAGGCGGGACCGAGGCTTCCAGTATTTAGTGGACTGGGAAGGGAATGGTCCCAAAGAGCGGTCAGGGATTCCCCGCTCCCTAATCCTGGACCCGGACCTGTTAGAGGAGTTCTATCGCCAGTTCCCGGACAAGCCTGGTCGGGCGCCAGGTGGCACCCCTTAAGGGGGGGGGGGGGTACTGTCATGGTCTGTGCTGGCTGGAGACACTCACCTTTCCTCAGTTCATTGCAGGTGCAGGCGAGGGGCGTGGCGATCGCCGGTAGAGGAGTTTCGGAGCGGAGCGCACCTGCTCCTAATGGGCAATCAGCGGCAGCCAGCTATAAATGGGAGCGGCATGCTTCCCTCTGCTGTCAGAAGATTGATTCCAGTGACTCTGTTCCTGGACGATCTCTCTGATCCCTGGCCCACGCTTCGTGCACGACCAGTTCCCGCCATTCTGCGTTTTTTAGCAATTTCCAGTTCCGAACGTTTAATAAATCGTTGAATCTTCTTACATGGTCTCCTGCATCTTTGGGTCCGACGCATATACTCCAGGCATGACAGGCCACTCCAGAACCTTGATATGCTTTTTACGAAGCCACTCCTTGGTTTTCTTGGCGGTGTGCTTTGGATCGTTATCATGCTGGAAGACCCAGCCATGTTTCATCTTTAATACTCTGACCGAGGAAAGGAGGTTTTTACCCAAAATGTCACAATATATGGCCCCATTCATGTTGCCATTGATACGGTGCAGTCTGCCTGTCCCTTTTGCAGAAAAGCATTCCCAAAGCATGATGTGTCCACCCCCATGCTTCACAGTAGGTATGGTGTGCTTGGGATGCAATTCAGCATTCTTCCTCCAAACACGGCGAGTGCTGTTTAAAACCAAAAAGTTCAGTTTTGGTCTTATCTGAGCACATCACATTCTCCCAATCCTCCTCTGGATCGTCCAGATGGTCTTTAGCATATTTCAGACAGGCCTTTACATGTTTTTTGTTTAGTAGGGGAACCTTTCGGGCAATGCAGGATTTCATCTCATGACGACAGTGTGTTAGTTATTGTCATATTTGTGACGATGGTTCCTGCCGTCTTCAAATCATTGACCAGTTCCTGTCGTGTAGTTCTGGGCTGATGACTCACTGTTCTCAGGATCCTTTGAACCCCATGAGGTGAGATCTTGCATGGAGCGCCACTCCGAGGGAGGTTGTCAGTGATGTTATACCTCTTCCATTTTCTAATAATGTTTCCAACTGTTAATCTTTTCTTACAGAGTTGTTTACCAATTGCAGTTTGACTCATCCCAGCTTTGTGCAGTTGTACAATTTTATCTCTGGTGTCTTTGGGAAGCTCTCCGGTCTTGGTCATGGTCATGGTAAAGACTGCAGTCCGACAGTTTGAAGGTGTGTGCAGGTTTGAAGGTGTCTCTTATGCATTTAATCAGTTCAAACAGGTGTCATTCATACTGTTAACGAGTGGGGGCCGAAATAATGTTTGTTTTCTAGCTGCCCAATACTTATTGGCCTCCCATTTTCACAAATAAATTGTTTAAAAATCATACAATGTGATTTCCTGGATTTTTTTTTTTGCATTCTGTCTCTCAAGCTCAATGTGTACCTATGATGAAAATTACAAACCTCTCATCTTTTTAAATGGGAGAACTTGCACATTTTTACGTTGCCCAATACTTATTGGCCCCACTGTGTGTGTGTGTGTATATATATATATATATATATATATATACACACACACACACAGTCCTCAAAAAATTAGCATATGATAAAGTTCATTATTTTCTGTAATGTACTGATAAAAATTAAACTTTCATATATTTTAGATTCAGTGCATGCCAACTGAAATATTTCAGGTCTTTTATTGGTTTAATTCTGATGATTTTGGTATACAGCTCATGAAAACCCAAAATTCCTATCTCAAAAAATTAGCATATCATGAAAAGGTACTCTAAACGAGCTATTAACCTAATCATCTGAATCAACCAATTAACTCTAAACACCTGCAAAAGATTCCTGAGGCTTTTAAAAACTCCCAGCCTGGTTCATTACTCAAAACCGCAATCATGGGGAAGACTGCTGACCTGACTGCTGGCCAACATTGACACCCTCAAGCAAGAGGGTAAGACACAAAGAAATCTCTGAGCGAATAGGCTGTTCCCAGAGTGCTGTATCAAGCCACCTCAGTGGGACGTCTGTGGGAAGGAAAAAGTGTGGCAGAAAACTCTGCACAATCAGAAGAGGTGACCGGACCCTGAGGAATATTATGGAGAAGGGCCGATTCCGGACCTTGGGGGACCTGTGAAAGCAGTGGACTGAGTCTGTAGTAGAAACATCCAGAGCCACCGTCCACAAGCGTGTGCAGGAAATGGGCTACAGGTGCCGCATTCCCCAGGTTCATTCGGAAATCAAGGTGCCAGAGTCTGGAGGAAGACTGGGGAGAAGGAAATGCCAAAATGCCTGAAGTCCAGTGTCAAGTACCCACAGTCAGTGATGGTCTGGGGTGCCATGTCAGCTGCTGGTGTTGGTCCACTGTGTTTTATCAAGGGCAGGGTCAATGCAGCTAGCTATCAGGATATTTTGGAGCACTTCATGCTTCCATCTGCTGAAAAGCTTTATGGAGATGAAGATTTCATTTTTCAGCACGACTTGGCACCTGCTCACAATGCCAAAACCACTGCTAAATGGTTTACTGACCATGGTATTACTGTGCTCAATTGGCCTGCCAACTCTCCTGACCTGAACCCCATAGAGAATCTGTGGGATATTTTAAAGAGAAAGTTCAGACACCAGACCCAACACTGTGGATGAGCTTAAGGCCGCCATCGAAGCATCCTGGGCCTCCATAACACCTCAGCAGTGCTACAGGCTGATTGCCTCCATGCCACGCCGCATTGAAGCAGTCATTTCTGCAAAAGGATTCCCGACCAAGTATTGAGTGCATTACTGTCTGTCTTCCTTTCAGCTTTTTCCCTTTTACTCGGGAGTCGCCACAGCGAATCATGAGATTCGCACGTTTGATTTGGCAGAGGTTTTTACGTCGGATGCCCTTCCTGTCACAACCCTTTTAGCAAGGTACAGAAACACGTTGACGACTTTGCAGCCTACTCTTAACGAAAGTCAGCAATGGTTCTTTTACATGCCTCTCACCATAGACAGTGAGAGACATGGCCCGCCTTTGATAACCCAGTTAGCTGCACTGGGGGGGGGACAGTGACAACCTTGTGGAGAGTGGGACTCGAACTCCCAACCTTTGGATCAGCGATCCAGCGCCCTATACAACTAGACCGCCACTGCCCCACTATTGACTGCATAACTGAACATAATTATTTAAAGGTTGACTTTTTTTGTATTAAAAACACTTTTTATTGGTCAGATGAAATATGCTCATTTTTTGAGATAGGAATTTTGGGTTTTTATGAGCTGTATGCCAAAATCATCAGTATTAAAACAATAAAAGACCTGAAATATTTCAGTTGGTGTGCAATGAGTCTAAAATACATGAAAGTTTAATTTTTATCAGTACATTACAGAAAAAAAACTAACTATCACAATATGCTAATTTTTTGAGAAGGACTAGTATGCGACAGGAAGCATGTCCCAAGTTTTGGCAATCAGCGGGTCTGCGGTTGAAGGTTTTCCACGTCTGTCCATTTGTGTTTGCTTGCCAGCTGTGCTTGGCTTCGTGCAAATGAGCTGATCAAAAATGAGGGAAATCTACCTCTTTATTCAAAAACAAAACACGCAGTCTGTGGCTGTTGTTTTCATCCAATAAAATTAGAGTTTCAAGGTATCGGACCCGTCCTCATACTGGCGTACAGAAAGGATTGGCTCTCCACTGCGCGCCACAGTGACGTGATATTGAAAATAGATGCATAGATTTAAATTAAAGATTTATTCATGTGTTTTTGTTTTATTTGATGGCTTTTTTGTATTTTTATTTAAATGACAGTGAAATTATGTATTCGTTATTCTGTTAAGAAAGGCCACCTGATTTATCTGAGAGGCAGATAGTCATCAAAAGAGACACATCTGGCTCGCAAGCCATAGCTTCCTGACCCCTGACATAGGGCCTAAAGATTTGCAAAGCGGGTTTAAGACAGAAATTCAGTCACATACTGAATCTTTGCTTTAAGAGCCACATCGTACTGTATCAGATTCAGATGAACTGAATAAAACAGGGGCTCCCAACCAGGGTGCGAGACATGATTCCAGGGGGTGTGAGAAGCAGGGCTGTAACTTTTGAAATAAATATCTTCTTTTGATAAAATTTCCTACGATTCGCATCCTTTTTCCTTGAACAAAGTATAAAATGTAGAGGGTGCGGGGTCAGAGCAAAATCTTTTTAGGGTTTCCACAACAGCTCATGAGCAAAATAAATGTGAATCTAACTACATAATGCAAGAGAATAGAAGCAGTGCATAAAGCACTACCAGTATGATGTCCAGGGTGGCCCTCTCTGTGACATCAGTACACAGGTCAATCAGTAGGTGATGATCACAGAATCGATAGGTCTGCCAAGAGATTACTACATGGTAGGCCTCCATCAGTCCCGAAGGACTATGGCTGCACTCTGGCTGGTGATACTTTCCAGTGCGTAGAGCCTGGGTAGGGAGTAATCGAGGACAGGCTGTTACCCAGGCAGCAAGTCCCCCCCCCCCCTCTCAGTGCCACCGGAAGGATCCAATGGATGGGCAAGTGCCGATATGACTGGGTTCCAGTGCCGCTGCAGGAGTTGCCAGAATGTTACTGTGAACGAACTGCCTCAGGGGACGCCGACTCCTGATGAGAAACACGCTGACGGCTTTCCAGCCAACTCTTGTCGAAAGTCAGCAATGGTTCTTTTACATGCCTCACACCATAGACAGTGAGAGACATGGCTAGCCTTTGATAACCCAGTTAGCTGCACTGGGGGGGGACAGTGACAACCCTGTGGAGAGTGGAGACTCGAACCGCCAACCTTAGGATCAGCGATCAGGTGCCTTATCCCACTAGACCACCACTGACCCTAACACATATACTAGTATACACACACACACACGGATCCTTCGCTACTTCACGCTTCAATTCATGCGGCTTCAGTGCATTGCGGGTTTTTTTTTGTTAATATTCATCGAATTAAAAAAATAAGGAACTTAAGGAAGAATAGGGGGAAAAGTTAAGGAAATCCCACAAAAACAAGACCAATTATGCAAAAAAAAAACAGAACATGTGCATCTGAGTGCATATACGAGTGTGTATTTATATTTTATTTACATCTTATGCATTATTTTTTTGAATGTATAATTGTTATTATAAGCATTTATAGCATTGAATATGTATTTATTGATATTATATAAATGTACTTATACGTCAGTCAGAGGGGGGTTGATTCTACTTCGTGGAATTCGGTGGTCACGGCGGGATCTGAAGCATACGACAAATGCGCCCCACTCGGTCACATCATCAGAGCGTTGCTCAATCAGTTGGTGATATCATAAGGTGTCAGGTCAAGTGATTCTCTAGCTGTCCTATCACAAAGAGACAAAGAGACAGGGGGCCTGACCACTGGCTGGAGCATTGCTAAGCGGTCTATCCCATTACATGGGACATCCCACAGCAAAACATCGCTAATCGTCTGGTCATTTTATAAGAATGGAACAAGGACGAATAGAAAATTGTTCCGCAGTGGACCCCATATGGAGAAGTGTAAACCTTTGGAGAAAAAAACCCAGTGCAAAACCATCTAGATGGGGTTAATACTGGGTGTGGTGCAGTAGGTAGCAAGAGATTGCGCTGCATGGTGTCAGTGAGAATTTATTTCTTATCAGAGAAGACTGATTGATTGATTGATTGATTGATTGAGTACACATACCATAATCCTGCTTGGTGGAATGAAATTCTGCACCCACGCCACACCAGCCCTTCATAGATAAAATTGAAGCCCCTGATTTAGATGATTTTCCTCTTCATTTCTTTTGAGGTTCACTTGATCTAGAAACAAAATCCAATCCAATATCCAATGAGAAGACTCTTCTTCAAATGGGGACGCTCTCACAGAACCATGGAGCACAAAGTTACCCACTCAGACAGCACTTACAGTGACAGATTAGCCAAAAATAGAACACTTACAAAATATTTATACTTTTAAATCTAGACAATGAGCCACAGTATATTTATCCTGGCCACTTCAGTTCACACTTCAAGTTCCATCGTACTTTCAAAAGAGCCCCAACCAAATCAACCCGATTCTGACAGATTTCCAGGACACACAGACCCATCCTGTCAAACACAGAATGCTGTTTAATCAGTTCAAATAAAAACCAGAGTCATTTGAATCATCCCAAAGTCATTTTTTGAAATTTCCCCATTTCACATTGTGTCCGTCTGTCAGAATCAATCGCACAAACGCACTTCGTCAAAATGAATGCCATGTCGCATCCACAGTGTCAGAATTCACAATGCAGGATGTAATGATTGCTTCGATCACAAAAATGGCTCATCACTTTATTTTGGATAAATCACGTGGGCAGTGGAATGGAATTAATATTTCATTATGAAGCGCAGCGCATGTTGGTCTTCAACTGACCACATTGGTTCAAATTCGGTCGAGTCTCTACTGACTCCTCAGACTCTTGTGCTTGGCGACAAATGGGTCAGGTTGTAGTACATCCGCCTCAGGGTTGAAATTGTTGTGCATGCAGAGATGCTTTTTAACTTTCCTTGGTTGTGTTGAGTGATTGATTGAAGTCAACACAGACATCTTGTCTGCCTGGCCATTCTTCTTTGTTTTCCGGCTCACTGGATTACAATGGGATATCCCATGTAATAAACAAAACACTTCACTTAGTGATGCTCTACTGGAGGCCAAATTTCAGGTCCTTCTGTCTCTGTCATATCATGGCAGTGTATCACATGCGCACCTGTGCATCACCCCTGCAGAAACTTTGGTACAGTCGGCCCTCTACTTACGAAATTAATCCGTTCTAGAGCCTTTTTCGTAGCCTGGAGTTTTCGTAAGTAGAGGCGCATTTTACATGTAAAATGTCTGATTCGTTCCAAGGCTCCAAGCCTACCCCATAAACCCTTTAAAATGATAAAAGTACACCAATTTTGCATGAAATATGTATGAAATGTGTTAAAAGTAAAAGAAAATTATCTATTAAACCATTTAAACATTTTATTAACATATTTATTAATTAAACTATTATTAAACATTTTTATTAACACACACACACAAAAAACAGTCCCTCTCAATCTCTCTCGCTCGTGTGCTCTCTCTCTCTCACACACACACACACACACACCCACCTTTCTCTGGTGTGTTTTGCTGAATGTGGGCTCTGCCCACACACAGCACGCAACTGACGGAACAATTGTATTTAAATGTTTAAATGGAGAGGATGTTGTATTTAAAGCGGAATTACAGTACCTGTTGGAAAGATCAGAGGTCCTGATTCAATACCAACTTTCTTCCTTGCGAGATCGGAGGTCTTGTTCCACGGAGCACTTTCACTTTAATGCCTCCATCTGCTTCAATATCGTACCAAAATAATTGCCTCAGTCACTGATTTTCCGGGTCAATAATGGATAACGAAATATAACACTGCAATAATCAATCTCAAAATAAACTTACGAGCCAACATTCCTGTTTAACTCTCCTCTCTCTCGCTCGAGCGTGTGACGTACAGGAAGTATGGATACAGTTCAGCTGCCTCCTGACCAATGGGAGGCCAGCGGCGCAGGATGTTGGGAGACAGCCAATGAGAGAGCAACTTTTGAATCCCGCATCGTTTGAATTTTTGAAGGGCACTTGAAAATTTAGGAAAATGTTTTTCGTAACCTGGATTTTTTGTATTCAGAAGCTTTCATAATTAGGAGGGCTGACTGTACTGCCTTTCAGTATAATGAAATAGCAATGGGCTTACAGTGGCATGACTGTCTCTTCGTCTCGATCAGAATGACCTACACACCTTGGGATGCTTTCACATTGGTACATCCCTCTCAGAGAGCTTTAAACACTAGTTTTTATTATTTTTTTAAAAACCCTAACATTAACCCCATACATTATATTTTTGTATGATTTGACGAGCTTCATCTCTGCTGGATAATTGAGCGAGTTAAAAATTGGATGGTCGAGCAGATGGACAGTATACAATGTCAGAATCTGAGGCAACAACTTGTAGATCGTGGGTCCAGATCGTGACCATCGATACTGTCGGATTTACTGATTTGCTCCATGAACTGCGTCTCAATATCTCTCATATACAGGGTGTGTCGCCACAAAATAAATCCAGTGTTGAAGTTCATGATGAGATAACAAGCCATTTGAAAGGAGTTCAAATGAGAAATTTATCAAACCAAACTTAATTGTAAACCTAATGAACTGTAGACACAACATATCTACAGTGTTCATTAAATACAAATTCAACCAAAAAAAAAAAAAAGACAATTTAGAATGAGAAATAAAAATAATGAATTCACTTTCTAACCTTTTAAAGTTTATTTATTCAGTCAAATTTTGATCAAGTTTCTCCCAGAATTCAGTTGGATGACTACGACAGATTTTAAATGGACTTTCTGCACAAATATTTACATTAACACAAGCACACATTATAAAAGATTGCAGCTTCATTGTTGCAATTTGAAATCTATCAGGTATGTGAAATTGAAGAGGTATTTAAAAAAAGCCCTCATATTAAAATCACATACAAATATATCATCAAAACTACATTTAAAAATCTGCTCTATAGTTTATATAGGAGGTGCATTACTGGGACAAAAAAAAAAAGCTTCTAGGAGATCCTGCAAGTGAGCGCTACAGCAGTGTGAGAAATATGCTGCAGAATCAGTGTTAAAATCACCTCAAAAAAAAAAAAAAAAAAAAATTATACACAACCCAGAGTTAATGTAGCTATTGGAGAGCTCACCGTACAAACACGCGCACACACACGCGCACACACACGCACACACACACGCGCACGCACACACACGCACGCACGCGCGCGCACGCACGCACACACACGCACGCACGCACACACACGCACACTCTCTCTCTTGTACTGTCTTGTGCACATACACCCTGCTACAGTGGTCTCTTGAAATGTAAATCAGCAGCACAGTGTGGACAAATAGAAACCCCCCTCGTGTCTCTTCTCCCAAACTGTCACATGGACTGAAAAGTGTGTCAGAGTGTCTCATCACTCCACATGTCTGTATCGGGTGAAGAGGTTGTACAGAACACGCAGAGTCGACTTCAGGTCACAGTTCACGATGTCTGAGAGGAGACAACCATCAGTATATTACATACAAGAGCTATAGGATATAAAAAAAAACACCATGAAAATGCTCCTCTCAACATTTTATAGATTGTTTCTGCTTATGATCGGAGAATAATTCCTCCACCTACAAAGTGTTATCTGATAACAGCAGTTTCACAGATATTTCTTTATCTGGTGGCTTAACTGTGTAAGAAGCATGAAAATAAAAAAAAGGCAAACAATTACACAAATTAGTGATTTTTCTATGAACAAAAATCGTTCTGTCTAAAAATACAGTGACGGCAGCAGAAATTCCATTAATTGCCAGGATATTTAGGCTCAAAACCTGGCTTCCTCTGCCAGGAGGTTAACATTTGTCTACAGATAGCACTCAAACAAACACTATAAAATTTCATTTGAATAAAGTGGAAATAAATCTTGTTACTAATCTGAATAAATGAGAGGTCTGTATTTATTTACCCTCAGTTCTGGGTTTGGGTCTCTCCAGGCCACCATCCTGCATCAGTTCGAAGGCAAAGGACACATTGTGGACCTGTAAAATAAAATTTTATTTATATATATATATATATATATATATATATATACATACAAAAGGACAGGACAAAGGCTTTCTATTGAAACTCCATTTATCACTACAGATCTGTTTCGAGGGGTGGTGAAACCATCCCCTCTCTTCAGGTGATTACAGAAGACTTCTTCTGTAATCACCTGAAGAGAGGGATGGTTTCACCACCCTCAAACAGATCTGTAGTGATAAATGGAGTTTCAATAGAAAGCCTTTGTCCTGTCCTTTGTTTATTTGCTCTACCAAAAGTATTGAGCACTCTCCTACGGAAGAATCTACTCAGAAAATCCTCTATATATATATATATATATATATATATATATATATATATATATACACACACACACACACATATATATATATATATATATATATATATATATATATATATATATATATATATACACACACATATACAGTCAAACCTCGGCTGTGAACGCTTAAGCTCACGAACTTTTCGCCTCAAGAACTTTAAATTCGCGAAAATATAGTCTCGGCTGACGAACTACTTTTCGGCGGACGAACCAAACCACGCGGTCGAACAGCGTCACGGTGGCGGCCACGAGAAGCTGACGCACGCTCATGGCGTCACAGTTCGTCACCCCCTTTCTTTGAATGCGGAAGTGGTTTGTGTTTGCTAGACATTTTGGACCATATTGAGTGTACTTTTGCTATTATGGGACCGAAAAAGACCCCACCACAGGCGGAGATCATTGAAAAACACGAATGAGGTGTGCGTTTGTGTGACTCAGCGTCCCAGTACCAGTACGCTAAGTCTACCACCATCCTTAAGAACAAGGAAGCTATTAAGGGTGCGTGTGTGGCTATGCGTGTTTCCAAACAGTAGGCGTTTCCAAACACTCCTTCCAAACGGTAAGTCCCTCCCTCCCTCCTCCTCCCACTCCATTCCATCAAGCCATCAACTACCATCACAAAGGTAAATAAAACGACTTTATTATACAGTAGTTTATTTCTTTAATTACAATACAATAGACATTTATTATACATAAAATAAGGTATATTTTTGTGTAGTTTTAAGGCTTATTTAGTAGAAAATTATGTTTTATGGGGACCTGGGAACGGATTATTCTCATTTTAATGGTTTCTTATGGGAAATAAATGTTCGGAAGATGAACTTTTCGCCTCACACACACTTTCTAGGAACCAATTATGTTCGTGAGCAGAGGTATCACTGTACATATATACATACATACATATATACATACACACACACAGACACATTTTATATACATATATATATATATACATATACATATATACATATATATATATATATATATATATATATATATATATATACACACACACAGACATACATTATACTATATATATATAGTATAATGTGTGTATGCGTGTGTAATATTATATATATATATATATATATATATATATACACACACACACACACACACACACACACACACATTATACTATATTATATGTATATATATATATATATATATATATATATATATATAGCATAGCATCACATAGGCCTCCGTCAGTCCCGAAGGACTATGGCTGCGCTCTGGGCAGTATCCCGACTGGTGATACTCCCCAGTGTGCAGAGCCTGGGTAGGGAGTAATGAGGGACAGGCTGTTACCCAAGCAACAAGTCCCCCCCCTGTCTCAGCACCACCGGAAGGATCCAATGGAAGGGCAAGTGCCGATACGACTGGGTTCCAGTGCCGCTGCAGGAGAGAAACTACGGTCAATTTAGAGCGGCCAATTAACCTACAGTGCACGTCTTTGGATTATGGGGAAACCGAGCACCGGAGGAAACCCGCACAAGCACGGGGAGAACATGCAAACTCCACACAGAAACGCCCAGGCCGGGAATCGAACCCGGGCCTTCTTGCTGTGAGGCGGACGTGCTAACCACTACGCCACCGTGCCGCCATATATATATGCGGCGATATATAGAAGATATATATATATCTTCTTTTCCTTTTGGCTGTTCCCTTCAGGGGTCGCCACAGCAAATGATCTGCCTCCATCTCACCCTATCCTCTGCATCTTTTACTCTTACTCCAACAACCTTCATGTCCTCCTTCACCACATCCATAAATCTTCTCTTTGGTCTTCCTCTGGGCCTTCTGCCTGGTAGTTCCAACCTCAGCATCCTACTACCAATATACTCACTATCCCTCCTCTGTACATGTCCAAACCATCTCTATCTCGCCTCTCTGACTTTGTCTCCAAAACATCTTACATGGGGTGTCCCTCTGATGTACTCATTCCTGATCCTATCCATCCTCATTACTCCCAAAGAGAACCTCAACATTTTCATCTCTGCTACCTACAACTCTGACTTCTGTCTTTTCCCCAGGGCCACTGTCTCTAAACCATACAACATGGCTGGCCTCATCACCGTCTTGTACATTTTTCCCTTCATTCTTGCCGATACTCTCCTATCACACATCACACCGGACATTTTTCTCCATCCATTCCAACCTGCCTGCACGCGCTTCTTCGCCTCTTTTCCACACTCTCCATTGCTCTGGATTGTTGAGCCCAAGTACTGAAAATTCTCCACCTTCTTTATCTCTGCCCCCTGTAACCCCACTGTTCCTCTTGGGTCCGAGTCGTTCACACACATGTATTCTGTCTTACTGAGACTAACCTTCATTCCCCTCCTTTCCAGGGCATACCTTCACCTCTCTAGATTTTCCTGCACTTGTTCTCTGCTCTCACTACAGACCACAATGTCATCTGCAAACATCATAGTCCATGGAGATTCTTGTCGAACCTCGTCTGTCAGCCTGTCCATCACCAAAGCAAACAAGAAGGGGCTGAGAGCTGACCCTTGATGCAGTCCCACCTCCACCTTGAACTCTTCTGTCACACCGACAGCACACCTCACCACTGTCTTACATCTCTCATACATGTCCTGCACCACTCTAACATATTTCTCTGCCACACCAGACTTCCTCATACAATACCACAGTTCCTCTCTCGGCACCCTGTCATATGCTTTCTCCAGATCCACAAAGGCACAATGCAGTTCCTTCCGACCTTCTCTGTACTTCTCTATTAACATGCTCAAAACAAACACTGCATCTGTGGTGCTCTTTCTTGGCATGAAACCAAACTGTTGTTCACAAATGCTGACCTCTGCCCTTAGTCTTGCTTCCACTATTCTTTCCCATAGCTTCATTGTATGGCTCATCAACTTTATCCCTCTGTAGTTGCCACAACTCTGTACATCTCCCTTGTTCTTAAAAATGGGCAAAAGCACACTTCTCCTCCATTCCTCCGGCATCTGCTCACTTTAAGACCTTGTTGAATATTCTTGTCAGAAAATCTACTGCTACCTCCCCTAGACACTTCCATACCTCCACCGGTATGTCATCAAAACCAACTGCCTTTCCACTCTTCATCTTCTTCAATGTCCTCCTCACTTCACCCTTACTAATCTTTGCTAATTCCTGGTCCTCAACAGTCACCCCTTCTACTCTTTTTTCCTCTCTCATTTTCCTCATTCATCAGCTCTTCAAAGTACTCTTTCCATATTCACAGCACACTTCTGTCATCAGTCAATACATTTCCCTCTCTGTCCTTTATCACTCTAACTTGCTGCACATTTTTCCCATCTCCATTTCTCTGCTGTGCCAACCTGTATAGATCATTTTCTCCCTCTTTACTTTCCAACCGAGCATAGAAGTCATCATACACCCTCTGTTTGGCCTTTGACACCGCTACCTTCTCCTTACGCTGGGTCTCCCTGTACTCCTGTTTACTCTCTTCTGTCCTCTCAATGTCCCACTTCTTCTTTGCTAACCTCTTCCATTGTACACACTCCTGCACTTCCTCATTCCACCACCAAGTCTTCTTATCTACTTTCCTTCCAGAGGAGACAACAATTACTCTCCTACCTGTCTCCCTGATCACATTTTCTGTAGTTGTCCAGTTGTTTGGAAGCAGTTCCTGACCAGCCAAAGCCTGTTTCAACTCCTCCTTGAAGACAACACAACCCTCTTCCTTTTACAGCTTCCACCACTTTGTCTTCTGCTCTGCCTTTACCTTCTTCACCTTCCTCACCATCAGTGTCATCCTACACACCACCATCCGATGCTGTTTGGTAACACTCACCCACTACTACTTTGCAGTCACTGACTTCCTTCAAACTGCATCGTCTACATAAGATGTAGTCTACCTGTGCTCTCCTACCTCTGCTTTAATAAGTCACCTTATGCTACTGTCTCTTATGGAAGAAAGTATTCACCACAGCCATTTACATCCTTTTTGCAAAATGTACCAACATCTGTCCTTCTGTGTTCCTGTCCTGGATACCATACCTGCCCATCACTTCCTCGTCCCCTCTGTTGCCTGCACCAACAGGTCCATTGAAGTCTGCCCCAATGACCACTCTTTCATCTTTGGGGGTATTCTGCATCACTTCATCTAACTCACTCCAGAATCTCTCCTTCTCTTCTAGCTCACATCCTGCCTGTGGGGCATAAGCACTAACAACATTGAACGTCACACCTTCAATTTCTATCTTGAGACTCACTCTGTCTGACACTCTTTTCACTTCCAGAACATTCCTGACAAACCCCCTCCTTCAAGATGACTCCTACTCCATTATTCTTCCCATCCACACCATGATAAAACAGCTTAAACCCCGCTCCTAAGCTTCTTGCCTTACTACCTTTCCACCTGGTCTCCTGAACACACAGTATGTCCACCTTCCTCCTCTGCAGCTCTCTATCTTTTCCTTGCATAGTTCCAACATTCAAAGTCCCTACACTCTCAGTCCTTGACTCATGCCTTTCTTCTTATCTCTCTGTCTACGGACACGCCTCCCGCCTCTCCTTCTTCGACCAACAGTAGTCCAATTTCCATCAGCACCCTGTTGGTTAACAGCACTGATGGCAGTCCTTGTTAACCCGGGCCTTGACCGATCCGTTATGGAGGTCATTGTGATTTAAATGATAAAGTTTGGCATTGGTTTTACATTGGATGCCCTTCCTGACAACCCTTTAAAAATGATAAAAGTACACCAATTTGGCATGAAATATGTGTTAAAAGAAAATTTATTTATTATACAATTTAAACATTTTAATAACATGTTTATTAACTAAACCATTATTAAACATTTTTTATTAACATACACACCCAGTGCACTCTCTCTCCAGAGTCTTTTCGTAAGAGGGGGCTGTTTCGTGTCACGGGGACGGAAACTTAAAACTGCTTTTCGTAACCAGGGGATTTCGTACACAGGGGTCTTCGTAATTTGGGTGCAGACTTACTTCTTAAAGGAAAGTACATAAAACTTCTTATTTGAAAAATCTAACAGTCACACCTTCCTAATATATAACATTTGTGAATCAAACTGCTACCCTAATCTGTCAAAACTGTTTATGTAATATCAGTTTCTCATGATTTTATTAATTTAAATATATTCCGACACTGACCCATTGTTTTTGCCTATCATTGTAGCAGCACCATCTGTAACAAGCCCACACATCCCTTCCTTGGCAAGGGAATGGCTGTCCAGATGTGCCAAATGCACTGAACACAGTTTCTGCATTTGGCGCAGCACTGTTCTCTAGTACATCAGCAATAAACAGAAACTTGTTTTTCACAAGTCCTGTCTCTGCCTCAGCAAACTGAATGAAGCTGATCATCTGCTCTATACAGTTGGCCCCCTAATTACGATGACCCCTGGGTACAAAATCCCCAGGTGACAAAAGATCATTCTCCTAAGTTTCCGTCCCCGGGATACGAAAACAACCCCCTCTTACAAAAAGAAATTCAAAATTCAAACGCGCCAATCAAAATTTCACATGATGCGTGAGTTGCTCTCTCATTGGCTGTCTCTCAACATCCTGCCTCGCTGGCCTCCCATTGGCTAGGAGGGATGATGCAGAACCAGAAGGAGACCTTAAAGCAGAAATACAGTGAGGATCTCTGATCTTTCAAACAGGTACTGTAATTCCGAGAAAGATCGAGACAGAAGGAAGCTTAACTCTTTAGTTTTTAGTTTAGTTTAGGTTGTTTAATTCAGTAAATGTTTAAGAAACGTGGGCGCATTTGAGCTCATTTGGAATTCCAATCCCTCAAGGAATCAAGTTCAAATTGAGTTCAGACCTTGGATCTGTCAAGCAGGGAACACGCTTTGAATTCCACGCCTTGTGGGCGTGGCCCGCAGCGAGAGAGAGAGAGAGAGAGAGAGAGAGAGAGCGAGAGAGAGAAGGAGTCTTCACTCTTTAGTTTAGTTTTTTAAGTTGTTTAATTCAGTTAATGTTTAATAAATGTGAGTGCATTTGAGCGCATCTGGAATTCTGGTCCCTCAAGGAATCAAGTTAAAGTTGAGTTTGGACCTTGGATCTGTCAAGCAAGGAATGCGCTTTGAATTCCACATCTTGTGTAATGCAGCCGTGAGGGGGGGGCACAAATCAGTGTCTCTCCCTCACGCCGGTCCCAAGCCCGGATAAATGCAGAGGGTTGCGTCAGGAAGGGCATCCGGCGTAAAACAAATGCCAAATAAACTATGCGAATCACAAGAAAGAATGACATACCGGATCGGTCGAGGCCCGGGTTAACAACGACCGCCATCAGTGCCGTCAACCAACAGGGTGCTGATGGAAATTGGACTACTGTTGGTCGAAGACGTCGAAGAAGGAGAGGCGGGAGGCGTGTCCGTTGCCAGAGAGAGAAGAGGAAAGGCATGAGTCTAGGACTGAAAGTAGGGACTTTGAATATTGGAACTATGACAGGAAAAGGTAGAGAGCTGGTTGACATGATGCAGAGGAGGAAGGTGGACATACTGTGTGTTCAGGAGACCAGGTGGAAAGGTCGCAAGGCTAGAAGCATAGAAGCAGGGTTTAAGCTGTTTTATCACGGTGTGGATGGGAAGAGAAATGGAGTCGGAGTCATCTTGAAGGAGGAGTTTGCCAGGAATGTTCGAGAAGTGAAAAGAGTGTCAGACAGAGTGATGAGCCTCAAGTTAGAAATTAAAGGTGTGATGGTCAATGTTGTTAGTGCTTATGCCCCACAGACAGGATGTGAGCGAGAAGAGAAGGAGAGATTCTGGAGTGAATTAGATGAAGTGATACAGAATACCCCCAGAGGTGAAAGAGTGGTCATTGGGGCAGACTTCAATGGACATGTTGGTGCAGGAAACAGAGGGGACGAGGAAGTGATGGGTAGGTTTGGTATCCAGGACAGGAACGCAGAAGGACAGATGTTGGTAGATTTTGCAAAAAGGATGGAAATGGCTGTGGTGAATACTTTCTTCCAGAAGAGAGAGGAGCATAGGGTGACTTATAAAAGTGGAGGTAGGAGCACACAGGTAGACTACATCTTGTGCAGGCGATGTAATTTAAAGGAAGTCAGTGACTGCAAAGTAGTAGCGGGTGAGAGTGTTGCCAAACAGCATAGGATGGTGGTGTGCAGGATGATGCTGATGGTGAGGAAGGTGAAGAAGGCAAAGGCAGAGCAGAAGACAAAGTGGTGGAAGTTGAAAAGGAAGAGTGTCGGGTTGTCTTCAAGGAGGAGTTGAAACAGGCTTTGGGTGGTCAGGAAGTGCTTCCAGATGACTGGACAACTACAGCGAATGTGATCAGGGAGACAGGTAGGAGAATACTTGGTGTGTCATCTGGAAGGAAAGTAGATAAGGAGACTTGGTGGTGGAATGAGGAAGTGCAGGAGTGTGTACAAAGGAAGAAATTAGCTAAGAAGAAGTGGGACATTGACAAAACCGAAGAGAGTAAACAGGAGTACAGGGAGACACAGCGTAAGGCAAAGGTAGCAGTGTCAAAGGCCAAACAGAGCGCGTTTGATGACTTGTATGCTCGGTTGGAAAGTAAGGAGGGAGAAAATGATTTATACAGGTTGGCACAGCAGAGAAATAGAGATGGGAAGGACGTGCAGCAAGTTAGATTCATAAAGGACAGAGAGGGAAATGTATTGACTGATGACAGAAGTGTGCTGGGAAGATGGAAAGAGTACTTTGAAGAGCTGATGAATGAGGAAAATGAGAGAGAAAAAGAGTAGAAGAGGTGACTGTTGAGGACCAGGAAGTAGCAAAGATTAGTAAGGGTGAAGTGAGGAGGGCATTGAAGAGGATGACGAATGGAAAGGCAGTTGGTCCTGATGACATACCGGTGGAGGTATGGAAGTGTCTAGGAGAGGTAGCAGTAGATTTTCTGACAAGAACATTTAACAAGGTCTTAGAGAGTGAGAGGATGCCAGAGGAATGGAGGAGAAGTGTGCTGGTGCCCATTTTTAGGAACAAGGGAGACGTGCAGAGTTGTGGCAACTACAGAGGGATAAAGTTGATGAGCCATACGATGAAGTTATGGGAAAGAATAGTGGAGGCTAGACTAAGGGCAGAAGTCAGCATTTGTGAACAACAGTTTGGTTTCATGCCCAGAAAGAGCACCACAGATGCAGTGTTTGCCTTGAGGATGTTAATGGAGAAGTACAGAGAAGGTCAGACGGAGCTGCATTGTGCCTTTGTGGATCTGGAGAAAGCATATGACAGGGTGCCGAGAGAAGAACTGTGGTATTGCATGAGGAAGTCTGGAGTGGCAGAGAAGTATGTTAGAGTGGTGCAGGACATGTATGAGAGATGTAAGACAGTGGTGAGGTGTGCTGTCGGTGTGACAGAAGAGTTCAAGGTGGAGGTGGGACTGCATCAAGGGTCAGCTCTCAGCCCCTTCTTGTTCGCTATGGTGATGGACAGGCTGACAGACGAGGTTTGACAAGATTCCCCATGGACTATGATGTTTGCAGATGACATTGTGATCTGTAGTGAGAGCAGAGAACAAGTGCAGGAAAATCTAGAGAGGTGGAGGTATGCCCTGGAAAGGAGGGGAATGAAGATTAGCCTCAGTAAGACAGAATACATGTGCATGAATGCCAAGGACCAAAGAGGAACGGTGAGGTTACAGGGAGCAGAGATAAGAAAGGTGGAGGATTTTAAGTACTTAGGCTCAACAATCCAGAGCAATGGAGAGTGTGGAAAAGAGGTGAAGAAGCGTGTGCAGGCAGGCTGGAATGGTTGGAGAAAAGTGTCCGGTGTGATGTGCGATAGGAGAGTATCAGCAAGAATGAAGGGAAGTGTACAAGACAGTGGTGAGGCCAGTGATGTTGTATGGCTTAGAAACAGTGGCGCTGAGGAAACGGCAGGAGGCAGAGCTGGAGGTTGCGGAGATGAAAATGTTGAGGTTCTCTCTGGGAATAACGAAGATGGATAGGATCAGAAATGAGTATATCAGAGGGACAGCCCATGTAAGATGTTTTGGAGACAAAGTCAGAGAAGCTAGATTGAGATGGTTTGGACAAGTACATAGGAGGGATAGTGAGTATATTGGCAGTAGGATGCTGAGGTTGGAACTACCAGGCAGAAGGCCTCGAGGAAGACCAAAGAAGAGATTTATGGATGTGGTGAAGGAAGACATGAAGGTCGTTGGAGTCAGAAAAGACAACGCAGAGGACAGGTTGAGATGGAGGCGGATGATTTGCTGTGGCGACCCCTGAAGGGAGCAGTCGAAAGGAAAAGAAGAAGAAGGAATTTTGGGTTTTCATGAGCTGTATGCCAAAATCATCAGTATTAAAACAATAAAAGAACTGAAATATTTCAGTTGGTGTGCAATGAATCTAAAATATATGAAAGTTTAATTTTTATCAGTACATTACAGAAAATAATTAACTTAATCACAATATGCTAATTTTTTGGAGAAGGACTAGTAGACACACACACACACACACACACAGGATTCCAAAAACGTTCGCACACTATACAAATTGTGAATATATCCTGAATGCAAGGATGTGGAATTGCCAAATTTCAGTATTTTATTCTGAATAGAACATAGATGACCAGGTCAAAAGTGTAAACTGAGAAAATGTATAATTTTAAGGTAAAAATATGTTGATTTTAAATTCCTTGGTGTCAACAAATCTCAAAAAAGTTGGGACAAGGTCATTTTCATCACTGCGAGGCATCCCCTCTTCTCACAACAGTCTGAAAATGTCTGGCAACCGAGAAGACAAGTTTCTCAAATTTTGAAAAAGGAACACTGTCCCATTCTTGTCTAATTCAGGCCTCCAACTGTTCAATTGTCTTGGTTCTTCTTTGTTGCACCTTCCTCTTTATGATGCACCAAATGTTCTCTATAGGTGAAAGATCTGGACTGCAGGCTGGCCATTTCAATACCCGGATCCTTTTCCTACACAGCCATGATATTGTAATTAATGCTGCATGTGGTCTGGCATTATTTTGAAAAATGCAAGGTCTTCTCTGAAAGAGATGACGTATGGATGGAAGCAAATGTTGTTCTCGAACGTGAATATACCTTTCTGCATTGACTGTGCCTTTCCAGATGTGCAAACTGCCCATGCCACACACACACACTCATGCAACCCCATACCATCACAGATACAGGCTTTTGAACTAAGCACTGTGTAACTTGGGTTGTCCTTGTCCTCTTTCGTCTGGATGACATGGCGTCCCAGTTTTCAATTAAGAACTTCGAATCATGATTCGTCTGACCACACAAGTTTTCCACTTTGCCACACACTCCATTTCAAATGACCCGTGGCCCAGAGAAACTGCCTACGTTTCTGGGTCCTGTTTTAAAAAATGGCTTCTTTGTGCTGTAGAGTTTCAGCTGGCAACAGCGAATGGCACAGTGGATTGTGTTCACCGACAATAGTTTCTGGAAGTATTGCTGAGCCCATTCTGTGAGTTCCCTTACAGTAGCATTCCTGTTTGTGGTGCAGTGCCATTTAAGGGCCTGAAGATCACGGGCATCCACTATGGTTTTTCGGCCTTGACCCCTATGCACAGAGATTGTTCCAGATCTCTGAATCTTTAATACTAGTACTTCTCAAAAAATTAGCATATTGTGATAAAGTTCATTATTTTCTGTGATGTACTGATAAAAATTAAACTTTCATATATTTTAGATTCATTGCAAACCAACTGAAATATTTCAGGTCTTTTATTGTTTTAATCCTGATGATTTTGGCATACAGCTCATGAAAACCCAAAATTCCTATCTTGAAAAATTATCAGTTGTACAATTTCATCTCCGGTGTCTTTGGGAAGCTCTCTGGTCCTGGTCATGGTGAAGACTGCAGTCTGAGAGTTTGAAGGTGTGTGCAGGTGTCTCTTATGCATCTCATCAGTTCAAACAGGTGTCATTCATACTGTTAACGAGTGGGGGCCGAAATAAATGTTTATTTTCTAGCTGCCCAATACTTATTGGCCTCCCATTTTCACAAATAAATTGTTTAAAAATCATACAATGTGATTTACTGGACTTTTTTTTTTTTTACATCCTGTCTCTCAAGCTTGATGTGTACCTATGATGAAAATTACAAACCTCTCATCTTTTTAAATGGGCGAACTTGCACATTTTTACATTGCCCAATACTTATTGGCCCCACTGTATATTGTATTGTAGTAGATTTATATAGCACTTTATCCATACTGAATATTATGCTCAAAACGCTCTTTGGTGTTTTTTGTGCTCCAGGCACCTGTCGCCACTGTGCGACGCCAGTTATTGCGTTATTCTATCCTTTGATGCTGAGCACCAAGCAGGAAGCAACAACTACCAAATTTTAACGTCTTATGGTGTGACACGGCCGGATTCGAACTCCGACCTTCCAGAGGATAAAGCGGACGCTCTACCAACTGAGTTAAAAAAATCCCCAGTATATATATATATATATATATATATATATATATATATATATATATATATATATATATATATTACAGTACCTCATTGACGATTCAGAATTAGTTGATTAAAGTTAATATGAAATGTAATTTTACACATACTCAGAAGGGTAATGTAGGAACTAAACACGTGTTTTCTAACTATCTGTAATTTGGTGAAGATTAAATTTCATTGTTTCATTACTGCTGTAAATGATTTGTAGATAAATAAATGCGGCATATGAGCCCCTTAAATAAATAAAGATCGATTCAGTACTAGGAACTTGTAAATCCAAAGACATAAATTTGCACCTTTTGATCAAAGTTTTCAGGGGTGAGGAAAAAGTTGTAAAGTGGAACGAAGTATCCTTCCAGGAGTCCCATCAGAAGCACCAGGTACACGCCATCTGCAAACTGAACCCAATCATGCTCAACTGATTCATTCTGAATGAGACACTGAGATCAATGAATCAGTTTCAGTGTTGTTTATGATAAAGCAGTGTAGATTAAGAATCTGGCTCACAAGGTGTGTGATCTGAGCTCTGTACCTGTGTGTCCAGCTCAGCCACTTCCAGGTTCAGCTTATTCAGGTGTTTGTTGACGAAGGTGATGAGCGTCTGCAGAGAGATTGGCACAGTTTCAATGAAATCAGTATCTATTTCTGGGCATCAATCTTTAAAATGCACAGCTGTAATACTTTACCTTCTTCACTACACTCAGTTTGTCAGGTGCGTGATCGAACAGGGTATCAAATGCATCACGCTCTTTGAAGAGACAAAATGCAACACAGTAAAAAATTTAGAAAGTGTGTGTGTGGGGGGGGGGGGGGGGGGGGGGATGAAGAAGGAAAAAAAAAGACCAATATCAAATCCTGTTACAAAAGTCAAAGCTTGAAATTGTATTCGGAAAAGACAAATTTATTTATGGAACTGGAAATTTTTACCATTTTCAGTTTCCCTTTTTTTAATGTACAAGGATCCCTCGCTACTTCGCGCTTCAATTAATGCGGCTTCAGTGCATCGCGGGTCTTTTTGAAAATAAATATTTATCGAATTAAAAAAATAAGGACATTAAGGAAGAATAGGGGAAACGTTAAGGAAAATGTCACAAAAACAAGGCCAATTATGCAAAAAACACACAAAACAAACAAAAAAATCCCAAAATCTCATCAAAACCACCTGGAGATACGAACAGGGTGAGGTCAAAAGTGAAATGAAATTGAAGAACAAATAGAAATAGAATAAAATCTAAAGAAAGTTATATCATAAATATAAGTAGGAAATATGATTAAACATTTTCCTGAGGTACACTTAATACAGTCGGCCTTCTACTTACAAAAACCCCTGGGTACGAAAACTCTGGGTTACGAAAAACATTTTCCTAAATTTTCGTCCTCTTTTTACGAAAAGCGCCAAACACGCCATTCAAAATTCAAACCATGAGCGAGATGCTCTCTCATTGGCCGTCTCCCAACATCCCGCCCCGCTGGCCAGGAGGCAGCTGAACTGTACCCATACTTCCTGTTTGTCACTCGCGTGAAGGAAAGTTGAACAGGACTGTTGGCTTGTTTTGAGATCACTGCAGCGTTTTATTTCGTTATCGCCGAAAGTCCTCTACAATTGGATATTGAAGCAGAAGGAGGCCTTAAAGCGGAAATACAGTGATGGAGGCGATTATTTCGGCACGATATTGAAGCAGAAGGAGCATGAAACGTGGAAAAAGACCGATCTCGCAAAGAAGCAAAATATTGAATAAGGACCTCTGATCTTTTAAACAGTTACTGTAATTCCGCTTTAAAATACAACATCCCATCCATGTAAACATTTAAATAGAATTGTTCCGTCAGCTGCACGTTGCATGTGGGCGGAGCCTGCATTCGGCAAAACACACCATAGAGACAGTTTTGTGTGTGTGTGTGTGTGTGAGAGAGAGAGAGAGAGACTGCCTACAGAGTCAGTCAGAAATGAAAGGGGGCTTAATTCTCTTTCGAGAGAACATACTGCAGTTTATTTTTCGTTCAAGTTGTTTAATTCAGTAAATGTTTCATAAATGTGGCGCGCTCCGCCAAATGTGAGCAAAACGCGGCTCATCTGGACCTCTGATCCCTGTCTGTACTTGTATTGTTGCATCTGTGTGTGCAAGCTCATCTGCACACGTGTGCGTGTATGTATGCATGTCCTCTTCTCATGCAGTTCCATCTGTATGCGAGTATTTACATTTTACTTACATCTTATTTTATTTTTTTAAGTGTAATTGTTATTATAAGCATATATAGCATGTATTTATTAATATTATATACACGTACGTATAAATCAAGTGAGGAGGGGTTGATCCTACTTTGCGGATTTCTATGGTCGCGTGGGAATCTCGGTCCCAATTAACTGCGGAAAGTGAGGGATCCCTGTATTCATCTAACAATGCACAGCATCATGAGCTTATGCAATTAAAATTTGAGTAAAATAATAAAATGCTCTCTCTTTGTTGGGATTTCTTTTTTGTTGTTTAGTTCTTACAATCAAATGGATGTAGATACCAGTTATTCCAATTGATTGTATATGGGTGTAGCTTTTTACACGCCTTGTTAGTTACTCAATTTTGTGAAATAACTGATAAAAGGTTTTGGTGTTAAAAAAATGTATGTGTATTACTTCAGTTCAACAAAAAATGAATTTAAAGCACAGAATCTTTTAAAGAAAACAACATGACTAGGACACTGATAGCAAACAACAGTTAAGATTTCAGTATCAGTAATGTGGTATGGAATGACCTATAAAACTACTCCGAGATATATAGCGATGTAAAAATGATTGAAATTACTGAAATGAATGAATAAGGTGAGGTGAAACGTACCATGTCTGCCAGATAATGCCCTGCAGGTGAAAGAGAAAATAATCAAAAAACTACAAAACTCTTTCACAATCTGTATTTTCATCATTTGAAATTAAATAGAGAGTGAGAGTGAAAGAGAGTAACAGAGAGCCTGGCACCATGTCTTAAAGGGCACTGTGGTGAAATAGTATTACCAACTCTTTAAAACAAATACATATACGACATCAACGCGTCTGTCAGGCAATGTCAGTCCTTGCCCCTTCTCCAGTACTCATGGGCGCGGCCACACTACTTCTAGGCATGCACAGTGACATGTTGCCTTTTTTATTGGCTGTTCCTGCCCTGGTAGTGGCATGAATTCACCGTTTTGTCCTATTGGCTGCACAAACAAGTGCAGTAATTCAGTCGTCTGTGAAGATCACTTCAATCTGACCCATTATCGGTATGACCTACAGGCGGAACTACGCGCCCAAGCCCAAGTTTTTATGTCTAAATCCAGAAGCTGTTCCTATGGAATTCCTTCATAAGGATGACAACAGATGGGAACAGCGCCTTGCTGAAAGGAACCAATCACTAATCAGTAAACCACTTGTTTACTGGCACGAGACAACCCTTGCCAACAAGTTCATGCCACTTCCTGAAAAAAACAAAGCAAACAAACAAAAAAGTTTTTCCATATTGGTTCAGCATCTGCTGGTAACCCACGGAATAAAATTGCACAGTATAATGTTTTGTATGGTCATTTATGTTAAAATAAAATAATTTTGCACAAGTTATGCTGTAAGGATGACCAATGCCAGTATTCTTTAAATCCATGTACTTGTGTACTTACACTTGCTATTCTGAGTGCAGGAGAATATGCACTCTGAGGACCTGGTGTAAACAAAATGTTAAGTGTACAATGCTGCATGCATGTCTTATCAATAGTCACTACAGACGCTCCCCGACTTACAGTCATCCATTTTACGGGTTTAAAAAAAAAAAAAAGTTAAAATTTTGAGTTTAGATGTACCTACGTAGCACGGTGACGCAATGCGTCCATTGTTTACAAACGAGAGACTTCAGTTTGTTTATATATTTTATATATATATATATATATATATATATATATATATATATATATATATATATATATATATAGGTGCCTCCGGGCATTTGCCTGTCAGGGAGCGGCGCCCCTGCCCTAGAGGAGCCTCGGGGGGTGGGGTTTGCACCCCTGCGATCTTAAAAAATGCCATCAAAAAGCACGACTAGACGCTGAAGTTTGCTCCGGGGGAGTAACCCCGACGCCTGCCTTAGGCGGCGTCGTATGAGGGGGGTGGGGAAAAGCCTCTGGGACCCCCACTCCATGATGGGGGTGAAATCCTGGAGCAACCAGGTCGGGCGTGATAGGGTGAGTGATGCGGGCGGTGCAAATGTGTCGAACACCAGCTGCTTTCGGTCGCCTCGGTTGAATCTGAGGAGGTCGGTCCGGGTCAGCGCACGGAACGTGACGTCCCTGCGGGACGACTCTCACCTGCCTCTGGTATCAAGGGAGCTTAGTCTGCTTGGCGTCGGCATTGCGGCCCTCTCTGAGGTGCGGAGGCCTGGGTCCGGCGAGACAGGTGTCGGTGGGTACACCTACTACAGGTCTGGCCGGGCCGACGGTCTTCACACTCAAGGAGTTGCCGTCGCCGTCGCTGATCGATTGGCTCCTTTGGTATCGGAGATGGTCCCGGTCAACGAGAGTATTATGCGACTGAGGGTGACTCATACAGTGGGGACGCTCTCTATGGTCGCAGTGTACGCTCCGACCGAGGTAAGTGATCGATCTACCAAGGAAACCTTTTATGACCAGCTCAACTCGGTGGTGTTGGGGGTTCTGGGAAGGGACACCCTGATCGTACCACTGGCACTAACCGGGATGGCTCCGAAGCATGGGTCGGTCCCCACGGCTCTGGACGCCGCGATGAAAGCTCCTTAATGCTTCTTGACTTTATAAAAAATTGGGGCTTAAGGATTGCTAGCTCGTGGTTCCAGAGATCGGATCCGCGACGCTGGACTTGGTACTCCAACGACGGCGTCACTAGGAAGGAGATCGACCATGTTCTCGTAGGTAGTCGCTGGCGGCTGGTCCAGAACTGCCATGTCTTCAGAAGTGCCCAGCTATTCTCGGGAGACCACGGGCTTCTGGTGGCGACTCTGAAGATCCGCTTCAGGCGCCCTGAGAAAGCCCTTGCTCGTCAAATGCGATTTGACGTAAGCCGACTCGGGGACCCGGATGTGGCTTCGGAGTTCGCCAGTAGGCTTGGGGAATCCCTGGAGGATCTTGACACGGGTGCGGGCACGGAGGTTCTCTGGACTGGTTTCAGAGACTGTCCCGTGGCTGCATATTAATGGAATAGCCATCTCCTCTGAGACCATCGACATCATCGAGAGAGCGAGACAGGCTCGACTCGACGGCAGAGTTGGACTGGCCAGGGACCTGAAGCGCGAAGCCGTCAAGGCGGTGCGAAGAGATCGGGAGGCTGCACTCCGCGATCTCTGTGAGACGGTTGAGGGCCACTTTAATTCGAGTGACTCTCGCCCGGCTTACAGGGCATTGCGGAGCCTCCGTTCCTCTCGGTCCACATCGCGATGTCAGACGGTGAAAGCTGCAGACGGTGGTGTCCGTACTGAAGAATCGGAAGTGAGGACTCGTTGGGCCGAGTACTTTGACGAGTTGTATCATGCTGACCCTCCCGCCCGGAGCCTGGCCATTGGGGATGCTGAAACTCTTGTTGCCGACCCTCCCCCAGGCTGCGACCCGCCAACTCTTGAGGAAACTCAGAAGGCGGTATGGCGCTTGGCGGATGGCAAATCTGCGGGAGTTTGTGGTATCCACGTGGAAATGCTTAAGGCGGGAGGTGAGGCCGTCCTCAGGTGGCTGTTCATTCTTGTGTGCTCCGTGTGGAGCACAGGTATTATCCCAGCTGACTGGAAACAGGGCATCATTGTCCCGATCTGGAAGGGGAAGGGCGATGCCCGAGAATGCAACAGTTACCCCGGGGGGTTACTCCCCACTCAGTTCCGGGCAAGGTCTTAGCACGGATTCTACTGGATAGGATCCGTCAGCAGCTTCTAGCGCACCAGCGCCCTGAACAGTCCGGGTTGACACCAAAGAGGTCTACCGTTGACCGCATCCTGGCGCTCCGCGTCCTATCCGAGCGCTTGCGGGAGTTTGATAGGGGGTTCCTTGCCTCCTATATAGATTTTCGCAAGGCGTTCGACTCAGTGGATAGGGAGGCCCTCTGGGGCATACTTCGTCTACGTGGGATCCCGTCGGCTTTGGTCCGGCTGATATCGTCGCTGTATTCTAGGACAGAGAGTGCCGTGAGGTGTGGGGGCTCCACCTCTGACTTCTTTTCGGTCGAGGCCGGAGTGAGGCAGGGGTGTGTTCTGGCCCCCACTCTCTTCAGTACCGCAATGGACTGGATCATGGCGGCGGTATTGGGTGGATTGGCCTGCGGTGTGTCGTTCGGTGAGGTTCGGATTACTGATCTGGACTTTGCCGATGACGCAGTGATCTTCGCGGAAATGGTGGATGTTTGACTGATTGCAGGGCCGAGATCAATCGTTGACTTGGTCTAGCCTATGGGGCAATGGACTCACTGGACAGGAC
>CM045733.1:45950000-45980000 GCA_024760905.1 Plotosus lineatus
GCTTAAGGCCGCTATCGAAGCATCCTGGGCCTCCATAACACCTCAGCAGTGCCACAGGCTGATTGCCTCCATGCCACGCCGCATTGAAGCAGTCATTTGTGCAAAAGGATTCCCGACCAAGTATTGAGTGCATAACTGAACATAATTATTTGAAAGGTTGACTTTTTTTGTATTAAAAACACTATTTATTGGTCGATTGAAATATGCTAATTTTTTTGAGATAGGAATTTTGGGTTTTCATGAGCTGGATGCCAAAATGATTAGTATTAAAACAATAAAAGACCTGAAATATTTCAGTTGGTGTGCAATGAATCTAAAATATATGAAAGTTTAATTTTTATCAGTACTTTACAGAAAATAATGAACTTTATCACAGTATGCTAATTTTTTGAGAAGGACTAGTATATGGGTCTGATCAAGAAACTGGCCCATTTTCCAGCTACCCATCTTCAAACTTAAATAAATATTCCATGTTCATTTGTGAATCAATGGACTAAAATCTTTAGTGCAGGCCTGGGCGATAAAAGCACATCAAAATATGTACATATGGTGAACATAGTTTTTGAAATAATACTTCCTAGTTTACACCTTTATCATGTTGAATTTTGTGACAAGACCTCATTATTTTCATATGCCACTGAGCCTACGTCTTGGTCTCCACAGGTCGAATTGGCGCACAGGTGAATGCACCATGAACCTCGACATTTGCATGTGAACTGCAAAAACTGTAAATAAGTACCAGACTTTAAATTAGATTGATTATATGCATAACGTTTCCTGTCCTGGCAAAATTGTAAACGTAAGCAGCAAGATCATTGGAACTCCTTTAGACCCTATTGACTACTTTTATGAATCTCGTGTACTAAATTTAGCATCCAAAATTATTAACGACGAAACTCATGTTCTTCATTCTGAATATATCCTTCTTCCTTCCGGCCGCAGATATCAATTACCCAAACTTAAATCAAAGAAAGCCCGTACATCCTATATACCAACTAGCATTTTCCTTTTAAATAAGTAGCCTCCACCTTTAGTCTCTTGTATATTGTTACATTTTGTACCACTGTTTCATCTGTTGCGTTATCTAATTTAAAAACACAGTTTTATGTCTTAAGTCGTTACATGTCCGTTTTAATATACAGTATTCTTTAAAGTATTTTTAAACTTTATTTTTGAACTTTTAGTGCTAGTCTTCTTACATTGTACCTTAAGATATTTTAATGTTATATATGTATTATGTTTTCATGTTTGTAATATGTTTTTATGTATGTATGTTTTATGGAGCTTGTGTACGTGCAAGACAAATTCCCTCCTCGGGCAATAAAGTATTGTCATTGTCATCGTCATCGTTGTCATTGTCATGTTACATGGTGTACCTTGTGCTCCCACTGATGTATTGATTTCCGATAATAAAGAAAAGATGAACATGTCAAGCTCTATCAATTGACATAATGCCAATAATCACACAATTCTGAGCTAAAGCTATTACAGTCGGCCCCCAATTTACGAAACTAATCCGTTCCAGAGCCCTTTTCGTATTTCGGGGATTTCATAAGTAGGGGTCGCATCTTACATGTTAAATGCCTAATTCATTCCAAGGCTCCAGTCTTTGGACTGGATAAACCCCATAAACCCTTTAAAAATGATAAAAGTACACCAATTTTGCATGAAATGTGTTAAAAGTGAAAGAAAATTATTTATTAAACAATTTAAACATCATTAACATTTATTAATTAAACCATTATTAAACATTTTTTATTTACACACACACACACACACACACACACTCCCATCTCTCTCTCTCTCTCGCTCACACACACACACACAGCTGCATTACAATGCACATGTTTATTCTAGCGTTGTGGGCCACGCCCAGAAGACATGAATTCAAAGCGCATTCCCTGCTTGTCCATTTACTGAATTAAAACAGCTTAAAAAATAAACTAAAAACTAAAGTGTTATTCTCTCTCACCGCGCGCTGCGGGCCACGCCCACAATACATTAATTCAAAGCGCATTCCCTGCTTGACAAACTCAACTTTAATCTGATTCCTTGAGGGATCGGAATTTCAGATGAGCTCAAATGCACCCACATTTATTAAACATTTACTGAATTAAACAACTTAAAAAACTAAAGAGTGAAGCTTCCTTCTGTCTCTATCTGAGAGGCCAGCTGGGTGGGATGTTGAGAGACAGCCAATGAGAGAGCAACTCGTGCGTCGTGTGAAATTTTGATTGGCGCATTTGAATTTTGAATTTCTTTTCCTAAGAGGGGGTTGTTTCGTATTTCGGGGACGGAAACTCAAGAAAATGTTTTTCGTAATCCGGGGATTTCGTACACAGGGGTCTTCGTAATTTGAGGGCCCACTGTATTAGTGAATAGAAGACTACTCATTCTGTCCATGTCACATACTGGCTTTTTGAGTCATCCTACTGATTAATTGATGCTGCTTCTGTATCTATTATGTAGCTTTAATGCATCTTGGCCTTATAGATTAAAAAAAAAAAAAAAAAAAAAGGAAAAACTTTTTCCTAAATCTGCAGAAAATGTAAAGGTCAGTGTGTCACATTTCAGAACCAGTTTCGGGATCAGACCCATATATTATTGTCAAACTGCACATCCCTATCTGCCACTAAAGAGTTCAAAGATTATTTTATTGTAACTATTTAACTAGATGCCAATCAGAAAGGATCACTTATGTTAGAGCAGCTATACAAAAAACACTTCTTTATGCAGCACTTCTTTCTTCCTGAAAAATGAAACTGTAAACACCAGCACTGGGTACTCCTTCCATATTTAAATATGAAAGGAAATTATATTTACAGACTTGGAGTTTGCAAAACATGGCGTGAATGAAGCAAGTAGACGTCCCAAAAGGTGAAACATTCCACATTGACTGAAGGTCACTTACTTGGACCACCACCACCTGGACAGAGACGTGCTCAGGAAGGCGAATTGGAGCTCTGAAGTGCTGAGACAGTGCCACCAGGAGGTGAAGAATGGCCACCATGCTCTTAGCATGAACAGCTAATACAGGATCAGAGAAAATAAGACGGTTATGTCAGCCGATCTACATTATTCTAGAACCAACATCTTCACGCAGGACATTTCTACAAGCTTACAGTCAACATTCCACTTCGCGTTTCTTCCGGAGACTTTGAGAACCTCATTTATGCGCTCAAGGACTGTCTGGAGTTTTTGCTTCTGAGCGATCTCAGACTGCGTTACCTCTGCCACATTCAGCTTCTCTCCCTCCAGTTTCTCTAAAGAGTGAGAAGCACACAGGGACACAACAGGAGAACAGATGGAGATGGACATGAGATAAAATGAAGGGGGTAAAAAACTGTTGCGATGAATAATTGCCACCTTTTTTAAACTGGCAAAAATGGGCAGTGGTGGCCTGGTGGTAAAGGGTGCTGCATCGCTGATCCTAAGGTTGGGGGTTCGAGTCCCACTCTCCACAAGGTTGTCACTGTCCCCCCAGTGTAGCTAACTGGGTTATCAAAGGCTGGCCATGTCTCTCACTGTCTACAATGAGAGGCATGTAAAAGAACCATTGCTGACATTTGTAAAGAGTAGCTGTATAGCCGTCAGCGTGTTTCTGCCCCTTGCTCAAGGGTTGTGTCAGGAAGGGCATCCAATGTAAAAACCTATGTCAAATCCAAACATGCGAATCAGATGATTCGTTGTGGCGACCCCTGAAAAATTAACCCGAGTAAGCTGCACCGGGGGACAGCAGTGACAACCCAGTGACAGTGGGCTTGAACCTCAGACTTTAGGATCAGTGATCCTCATGCATACACCGTAAATTGTTTTTTGTTTATTTTATAACCGATATTTAATTTCAGTCAATAATTTTTATTATTTTTGCACATTGTATTTTCACGGTTTATTTTATCTTGTGCTTGTTTATTTATTTATGCACTATTTTCACTTATGTCATGCATGAAAATAAAAAGTTATATTTTAAAATTATACTTTATTATACTACATTTACATTTACTTTAGAGTGCGCTTGAGATAATTAATTATAACTATATTACTCTGTGAGCATGTGACTCATCTTTACTAATGGTGCCAGTCACTTCTGGAGCTGACTACATATAGTTGGGGCATTTGGGATTTCTTTTTCTTCCCCATTTTTTTTTTTTTCTGGGAGTCGCCACAGCGAATCATCTGATTCGCACATTTGACTTGGCATAGGTTTTTACGTCGGATGCCCTTCCTGTCACAACCCTTTTAGCAAGGGACAGAAACACGCTGACGGCTTTGCAGCTACTCTTTACGAAAGTCAGCAATGATTCTTTTACATGCCTCTCACCATAGACAGTGACAGACATGGCCCGCCTTTGATAACCCAGTTAGCTGCACTGGGGGAGTTGGGGCATTTGGGACAAGTTATTTTATTGGAAAACATCTGAAACAGGATAAACACACACAGCCATTCCATCAGTTTATTTTATACTTGATCTTCTCAAATACACTACATCAGGGGGTGCCCAATACGTCGATCACCACGATAGTGTGGGTGGATCGCATTGCATTATAATCTAGATCTCTTCTTTTTCTTTCGGCTTTTCCCTTCAGGGGTCGCCACAGCAAACCATCAGCCTCCATCTCACCCGATTCTCTGCATCTTCTACTCTTTCTCCAACGACCTTCATGTCCTCCTTCACCACATCCATAAATCTTCTCTTTGGTCTTCCTCGAGGCCTTCTGCCTGGGAGTTTCAATCTCAGCATCCTACTACCAATATACTCACTATCCATCCTCTTGACATGTCCAAACCATCTCAATCTAGCCTCTCTGACCGTCTCCAAAACATCGTTCCTCCCAAAGACAACCTCAACATTTTCATCTCTGCTACCTCCAGCTCTGCCTCCTGTCTTTTCCTCAGTGCCACTGTTTCTAAACCATACAACATCGCTGGCCTCAACACCGTCTTGTAGACTTTTCCTTTCATTCTTGCCGATACTTTCCTATCACACATCACACCGGACACTTTTCTCCATCCATTCCAATCTGCCTGCACGCGCTTCTTCACCTCTTTCCCACACTCTCCATTGCTCTGGATTGTTGAGCCTAAGTACTTAAAATCTTCCACCTTCCTTATCTCTGCTCCCTGTAACCTCACCATTCCTCTTGGGTCCTTGTCGTTCACACACACATGTATTCTGTTTTACTGAGGCGAACCTTCATTCCTCTCCTTTCCAGGGCATACCTCCACCTCTTGAGATTTTCCTGCACTTGTTCTTTGACATCTAGATTTTAATGCTGACATTGTGATCTGTAGTGAGAGCAATGTAATATTTTCACTATGAAATCAGTCACTTGATTGACAGTCAGTCTGACCAATCTGACCTTTTCTGACACCAGAGTCACTGCACATGTGCACATAACAGCGAGTTCTTGTCTTCTAAAGCCAGACTGACACGAGTACGCATTCATACGCCATGGTACGCCAAAGTGAGAACCTTCGTGGGAATTGTGAGCGCCATCACGGGAACAATGGGGAAACTATGAGCGAGACGAGTGCCATTGAGAGGCATTGCCGACCCAAAAAATGAAACATGTTCATTAAATTTGGGTATTCATTAATTAATCTTTTGCGTACCTTTCCACAAACTGTGAGGAAACAGTGAGGGCACGTGTAAATGCCCACCATGTCACGCACGTTATATGGTAATCAATGCCGCGCAACGTTACACCTGTATCCTCAATGGTGTTCATTGACTGCTACGCATTGTCCAACATTAACTGTTGGCAGACCAGGGAGTGAGTTGAGGACAGGACTGTGTTTCTCACTGTTTCCTCAAAGGTAACCGTCTACTCACCTTTAAGTTTGGGTGAACACTCAAACCACTGTATTCAGCAACACCACGCATAAACGATTAACCAATCAGCAATGTCCACATTGACTTGCCCTGTATCTTAAAGTGAAGGGTGTTTAGGTGCATGAAATTTACATATTCAGAATGCCATGCAACTGAACACCCTTCCCTTTAAGATACAGGGCAAGTCTGCTTACATGGAGTATCAATGTGATAATGCAGCAGCACCTGCAAGACAGACACTTCGTTGATTTAATGCCATTTTTCTGGGCATCTCTAGAGTTCATCATCTTGACGACTACAAGAATGAATGATGGATGAATCCAGCTACCCGATGTATACTAGTCCTTCTCAAAAAATTAGCATATTGTGATAAAGTTCATTATTTTCTGTAATGTACTGATAAAAATTAAACTTTCATATATTTTAGATTCATTGCACACCAACTGAAATATTTCAGGTCTTTTATTGTTTTAATACTGATGATTTTGGCATACAGCTCATGAAAATCCAAAATCCCTATCTCAAAAAATTAGCATATTTTAGCCGACCAATAAAAAAAAAAATTAAAAAAAATAGTGTTTTTAATACAAAAAAGTCAACCTTCAAATAATTATGTTCAGTTATGCACTCAATACTTGGTCGGGAATCCTTTTGCAGAAATGACTGCTTCAATGCGGCGTGGCATGGAGGCAATCAGCCTGTGGCACTGCTGAGGTGTTACGGAGGCCCAGGATGCTTCGATAGCGGCCTCAAGCTCATCCACAGTGTTGGGTCTGGTGTCTCTCAACTTTCTCTTCACAATGTCCCACAGATTCTCTATGGGGTCCAGGTCAGGAGAGTTGGCAGGCCAATAGCACAGTAATACCATGGTCAGTAAACCATTTAGCAGTGGTTTTGGCACTGTGAGCAGGTGCCAGGTCGTGCTGAAAAATGAAAATCTTCATCTCCATAAAGCTTTTCAGCAGATGGAAGCATGAAGTGCTCCAAAATCTCCTGATAGCTAGCTGCATTGACCCTGCCCTTGATAAAACACAGTGGACCAACACCAGCAGCTGACATGGCACCCCAGACCATCACTGACTGTGGGTACATGACACTGGACTTCAGGATTTTGGCATTTCCTTCTCCCCAGTCTTCCTCCAGACTCTGGCACCTTGAATTCCGAATGACATGCAAAATTTGCTTTCATCCCAAAAAAGTACTTTGGACCACTGAGCAACAGTCCAGTGCTGCTTCTCTGTAGCCCAGGTCAGGCGCTTCTGCCACTGTTTCTGGTTCAAAAGTGGCTTGACCTGGAGAAAGCGACACCTGTAGCCCAGTCCACTGCTTCCACAGGTCCCCCAAGGTCTGGAATCGGCCCTTCTCCACAATCTTCCTCAGGGTCCGGTCACCTCTTCTGGTTGTGCAGCGTTTTCTGCCACACTTTTTCCTTCCCACAGACGTCCCACTGAGGTGGCTTGATACAGCACTCTGGGAACAGCCTATTCGCTCAGGAGATTTCTTTCTGTGTCTTACCCTCTTGCTTGAGGGTGTTAATGATGGCCTTCTGGACAGCAGTCAGGTCGGCAGTCTTACCCATGATTGCGGTTTTGAGTAATGAACCAGGCTGGGAGTTTTTAAAAGCCTCAGGAATCTTCTGCAGGTGTTGAGAGTTAATTGGTTGATTCAGATGATTCAGTTAATAGCCCGTTTAGAGTACCTTTTCATGATATGCTAATTTCTGAGATAGGAATTTTGGGTTTTCATGAGCTGTATGCCAAAATCATCAGTATTAAAGCAATAAAAGACCTGAAATATTTCAGTCGGTGTGCAATGAAGCTAAAATATTTGAAAGTTTAATTTTTATCAGTACATTACAGAAAATAATGAACTTTATCACAATATGCTAATTTTTTGAGAAGGACTAGTATAATATATATATATATATATATATATATATATATATATATATATATATATATATATATATATATATGGTAGGCCTCCGTCAGTCCCGAAGGACTATGGCTGCGCTCTGTCGGGTATCCCGGCTGGTGATACTCCCCAGTGCGCAGAGCCCGGGTAGGGAGAGTAATGAGGGACAGGCTGTTACCCAAGCAGCAAGTCCCCCGTCTCAGTGCCACCGGAAGGATCCAATGGAAAGGCAAGTGCCGATACGACTGGGTTCCGGTGCCGCTGCAGGAGAGAATCTACGGTCAATTTAGAACGGCCAATTAACCTACCGTGCACGTCTTTGGATTGCGGGAGGAAACCATATATATATATATATATACATACACACACACACACACGAGGCATGACAAGGTGTGTCAAACGGAAGTGTGGTCACCTTTTTAGCATGATGTAGAGCAAACTTGTCTGGCCATTGAGTGACGTTGAGGAACTTGGAGCACCCCAGCACAAACAATTCGCAAAAATATCGCAATGGTGAGGAATCGAGTGGAACGTCCTCAGTGGTACAAATGAGCAAGCTATGAGCAAAGCTTATTCCTCTCTGGCACGAACTGTTTGACTGACAGGTGAAATAAACACAAAATCATTCCACCATGGTACGCATGAATGAGTGCCACTGAGGATTTAAAATGCGTACTAGTGTCAGGCTGGCTTAAACTTAATGGTATAAAAATGAGTGGATGAGCTTCCATATGAAATGGAAGATGGACTTTTTTTTTTTTAACCATGTCATTTTCAAAATGCGTTTGCCTCACTAACTTCAAAAGCAAAGGCAGCCACCACAGCTTCATTCCAGGTGACTCACTCAATCATTAAGAATAATAAATTCCATTCAATGCAAGTCATCAGAGCAAGGTCATGACAAAAAAAAATGTACAGAGTTGTATTGAGGGATATGGGTTCATGCAGTTATGCAAGGTACACTGACATATATGGTTCATATAAAGAATTCAATATATTTATGAATAAATAAATGTTTTTCAACTTTATATTTGGTACATCATTTTGACTTGGTCATTTTATAAGTAGCTCACATGCTGTAAAGGTGTGTGCACCCCTACTACATAATGACTCAGTAACTGGTGTGATCCTCACCAAAGAGCTTCTGCAGAACTTGTCCATCATATAAATCTTCTGCCAGGTCCTTAACTATGATCCTTTCCCCAACCAGCACATCGTTGATCCAGTCGATAAGTACCTAAATGACACATCAACATTAAACAGCGATGCTTGAGAGCATATAGGGTTCAGACCCTTTGCAGCTGCTCCTGATTCTCATCCTCACCTTCATCAGCTCCTGGAGTTTGCTGTCGTTTTTGGAGTTGGGGTCCACCATGGTACGAACCTCATTCTCCTCTGTTTGAAAATAAGACAAGAAAGTTCGATAAAGAAAATAAATGGAATAAAATGTGGGAATGCATGCACTGTATTCTTGTGTTCCTTGTGTGTGTGTGTGTGTGTGTGTGTGTGTGTGTGTGTGTGTGTGTGAACTGACATACCCAGCATGGTGTCCTCCGGATGCAGCTCATAATGTGTGGGACTTAGGGGCAGGTTTATAGCATTCATGCCTTCCTCCTGCAGCTCCGACACTACAGGACACACAAGGGCCCGCAACAAAAATAGTTACCACAGGGTACCTCTTCCTCGAAAAACTCCGGGCAATGTTACAAAATGGTGGAGCTCATGTTGGATGTACAGGACATGAGAAGAGGTGAGAAAGAATTATTCATGATGATACCTAGATTAAACTCTGGAAGAAGCCTGAATCCAAACAGTGGACAAAAGCTCACAGTTTATTGATTCTAAAATCCTGATAAAAATACAAAGAAAGCTATGCAATATTATCTTTGAGGGTTTTTATTTTATTTATTTTATTTTTTAAGTAAAATAATTTTTTTTTTAAGATGAGGTGATGGAATATGTAATCATTGACATGCTTGAGAAATAGAGTATAAAAAAGTTTGAGTCTAAATTCTAAAACCATACCACTGCTGTATTTCAAAAAAAATATTATTAAAAAACTTTTACTGGGCGGCAAAGTGGCATAGTGGTTTGCATGTCCGCCTCACAGCAAGAAAGCCTGGGATCGACGATCAGCTCAGGCATTTCTGTGTGGAGTTTGAATGTTCTCTCCATGCTTGTGTGGGTTTCCTCACACAGTCCAAAAAATATGCAAAGTCGGCTAATAGGCTGTTCGGAACGTGTGTGACACATGCGAGTGTGAACGGCTGTGTGAGTTTTGGCCCGGCAATGCTGGTAGTGAATCGTTATGTCAGTATTGGCTGAGCAAGCTGTTCAGAGTGTACCCCTCCCTCACCCAGTCAGCTGAGATGGGCGCCAGCCTCCGCGCGACCCGAATTAGGATTAATCAGTTTAGAAAATGAATAAATTATTTTAGGTTATATCATATTAAACCATCATGTTATCTTTTTTTCCTTTTGGCTTTTCCCTTCAGGGGTCGCCACAGCGAATCATCTGCCTCCATCTCACCCTATCCTTTGCATCTTCTTCTCTTACACCAACGACCTTCATGTCCTCCTTCACCACATCCATGAATCGTCTCTTTGGTCTTCCTCTGGGCCTTTTGCCTGGTAGTTCTAGCCTCAGCATCCTATTACCAATATACTCATTATCCCTCCTCTGTACATGTCCAAACCATCTCAATCTAGCCTCTCTGACTTTGTCTCCAAAACATCTTACATGTGCTGTCCCTCTGATGTGCTCATTCCTAATCCTATCCATCCTCGTTACTCCCAAAGAGAACCTCAACATTTTCATCTCTGCTACCTCCAACTCTGCCTCCTGTCTTTTCCCCAGGGCCACTGTTTCTAACCCATACAACATCGCTGGCCTCAACACCGTCTTGTACATTTTTCCTTTCATTCTTGCCGATACCCTCCTATCACACATCACACCGGACACTTTTCTCCATCCATTCCAACCTGCCTGCACACGCTTCACCTCTTTTCCACACTCTCCACTGCTCTGGATTGTTGAGCCTAAGTACTTAAAATCCTCCACCTTCCTCATCTCTGCTCCCTGTAACCTCACCGTTCCTCTTTGGTCCTTGGCATTCATGCACATGTATTCTGTCTTACTGAGGCTAATCTTCATTCCTCTCCTTTCCAGGGCATACTTCCACCTCTCTAGATTTTCCTGCACTTGTTCTCTGCTCTCACTACAGATCACAATGTCATCTGCAAACATCATAGTCCATGGGGAATCTTGTCTAACCTCGTCTGTCAGCCTGTCCATCACCATAGCAAACATGAAGGGGCTCACAGCTGACCCTTGATGCAGTCCCACCTTCACCTTGAACTCTTCTGTCACACCGACAGCACACCTCACCACTGTCTTACATCTCTCATACATGTCCTGCACCACTCTAACATACTTCTCTGCCACTCCAGACTTCCTCATACAATACCACAGTTCCTCTCTCGGCACCCTGTCATATGCTTTCTCCAGATCCAATTTTAAAGCGGAGAGTCTCATACAAAAATTTCATTATGTGATCAGAACGACAATAAAGACTCTTGAGTTTTATACTATATTATATTCACAGCACTAATACAGCCGTGCGAAATGAACCACACTTCTTAACTTGAACAAAAGCAATTATTGGTTTTATTAACATCACTATTTTAAGCCTGGTTTTAATAAAGGCCTCCTGCCAATAACACCATGAGTCTTTCACCCCTGCCACTACCCAGCATGCATTACTTCACATGCCTCCATCAACAGTGATGCCTACAGAGAGAACATCCTGTGCTGGATTGCAAAAACCTCCGCCTGGTGAGCTTGACATCCTCACAATCCTCATCAACACCATCAATACAAAGTTAATTCTCTTTTAAAACACGCACACACAGACACAGCTTCCTGAAGGGAGAGGTGGGGAGTTCATCCACATGTAATGTGTGAAAGGACAGGAAGGTGCTGGATTGATGCAGGAATGAATGCTAAATTAGGGGGTTTATTTATTTATTACTTCTGGCAAAGTCAGATTTTTTTTATGTTAGCTCTTTTAATTCAGTTAAGACAAGTGTTTATTCTGTCTAATTGTCTTATCACAATCTTACTTTACAGGAAAGCCAATTTGTATAACACACTATATCCCCCCCCACGATTACCAAGAAATAAACAAGATGTTCCTTTAAAACCTCAAAATTAGCAAAAATTCTACATAAAACATCAATCCACTAAAATAAGTAGGATTATTAAGGCTGTGAATAAGAGAGGTGTGAATAAAGTCCGAGTTCTGAATCATCTTCCTGCAGAGTACAACCCGACATGGTTACGATACATACACACACACACACACACGTCACAAAAACAAACACACCCCTGTTCACACTAGACTCGCACACAACTTGGAACAATTTAGGTTTGTCAGTTAACCTCAGGGCATGTTTTTTGGGGTGGAGAAAACTGAAAAACTTAAAGCCACATAGACAGGAGGAGAAACTCTGCAGTTACCTGGGCTCAGGTTGCACATAGGACTCTGGAGCTGTGAGATAACAATACAAGTCCTAATGGTATTTACAATATCATAAAATATAGAATATCGGAGAGCTGCTGATATTACTTTCACTTTCACTCAATGTTTCAGTTGTCATGTAAATGGAAAACACTGTCCTGAGATTTGCCTTGTTGTCATTTGTACTGTGTGTTTAAACTCTATTGTTCACCATTGTGGTATACTGAGTTTCAAATAATAAAATTTACTTTATTAATGTTACCTAGGGTCGCTGAACTAAAGGTTGGGGGTTCGAGTCCCACTCGCCACAAGGTTGTCACTGTCACTGTCCCCCCCCCCAGTGCAGCTAACTGGGTTATCAAAGGTGGGCCATGTCTCTCACTGTCTATGGTGAGAGGCATGTAAAAGAACCATTGCTGACATTCGTAAAGAGTAGGCTGCAAAGTCGTCAGCGTGTTTCTGTCTCTTGCTAAAAGGGTTGTGACAGGAAGGGCATGCGAATCAGATGATTCGCTGTGGCGACTCCCGAGTAAATGGAAAAAAAGCCGAAAGGAAGACAGACAGACAGACTTTATTAATGTTACCCAATACTCATCACTTCATTCATTTATACTGATTTGTCTGTCCAGTCTTTGGCCTCACCAGTCATCCTTCTTTCCATCTTTCCATTCTTTGGCATGACCACAACTCAAGCTACTTTTGTCCATCCATCAATCTGTCTACCCATCAAGGCTGTTGTCATCCATCCATTTGCTGCTCAGTCTGTCCATCCAGCCATCTATCCAGCTGCTGATCCATCCATTTATCCAATCTGTCTATTTATCTTTTTATTTATTCATCCACTCGTTCACCTGTAAGTTTATCCACCAATCCATCCATCTTTATATTTTTTCCACATGTCCATCCCCCTTGTCTGCATGTGCACCCATCTATTTGTCTATTCATCTGCTCAGCAAGCCATCCAACTTATTACCTTTATTCATTCATTTTAATCCTAATTAGGACAGCGGGGAGGCCGGTGCCCGTCTCAACCGACTCGGGACGAGGGCAGAGCACACCCTGGACAGCTCGCCAGGCCACCACAGGGCAGAAACACGCCGAAGGCTACACAGTTATTCTTGACTAAAGTCAGCAGTGGTTCTTTCACACCTCTCACCATGGTTACCTGCACTGGGGGACCTTTATTATTTAAATTATTTACTCATTTATTTTTTATTTTGCTCTTAGACGTCTCAGGGTTATTTTATTAAAAACAGTAATAAAAAGAAGCTTAATGACGGTGCATTAATTAGTTGATTTCTTGTTTTCGTGCAGTATTAATGAGGGTGAAGCAGGCAGGAACCCTGAGGAGTGCTGGCGGTACATCAACATGTTTATACTCGCCTCAGGGTTTCAGTTTGTTTCCTGAATTTAAATAAACTATACACTGGGTGTATCTGAGGAGTTTATGAAACTGTGGTGGACTTGAAATGTGTTATTCTGACACAAAATGTACTTATTTCACTCTTTTACCTTCTTTCGCCTTTTTCCTTCTGACCAGTGTTCCTCCAATTTTCCCGAAAAAAGTCTCGTCTTTCTTCCTGAAGCTCGGAGACAGTGAAGTGGGAGAGGACGGAGACTTCTGTGGAGAGGACGCCATCATTTAACGGTATCTTTTCAAAACAACAACAAAAACTCACTTAGAACTTGTAAGAGATTTATTCCTCTCCGCCTTCTTATTCGGAGAAAAAAAATCTTGCAACGGAAACGGAATTCCAGGTATGGAGCTCTACCCTGAACATGGATTCGTCCGCCTCCCCCCCTCCTCAAACTTTTCGCAATGGTTTCGTCTTCTTTACTTTTTTTCAACCACCCACTTTTCCAAAGTCCGTCTCGCGCGCCAGAATACTGTACAGACTTTCGTGGAACCTGTTCTCGCGAGACTTGGGTCCTAGCTCAGCTCCACTGGAACACTGAACGGAGTTGATGTTTAAAGTGTGTCAAAGACGAGACTGAACCAAACCGTCGCAGGACGTGCTTTTGGTGCCTGCCATAATACAATAGACTGACATCCACCAACTGGGTGTTGAATATTGTGTCTCAACTCCCTCCAACAAACAAAATAGTATCTAAAGCACAAGGATTATCATTTTTCTTTGTATTGTATTTACAGAAAAACTACCTTTCTTCTTATTTAGTCTTTAAAAAAAATCGAAAAAATGCAAATCTTTGTTACTTTATTTGCATCATGGTGTTTTACCAGCCATTTATAACAGTAGTATTACGAGAAATAAATGCTAAACAATGCAACATTTCTCACTTTTGAGACGTTTGTTTATACTGTATGTCTAAAAGCCTCGTTGTCACGTGAAACCAGTCTCGGATAAGATGGTGGCCACTTTCAGTAGGTTTCGAATACACCAAATATCCCAAATAGCGCCGTCCTTGGGTTTACATCTATGGATAAACTCGTCCTGCTTTTACAGTATAATTTATACAAGAATGTGCAAATGTATAGTTTTTTATTATTATTAAATTATGTTAAATGTTTTTATGCCAATGTTGGATTTTTTTTTTGCACAGGGGCAGTGATGGTCTAGCGCAGGGGTCACCAACATTTTTGAAACTGAGAGCTACTTCACGGTTACTGAATCATACGAAGGGCTACCAGTTTGATACGCTCTTCTGAAATAACAAATTTGCTCAGTTTGCCTTTAGTTATACATTATTTATAATGATTAGTAATACTCACCTATGTAAAGACACTGATCATGTTAATGATTTCTAACAATGATTATCAAAAATGACAACAAGGTGGGAAACAGATATCAATATTCAACACTTTATCTCTATTAATCACAGTATTTGTTACATTTTTCAGATGATCACTTACATCACTACATTTTAGCAAAAATATCCCATTTGCACAAGCCACTGACATGCCCTGTTAACAAATCATGAACTATGTTGCAACATGTTTCAAAAAGTTAACAATTATGTAATGTTAAACAAAATCAACTTACATATTTTTAAATATGTAATACATTTTTATTTCACATTTTGAACTAATGGCCAAGTCTGTGTTATGTTTAACAAAATTATAACTTTTAAATGTCATGAACACACTTTTAAATTGAACACAATTCTTCAATATTTTAATTCAACTTTGCCATGGCACTACCATGTTGCCACTGACTACATCTGGTATCCGTCCTTGGTTAGTGGGAAGACTGGCATTGCATGCTGTTCACCAGTGTGTTGTAATCTGGTGTGTAACTTGACACTGCAACTGTGAGTGAGTCTCTCAGATGTGCATCAGTGAGGCGTGTTCTGTGTTTGTTTTTGATGAAGTTCATGTCAGAAAATGCTGATTCACAGAGATAGGTTGAGCCAAACAGGCTGGCAACCTTCATGGCTGCTGTGCATACTCCACTGTACTTCTCTGTGTCAACAAGGCGCCAAAAGTTTGGTGCAGCCTGGTAGGCTTTGAGATGGAGATCATTTTGCAATGTTATAATTTCAATCTCCACCTGTCCAGCATCCAAGTTGAACGTTGCACTTAACTGCTCAGCAAAGCATGTTGTGTCCCCATTCATGAAAGGGTTGGAAATGAAGAACACACATGGTTCAAGCTGATGAAGGTCACAAAACCTATTCTCAAACTCTTGCCCAAGTCTGTTTATTACTTCAATGTACTTTTCTGCCACTTTTTCAAATGTCTCAGATGCAGAAGCATTGTCTTTCAGCACTGACTGCACAGAGGGAAAGTGCAGAACTTTTTTCTCTGTAAATCTGCAGAGAATGCATTCATTTTGGCTTTAAATGCATTTAAAGCACTTATCATATCGACAACAGTCTTACCTTTGCCTTGCAGCTGGCAGTTCAGGAGGTTTAGTTTCCCAGTAATGTCCACCAAAAATGCAAGGTCAAGTGTCCACTCTGTGTCCTCTAGCAGTGAGACATCTTCGCCTTTGGACTGCATGAACTCTTTGATTTCACGCAAAGAGACAAAAACGATGCAAAACTCGTCCTCTGCTGAGCCATCTGATTTCTGTGTGTAGCAGTAGGTCCCCATATTCTGCTGACATCTCCTCTAATAGTACCTTGAAAATCCTGTGCTGCTTTGCTTTGGAGCGGATGTTGTTTATGATTTTCACAACGGGAGTCATCACGTGCCCAAAGCCGATCACTTTCGCACACAACGCCTGCTGGTGAATGATGCAATGGTAATGCAGAAATTTGGGGAAGTCTGGGTCACGTTTACAGTGAGCGATGAAACCTGTCTGTCGGCCGACCATAGCAGGAGCCCCGTCTGTTGTCACCGCTACCAGCTTTTCCAATGGCACCTTTTTCTGCACGAAAAACTCCTTCACCGTGTTATAAATGTCAACTCCTCTCGTAGTTGTCTTTAAGGGCAGTAGTGTCAGGAGTTCTTCTTTTGTGGAGAAATCATTAAACACCATCCGGATAAAAACCAATAACTGCGCTGTACTGCTGCTGTCCACGGACTCATCGCACTGGAGGCTAAACCACTTGCACTTCGCCAGATCCTGCTCCAACTGATCGACCAAGTTACTGGACATAGCTGATACTCGTCTTGCCATCGTAGATGCCCCCAGTTGGACGTCGGAAAGAGTGGAGATTAGGTCGCTTCCATTTTTCTCGTCTTTAAATACAGTGTTAGCAATTAATAACATCGCTTCTTTGACAACTTCTCCATCTGTAAATGCCTTTTTTTTCTTGATCAGAAAATGTGTAGCTCTAAACGAGGCTTCCGTTGCTTTTTGTGAGTTTTTGGCCGGCCTCGTAAAAAAAGACTGTTGCTTACCCAGAGCGGTCTTTAGCTCACGGGCTTTTTCTGCCCGTAGGGCGCTTGCAGGTGGATATTTATCATGGTAGCTTTTGTGACACGTATTGAAATGTCTCTCCACATTGTGCCGTTTTGCTGTCGCCACGGTCGTCCCGCAAATCAGACACACGCAGGTTTCTTTTACAGTCGTAAAAAAGAACTCCTCTTCCCATTCACTGTGAAAGAGATACGTTTTCTTTCTTTTTTCTGCCATGTTTTTGGGGTACGAAAGTGCATACAGCGCCCGCTAGCTTACTCTCCACATCCCACAAGCTCTACTTTACTGCCCATAGGTAAATATTGTGCGCGTTAACCTTAAAGTATTTTTAAGATAGTATTTTTTAAATCTATATACATACAAGTGTGATTAAAAAAATAATAGCAACAGAACAAAATTAATTTTTAGACGCAGCTCTCTATGAGATGTGCTATTTTTGGAACAGGCCCGCGGGCGACTCATGTGGTCCTTGCGGGCGACCGGGTGCCCGCGGGCACCGTGTTGGTGACACCTGGTCTAGCGGTTAGGGCGCAGGATCACTGATCCTAAGGTTGGGGGTTCGAATCCCCACAGGGTTGTCACTGTCCCCCTCGGTGCAGCTAAGTGGGTTACCAAAGGCGGGCCATGTCTCTCACTGTCTATGGTGAGAGGCATGTAAAAGAACCATTGCTGACTTTCATAAAGAGTAGCTGCAAAGTCGTCAGCATGTTCCTGTCCCTTGCTAAAGGGTTGTGACAGAAAGGGCATCCGACGTTGAGTCCCCATGGTGACTCTCGAGAATGGGAGAACACCAAAAAGAAAAGAAGAGGAGCTGGATGACTCCACTGCCCAGGACGCCTTACCTGAGGAAAAAGGGGGAAAGCTGAAAGGAAAAGAAGAAGATTGAAGCTTTGCATCAGTTAATATCAACCAAATTGAGAAGATACTGCCTCAGCAACTCCCTATTACAAACAAATGCCTGGGTGTCTACTTTAAGTTGAGAATTTCATTCATTGCTCTTGTTGTCTGATGAGCATCCGATAAACTAGCAGACAAGTATAAATATATTCATATACATTGGATAAGAACTGTTTGATGATATAAAAGGAAACCCATTATTTAGATTTACTGAGGCCTTTAAGTGAACTTGCTTATGTGGCAACTTACAGGTCAGGTTTTTTTATTTGAGACAAGTTTTAGATTACCAATATTTGATGATTTCTTCTTCTTTTCCTTTCGTCTGTTCTCTTCAGGGGTCGCCACCTCAAATCGTCTGCCTCCATCTCACCCTGTCCTCTGTATCTTCTTCTCTTACGACCTTCATGTCTTCCTTCACCACATCCATAAATCTCTTTGGTCTTCCTCTAGGCCTTCTGCCTGGTAGTTCCAACTTCAGCATTCTACTGCCAATATATTCACGATCCCTCCTCTGTACATGTCCAAACCATCTCAATCTAGCCTCTCTGACTTTGTTTCCAAAACGTCTTCCATGTGCTGTTCCTCTGATGTGCTCATTCCTGATTCTATCCATCTTTGTTACTCCCAGAGAGAACCTCAACATTTTCATCTCTGCTACCTCCAGCTCTGCCTCCTGCCTTTTCCCCAGGGCCACTGTTTCTAAACCATACAACATCGCTGGCCTCATCACCGTCTTGAACACTTTTCCCTTCATTCTTGCCGATACTCTCCTATCACACATCACACAGACACTTTTCTCCATCCATTCCAACCTGCCTGCACATGCTCTATATATATATATATAATATATATATATATATATATATACATTTATATATATATATATATATATATATATATATATATATATATATATATACATACATACACACACACACCCGGTTGTGTTCAAAATAATATTAGCCAGACATCACTAACCTGATCAATCATGATTTTGGGTAGAAATTATATTTCTACATAGCAAATAATTTACATGAATGCTACTGATCATGTGTAATTGAATCACTAATTGAAAGGGGCGTGTTCAAAATAATAGCAGTGGAGAGTTTAAAAAAAATTAATGACATCATTAATTGAACTCCATAAATAAGGACAAAAGGCAGCAAATGTTGTATACGCTGGTCTCTCTGATATTCTGAGGAAAATGGGCTGTTCCAGACATTGTTCAGAAGAACAGCGTACCTTAAATAAAAAGTTGACCGGAGAGGGCAAAACAACGTGCAGAAAATTAGAGGCTACTCAGCTAAAATTACTGCAAATGTTTTAAAGTGGAAACCAAAACCTGAAAGTCATGAACAAAAGTGAAAAAAAAAACCTACCATTTGAATGGATGGAAGAAGAGACAAAATGGCAAAGACTCAACCAACAATCAGCTCCAGAAAGATCAAAGAAGATCTAAAGTTACCTGTGAGTACTGATACAATTCGAAGACGCGTATATGGAGCCAAGTCATCAGCAAGAAGCCCCCAAAAAGTTCAGCTGTTGAAAAAAAAAAGACGTGCTGAAGAGATTCCAATTCACCAAAAAGCATACTGACTGACCGAAAGGGAAACAGGGCAACATTTTATGAACTGATGTGAGATCGTTTTTTTTTTTGGGTGTAGTGGCCCTCCTATATTACTCCAAACACTGAATTCAAGCCACAGTACACTGTGAAGACAGTGAAGCATGGTGACAAGCATCATGACATGTGAATGTTTCTCATACTATGGTGTCAGGCCTATTTATTGAAAACATCAGATTACTTGAGGAGGTCTTGCTGCCTTATGCTGAAGAGGAAATGCCCTCAAAATAATTCCAACAAGACAACGACCACAAACACCAGTAAACAGACAACATCTTGGTTCCAGACCAACAAGATTGATGTTATGGAGCGGCCGGACCGATCCCCTAACCTTAATTCAGTTGAAAACTTGTGGGGTGACGTCAAAAATGCAGTTTCTGAGGTAAAACCAAGAAATACAGAAGAACTGTACAATGTAGTCCTATCATCCTAGGCTGGAATACCTGCTCACAGGTGCCAGAATTGGTTGACTCCATGCAACACAGACAACAGTTCTCAGAAACAGTGGTCATACAACTGATATTAACAAACTTAGTTCAGTGATTCAAAGGAGTACACTGGTGACCCGGTGGCAAGGTGCTGGAGTACAGATTCCAAGGAGGTGTACTCTGCCCTCGCCCTGAGTTGGCTGAGATGGGCACAACACCCCCACTCCATCCCCCGTGATTTAAGATTAAGCATTTCAGAAAATGAATGAGTGAATAAATCAATAGTTACAGTTTCACCGTGTGTAGGCTCCTCAAGGTTCAATCCTGAGTTAGGCTACACCCTGTGTTGAGTCATACATGTTCTCTGGTTGATGAGCGTGTGTTCTTCCAGGTTATGTTTTCTTTCCATCTCCTAAAAAACATGCAAGCAGTCAAACTTCACAATAAACTACCACTAGCTAGGAACAAAAGGGTAAAATAATCTTGTGAAAAATTGTTTAATCCAGGATGTGTTCTCACCTCACGCCGACTTCTCAGGATGGACTCAGTAGAAAAGCACCACCCTACTAGAGAGCATATGCTCACTAAAAAAATATACATAAGGCTGCAGTGGCTTTGGAAGCACGTCAGAATTTAGTTGAATATTAAATTACTTCATGGCTTATTTGAACCCTCAATTCTGATTGGTCCATGAGATCATTCAGTGGTCTTTCTTTAAGTCATATCAATGGTAAATATAAGAGGCCTGAGAGCATCGTTAGTGTAAGGATTAAAATAAGTGCCAATAAAATTACAAACAAACAAAAAATGCATACAGTGGATAGCGTATCTGCCTCACACCAGAAAGGCCTGGGTTCGGTTTCCTCTGGGTACTCTTACCTCACACAGACCAAAAACATGCACTGTCGACTAAATGGCTGTTATATCATCCCTAGATGCAAGTGTGACCAGTTGAGTGTGTGCTGGTCCTGTGATGGTCTAGCAAGCTGTCGAGGGTGTATCCCACCCTCACCCAGAGTCAATGAGACTGGCAGCAGCTTTCCTGCAATCCTAATTATGATTACGTGGCTGAGAAAAATTAATGAATGAATAAAATTACATTTAAAAACAATTAAATGGATATTTTAAATGATTACCATTTCAAAATCAGTCGAGTTAATTTTAAATATTTTTCTTATATCCATACTTTGACAGATGATGGATTTCAGAAAGCAATAGTGCAATAAGTGACGATATACAGTGAGCCCATCATTATCCTGAAATGAAGCCCTTTAAAAATGTTCCATGCGACATGCCAGTGTTTTGATCACTCCATCAGGGTTTATTTCTTATCAACTCACTGTTCGTTATATGCAGTCATGAAGAACTTCCTAGTACCAACAGTAACCCCACTTCATGTCCTGCAGGACAACCCTTTCCCACTTGATTAGTTTTCAACAGCAAAGGTTTCATATTTTTATTCTTTACATATCAAAAAGAAAAGAAAAATAGAGCACTTTTAAAACCTACATCAGCAAACCCTGTTTGCTGTCTTTATTAAATTAAACGAAACCATGCCTCTTCTGGCTGGGATTCAGTCAAATTAAATACAGAACACATTAAAACACATGACAAACAAGTGAAACATCAATCACCAACAGAACAGAACAGAACATGAACAACTGATAAACTTCACATTCAACTTGACAGTTGAACAAATAAAGGTCAGAGCATCAACGTTACGTACAGTATTAATGCACCTCGTGACTACAGTTAATCACAAACACAGGCAGTTGTAGTGTTTATAGTGCCGAGGCTTATTGGAAATGAAGCCTATGGTCATTTAACTTGTTGTTTACGGTTTTTCAGTGAAGCACACTTCAAGCTTTATTTAAAACGAAGCTGCACTGAGGCAAGGAGTTTGAGTTTAGTTTTTTTTTTTTAAGTTAATATGACTATATTATTAGAAGACAGAACATGAAATGAGTTTCTGACAGTGCTCAGACAGACAGAAACAGTAGGAGAGTTAAAACTCTTGAAAGCATGAGGCTGCACTGTAATCTGAAACTTGAATAAAGATTAGAGATCAGTGTGAGAATGTTGCCTTTTTTTGATCAAGTGTGTGTTCATCTCCATCCTCCACAGCCACACAGCCCTCTCTTTCTTTTTCATTCTGTGCATGATTGTACGGAGGGTCACGCCCAGTGAAACTGGTAGCCCTTGGAGAGGATCAGGCTCTCGAGATCACGGTCCTCAGCCTTCTCCTGCAGCCGTTGCTCCTCGAGTAGGCTCACCAACTGATCTCTTTCCTCCACCACCTTGAGCAACTCCACCAGCAGCAATTGATCCTCTGCCATCTCCGCTGCACTCTTAGAGTCTGTCCCACAAAACATCCGCAGAGTGACTTTTATACATCACTGCATTTAGCATTCAAGTACAATCAGGTTTAGCTTCAGCTGTGGTTTTTAATATATATATATATAAAACATACACACACACTATCTCCAGTCCTCTACTTACGAAAACCTCTGAATACGAAAAACATTTTCCTAAATTTTCACCCTCTGTATATCTTTTTTACGAAAAGCGCCAAATGCGCCATTCAAAAATTCAAACAATACGCGAATTGCTCTCTCATTGGCTGTCTCCCAACATCCCGCCCCGCTGGCCTCCCATTGGCCATAGTACTGCACCCATTAAGCTTGTTTGTCACACGCATAAAGGAGAGTTGTACTGTTGGTTTGTGAGTTTTGAAAGTGCTCATCGCAGCTTATTTTTCATTTTTTAAGTTGTTTAATTCAGTAAATGTTTAATAAATGTGGCGCACTCCGCCGCATGTAGGCAAAACGCAGCTCATCCGGACCTCCGATCCAGTGCTGTAGTGGTCAAAAAAATAAGTGAGTACACGATGGCAGTGAAGTGGGCTGAGGTGCACGGAGAGAGTACGGCTTTAGCTTTGAAACTATTCATCTCCGCTTTTTATTTACACAGTCGCGGAAATTTACATTGATCAACTATAAGGTAGACCAAATTAAATCAGTACTCGCAACTCAGCCACTAAAACAAGTGGGTACACGGTGTCTAACGGCATGTACCCACCACTGCAGTACTTCTCCAAACAGGTAAATGTTGAGTACTAAACAAGTGTTCAAAGTGCACTCACCTGCTTGATGTATCGGAAGTCCTGACAAGCCGCGTTCCACCCCAAAAGCGCCGGTGTCGGCCACGACGCCTCCTGCACTTAGCGGAGCGCGTCACAAATGTTTTATATTGTTTAATATTGTTTGGTTAATAAAAAATGTTCTGAATCTCCAAAGTAGTGTACCCATGCCTGTTTGTCAAACACGTAAAGGAGAGTTGTACTGTTGGTTTGTGAGATTATTTGAAAATGCTCATCTTATAATCTTATATTTACAGCTCATTGCTAATGATGATGGGTTTACATGACTAGACAACCAAGTGAAACAATAAGGAATGAAGACAGTTTTTATGAACGATTTGAGCAGAGATGTGGTGCACTTGCCCTGACAAACACAGGACTGTGTACAGAGTCAGTCAGAAAGGAGGCAGGTGTTCTTTAACTCTCTTTTGAGAGTGCTTAGCTTATTTTTCATTTAAGTTGTTTAATTCAGTAAATGTTCAATAAAATGTGGCGCGCTCCGCCAAATGTGAGCAAAACGCGGCTCATCCGGACCTCCGATCCCTCAAGGACACAAGTTAATGTTGAGTCCGGACCTCCAATCTGTCAAGCGAGCTTGAATGCCCCGTCTCAAAAGCTCCAGCGTCGGCTGCGCGCTGCGTGTGGGCGGAGCCCGTATTCACCGGAGCCTGCATTTGGCGGAGCGTGCCACAAATGTGTGTTTGTGCGAGTGCGTGTGTGCGCGTGAGTGCGTGTATGAGACAGAGAGAGAGAGAGAGAGAGAGAGAGAGAGAAAGACACAATGTGTGTGTATATGTGGGTTAATAAAAAATATTTAATAATGGTTTAATTAATAAATATGTTAATAAAATGGTTTAATATGTTAATAAATGTTTAAATGCTTAATAAATAATTCTTTTACTTTTAACACATATCATACAAAATTGGTCTACTTTTATCATTTTTAAAGGGTTTATGGGGTAGTCTTGGGAGCCTTGGAACCAATCACGCGTTTTTTTACATGTAAAATGCACCTGTATTTACGAAAACTCCAGATTAAGAAAAAGGCTCTGCAATGGATTAATTTCGTAAGTAGAGGGCCGACTGTATCATATTGTATTATCATATTTATTATAAAATGCACCATTTGGATAAGTGTGTGAGCCCGCTGTCAGTATCCATGAAACTCGAGAGGGGAGGAAAAAAAAAAAGGCAATTTCCTCTGGGACCAATAAAGTGTTGTAATGATCAGAAAATCAAACCAAAACAATCTAATAAAACATTTATGTTTTTTCAATTTGGCATCAAAAAGTGCAGAACTGACAGAAGCGATAAGATCCTCACCTGCATCCACCATCCTGCGTCTGAGATCCTGCTGGAGTTGACTCTGTCTGTCCTCCAGCTCCAGCTCTTGAGCACTGCAACATAAACACTCATCCATTTTCCTTCAGGCTAAGGTGTCTCTAGTTTTCTGTTTAAATTTGTTTTATTGATTTATCCATTTTAAACTTATATTGCCTTTCTGTATGGTGTGGCCACCCCGCCCCCCAAAAAAAGCTTTTTCACGGACATGTCATCTTTAAATGTGCTTTATAAATGGTGGTTCCAGAAATTAATCTGAAAAAACACTGGATTATTTCTGTGTATGTTACCGTTGCTTTATCATAGTACTCAGTGTAATCACAATGCATCCTTTCTTGATGGAAACTCAGTTCATACACAGGGAAGCTTCCTTACAAGATAATGAGCTCCGATTCGTATCTGGCCAGCTTGTTCTTCTCCAGGACAAGTTTGAACCACTTGTGCAGGAGCTCGGCCTCGTCTTCCGCTGATGCCTCTTCTGAAGCACAAAATGCAACACCTGTCACATTAATCAACCTAAATACATTTATTCTAGATCAGTGAGTGTTCATTCAGAGTACAAGTATTCCAGTGAACTCGTTACACATTATTTATGTTAATACACACATTTGCAGTACATACAGTGTCACTATTCAGAAAATAGTTAATAATACCATTAATCATTTCTATTGCATCACTATTGGTGTGCTTTTGTTGGTTTCTTTTATTACTATTGCCATCATTGTTTGCAGTTATTCTTAATTTTATAGGTTTTGTAAAATCATTCCCACCACCACCACAAGGCAGTCATGGCCTGGTGGTTTGCTGCTGGATTATTGATCAAGGTTTAGGGTTCAAACCCCACTATCGATAGATAGTCCCCCCCCCTTCGTGCAGGACAATGGCGTGGTGAGCTGTCCAGGGTGTAATCTGTCCTTGGCAAGAGTCGGCAAGGATGTGTGTCAGTCTCCTCATGACCCTAATTAGGATTATGCGGTTCATAAAAATGAATTTGTAATTTTAGTTAGCTAACACTGACAAGATGGATGATGCTGAGTGGTATAGTACTGAGGACAAGCTATGACTTAAGTACTTTTCTAAGCAGCCAAGCTGTGCCAAGGAGAGCTGCTTTCTGTAAAAAATCCAATCTTGGAATTCACTTTAATGGTGTGAGATGTTTAGCCAAGTTCTCCATAATGATACCCAGGGCAACAATCACAACTGGGACCACGACAGTCTTAAATGTTCCATAGCTTTGCTACTTCCCTCTTTCTTCAAGTCCTGGTATTTCTCAATTTTCTATTTTCCCTTCTCACCACCTCCAGCATCTCCAAGTACAGCGACATCAATAATATGGCATTGATGTTTCTTTCTGTCTATTACTTCCAAACCTGGTCTTCTCATTTGTATGTGGGACACTGTCTGGATGTTAAAGTCCCACAGCATTATTATTATTATTATGATGATGATATAGTACAGGTTGATGAATCATTCTTGGTCATGCAAGTTTGTCTTTTTAAAATGCATGTAATATTTTAATCTTTCACTCCCCTATTTAGATAACATTGAGTATTTCTTTGCATTTACAAATTTCTAAACTCAAAACTTTGATATTAAGCCAATATGTAATATGTAATCCAAGTACAAATCATCTACAAACCATATTTTCTATATATATTTATCCAGTATTTTCAGATCTTTGTCAGTATTTTACTACAGCTATCCTGAAAGGCAACAGCTATCACACCCGCTACACGCCCTTCAACAGTGTCCACAGCATACACAAGTGTACCGTCCACCACCTACTCTTTCCATTTATTAAAAGACTGAATGTCCGATAACAATGAAACCATTCAGCCCCCAAAGCTCTGCTCATTCTGCTGATCTACACAGATGAGTAAACACTGAGGACAATAAGGTGCTGGACTATCAGACTTCATTTCACTCTCTCTCCCTCTTTGTGTGTATAATTAATTAATTTTATATACATACTATATTATATATACATATATACACACAAACACTTTTTTTTTACCGATTTGTATAGTGCTACAGCAGCTGCTGCACACTCAGGAGAGCTAGCGTGAGATTCTATCAAAGTATAGACTTTAAAACAATTATGCAATACACACAAGACATGTCAGGGTGGGTACAACATTAAATAAGAGCATAATGTATTTCCAAAAAACATTTTTATACCCATCCCCATCTTTCCACGATGTGAAAATTCAATTTACCCAAACACACACACACTTTCAGGAGCATGATTAGAAACTCATTATCCATCCAGGCACTGTTACTTTCTCATCCGGAAGAATCACCGGCATTAATAACCCTCGCGTACATAAACATTCACTATAATAATAATGACACGTCAGACCATTTTGGAGCACTTTTCCCCTTTCCAACCTATTTACAAGACCCATTACCTTGACAATCATTTTGGCACAATCTACCCTCTAAGTGGCTATTTTGTTTGAACGCAAATCACTATTATTTGAACGGCTAATCTCGACCCTCTTACAAAAACCTCGCACACAAGGTACACACTGGGGATGAGGACAGCGAATATGCCACGACCACGAGAGGACGAGATGAAAAAGTCTGTGGTTCACTATAAACCTTTTTCGAACAGCTTCATGGAATGACCTCGGGCTTTTAATTAATTAAAAAAAAAAAGCAGCACAGCAACGCAGTTCCAATAGACACACAGCACCAAGGCTGCATGTTGCATCGGCATTCAGGTGTTTCTGATTTAAATGAGTCAAACCTGCAAAATTACATTCCTATGCGATTCCTTTAAAAGTAATAAATGACCCAAGGTTTGAATGAGCATTGAAGTAAGTAGAACTAGTCATGAAAGCAAGGAAACTTCAGGGTCTCAGTCACCTGAAACGATACACGAAGAACGAATAGGATCCAATACTGTACAGGACTGCATATTTTGGATTTCGATACACTTTTTAATTGCTGTAGGTTACAGATTTATTCAGCTTTAATATCCTGGTGAGGGCTACACTCAATCTGGAGCATATTCCTGGAAGACACTAAACTTGCTTCTTGACAGTAATTTCAGAGCAATTTTAATATTATCGCATTGCATGAAATCATCCAAAGTCTCTGAATTCTATAAGCAAGTGTGTAATAGTGAGGTCTCTGTTTCTGACATTATGAAGGTTGACTGACAGGGATGAGACAAAAACTCCTGAATACATAATCCACCGGGTTGCAAACCAAATCTTTTCCCATCATTGATATAACCTAATGCGAAATATCATTAATTTTTATTTATTCATTATTTCTCCACTGACTGCAGTCGAGAATTTCACAGTCACTGCACGTTCTTAGATAGTGAAAATTCTTTAAAATGCAAAATAAATCACAGAAACAAATCAGAGCATTTGCAGCTGTGTCCGAACACAATTGTACAAGAGAATGCCCTGAATTCAATGTCTCTCTGAAGCCTGTCCTTAAAAGAAACATGGGCACACCGCATTAACCAGATGGAGGTTATATTGTGTGTGTGTGTGTGTGTGTGTGTGTGTGTGTGTGTGTGTGTGGGGGGGGGTACTGAACTTTTGAACCTTGTATTTACACAATAAACAAAGCTGTTTTAATTCAACTTATTGAATTCTTCAGTCTTCAGTTGAATAATGTGAATTTATAATATGTGATTGATTTTGTTTATAGAGTTTTGGCATGAAATTTGCTTGTTTGCCAATTCTTTGTTTTGGAAATATATCCAGATAAAATCCTTTTAAAAAAATTAAATCTGTGTGAATTTATCAATTGCTCACAGAATTTGATACAAGTTCAACCACCATCCATTTAAAACACATTCTCACACAAATGTAAATATTTACCGCTCTCTCCTCTGAGGACCTTCTCCAGGGCTACACCCTTCTCCTCCAGAGCCCTTTGCTTCTCCTCAACCTCCTCAAGCTGTCTCTGAATAACCTACACACACACACACACACACATACACACTTAGATGCGAAGCAAAAGCAACACCTGTATGACGTCATACAAGTGATATGATGGTACCTGAGCCCTGTGAAGTCGTTTCAGCTGTTCTCTTCTAGTTTGCATAACAAGTGTTTTCTCCTGCTGCTTTCTTCGTTTCTCCAAGGAGCCCGATTCAGACTAGATCCAGCATTAAAAAATAAATAAATAAAAACTGCTGTTAGATCAGGACTCCTATAGCAATTTTTCTGTAACTTAAACACAAGGTAAGCCCCACCCCCACCCCCCATGCCCAGACATGGCTGTTTGTGTGGTGTAACCTATTGTCAGAAGTCAGCTGAGACTGGCTACACCTTCCCCTACAGCCAAAACGGGTGGAAACATTTTTACCAAAATGCTTACATTTCAGGAGTCCTTTCAACAGTCAATAAATTCTCTGACCCAGGGAAACTCGAGGCAAACAACAGTCTAGATTTCAGATTGGCTTCATAAATGAGAAAAGTCCAAGCTCACTCCACTAGATGTAACCTTAAATACAGGATGCTTTAAATTGAGGTGGAACGATAATGTAGTGTTTAGCAATGTCACCACAGCCTGACAGATTATTGGGGGCCTTCCAGTGCCTGTGTGGGGTTTCTCCAACTGAAAAGAACCCTCAGATGCTGCTTAGGAATAAGATACCAAGAAAGTGCCATCTACCCACTTCTACATACTCACCCCCGCCCCCACACCCCCAAATTGCCTTTCAGTCAGTATAACAGGGAAAGAGTAAATTCCACTCCACGCTCCCTAAGAGCACCACTGGTTTCACTTACCCGTGGTCTCAGCCACAGATTGTTTGGCTGCAAACTTCAGAATTTGAATGCACAATGGTATAGTGAATATTTTTCTGCTGCACCGCATGTAAAGGAAGTACAGTATAAAATTGAATCTGAGGATCGTTAGGATGAATTCCACAATCAAATAATTTTATCTACTGGTTACGATATTTCCATGAAAATACTATACACATTCAGCCACATGGTTGAGAGATCACAAATATAAAAATCTCAAATGTAAAGGAATGCTTACAGACAAGTGATGAGATATTAAACTACACCGTCATTTTCCCTAATAACAGGGCAATCAGTGACGTGTTGGTGTTTTTTTTTTTTTTTTTTTTGGGGGGGGGGGGGGTCGATTGGAAAAAAATTCCAGACCTTCCATAAAAATTTTTTTTAACCACTGTGAGAAAGAACAATTTTTTTGGAAGTGTAATATTACATCAAGCACAGCAGGGGGTGCAGGTGTATGTTCTGAATGGTCCTAGTTTTTTCATGTGTACAAATTTTTAAAAGACTCTGGATCTGGTTTCCGCAGCACTCAGGAGAAAAGAAATCCCATTCTACAAGAATAGAAATTGAAAAATGTTCTGTAATGTGCTTCTTTATTTAATGACTATTAGTTTGACTAATTTAGGATTAATAATTCATTTCAATTGTTTAAAAAAAATACATATATACACACACACACACACACACACAGGCTGACAGATGA
>CM045733.1:45985000-46072500 GCA_024760905.1 Plotosus lineatus
TCCAGTGATTGCTCGTGATGGTGATCTCTCCTCTGGCGTACGAGCTCTCCACTAAACAACAAAATCATCCTTAACAGATTTCTGTATAAATAACCACACTAAAGTGACTATTATATCTAAACCCACTGGATATGTGTAGTCGTGCTTTCTGATTGGCTAAACTCCTACTAGAATATCAAGTCATATACCATAGCAGCTACAGTTACGCCCTGGGGGGGGGGGTTTACACCCCCCCCCCCCCCGGAATTTGATGCTGGCTCGTCCATAAAGTATTTAATAACATTTATTATAAACTATATAATAGAAGAATAAAAATGCTATACTTCACAGTCCAGTGGCTTCAGGTTGAATAACTGCAGGATTAGTATAGTATAGCAAAATTGAAAAAAAAAAAAAAAAAAAAAAAAAAAAAAGAAGATTAGTTATTCCACTTTATTTGCAGGACGAGCGGATAATATACTCGCCTTGAGTTCATAGAATAACTTGAAAATGAAAACGTCTGAAAATCCATCCAGATTTGAATCCAATACTTCCCATGTAGCTCTTCTGAATATTACATTCCAACTGGTCAGAAGACATGGACTCATTTTCTACAATAGCACCTGTAATAGTTCTTTTCATACTGCTGGCCAAAATTTATATTAATGCAATTTGATATACAGTAATATGGTTGTGTTTTTATAGTAACAGCTCATTTAGGGGATTGTGTAGGCTTCATATTTCCCATAGAATCTGATTAGAGGAACGTCTGGGAAAGTTTCCTAATTAACAAGTTTTGGAGGATGTCTCCAGTGTTGGGGCTCCTTCAAAAAACAAACAAAATAAAACCTTCAGTGTTGTATTTTCTGGGCCTTCAATCACAGGAGAAGCTTCAAGTTTCATCCTTAGCTGAAGAGAAAGACGAACGAAGTTGCAATTGTATATAGCTGCTATAACTTACAGTGGTACCTCACTTTACGAAATTAATCTGTTCCAGAGCCTTTTTCGTAAAGTGAACCGCATTTTACATGTAAAACGCGTGATTCGTTCCAAGGCCCCCAATAGAGGTAAGTCTGTTGGGTTTTACACCCGAGCCTAGTGGCTTAGTCTCTTGGCTCATCAGGCCAGTACTCATCCCCGGTTTCCATAGCGTGAAGCGACGAGGAGTTCAACTTCCCCTGGATGGGACGCTAGTCCATTGCAGGTTACCTTCCCAGTATATTTTACTGGTACCCCTTTATACTGCTGGATGAACAGAGGCACACTTGTGGTTGAGACCTTGCCCAGGGGTCTTAGCACAGTGAGGGTCTCAGTGGGATTCGAACTCACAACCTCCCCGATCATGAGTGCAGCACCCTAACCACTGGCCCCACAAGGCCCCCAATACTATCCCATAAACCATTTAAAAATTATAAAAGCATACCTTTTAAGACCTCCTTCTGCTTCAATATCGTACCGATGGTAGATGGGTTTGGCCATATTTCATTGCGATATCACTTGAGCCCATTTCTTCTCACTCGCACCGGAAATCACACGTGTGTGTGTGTGGGGACCATGTCTTCTTAGCAGAATTATAATCTTACAAATGTTTACGGAAGGTTAAAAGCCTGAGTCAAAAAACAAAACATGAAACAACAGTAACTCTGTACTTTACACACAAAGCATTATGGTAGCTGGGAAGGAGCTGCACCATCCCTCCTAGCCAATGGGAGGCCAGCGGGCTGGGATGTTGGGAGATAGACAATGGGAGGTAGCTGCGTCATCCTTGCTAGCCAATGTGAGTCCAACGGGACGGGATGTTTGAACGTCATTGATGGGAGAGCAGCTCATGCATTGTTTGAATGGCGCGTTTAAATTTTTAAGATGGCGATTTCGTAACGTGAACTTGTTTCGCATCCAGAGACAAAAATTTTAGGAAAACGCATTTTGCAATCTGCATTTTTCGTTTGGTAAGACTTTCGTAAAGTGAGGTACCACTGTATGTGGAATTCCTGTGATCTGAAAAGGCACGGGGCAGCCGTAGCCTAAAGGCTAGAGAAGCAAGTCTGGGACTGAAAGGTTGCCGGTTTGATTCCTGAACCAGCAAGAAAAGTGTGTGGTGGTGGGGGAATGAGCAGCACCTTCCGCCACATAAACGGCTGAAGTGCCCTTGAGTTAGGCACATAACCCCCACAACTGCTCTCCAGGTGCCCTAATCTGTGCGGCAGCCCACTGCTCCAAGTTGTGTATGTTGTTGGTTGGGTTCAATGGAGAGGAAATAATTTCCCTTATGGGATTAATACAGTATATTAAAAAAAATAATAATAAATTCTGGACACATGCTGTGATAGAAAATAGAAGGTTTATAATTGTTAATAAGGAAAGCTAACAACTGAAAGTGTAAGAAGGTAAAATACACACAAGCACAACAGATGCTGTGTAGCTGAAGTCATATGACCCGGAGCAAAACGTTCAGCTCAACCAAAACAAATAGAGCTGCAATGACACGCCTGCTACCCCTCCCAAATCTACAGAGAAATTCGACAGCCATAGAGACGGAGAAAATGATTCAAAAGCCTGGATGAAGAGAGTGAGTGTACAGCAGGATATAGACACTCACTGCTGTTAGGCTGAGGAGAGCTCGGACCGAGTGGCTCAGACTCTGTGGTGAGATCCTGAACTGAAAGGTCTCCGACTCTGCTAAAAGAGCAAGACATGATTGTGTAGATATTAACGGTGACAAAACACAGACATCCAACAAAACCAAAAGGTTTAAAGGATGAGAGCGGACATACAAGAGGACAGACAGAAAGAAAGATGGAAGGATGAGTTGGACTGGGAGACAGACACACAGAAAGGGAGTCAGAGAGAGAGACAGGGAAGCCACAGAAAGAAAGTGATGGAAAAGGATATTTTGTTTGAGGTTTAAATCATTCGAAATTAAATTGTTTTGAACATCGTGAGCTGAATGGGACAATATTTTTCATTTGTGCTCATTAGAAGTGCATTTCAGAAAAATAAAAATGGAGAAATTTTGTTTAGAAACCTTAAACATGCAATTATTCATAGTGCTTATATATAAAAATATATTCCAGTAATTAGGACAAATTTTCCCATTGCTAACGGACCGCGTGTCGACTCGGAGCATCCTGGCAAAAAACAAAACCTGTTCCTGCTTTCCTAACCTGATTAATGTTAATGCAACAGCCATTCCGGTAATTATTCATTTTCTGAACCACTTAATCCTAATTAGGGTCACGCGGAGGCTGGCGTCCCGCTCAGCCGACTTAGAATGAAGACAGTACCCCCTGGACAGCTCGTCAGGCCATCAACACACTCGCGACTATGCAGCTACTCTTTATGAGCCTCTCACCATAGACAGTGAGAGACATGGCTGGCCTTTGATAACCCAGTTAAGTGCACGGGGTGGGGGGGGGGGGGGTGGAAGGACAGTGAACACCTTGTGGAGAGTGGGACTCGAACCTCCAATCCTAGGATCAGTGATCCAGCATCTTTTACCACCAGACCACTACTGCCCTGCAACAGCATTCTAGACAATAGTAGGGAAACACACACACATGCACACCCAACCTAGGGGCAATTTGTAACAGCCAATTTGGGTAATGTGCCCGTCTTTGGCCTGTATGAGGAAATAGGAGCAAGCATGAGAACACGCAAATTCCACACAGAAGCACCCTTGGTGAACCCAGGACCTTTATGAGATGGACATGCTCACTACTACTCCACAAATTTCATCATTCATTCATTTTCTAAACTGCTTCATCCTAATTAGGTTTGCTGGGAGGCTGGTGCCCATCTCAGCCGACTCTGGACGAGGGCAGACCGCACCCTGGACAGCTCGCCAGGCTATTGCAGAATATAGTAAATAAATATATAGGGGGATGAAAAAAGAAAGCGAGAAAGGAAAATGTTGGACATCAAGGGAAGTGAAGATGAGGACGAGGAAATGCTGGTACTGGAAATGAAGGAACCTTTTACTGATGTTCTCCGGAGGATCCGAGAGCCGCGACTCAGCTGAACTCTCAGTTGTAATCTCGGTATCCTGAGGAACGTTCTGGATGTAGTCTTCCTGCGTCGTAGGTAACGAATTAATTCCTGCAGTGTTTACACACAAAAAGGAAGATGTGCACTGCAATAAAGAACTCAATTTAGCAGCTGATTGATATCCATCTGTTTATGGGAGCAAACAAATCAAAATTCAAATCAAATGCTGAATGAATTTAAACCATTTAAATGTGCACATTACTGAATTAACTAACTTATAAAAACAAAATGCATGGGGTCTTATTCAGAGAAACATCCAGAATAAAAGTAATACCCATCACTATGATACCACCACCATATTTCATGATGGTTCTGGAGAGATCAGGGTGATCGGCAGAGATGTGTTTCTGCCAAATGCAAAGCTTTGGGTTAACTATTTCCTTTGTAAATAATATTGTTTACCCTTTAAAAGAAAAATAAAATCTCTGTCCAACACTTTGATTACCCCTGTGAAACAATTACTGACCCGACAATTGAATATTTGTGCCTCCTTCAGCAGCAAGAGCTGCAATCAATCGGTCCAGATTATAGATCAACCTGCCATGCTGTGTAACAGAACATTTGGCCCACTATTTTCTCTATAATTGGGTTAATTCCTGGTTTTCAAACAAACCGCTCTTTTCAGGTTCTGCTAAAACATTTCAATGGGATCCAAGTCAGGACTTCAAAATCTTAATTTTGTTAAAAAAAGAAATAAATCAGTCTTCAAGATTTTTTTAAACCAAATGTTCAGCTATATAAAATTGATGTACTTTGTAGTGTATTGTTATTTATATTATAATAAAATGTTACAAGATTCTGAAATGAAATGAAATAAAGTAATTATTCTGAAATGCATATTCAGGATTTGTGCAGGTACTTAACGGCTTTGAACATTGATCAGCTTCAAGTCGCATCACCTGATCAATGCTCAAGGCGGTTAAGTACCTGCACAAATCCTGAATACTTATGTAGGACAATCCCGTTGAGAGCATTGAGTCTCTCGGAACAAGTCCAAAGATTCCTAAAATAAAGCCAGGACGTTCGGGTTGGTTTATATTGGTACAGTATATATTTAGATTATATTATTGTATTTAGACTATTTTTTTTTCTGGTCATTTAAATTCTGTGTGTTTGAGAGACTTCAAAACAACGAGAACTCAGTGTATGCTGAACTCTGAAAGTTCACTCAAAAATGCATCACTTTCTGAGCCTCTTAATACTAATTAGGGCAGTGGGGAGGCTGGAGTTTTTTTTTTACTATCCTCTCACCATAGATTTTTTTGCTTTTATAATCCAGTTAGCTGCACTCTAGGGACACCAGTAACAACCAGGTGACTGTGGGGTTTGAAGCCCCAACCCTGGGATCAGTAATCGAGCACAGGTTTAAAGTAGATGCAATAAACGGCACAAGTCGAGGAAACTCATGCTATAGAATAGTTTGACGGATTTGGTTGAGCACGTGAGTAGGAAACACAAAATTCTATTTTGCCCTGGAAAACACAACACATTTTCTTAGTCTCCTATTTAGATGGTTGATGTCACAATACTTTGTAGCAAGGGCTGCATGGCCATGGAAATATTCGTAACAATACGCTTGGATGTTCTGTGGGTCTCGTTCAAATGTGGAAAAAGACTAATAGAAGTAAGTAAGAACTTGAAATGTTCTAGGTTAACCTTGATTATACAATGCATTACTATGGGATATACACAAGATAATATTGTCAAAGTGAGAATTTATTTTTGAAAATCGGTGCTTTAAATATCTTTCATGTGTCAGGTTTCCAGTAATTTTTGTAAGGTCATAATGAGAGGAAAAAGAAAAGTACAAAAATATTCCTGAAGCTAAATACAATTGCTTAAAAGCTCATTATTAGGACTACCTGTTCCACTTGGTTGTCCAAAAGATTACGGTTTGTTAAACACCTTCGTGTACATTACCTTTCCTGAGAAGAGCACTTCCACTGTTATCTGTTGCCAGATAGATGTATGAAATAGCATAGCATGAGGGGCAAAGACCATAATATTTACAGTCAACTCAATAACTCCCATTATTTAATTTAAATATACAAAACTAGAACTATCGCCTGGTGGTTATATGCCTCCATGCTGAAAGAGCAGAGTAACCTTGACCTCCAAAATCTAGTTCATCCTTGGATCAGTGGACTTTTGTGCAAACCTTAAAAAAAACAACAAAACAAACAAGCAAAAAAAAAAAAACAAACAAAAAAACAATGCCCCAGAAAGATGTATAGACAGCTTGGAAACAATGAGTCCGATCCTGTCTATCGCCAGCAACCCATATGCTTCCAATAAATGATGCACGTTATATCACATGTTAAGAACATGGGATTTGCCAGCAATGGTCAAACAAGTTATGCTCTTCGAGTCAATGTAAGCAATAGCTATCATTATTATTATTATATACTGAGTACACATGAAAACGCACCACTTTAAAAAATTCAATATTTAAGTTCAAATGAACTTGAATATAATTTTTATACAATGACATCACCCAACATGCCAGGTGCAAGAAATGCGAGAATTTCATGTTAACTGTAACGCTAGGCAATTTTTCGCAAAAACACACCATTTTTCCACGCACACCACGGGAAAAATTAATTTCACTCTGAATTTGTGCACACATTGCCTTTAAAAGCATGTGAATCCGAATAAAATTTCACTCGCTCACTGACACTTGTGAAGAGCCGACATGATGCCACGACTTACAGCCCCTGAACAAGAACGTGCCATAGGCAGGCTTCAAACTGGTGCCAGCACCAGGGAAATTGCCAGACGACTACACTGCGCACACACAACGATCACAAGACTCGACCAAAGGTTTCTGCAAACGGGGAGCACTCGGGACCGTCTTCGACCGGGTCAACAACGTGTGACAACGGCACGTCAGGACCGTCAGATCGTACGGGATCATGTCCAAGACCGAACACTACCAGCGACAAGAACAACGTGGATTCATTTACCCCAACACCGTACAGAACCGTCTGCGAGCTGCAGGCCTGCGTGCACGACGTCCTTATTTTGGCCCATTATTGACGCATTAACATTATCGTGAATGAAATGGAATGATGTTTACATGTCTTCTAAAATCATTCATTATCTCAAATGCTTCATAAGTATATACTTCAACATACTTCACAATCCGTGGCGCTATTCCAGATTTCGCGAGTGGTGCGTTTTCATATGGACCGAGTATATTTAAAAACACCATAGAAGAAGCATATTGTTACTTAATAGGGAGGATGTAAGGAAAGGACAGAAAAGATAAAAGACCCCAAACACCAGTGATGCAGCAGTTTATATCCGTAATGGTTGTAAAGCACGGACGCTATTGGACATCAAGTCTCAGGACTTGTCTAATAAATAAGTTAGAGGTCCAAACATGTGGTGTGGATGTAAATAGTGGTGATTATTGTTTGAAAAAGGCCAGCTTGTGTTGTATTTGTACAAAAACTGAAGCGTACTCATTCTCGGAGTTCTTAATATTTCCACATACCATATTTGTATATGGATCAAAAAATGATAAACAAAAGGCAGAAACAGCAATTCGTTGAAAACGGGTTTATTACTTTCAGGATTGAAATTTTATAAATTAACATTTATAAGGTTCTTTTAAATGTACAGACTCGTTGGGAAGTTATACTACAAATTTACAAAAAAAAAATCCTCAGAGGATTTGCTGCTAAAAATCGTTAAAGTACAAAGGAAGATCCGTTACTAAGTGGTGACCTCGGAACAAGACAGAGGTCTGGAGTGTGATTTGGAGAGTAAAGCGGCGTCTGCAACAGACAGAAACGAAAGGACACACAGAAACAAGAAGAAGGAATACAATTTTGGTTTTAACATAAAATGACCAAAAATAAATAATGTGCAGTGAGTGTTTTCACAAGCAGGCCATGCATACTTGGGGATTTAGTTAGCGAGTTAATTATGGATAATTATGATGAACGATTAGGTTTTAGCAAATTATGCAACAGGTATTTTCATACAGAAGAGCCATGGAGCAAGAGCTTATACACAGACGCACGCAGTAAAGCACCCTGATCACCTGTCTCATGCAGGCCAATCACCTTCAGGTGCCACCATTCAGCCAATCAGGGTTTGGAGCATTGGAAACTTGAAACAGACTAGTGGCATGTTGTAGAAGGTGGAGAATGGAAGGATGAAGAGAAAATAGAACAAGGAAATTTAGAAATAGGATTTGTACAGTCCAGTTCAGACTTTTGTTTTCAATCACAAGTGAATATTACCACTTTCATGGTTCAAAAAGTGCATTTCTTTTTCCATCAAGCAAAACAGTCAGACAAAATTCAAGTTATGGAGTTTAAATCAGACCACAAACACAGCAGGCAGGTTAGCACTGGCCATCAACCTCACCTCAGTGTAGCATAAAGTGCTCCTAGAATTGTTATTGTTCAATGAACAATCTTCAAACACTACAGCAAACACGAAACAGAAAAAACAAACAAAAATACTCCAGCATGTGGGCTCAAACTAATACTCTATACTGTGTGAGTATCATAAACAAAAAGCTCATAATACAAGACAGAGGTGGTATTAAAAAAAAAAAAAAAAAAAAGATAGTTAGCGGATATAAAACAAACTACCCTAAAACCTTTTAGACAGGGGTCTAGAATTTGAACCATGAAGCAATTATGGCAGAGTTTTTAATATTAAATAGCATATAATTTACAAGTAAACTATATATGTAGATGCCACTCTACAAAAATAAACATTTAAGTTGAGGCACAGATGGGTCATCAAGCACAAAGTGCTTTCAGTGAAGAACACCGTTCACAACCACTGAATTAAATGGAGCACAGGGATTCAGACTTTCTCTACCAGCAGGACAATTGAAGTTCAAAATATAAAGAGAGGCTTTGACCTTGAAACTCTCTCCTCAGACATCACTTCACAATAATGATTACCAACACATGCTTCCTTAAAGCATTTAATACCAGCTGAACACATTTCTTTACAACTGCTGCTCATTCATAGTCAGTAGTGGCGTAACACACTTGGAGGAAAACACTGTGCATTTTCACATGTATGTGCGCACTGAGGCGGCACAGATACTACACAGCGTCACTTGTAAGTGAAAGGAAAGGGTATATGAAATCCTTTTGCCTTGAGATGCTCGGCCAATCAGCTCTCATGGGCTCCTGACCACGGATATCTGGATTGCTGTGCTATTTCAAGATGATCAGGACAATGTTCTGACCCTCTTGTCACATGATCACCCCCCAAAACAACTCAACCTGATAATTTCTTCATGCCCACAGGGTCTGCTGAAGGGGTTTCGTGATATCCACTGTCAACTTCTGGAGTTTGAATCAGAATTTAATGTTCTCCCTCTGATAGTAAAAAAAGTAAAATTAAAATTTCAAATGCAGAAATTTGGTGGCATGGTGGTGTAGTGGTTAGCACGTTGGCCTCAAAGCAAGAAGGCCTGGGTTTGATTTCCAGCTCGAGCATGTGTGGAGTTTGTATGTTCTTGTGCGGCTTTCTTCCCATAGTGAGCTAACTGGCGATTCCACTTCACTAATAGATGTGTGTAAATACCTGTGGGAGGGTTGGCCCAGTGCGCAGAGTCGGTTCAGATGGGCACCAGCCTCCCTGCGACCCTTTGGATTAAGTGGTCTAGAAAATGAATGCAGACATGTACATTGCCACATAACCTGGTGTAACACAGGCCCGAAATGGTGACTGTGATGTCATAGGGCATCCATATTCATGAGAACTACTGCTCGTGCCTGAGCAGAACTGTGCTGCATTATTTGTTCAGTATAGTACCCCTGTGCCACATCACTGCATTTTTGTTTCAAACATGATATAAAATTCGTGGTTAAATTAAAAAAAAAAAACCCACACTGGAGTATGCTTTTAATATAAAATACTGATGAGTGCTTAAAAATTTTATTTTTAATCAGGTTTTGAGTCTTACCATCCTTTTGAACCTCATATATTAATGTTTCCGTGATTTTACAGACCAGACTCACCGGAGCAGCTTCTCAGCAACGCTGTAAAGCAGGGGTGTCAAACCCATGCCACAAAGGGCCATGTGGCTGCAGGTTTTTGTTCCAACCAAGCAGCAGAACACATGACCCGCTCATTTAATCAACTGATTGGAGTCTTCTATACAGAGACTGGCCAATCAACTGCAGGAATACTTAAATCATCTGATTAAATGAGTGGGTCAGGTGTTCTGCTGCTTGGTTGGAACAAAAACCTGCAGCCACACGGCCCTTTGTGGCACAAGTTTGACACCCCTGCTTTAAAGAGTTTAAAACTGGTGTTTAAGCAAGAACAAAAATGAATTTTAAAAGTTCCAACATTAACACTGCTATAAAACCCTATAATGATTCATGACCACTGGTTAAAGAGCCATGGGATAAAATCGAAGATTGCAATGTAGATTTGGCACAATTTAGCATTGTAAATCGAACACTGATTTAAAAAGATTCAAAGCTACAAATTACTGTGCAATCAGTGCAGGTTATTTTCCAGCTGTGAGAAACCACCCAGATATGACGAGCACTCATCACTTTAATACTATACTTGCATTTAGGAACTTCTCCTCAAGGCTAATCTGTGCCGTTATCTCAAACAGAATAAAGAGCAGAGGGAGGCCCAGGGCTAGAAGTTCTGAAAGGAAGGCATAGTCATCCCGCCGTTCTCTGGAGTGTAACCACAAAGCCCAGGACACATCATGCATCCAGCCGGACAGCCGGCTCACGTGCAGCCTGTTCCTAAACAGGAAACTCAGGGTACCTGAAGACTGCCTGTGGAGGTTTCTGCTCGCGGAGTACTCATCGTTTCCATTGGGCAGAGACACATCACCACCGTGGACCTGCAACACAAACACGGGTATGAGAACCATGTGCAAAATAACCCCACCCGTGACACTGCAACTCACATTACCTCCGGTTTTCGAAGCTTGCGGTTGGATTTGCGCTGAGAAAAGTGCAGCTTGCAGTAAAAGGTGCCTGCAATAAACAAAAGGTTTAAAAGCAAATAAAGTTAAAATACAAAATCTTAAACATACAAAGAAGCTTCAGTCAAGAATAAAACCCATCACACTCCTACATTCCGACCACAACCTCAAACAAACTGTTGGCTCAGTAAAAATTGTACAATCTAGAACAAATGCAGTAGAAACATATGTTCGCCATGGACACAGATGTTTTGTAAAAATAAATAAATAAGAAAATAAAAATTGTTAGTGGTTATGATAAAAATTCTAGTGTTAGAATGGGTGTAGTAATACGGCTGTGCTAAACTGTGATGCCAAGCACAGGATCAAGCTAGTACAAGCTTATTTTGTGATGATCATCTCACTGAACCTCCCACTTATTCCATGGCTATTTCAAGAAAGCCAATAATCTAAAAGTAGTGATTTCAAAGTTATTTTAGAACTTCTGCTAAATGTACACTCCATTATAGCGGCCTGTAATAAGGAAAATGTTAGGCTCGCCATAACTGACTGATCATGAAAGAGTGCTCGATCGTGCTGTGGAATAAATCTGAACGACAGAGTGATGAATTTGTAAACCTTTGAATCTTGACACCATTTCATGTTCTGACACACAATTAGTTTCTATAATCTCTTTACAACCTAAGTAAACTGGAACTCAACAGCATAAATGATATTTACAATGGTGTAACTTCAGTACAGGATAAGAGAATGTCTTCTGCAGTAGGGAGGAGTCTAGTATGGGATGAAGTACTCATGTACACTTGTTTTCCATGACACTGACTGTCTATCCTTTCAGATGAGTACAGTATATACAGACACTCCCCGCTTTACCTTCATTCGTCTTACGTATTTTTCGATTTTCCGTATCGATTTAAAAAAAAAAAAAAAAAAATCAAATTTTGAGTTTAGCGTGCTCTCTGTAGTACGAGACGTACCTACGTAGTACACTACTTCCGCATGATGCTGCGTCCATTGTTTACAAACGATAGACTGAACGTGCCCTCCTTCTTCCCAGTTCACCGCGTGTTACCCTTGTGTTAAGACGTCATCTCTGTGATCTTTGTGTTTACACTGTTTTGTGGACTTTTGTAACCCTAAGCAAATATGGTTGGTCAGAAGCGCAAGCCTAATAGTGAGTGGTAATCAGAAAAAGTGGCAAGCCATCTCGTTAGAAACAAAGATGGCTATTATCAAGAGAATTGATGCTGGTGAAAAACATGCGACTGTTGCACGTTTCTTCCAGATAGCTCCGTCGAACATCGGAACCATTTACAAGCAGAAAGATCTCATCACAGAGCATGTTAAAAGGTTATATTAGATACTGTATTTGATATTTGATGAGTGAATTTGATTAATTTTTATCTATTATAAATTATTTTGCTTTAATTTAATTTATTTGAAATTAATGTTGATATTATTTGATGTTATTTTACAATCTTATGTTTATAATAATTGATTTAGGGGTGTTTTATGAGATACCTTAATGGTATTTATGGATGTATAGTACAGTATGAACGTCATACATCACTGGAACATACAGTAACAACTTACTTTCGGCCGTCCGGAACCTAACTAAAATGTAAGTCGGGGAATATCTGTACATGTTATACTTTACCTTGGTCAAACACATGTCCTCCCAGCCTTAGGGTGGCACTGCAGACATCACAGCGGAAACACTCACGATGGAAGAAGTAGCCTTCAGCACTTAGTCTTTCCATCACATACACCCGTTTCTTACAGAAGTGACACGTGTCACTACCGCCCATCCCAGGAGCAAACTCCTTTCGGGGGTTAACCTGAAACACAGGTAGGGGCGAGATCAAAAGCAGCTTGTGGGTTCAGAGAGAGGAAGTTAGGAGTGTTATTCATGGTAACCGTGCAGTTCATATTATTCTAGCAAACTAAACTGACCCAGACTGTGTACGGCAGTTCATGCTGCTTTTAATTAAAAGCAAAACAGGAAAAATTAGGAACTGTTATGCCGTACACTAAAAGAACCCAGAATACCCTTGTAAAGGCAAATATACTTCCAAATAAAAGTAAACCCAAATAAAATCGGATATATATATTTACGGATTGATTAAATGAGCTTCCCATTGATGCCTCTACTGTGTGAGATTGGTGTTATAAGAGTTGCACGGCTCCTTTAAGGGTTAGAACAGCTTTCCGACTGCACGTGCATGACAAGTGTGTAACGACACGAGAGAGCCAGACAGATGAAATGAGCATGGTGTTTGGAGCAGAAAGAGACAGGAAGGGAAGGAGAGGGGAGCTTCAGTTAAATGTTAGTTATTAAATCCTGCAGCTCATCAGCATAATTATGTTTTGCTTCTTCATTGCTGACTAAAGAGGGGTGGGGTTGTCCAACTCCAGACTTGGTATCAACTTCAACCTGAAAGAAAAATAAGTCTCCCCTGCATTTCCTGGCTATGGTCTGGAGCAAAAGGAAAGGTCAACACAGTTTTCTGTTCTCACCATCTTTCACTCACTGATTTCCACCTTCATTTGTATCACTGGTCTTGTTAATTTTCTTTTTACCAATTAAATTCATGTCCCATGTGCTTTCTCATGTTTCTTGTTCGCCGATCCCAGACTGTGTGTTTTTATTATTCTGTGAGAGAGTGTGGTGATGCATGAGCCTCTATTTTTTGTTTCAATTTTGGTAAGGGAAACCCCCCCACACTCACACACACCCCAAAATTACAGCCCATCATGCAAGTCAGCAATACATAATAGCCAATCAGCATCCAGTCACTGACATGACAGCCTGATTGGGTGTCCTGTGGCGAGCACATTCAAACGCTGGCCAGGACATGGGAAAATCAAACTGTGCTCCATGCATATCGTGCTTCATTAATAAAGCACTTCAACTTACATCATTACAACACAACACCACTTTTGTGTTTTTCTGCAAACTGAAACCGACTGCATTCAGGAATTCTTCCTGAATGTCTGATATTTAAATTATATATTCTACTTTAATGAGTGCTCCTGAGCCATAATCCTAGTCAAGTCCATTCAAGTTCCAGTTTGTAATAACACAAACATATGAAAGTGTTCAAGCAGATCAATTCTCAGACGGCACCATTTTCCTCTAGTATGTTGCGTAAAGCAGATTACGTTGCATGAGGGTTAATCTGTAAACTGATTAAACAGGGAAAGACACAAAGCTTTTATGAAATTCAGACAGTTAGTTCAGGACGTTCACCAAACCAGACTCTTGGCATTTCCTGGCCTCGGTCTGTGGATGAGAAATTCAAGTACTTCAATCCAAAAGTAAGAAACACACACAAAAAAAAAAAATCCCTTGAAGATGAACGTATATATTATGAGCATTGCCTGTTTTCACAGAAAAACATCAAGATGATACAACTGGATTTTAAGAAGTGACTACACAAAAAAAATCCTGATAATACTTCAAGAAATCAGCAGTAGATGTTTCTTGAACAAAAGTACAAACAAACCCCCACCAAACTCATCACACATCACTTTTTACAAGTAAACCACAGCAAGTGCAAACAAGCAAATACAAAGGAAACCTTTTTGCAGAGTGTCATCCTGCTTACCAACGAGAGGGTGTAAGGGTTGTTGGGTCTGTGATCGGTTTCATAAAGGATAGCCAAAGCGGCAGCTTTAACACCAATTACAGATGAAACTTTGCCCACTGTCCTCTAATCCATCACAGAAGGGGAAAAAGGGTGGACAGGAGGTTAAAGTCAAAAGAATTATTTAAAAAAACAAACAAAAAAACAAAACTTGAAGCAATCTTTTTTTCCCTTAAGCCCCCCCACAAAAAAAAAAAAAAGTTCACTAAAAGGTCATGCACAAACCCAACATCAGGTACTGTTACTGATTCTCAACTAAACCTTTTGGCAACAATAAAAACGTTAATAAGCCTTTCTGTGTCCTAAAAAGTCCCCAGACTATCAGATATGGATTAAAAAGGAGAATAAACATCTGGAGCTGAAAGAGAGAATAGTGTGAAAGAGAGCGTGCAAGATGAGATCAGTGAACACAGATTGGGGTTTTTATATTTAAGAAATACCAAAACATTAACATAACACAACATAACACAACATAACCAAATCATAAAGGTGTCCAGGGTTATGTTTCCATATATTTATCAGTACAATCACGCTGATACATAAACATCTCTAAAAGATCGACAGGACAATAAAGCACAGCTTGGTAAGAACCTCTCGGGAGGTTCTTAACAAAAGTACACAAGGAGAACTTTAAATCGAAGATTGCATTCCTTTATATGGCTTTGGAATGGAAATGATTGGAGTGAACACACACACGTTCACTTACCTTTCGCGTCTTCTGGCTACTCGGCTACACGCATGCTCTGTTTAACTTTGGTTTAAAGTTAAACTCCTATTTATCTAATGAGATCCTGGCGTTAGTTTTATTGGAAAGTTCCGGTCGGTCTATGTAAATATAATGACTATTGTAATATTACTTTAGTACAATTTCTGCAAGAGCTCAAATGTATAATAACATTATATAGCTCACGCAAAAGGAAAATAACTTATTAGGACTGAGCGCGCACTTGAACCGTGGACAGAAACAATTTCCTGTGGAACAAAAACGGCATATACCTTCTGTGTTCTCACGTGAAAGGTAATCAGAACCAAGTTTACGGTACATCTCAAAAATATCCCTTCAAGTTTAAATGGAGCAAAGCCTGAGTAAAACAAAAAGTCAACTGAAAATGTCTTAAAAGTAACGTTAGACATGACTTGGTGTGCATGCATACGACATCTGACAGACATGAAAGATGCAATGACGATCATAAATTGGGGGGGGGGATGAAAAAAGGAAATAAGTTCAAACTACTAAAATAAAGTGTCAGAGGACATCATTTTAAAGAAATTACCGGTAAAATCAACTACAGTCTGCCCCCTACTTACGAAATTAATCCATTCCAGAGCCTTTTTCATAACGCGAAGGTTTCATAAGTAGTGGCGCATTTTACATGTAAAAAACACCTGATTCGTTCCAAGGCTCCCAAGACTACCCCATAAACCCTTTAAAAATTATAAAAGTACACCAATTTTGTATGAAATATGATTGATGAAACCATTTAAACAACACATTAAATTATTTATTAATTAAATCATTATTAAACTTTAACGCGCGCACACACGCACAACACTGTCTCTATTTCTCTCTCTCTCACACACACACACACACCCCTCACAATACACATTAAATGTGTATTGTGGCGCTCCGCTGAATGCGTTTTAAGACAGGGAATTCAAAGCGCATTCCCTGCTTGACAGATCGGAGATCCAAACTCAACTTTAACCCTTGAGGGATCGGAGGTCCAGATGAGCCGCGTTTGGCTCACATTCGGCGAGTGCGCCACATTTATTAAACATTTACTGAATTAAACAACTTGAAAAACTAAAATAAGAACTAAGAGTTAAGCCTGCTTTCATCTCTGACTGACTCTGTAGGCAGTCTCTCTCTCACACACAAAAAAACTATGTCTCTATGATGTGTTTGGCCGAATGTGGGCCCCGCCCACACACACGCGCAACGCACAGCTGACGAAACAATTCTATTTAAATGTTTAAATGGACGGGATGTTTTATTTAAAGCGGAACTACAGTACCTGTTTGAAAGATTCGAGGTCCTTATTCAATATTAACTTGCATCCTTGCAAGATCGGAGGTCTTGTTCACCGAAGCACTTCTGCTTCAATATCGTGCCGAAATAATTGCCTCCGTCACTGTATTTCCGCTTTAAGGTCTCCTTCTGGCTCAATATCGTCTCGATTGTAGCGGGGTTTCGGCGATAACGAAATATAACGCTGCAATGATCTCAAAACAAGCCAAGATACTTCATAGCTACAAGCCAAGATAGCCTCTTCAACTCTCCTCACGTGAATGGCGGACAAAAAGGTATGGGTACAGTAATGGGTACACGTCAGCTCCCTCCTGGCCAATGGGAGGCCAGCGGGGTGGGATGTTGGGAGAGGGCCAATGAGAGAGCAACTCGCACATCATGCGAAATTTTGATTGGCGCGTTTGGCCCTTTTCGTAAAGGGGGTTGATTTCAGATACAGGGGACGAAAACTTAGGAAAATGTTGTTCGTAACCTGGAGTTTTCATATAAATTACATCTATAATTTCTTTAATCAGCTTGTATGTTTGTTTCTCCCCAAATATGGGCCCAAGAAAGCAAAGCTCCACAGGAAGGATGTTGTTGGGTGGAAATTGTCCCTACATCACAGAGTGTGTACATTGTGGGACATAATGGCAGGATGTGGTGATCAAGGCCTATGGGATCTGGCTGAATCCAAGGTTCAACTATGTGGTTTTCGTCCTGACCACGACACCCTTGAACAAGTCTATACGCTGTACAGACTCCTGGAGGGGGCATGGGAGTTTACAAAATTGGTCCACATGTGGTTTGTGAATTTAGAGAAGGCTTTTGACCGTGTCCCTCGAGCTATCTTGTGGGGTGTGATCTGGGAGTATGTTGTACTGGACCCGTTGATATGGGCCATTTGGTCTATCACCAGAGCCAGGTCCACATTCGTATCAACAGGTTGAATTCCTTTCCAGTCAGAGTTGGAGTCCGACAAGGCTGTTCTTCATCACCGATTCGGTTCATCATTTTTAAGGACAGAATTTCTAAGCATAGCCGAGGTGTCGAGGGGTTCTGGTTTGTGTGGCCATCGGATTTCGTCTCTGGTTTTTGCGGGTGACACTGTCTTTTTTGAACTCCGCCTATGCCGGTCCCAAGCCCGGATGAAACAGGAGGAGGGTTAGGCAAGAGGCTAATAACCACTTCCCGTTTAAAAAAAAATAATAAAAAATTCAGATTACGGAAATCTGCACAGTAAACGACACTATCCGAAATTGTCACAGAACCATGTCATGCGAAATCCCGTAAGAGGCCCACATGACGGCTGGGGATGAAAGCCCCAGGGAAGTCTCCAACCTGAGGACGGCATGGATGGGGCAACTCCTGACAACAAGGAAATTCATCCATGTAGGCTGCTGGAACGTAAGGACCATGTATACCATCAGGAAAACTGCAATAGTAGCACGAGAAATGAGGAGATATCACCTGGACATGCTCTGTATAAGCGAGCTGAGATGGACCGGATTCGGAGAAGTAAAAGTCAACACCGGAGAGTCTATCCTATACTCTGGGTCGGAGGATCAACGTTACAAGGGGGTTGAAATCATGCTGAGCCCTGAGATGAGAAAATGTTTGACCAAGTGGAACCTGGTGAGTGAAATAATAAGTGCCAAATTCAATTCAAAGTATGTGAACGCTGCCATTATCCAGATCTACAGTCCTACCAATGATGTTGATGAAGAGGAGAAACATGCTTTCTATGAACAACTATTGATTGAATTAGCACCAAAGCATGATATTCTCGTTTTAATGGGTGACACGAATGCCAAAGTGGGGAGTAGCAATGGAAACCATACAAGACCGTTGGGCAAAGAAGGTTTGGGCAATATGAATGAAAATGGAGAGAGACTAGTTGAATTGTGTGAGGAATACGATCTAGTGATTGGAGGTACACTCTTCAAACACAAAGACATACATAAATATACATGGGCCTCACCAAACCACAGAGACAAAAATCAAATTGACCACATCAACGGAAGATACAGAAGATCTCTTGCAGATGTTCGAGCCATGAGGGATGCTGATGCTGGAACTGACCACAGCCTGGTAGTTGGTAAGATGAAGCTCAGACTTTCACAACACAAAGCCAGGAATGCCAGCAAAAGGACAACATATAATAGCGCACTTCTGAAACAATACGGTGTCCAAAGGCAGTTTGTATTGCAGTTGAATAGATTCCAGGCACTAGAAGAGAACACGCAGGATGCTATAGATGAGGATAACACAAAGAGACTGGGAGAACTTCACGATAGTATACATATAGGTAGCGTAGAACATCTTGGGGAAAGAAGCAAAGGGGGCATAAGGAATGGATAAGCAGTGAAACCTGGAAGGCTATAGATGAACAAGAAAAGGTGAAAAGTGAAAAATTGTACACACTCAGAGAAAATACGAACCATCAAACAACAACAGTATAGGGATATAGATCGGAATGAGAAGAAGGTTCGAGCAGATAAAGGAGAGATGATCAGACTTGCTGAGGAGGCAGAGCATGCTCCAAAGAAAAATGACATGGGGTCTCCGTATAAGATTACAAAACAGCTGTGAAATAAAAAGAAACTGTCAACAACTGGAGTGAGAAATAAGAACGGTAAGCTACTCATTAAAGAAGATCAGATACTTCAGAGATGGAAAGAGCACTTTGAAGAGGTATTAAATGTGGAAAATCTGTGCAATGAAGTTGAAGCCAATGCGGACAACATCAGCGGTGAAATGTTGAAAGCTGGAAGCAAGATAACATCCAAGAAGTTGCTGCACGTGTTCGAAAGTATGAGACAATCAACTCACAATGCTGGGCGATTTGTGGGGGGGAAGATAGCTAAAATACCAAAGAAAGGCGATTGGACTAGACGTGACAATATTAGAGGAATATCACTGCTCTCCATACCTGGAAAAGTTTTCTGCAGAGTTATCATGGAGAGGATTCGAAAAGGAGTGAAAGAAAGATTTAGAAATGAGCAAGCAGCTTATCGGAAAGGACACGGAACAGCTGAACAGATTTTCATCTTGTGAAACATTTGTTTGAACAAAGCATTGAGTAACAGGCTCCGCTGTACATCACTTTCATTGACTTCCACAAGGCTTTTGACAGCATTGACAGAGTGAAGCTCTGGAAGATACTGAAGCTGTATGGAATTCCTGATCTTTTCATTGAGATCATTAAAGAGCTGTACAACGGAAACTGTAGTTGCGTCACTAACATCAGACAGGCATCAGAGTGGTTCCCCATCAGAACTGGAGTTTGACATGGTTGCGTAATGTCTGGGTTTCTTTTCATCATTGATGTGGCCTGGATTATGAGGAAAACAACTAGCAGAAAGAACAGGCATCAGATGGACGTTTACTACCCAGCTTGAAGACTTGGACTATGCTGATGATATCGCCCTTCTGTCTAGTAGGCACCAGCATATGCAAGAGAAGACAGAAAGACTATGTCAACATACTCAGAGTATAGGTCTCCAAATCAACACTGATAAGACCAAAGTGTTAAGACTGAACAACAGAGTAACCAGCCCTATTGGAATCAAGGGCAGAAGTGTTGAAGATGTGGACACTTTCACGTACTGTGCTAAATAAGACTGGAGGATCTACAGAAGACATAAAACACAGGCCAAGTCTAGCAAGAACTGCCTTTGCCATGCTCGGCCCCCTCTGGAAATCAAGCAAGTACAGCAGAAAGACTAAGATCAGGGTATTTAACAGCAACGTTATGTCAGCGCTACTTTATGGTGCAGAGATGCGGAAATTAAATGGAGATACCATCAGGCTGGAGAGATTCCAGAGGAAGTGTCTTATGAGAATTCTCCGGATTTTCTGGCCAACAAAAATCAGCAATAATGATCTCTACTGCAGGACAGAAACGTACCCAGTGGGTGAAACAGCTAGGACCAGAAGATGGCGGTGGATAGGATACACCTTGAGGAAGTCACATGATCATTACACTAGAATAGCACCGACATGGATGCCAGAATAGAGAAGAAAGAGCGGTCACCCCAGAACAACATGGAGGTGAAGCACCGAAGCTGAATGGAAAGAACTAGGGTGGCAGACATGGAGCAAAGTTGGTGCAGCAGCGAAAGATCGAGAGAGATGGCAGAGGATGCTGGCAGGCCTTATGAGCCGACCGTGGCTCGAAGATGATAAGTACAGACGCTCCCCGACTTGCGTTTTTAGTTGGTTCCGGGCGGCCGAACGCAAGTTGAAAGTGAACGCAAGTTGTTACAGTGACGTATGACGCTCATACTGTACTATATATCCATAAATACCATTACCATATCTCATAAAACACCCCTAAATCAATTATAAACACAACATTGTAAAATAATATCAAATATATCAACATTAATTTCAAATAAGTCACTTATATATACCGACTTACTTTACATGAAGCTTAAAACAGCCAATCAACGCTTACAATATGTGACGCGCTCAATACCGAAAGTAGTGTACTTGCTGTGGGTTATACAGACTTCCGGTCTTCCAAGTGCACAAGGGTGCCATTGAACTCATTTAGAACGCAGCCTGCACTGATGTGAATCCAAAGAGTTCTTTCTTTTGTGTAAGTAAACTTTATTCAAGAGATGCATATAAAGAACAAGTACAAATCCTAATGAATATTAATAGAAAAATAAGTATAAACTCTTAGGATTCTGCTAAAAGATAATAAATATCTGTAATTGTTCTGTAATTTGTGTTTTCATTCATTTTACAACTCTCTTTGCTTAACTGAGTATGCATTACATTGTGCCGATCTGAGCAGATAGTTAATTCATCTCTGTGTATGAGACTTGCACCCATGCTAGTAGGCTTACACTTCTGACCAACCATATTTGCTTAGGGTTACAAAAGTCCGCAAAACAGTGTAAACACAAAGATCACAGTGACGACGTCTTAACACAATGGTAACGCGCTATATAACAGACAACAGACATGTAACTGAACTGGGAAGGAGGGACACGTTCAGTCTGTAGTTTGTAAACAATGGATGCAGCGTCATTTCGTCAGCGTACTACGTAGGTACGTCTAAACTCGAAATTTGACTTTTTTGAAAAACAAAAACAAAAAAAACAAACGTAAAACGGATGAACGCAAGTCGGGGAGCGTCTGTAAGTAAGTAAGTCCGAGGCTATGACTCTCAGCCGGAAAAGGGTAGAATACCTGGGTCTGAATCGATGTCCTACCCCAAGTGAAGGATTTCAATTATCTCAGGGTATTGTTCATGAGTGAGGGAAAGATAGAACAGGAGATCGACAGGCGGGGCACGCTGCTGCCTGTGCTGCAATGCGGAGCCTATATTGCTCCATCATGGTGAAGAGGGAGCTGAGCCGCAAAGCTCTCAATTTACCAGTCGATCCATGTTCCAACCCTCATCTACAGTCACAAGCTTTGGGTAGTAACTAAAAGAACAAGATCACTGATACAAGCGGCTAAAATGAGCTTCATTGGGAAGGTGGCAGGGCTCTCCATTAAAGATAGAGTGAGAAGCTCAGCTATCCAGGGAGAACTTTGAGTAGAACTGCTGCTGCTCCACATTGAGAGAAGACAGTTGAGGTGGCTCAAGTATCTGGTTAGAAAGCCTCCCAAATGCCTCCCCGGTATGTTGTTTCAGGCATGTTAAACCGGCAAGAGACTCCGGGGTCGAGACCTCATTGTTAGGCCGCTGGCCCTGCAACCCAACCCCGGATTAAGTGGACAACGATGAATGAATGACAGTATTAATGACACTACTTTATTTAAAAAAAAAGAAATAATTTTGAATGCTATTAAACTGTAATCTGATGTAGCATCCTTGGCCTGTCCTACCTGTGTCAGCCAAAGATACAGTAGAAGAGAGCAGTGTGAAAGTGAGAACTCAGCATAGTTCTTTATGTAGACAAGCACATAGTAATTACATACACAGTGGTACTCACCTTACGAAAGACCCAACAAACGAAAAAATCCAAGTTACGAAAAGCATTTACCTAAAATTTCCATCTCTGGATACAAAACAAATTCACATTACGAAACGCGCAATCTCAAAAATTCGAACAGTGCGTGAGTTGCTCTCCCATTGGCTATCTCCCAACATCCCGCCCTGCTGGCCTCCCATCGGCTAGGAGGGAGCTGCCTCTCCATAATACCCATGACGCAGCTCCCTCCCATTGGTTATTATGGAGCTGCATCTCCATAATAGCAATGATGCTTTTCGTATGTCTTCGACCCATTGTTGGTCAAGGAGTTCTGACTCACGTAAAGGACAGAGCTACTGTTGTTTCGTGAGTTTTTCAAGTGTGCTCATTGCAACTTTATTTTTTGGCTGAGGCTTTTAACCTTGCATAAACATTTGTAAGATTATAGCCACCAAGATATGGTCAACACGTGCGCACGCACACACACACGATTCCCGGCGAGAGTGATTCCCGGTGCTAGTGAAAAGAAAAAGCGGGCTCGTGGCATGCAGTTGAGTGATATCGCAAAGGAATATGACCAAACCATTCTACCATCGGAACGATATTGCAGCAGAAGGAGGCCTGAAAAGGTATATTTTTATCGTTTTTAAAGGGTTTAGAGGTAGTATTGGGGGCCTTGGAACAAATCAGGCCTTTTACATGTAACCACTTTTGGAATGGATTAATTTTGTAGGGTGAGGTACCACTATACTAAAAAAAACCCTAAGAAGTATAATATGACATTGATTATTTGTACAATAGGGTGATTGACTGACGATTGTGACACACCTTCTCATTGCGACATCAAGTGAGGAATATTTTTTGGGAAACGGTGTAGAAGACCCCAGTACAGTTCCAGAGGCTTGTAAAATATTGAGCAAGTTTTAGTGAGTGTTTTAGTCAACAAAAACTTCACAACCTGTTGAGTTTCCCTTTAACTGCTGAAATGCAAATACCTTACATGCAAGATAAATATCTGTTAGGAAAATGTAGCTCCAACAAAACATGCTAATGAAAAGGAAATACCTGTTTGGAAGGATCGAGGCATTGTACACGTTTCATTTTGGTTTGACTTTTTTGCCCTTGGGCATCGTGAGTCATCAGCTCTGACTCAGAGCAGCCTTTACACTACAATCAACAGGAAAACACACTTGACAGATGATACGCTACAGCAATAATCATCATTCTGTTAATTCAACCTCAACACATGTTTTGTTTCTACGAGACTCCTGTAAAGAGCACTCCATAAACAAATGTGAAAGACATTCATGTCATGCGGTGAAGTAGCTGTGGTCTTGGACGATGTTAGGCGGACACTTATTTCTTTCAAGCCCAATTCAACAAATGTTTTACTCCTATAAGGACGTGAACTGACATCTAATACATTGATTCATTTGCCGAAACACAATCTTTCAAGGGTTACAATGAGGCTGGTGCCTCTCTCAACTCTGGTTGAAGGAGGCCTTGAAGAGCGCATTAGTCCATCGTAGGGCCAACACAGGATCAATTTGTAACAGCTAATTAGCATAAAGGGCTTTTTTTTTGGGCTGTAGAAGAAAAACCAAGTCCAGCGAAAACATGCAGTCTCAAAGAACTGCCCTCACTCAGCCCAGAACTCCAACTCAACCGTCTTGCTAGGAGGTGGAAACGCTAACCACGACCCAACTGTGCAGCTTTCCAACACATTTACAGAACAAACAAAATAAAATGTTCTGCAACAACCTCATTCAGAATTTAATTAGAAAATATTTCAAAGGGAAAATACAGAATGTGTTAAACTTAAGAGCACTGTGACAGTCTCTTTGTAAAATACTGAGAAGTCATGGAGATTGTCAAGTTTGGTGGTGAGACAAGCTTAAAACTAGTCAGTGAGGAGGCTGATGGTGTTACCTGCTTGGGCTGAGGTTCAGGAAGGGAAGACAGCAAACAGGAAAGAGCAGAGGGTCCAGAGAGAGAGGGACATGAAAGAAGCTTAACAGGAGAGGGTCGAACTGTCTAAAGTAAAATGAGCAGGAAAGAGAAATATACACACACCCTTCTCAAAAAATTTGCATATTGTGATAAAGTTCACTATTTTCTGTAATGTACTGAAAAATTAAACTTTCATATATTTGAGATTCATTGCACCCCAACTTAAATATTTCAGGTCTTTTATTGTTTTAATACTGATGATTGTGGCATACAGCTCATGAAAACCCAAAATTCCCATCTCAAAAAATCAGCATATCATGAAAAGGTACTCTAAACGAGCTATTAACCTAATCATCTGAATCAACCAATTAACTCTAAACACCTGCAAAAGATTCCGGAGGCTTTTAAAAACTCCCAGCCTGGTTCATTACTCAAAAACACAATCATGGGTAAGACTACCGACCTGACTGCTGTCCAGAAGGCCATCACTGACACCCTCAAGCAAGAGGGTAAGACACAAAGAAATCTCTGAGCGAATAGGCTGTTCCCAGAGTGCTGTATCAAGGCACCTCAGTGGGACGTCTGTGGGAAGGAAAAAGTAAAAGAAGGGCCGATTCCAGACCTTGGGGGACCTGTGGAAGCAGTGGACTGAGTCTGGAGTAGAAACATCCAGAGCCACCGTGCACAAGCATGTGCAGGAAATGGGCTACAGGTGCCGCATTCCCCAGGTCAAGCCACTTTTGAACCAGAAACAGCGGCGGAAGTGCCTGACCTGGGCTACAGAGAAGCGGCACTGGACTGTTGCTCAGTGGTCCAAAGTACTTTTTTTCGGATGAAAGCAAATTTTGCATGTTATTTGGAAATCAAGGTGCAATGGGCAGTGGTGGTCTAGTGGTATAGGGCGCTGCATCGCTGATCCAAAGGTTGGGGGTTTGAGTCCCACTCTCCACAAGGTTGTCACTGTCCCCCCCAGGGCAGCTAACTGGGTTATCAAAGGCGGACCATGTCCCTCACTGTCTATGGTGTCAGGCATGTAAAAGAACCATTGCTGACTTTCGTAAAGAGTAGGCTGCAAAGTCGTCAGCGTGTTTCTGTCCCTTGCAAAAAAGGGTTGTGACAGGAAGGGCATCTGACGTAAAAACCTCTGTCAAAGTCGCTGTGGCGACTCCCGAGTAAAAGGGAAAAAGCCGACAGACAGATTTGGAAATCAAGGCGCCAGAGTCTGGAGGAAGACTAGGGAGAAGGAAATGCCAAAATGCCTGAAGTCCAGTGTCAAATACCCACAGTCATGGTCTGGGGTGCCATGTCAGCTGCCGGTGTTGGTCCACTGTGTTTTATCAAGGGCAGGGTCAATGCAGTTAGCTATCAGGAGATTTTGGAGCACTTCATGCTTCCATCTGCTGAAAAGCTTTATGGAGATGCAGATTTCATTTTTCAGCACGACCTGGCACCTGCTCACAGTGCCAAAACCACTGGTAAATGGTTTACTGACCATGGTATTACTGTGCTCAATTGGCCTGCCAACTCTCCTGACCTGAACCCCATAAAGAATCTGTGGGATATTGTGAAGAGAAAGTTGAGAGACACCAGACCCAACACTGTGGATGAGCTTAAGGCCACTATCGAAGCATCCTGGGCCTCCATCACACCTCAGCAGTGCCACAGGCTGATTGCCTCCATGCCACGCCGCATTAAAGCAGTCATTTCTGCAAAAGGATTCCCGACCAAGTATTGAGTGCATAACTGAACAGAATTATTTGAAGGTTGACTTTTTTTGTATTAAAAACACTTTTTATTGGTTGGATGAAATATGCTAATTTTTTGAGATAGTAATTTTGGGTTTTCATGAGCTGTATGCCAAAATAATCAGTATTAAAACAATAAAAGACCTGAAATATTTCCGTTGGTGTGCAATGAATCTAAAATATATGAAAGTTTTTTTTATCAGTACATTACAGAAAACAATGAACATCACAATATGGTAATTTTTTTAAAAGGACTAGCATATATATATACATACATATATACATACATATATATATATATATATATATACATACATATATATATATACATACATATACACACACATACATACAGTCAGCCCCCAACGTACGAAGAGCCCTGTGTACGAAATCCCTGGGTTACGAAAAACATTTTCTTGCATTTCCGTCCCCGAGATACGAAACAACCCCCTCTTACGAAAAGAAATTCAAACCCTCCAATCAAAATTTCACACGACCGTTGCTCTCTCTCTTTGGCGGTCTCTCAACATCCCGCCCCGCTGGCCTCCCAGATAGAGACAGAAGGAAGCTTCACGCTTTAGTTTAGTTTTGCAAGTTGTTTTAATTCAGTAAATGTTTAATAAATGTGGGCGCATGCGAGCTCATCTGGAATGCCGATCCCTCAAGGAATCAAATTAAAGTTGAGTTTGTCAAGCAGGGAATGCGCTTTGAATTCACGTCTTGTGGGCGTGGCCCGCAGCGTGCCCGCGCACGAGAGAGAGGTGTGTGTTAATAAAAAATGTTTAATAATGGTTTAAAATTAACATATTAAACCATTTTATTAACATCTTTATTAAAGTGTTTAAATGGTTTAATAGATAATTTTCTTTTAACACATATTTCATACAAAATTGGTGTACTTTTATCATTTTTAAAGGGTTCATGGGGTTTATCCAGTCCAAAGACTGGAGCCTTGGAACAAATTAGGCGTTTCGCATGCGAGATGCGACCCCTACTTACGAAATCCCCGCATTACGAAAAGGGCCCTGGAACAGATTAATTTCGTAAGTTGGGGGCCGACTGTAAATAAAAAGGAGTATCTACTGGGGGTAGAAGACCACTCGAAAATAAATTAAACAAAAAGTACATAAGTTTACATCTGAAATAAATTTATTTTAAAGCAAAGTAAAATGTCAAGTATGCCACATCAATCAGGAGGGGAAAAAAAAAGCCAAACACCATGCAACACATCGAGAAACTGCTAAAGCTTGAGTGAGGACTCACAAAAGTGGGAGGGGGTGGGTGTTATATCATCCGTGGAACACCACATGGTCAGTCAGTGTGATCAATGTCAAGCAGGACTGTATCATTTCATTTGTGAGTCAGCGACATAACAGGGCAAGCAAAATTGCACCACAACATTCCACTGTGAGGTAACAGCAAAGCAGAATGGGTCCCTTCATCACCTTAGACAGTGTGCCAGAGAAGAGGGTGCTCAGCTGCTGTGCTCTCTCCCTTATACTCTTTTTGCTGAACTCTTGTGCACTTTGACTCTGTACCTTCTTCTGCAGTGAGGCAAATAGGAGATCGTTTTCGGCAGAGGGGAAATAAAGATCACCTTTGAACTGGCAAGGAGTGACTGATATCCAAAGCTTCTCATGTACTGAATAAGTACTTTATCTCAGGACCATGAAAATATAAGGGTACTTCAAAAAGTTGATCTCATCCAGGAAAAGTCCCAGGGGAAAGATTGGGCTCGCTATATTTTTCTATATAGTTTGCTTTAACGCCAATGCACTCACTCCTCCGGTAATGAAGCTTTGCTATACTGTTGCAGAAACTTGTCATCTTGAGCCTCCAGATAGTCCAACAGCATGAACAACATTACAGTATCATCTGACTATTCACTTGAGCCTGCGCATATTCGTGGATTGCCGAGCAACTGCCACGTGATTCAAATTCAGCCAATGGCTGTCCTCCTCCCTGCTGATTGATTGAGGTGATGTATACACCCCTTTTCCCTCATTCATGTACAAGTTGGCAATGAGCCTTTTTTTAGTGTGTTTTAATTATCAGTTCCGCTCTATGATGCCACTCAAACGCCAGCTAAGTGCCAGAAAAAGGTAATGACGTTGAATGTCTCTTCTGAAGAAATAAGACTTTCTCCTGAAGAAACGACAGTCTCCTCTGAAGTGCCTGAAGAGGAATAATCTGAACTGTTGTAAAGAACTGTAGTATTAAAGTCTTTTTCAATTATTATTCCAGTACGGTACCTAAGTTAATGTTTAGAATGTTTGTGTGTGTGATTTTATGTACTGTGGTGTATCATGTTTATCTTTTTGTTTATACAATTTCCACTTCATGTTCTTTTAGTTATGGTCTGTTTTTTGTGGGAGGGACTTTGATTTTGGCGGCTGTGTTTATCAAATTCTGTTCTCTGCTCGCTCCGGCTGAGGGGCGTGGCTGAGCCACTTGGGCTAAATGCAGTTCACCTCAGTGAAAACTCACTGCTTAAGCGCTTCCCCTTTGAATAATAAATCCACTCTGCCATCTCACGCTGCATTCTGGGTCCGGCTGAAAGATCATTACATCATTACGTCACACTTTTATTTTCTTTATGTACTTGTTTAGTACTCAACCTTCACTTGCTCACTTGAAAGATCGCAAGGACGGATAAGCCAGGCTTTGTGCACAAGCACCATACGTCACTTGCAACAAGTGCCTACATATAATGCAATTCCCCCCTCTAGTGGGCGTCTGATAAGCATTTTTAAACAATGTGTTTTTGTTGATTTGAGTCTTTCTGTTTTGTAACTTGACTCTGAACAACTGCACAAGAATTCCTGTGTGTGTAAAAGCACAAATAGTGATTAAAAATCTTGAATGTGTTGTACCTGCATCTCTTTTATACATATACATACATATATACACATATATACACATATATATACATACATATATACACATATATATACATACATATATACACATATATATACATACATATATACACATATATATACATACATATATACACATATATATATATATACATATATACACATATATATATACACATATATACATATATATACACATATACACATATATACACATATATATACATACATATATACACATATATATACACACACAATATTTTGTGTGTGTGTGTGTGTATATATATATATATATATATATATATATATATATATATATATATATATATATATATATACACACATTGTATATACATATATATACACACATTGTATATATATATATATATATATATATTATATATATATATACATACATACATACATACAATGTGTGTATATATATGTATATGCGTGTGTGTATATATATATATACACACACACACACAAAATATTGTGTGTGTATATATATATATATATATATATATATATAGTGGTATGAAAAAGTATCTGAACCTTTTGGAATTTTACATTTCTGCATAAAATCACCATCAAATGTGATCTGATCTTTGTCAAAATCACAGATGAAAAAACAGTCTGCTTTAACTAAAACCACCCAAACATTTATAGGTTATCATATTTTAATGAGGATAGCATGCAATGACAGAAGGGGGGGGGTATAAGTAACTGAACCCTCTGCCTAAGGAGACTTAAAGAGCAATTGAAACCAATTTTTACCAAACAATTTAAGTCAGGTGTGTGCCCAATCACTGATGAGTGGTTTAAAGCTGCCCTGCCCACTATAAAACACACCTGGTAAGAATTGTCTTGAGAAGCATTGTCTGATGTGCACCATGGCTCGCTCAAAAGAGCTGTCTGAAAACCTGTGATCAAGAACTGTTGATTTGTATAAAGCTGGGAAAGGATACAAAACCATCTCTAAAAGTCTGGATGTTCATCAATCGACAGTCAGAGAAGTTGTCTACAAATGGAGAGAGTTTGGCACTGTTGCTTCTCTCCCAAAGAGTGGCCGTCCGCCAAAGATGACGCCAAGAGTTCAGCGCAGAACACTCAGAGGTAAAAAATAACCCTAGAGTGTCTGCTAAAGATTCACAGAAATCACTGGCACAGTCCAATATCTCTGTGCACACATCAACTAAATGTAAAACAATGGCCAAGAACGGTGTTCATGGGAGGACTCCAAGGAGGAAGCCACTGCTGTCTAAAAAAACATTGTTGCTCGTTTAATGTTCGCAAAAAGGCATTTGGACACTCCACAGAAGTAGTTCTGGCAAAATATTTTGTGGAATGATGAAACCAAAGTTGAATTGTTTGGGAGGAACACACAACGTCATATAATGGAGGAAAAATGGAACAGCTCACCAACATCAACACCTCATCCCCACCGTGAAGCATGGTGGAGGGTGCATCATGGTTTGGGGCCGTTTTGCTGTCTCGGGGCCTGGACAACTTGCAATCATTAATGGAAAAATTAATTCAAAAGTTTATCAGGATGTTTTGCAGGAAAACCTGAGGCCGTCTGTCAGACAGTTGAAGTTAAAAAGAAGATGGATGCTGCAACAAGACAATGATCCAAAACACAGAAGTAAATCAACTTCAGAATGGTTTCAGAAGAACAAAATACACGTTCTGGAGTGGCCAAGTCAAAGTCCAGACTTGAACCCCATTGAGACGCTGTGGCATGACCTCAAGACAGCGATTCATGCCAGACATCCCAGGAATCTGACTAAACTACAGCAGTTTTATAAAGAAGAACGGGCCAAGATTAGTCCTGATCGATGAGCCAGACTGAGCTGCAGCTACAAGAAGCGTCTGGTTGAAGTTATTGCTGCCAAAGGGTTGCCACAAAATATTAAATGTGATGGTTCAGTTACTTATTCTGCCCCCTTCTGTCATTGTTTGCATGCTATCCTCATTAAAATATGAAAACCTATAAATGTTTGGGTGGTTTTAGTTAAAGCAGACACTTTTTTTCATCTGTGTGATTTTGACAAAGATCAGATCACATTTGATGGTGATTTTATGCAGAAATGTGAGAAATTCCAAAAGGTTCAGATACTTTTTCATACCACTGTACCTATATATATAATTACACAAAAAAGTTAAGGATATTGGTCAATAAACTGAAATTAAGGTCAATTCACAAAACCGAAAAAATTAGAGAAAATTTCCAAATATCCTTAACTTAATCCTTATTATATATATATGCTGTATCAAGTTTATATTTTATTTATAAATATCACAGTAAAAAATTTCAAGTTTTTCTTAATCATTGCTAAATTTTACTACTTTAATACTGTATTAATGAGTAAGACTGTCTATAGAATGGGTTTAAGAAGCATATTTTTAGCGCATGTAATAGATACATAATATTTTACTGCCGATTGATCATTCGCGCATGTAATGTGATACATGGGGTTTTACTTCCGGGTACAGAACTCGTGGATTATCTTGATTCGCGGGAGGAGCCGGAACCGATCCCTTGCGAATAAACGAGGTCCGACTGTACATGGAAAACAGTAACCATGTAAGTGCATCACAGTGCTACAACTTGGGTTAAGAGGCAACAGTTCAACTCTACGTTTGGTGTCCTTTGCACCTGATACCTGTACGGTGTGGACAAGCACATTGTCCTGAAGCTGCAGTACACCAGCTTAAAGCCTTCCTCTACTTTTTTGTGATTTATGTCAGACAAGAATCTTGGCGACCAGTGAAATAAGGCATTACAGTATACAGTCATACTTCAACGTTGAAATCACACCCCTTGTTTCCCGCTGATGGAGAGAACTTTCTGAAGTACCCTCAAACGAGCTACTTTGTGACCCATGAGTAAGCAAGAAAAGTCTACCTTTTTACATGGCAACTGTATTCACCTGGGCAGTCTTGTCCTCCAGAACCTTTAGTTGTTGCAGTATCCCTTCCACGGCTGGTGTGGAAAATAGCAGGGACTCCGAGGACTTGGAGGGGACTGAGGTTTGCTCTTTTGGCTTGAGGACATGCTTCATAGTCAACAACTGAGCAGCCGAGACAGAAAAGCATGGAAGGCTAGTTTGAGGTTCAGGAGGAGGATACCTAGCCTGAGGTTTCAGGGTTTGAAGGCAAGACCATGCTTTTGATGTTTTACAAGTGAACTGGACTTCTGGTGTCTGAAAACCTGATTGGTCAGCCATGTGACCAACTGCCTGAACTTTGTCCTGCGTTTCGACCTGTCCATGTTTGCAGGCTGGCTGTTTTTGAGACTCGAGAAGTCTTAAGTAAGGGGACGGCTAAAAGCAGGCACACAGAATACCATTGAGACACGTGAGAATGGATGACTTTCTTTTTTACGACGTACACTGAATGAACCAGTTTTCCGAGGGCATGCTTGTGTACAAACCTAGATTTAGCCTACCTGCCACTTTGGTTTAGAAGAAGGAGGAAGGGTTGAGGACGGGAGCTTGGGTTTAGCAAACCGGGGGTTTTCAGTCATATCCAGAGAAATGGGCTTTTCAGAATATAAATTGGATTGACACACACCAAGCAGAAACAAAGAAGAATTATTAGGAAAAGGAGATATGAAAATAGAAAAATAAGAAAACGTAGAGTATACAATTCCACAATCTGTTTTCTGCCACTGATGTTTGAACTTATCCAGACTTATGAGGTCAGGAAAAGCACCGTTTGGTCGGAATGAAATCCAGTAGCACTGCAAACTGGTTTCCCAAAAAAAAAAAAAACAAAAAAAAAAACAAACTGATTTTACCACAACAATATAAAATATTTAATGTTTCTGTTCAAGAAGTAAAAACATAAAACCATCTTAAAGCAAATAATTACAGCTTATACCTTCAATACAATCATTTAACGTATGGTAATACTGTACAGTTTAAGAGCAACATTATTTAGTATTTCCAGCTGTCCATCACCTCGACCAGACTGGCCAGGTTTTACCTTTGGTTTGCTGGTGTCTGTTAGTAGGATTACGTAAAAGGAATGTGTTGATTTTCATGAAAATTCTAGGTGGGGCTTTGGACAAAGAAGACTGCATTAGATTTGCTTGGACAATTCATATCAAATTTGAGATCCAGTAATTTAGCGTTGCAAGATTAGAGAGTTTTCAAGGTAATAAGGAGTGTTGTACACCTTGTTATTTTTATTTTTATTTATTTTTTTTTGGGGGGGGGGGGGGGGGGGGTATATGCATTTTTTTTGTAACCAGAAGTAGGGCTCAGGACAAACACTACACAAGACTTGAGAGATGATTCTCACAAATTCTAGTTCAAAGAAATTTTTAAAAAGCTTTAACATTGTTGGGATTGACAGGTTTGTGCTCGTCCAGTGCTCTTAAGTCAATTTGTCTAATATAGAATACATCTAGGACAAAATTATTTATATAATATCAAGGTTTTCTAGGGTAGCAGCTTTTTCCTCAGCTCACTCGCCCGAGATTAAAACCTTTATACTGTTATTGCTGTCATTTTGCTTTCTTGGACATACATATACAGTACATCCTATTAAGACTATTCACAAGAATCAAACATATTACAAATGGTGGCCTTCACAAACAGGCTAATACTATCCTATGGGTTTTAGCAGAGTGCAGCTTCTTAGATGGAAGTAAAAACCACCTGATGATGAAAATATGCATGTTTAGTGTAACAGGAGAGTTTGAAAGGCTTTATTCTAAACAGAGAGAGAGAGAAAAAGAAAAAAAAAATCACTTAATTCTAGTAATGTGAGTGTAGCCTTATGCTACGTATAGTCATGATCTGTAATAAACTATGGCAGAGACTTTTACGTAGAAGAAAAATTATGTCGGACTGCTGAATTCTTCGTGTAATGAGACATACTTCACCATGTCTGAGTACAGAAATAGTTGGGACTGTAATCCTAGTTGCTGTCCGCACTTCCTAGACTGAAAGTATCACACTGTATGAGCATAACCCTGGGGGGGGGGGCGGTCAAGGATGGAAATTAAATTTAAAATCAATGCCACTTGTACACAAAGAGTCTTAACTGGCTTTCTAAGTACGTGGAGTATGAATAATGAATATGGCTGTGTGGGCAGTAACAAATCTGTTATTTATTTATTTTTTTTATATATAGAAATAATCAAGGATTCAATTGTTTAATTCCACATTACATCACATCAACTTCCCAATGATTATAATTTACTAGAAACATCCCCATCGGTTTATAATAATTTACCATAATGCCAGTTTTAAGATAATACAACATTTCACCAATAACATCTGTTGCATGTCGGATGTTTTAGGGGGGTGTATCCCCTCTCCAGAACAATATACTGTATCCCGATCCATAACCGACTTGACATCAACCTTTAACAGACAGACTGACTATGAAAGGGCTCCATGCTCAGTGCCATTAAGAACTTCTGTTTTTTTTTTTTTTTTTTTTAATAGAGTAAGGTTCTTTGGGTACCTTTCCCAAGCTGCTCATCCTGTTTAAAAAAATTCTTATTCAAGAAACACTTGAATAATAAACAGATGAACGCTGACACAGGACAAGTTACCTGTTGGCGCAGGAAACCATTAGGTGCATTTTCCTCAAACTTGGCCTGAAGCTGGGTTGCCATGGAACGCACTTTATTCTCCTTCTGCTCACCCTCCTCTACTGCAGTTGAAGTGCTCTGCTTGGACAGCTACAAGAGAGACACATATGGATTAGCACAGAGGAGAACCAGTGCACAATACGAATGTAAAATACTGACACACCTCTTCCAGATAGCCCCTTCTTCTCTTCCTGTTCAAGTCACTGTCTTCAACCTTCTTGTCATCCTTTTTAAGAAATAAAGAAAATAAACAACAACATTCCTGGGGGCAGCCCTAGCTATTAGATTTCACTTATTGAAAGATTCGATTCCAGTCCAACACATTTATTGTCAAAGAAAACACCCAAAAACAATTAAGTAACCATCTTCTCATACTTTTCTAGCAGCCCGTTCTGAGCTAATGTTATAATGTTAGCTTATTTTAAAAAATTTGAAAAAATAATAATAAAGGTTTCCGGAGATTTGGAGGCTTATTCCAGACACATGATTGATCCTGATATTAATACTAATATCAATACATCAATTGGGGCAGTCGTGGCATAATGGATAGAGAAGTGGCTTTGGGACAGAAATGTGTGACAGCAGGAGAGAAAGTGAGCGGTACCTTCCCTTCCTCCACCTTCATGGCTGAAGTTTCCTTCACATATCCCCAACTGCTCTCTGGGTGCCCCAATGTGTGGCAGTCCACAGTTCCGACTGTGTGTACACTGTTTACTTGTGAGTGTACAGTCACTTTGGATGAGCTTAAATGAATTAAACGTTTCTCTTGTGGAATTATAGTATTTATTGAAAACTATACTGAAAAAGGAAGAGTGTCGTGTTGTCTTCAAGGAGGAGTTGAAACAGACTTTGGGTGGTCAGGAAGTGCTTTCAAATGCCTGGACAACTACAGCTAATGTGATCAGGGAGACAGGTAGGAGAGTACTTGGTGTGTCCTCTGGAGGGAAAGTAGATGGTGGCGTATGATGACTTCTATGATAGGTTGGACAGTAAGGAGGGAGAAAATGATTTATACAGCTTGGAACAGCAGAGAAATAGAGACGGGAAGGATGTGCAGCAAGTTAGAGTGATTAAGGACAGAGATGGAGATGTATTGACTGATGACATGAAGTGTGCTGGGAAGATGGAAAGAGTACTTTGAAGAGCTGATCAATGAGGAAAATGAGAGAGGGGAAAAAAAAGTAGAACGGGTGACTGTTAAGGACCAGGAAGAAGCAAAGATTAGTAAAGGCGAAGTGAGGAGGGCATTGAAGAGGATGAAGAGTGGAAAGGCAGTTGGTCCTGATGACATACTGGTGGAGGTATGGAAGTATCTAGGAGAGGTAGCAGTAGATTTTCTGACAGGAACATTCAACAAGGTCTTAGAGAGTGAGCAGATGCTGGAGGAATGGAGGAGAAGTGTGCAGAGAAGGTCAGACGGAGCTGCATTGTGCCTTTGCGGCTCTGGAGAAAGTGTATGACAGGGCGCCGAGAGAGGAACTGTGGTATTGCATGAGGAAGTCTGGAGTGGCAGATAAGTATGTTAGAGTGGTGCAGGACATGTATGAGAGATGTAAGACAGTGGTGAGGTGTGCTGTCGGTGTGACAGAAGAGTTCAAAGTGGAGGTGGGATTGCATCAAGGGTCAGCTCTGAGCCCCTTCTTGTTTGCTATGGTGATGGACAGGCTAACAGACGAGGTTAGACAAGATTCCCCATGGACTATGATGTTTGCAGATGACATTGTGATCTGTAGTGAGAGCAGAGAACAAGTGCAGGAAAATCTAGAGAGGTGGAAGTATACCCTGGAAAGGATGGGAATGAAGGTTAGCCTCAGTAAGACAGAATACATGTGCATGAATGACAACGACCCAAGAGGAACGGTGAGGTTACAGGGAGCAGAGATGAGGAAGGTGGAGGATTTTAAGTACTTAGGCTCAACAATCCAGAGCAATGGAGTGTGTGGAAAAGAGGGGAAGAAGCGTGTGCAGGTAGGTTGGAGAAAAGTGTCCGGTGTGATAGGAGGGTATCGGCAAGAATGAAAGGAAAAGTGTACAAGATGGTGTTGAGGCCAACGATGTTGTATGGGTTAGAAACAGTGGCCCTGGGGAAAAAACAGGAGGCAGAGCTGGAGGTAGCAGAGATGAAAATGTTGAGGTTCTCTCTGGGAGTAACGAGGATGGATAGGATTAGGAATGAGCACATCAGAGGGTCAGCACATGTAAGACGTTTTGGAGACAAAGTCAGAGAGGCTAGATTGAGATGGTTTGGACATGTACAGAGGAGGAATAGTGAGGAAATTGGTAGTAGGATGCTGAGGCTGGAACTACCAGGCAGAAGGCCCAGAGGAAGACCAAAGAGACGATTCATGGATGTGGTGAAGGAAGACATGAAGGTTGGTGTAAGAGAAGAAGATGCAAAGGATAGGGTGAGATGGAGGCAGATGATTCGCTGTGGCGACCCCTGAAGGGAAAAGCCGAAAGGAAAAGAAGAAGATGTATAAACACTGAAGAGATTAAAACTAGACTTGGTCAATTAGTAACTTATGCAGCTCCAAGTAATTTTCCTCATGCTTTTAAAGTTGTATAAAACCCTAAGATGATTTACTGTGTATTGCTCACTTTCTTCCAGGTTTGAGTGACTCTACAGAGGACACCTTCATGATATTAAATCTACATGGGGGTTGTAAGCCACAGTTCCTAGTCTGGCACAAGACATGTACAGCACACTGTATAAACACTGCTCAAGACTGCCCAAAGGTTGCAATTATATATATTTAAATGCATCAGGTCACTATAAGCCTTCATATTATATATATATATATATATATATATATATATAATTTTTTTTTTAACCCAGAAAAGTGGGTACTGCTGCTTACACACACAGCTGTGTGTGACTCCAGACATGCCATACAATTCCACCTACTGCAGCCAGATGCCGCCAGTCTTCATCCACAAGAGTTCCATAAAAGCGAGTGTTGGCTGGTAAGCAATGTGGATTGGAACTGTACAGTTTACGTACATTGGAAATTTAATTTATAACACACAAAAAGACTAACATGAGGCTTTCAAAGTACGTGTGGCTGTAATGTAATTACGGAACCATAAAGACCATATACATACACATAGGCTGACTGAACTCTACAACCTTGTGGAGAGTGGGACTCGAATCACCAACCTTTGGATCAGCGATCCAGTGTCCTATACCACTAGACCACCACTGCTCCATGGCCCTGTGATGGACTGACAAGCTATTTAAGGATGTACCGTACCTCGCCGTCACTCAATATTAGCAAAGTGGTTTAATGAGTTAAAGCATAGACATATACAAAGTACAATACAGTGTGTTTTTAATTTGCAAAATAAATAGCTACCTTTGGAATCCGTTTCCTTGGCAGTCCAAGGTTTGTCACATTGTAAACGGAGTTACCGGGCTTGGATGAAATGTCTTCACTGTTCTGATTCGTTTTTCTTGGAGCCCCTGCAAGTCAAAGACAAATCTGTCATTCTACTGTGGTTGAATAGAAATAGTTAGTGAAAAACAAGAGTTATGCCTGCAGTCTGATCATTTTCACTGCTTTAAAATTTCCCTTAATGTTTCACTGAAAAAACATGCCGAATCCATCTAATACAGTATGAAAAATCATCTTTATCACACGGTATGTTTTGGCCAGTGCTATGGTCAAGTTAATGTTAACACAGTAAAATAAATCGAGCATTACCTTTTCATGATCTTTATCCAGTTCTAAACACAGTATTCACTTTTGTTCAAAAATCAGGGTCACTTGCCTTAAAAAAAAAAAAAAAATACTTTTCCTCAAAAAAAATTAAATCAATCAGAAAGTCAGTCCAGTCAGTACTCGTAAAACACCAGTCTCAACTTCAACAGTGACGAGGTGACTCCTGAATTCTGGCCCCATATGAGAGACACCGACTGGACAATGGAGAGAGGCGGATCAGGAATAAAGTGCTACAAACAGACAAATCCAAGATGTTTGGATCACAAAGAAAAAGAATTGTCAAGGCCCAAACAGAAAGAAATGCCAGAGGAGTTCTTGATGTCATCTGGCAAGCCTGGTGGGGGAAATGTAATGGTCTGTGGGTGCTTTGGTGGTGGTGAAGTGGGAAATTTGTATAGGGTAAAATATATGTAGCGCAATTCAGCCATTCTGCAAACCAAACCCTGTGGATGGCGCATGAATAGACCCAGTTTCCTCCTACAACAAGATGACAAAAAAAACAAACAAACCACAAAAAACAAAACAAAAAAAAAAACAAAAAAAACCCCAAATAAACCATACAACTATTTAGAGAAGAATCAGTCCGGTTCTCCCTGAATCTCATCTTGACCTGTTACAGAAGTGACTTGACCACATGATTCAGAAGTGCCCATCAAGCCATTCCAACTTGTATGAGGTGCTTCAGGTGCTTTATAGGGTGAAAATTCTTTGTTACGTTGACAAATTGATCATAAGCATGACAAAAGATCTAAGGCTACAACAGCTGAAAATGATTTTGATGAAAGCAAAGTTTGCGGGACAAATTATTTCAAATAAAAATTTTAACCCAGTCACTGTCTCGACTATATTTGAAAGTAATCCTGAAGTTCATGTGACATTAAGTGAGAAATGATATACATTTTGGAATACCCAAAAATTTAGAAAGGTAGTGTGCAAGTTATTAATTTCAAACTTCTGAATACTGCTTAAAAATCAACCCTACCTGGGACAGGTATTGAAGATTTGCAGAACATCTCGTAGAATTTGGACAGGTACAGCACCATGACGAGTTTGTCAGGCTCCTCCTCAGTCACCATTTCCTTGCCTGTGATTAGCGGCTGGATCCCGAACACCATCTCGGCAACCTCAAAAGCGAGCTGATTGTTCTTGGCACTGTCCGCCTCATTCAAAGAATCAAAATCACTGAGACAAAAGCGAGAGGAGCGAGATGATCCTGTGTTATAGTTGTATGGTTTAGTTAGCAGCTAAAGACTGCCAGTGCAAGGTATGCACATACTACAACATAATATTCATAAATAAAAATCTATAACAATACTGTGCAGAAATGATCAGCCATAATGTATATGGAATAAGCCAGAGATCAAAATCTCATTGGAGCATTCTCCATGCTGGTCTTTATGATTGTTGGTGGGAAAGAAACGAATTCCCCCCCAAACGGTATAACGCCAACAAAATAAGCAAGAAGAGGCAAAAGTCTCAAGTGAGTTCACCTGCATTGAACTTTCATGTGACACGATTTGACCGATTAGCAATTAGAACTGAAGATACTGTTTACTGAAGGATAAACACAGTTTCCAAAAACATTTTCTATTTTCTGTTTATTGATAAATACCAAACACAGTTTCCATAGGCAAACCACAAACAGATTTACTGATTCTCCATCAGCCTGGAAGAGTAGCTCATTATTGCCATGTCCTTCACGAAGACATTTTACAAGGATAATAAGCTTAAACATTTTGGGGCAGTGGTGGTCTAGTGGTATAGGGGGCTGGATCACTGATCTAAAGGTTGGGGGTTCGAGTCCCACTCTGCACAAGGTTGTCACTGTCCCCCCCAGTGCAGCTAACTGGGTTATCAAAGGCGGGCCATGTCTCTCACTGTCTATGGTGAGAGCCATGTAAAAGAACCATTGCTGACTTTCGTAAAGAGCAGGCTGCAAAGTCGTCAGCGTGTTTCTGTCCCTTGTTAAAAAGGGTTGTGACAGGAAGGGCATCCGACGTAAAAACCTCTGCCAAATCAAACGTGCGAATCTCATGATTGTGGCGACTCCTGAGTAAAAGAGGGAAAGCCGAAAGAAAGACAGAATAAGCTTAAACATTTTGTTTCAGTTCTAAAAAATGGTTGGTATTTCCTGAGTAAATATTCATAATTATACATTTAACCGGAGTCGCTATCGGTGTGGCCTTCAGGCAAAACTACTTGGCATAAAGCCCAAGCTTTTACGTCCAAAACCGGATGCTGTTCCTACAGAATTCCTTCATAAAAAGACAAAGGTTGACACCAGTTGGGAGTAGCACGTTGCTGAAAGGAGCCGGTGAAAGGTAATTGCCTTAAAGTGGGGAGTTCTAGCATTTAAAATAAGTTACTCGCTGAATAGATCCGTTTGTTGGCTTGCACTGGACAACAAACCCAACCAGTTCATGTCACTTTCAAGGGGTGGGGGTGTTGCTTTGAATTGGCTCAGCCCCTATTCGTAATCCACAGAAGGAAATTGTAGTGATTTTTATTGTCATTTATGTACAAATAAGCGAGGCGAGGCTATTACACTTGAGACGTGCTAACCTCCATGAATTCCCCAAATGTTGGAATCGCATCTGCATAATTTCTGGTAGTGGAGGACTGCGTTTGCACTCTCCTCGGACTTTGGGGCAGCTGTAGCTGTGGCTGTAGGACTGAAAGGTCACTCGTTCGATTTTCCTGAAGGAAAAATGTGTGGCAGTGGGGGAGAGAGCTGCACCTTCCCCAATTCCACATAAATTGCTGAGTGCTTTTAAGAAAGGCACCTAAGCCCCAACTGCTCTCCGAGCACTCTCAATGTGTGTGTGGCAGCCCACTGCACAGAGTGTGTGCTCACTTTGGATGGGATAATACAGAGGACATAATTTCCCTTACGGGATTAATGTACAGTATTTAAAACAACCAAAAAAAAGTACTCACATGAGGTCTGGACGTTGGTGGTGGATGAGGGCACACAGGGCAAGGCCACTCCTCCAGGATGTTGTGAGGTCAATAACATTTACTCCTCTGTAACCTTGCGTCTGTTTCTGACACCACAGCAACAAGCGGCTGGGCCGCACTTCTGATTCTGATTCACACAAAAACTGCTTCAGCACTCAGAACTCACTCAAGCAGGCACTTAAAGCCGAGCAAGACTCATTAATGCGAGCATTTAAAGAATTATTTTATTAAAACTTTTTTTTATTTTACTACTAATTTTTTGCTTTCACTCTGAAATGGACGATTCGTAATAAAGGTATATTTTATAGAAATGGAGAAGTTTGTCAATGCAACAAGTTAAATAAAGGCCATGAATTTTATTTTATTTAAATGCGTGGTGGCCACACAGTGGTTAGCACGTCCGCCTCACATCAAGAAAGCTGGGGTTCAACTCCCAGCTTGGGCATTTCTGTGCATGTTCTCCCTGTGCTTGCATGGGTTTCCTCCCACAGTCAAAAATCATGTACAGTAAACTAATTCACCATTTCAAATCACCCCTAGGAGTGAGTGGTTGTGTGAGTGTTGGCCCTGCAATGGCCTTGCAATCTAGCCAGGGTTCAACCTACCTTGACCTATAGTCAGCTGCGATGGGCGCCAGCCTCCCTGTGACCCTAATTAGAATTAAGCTGTTTAGACAATGAATGAATAGAGCAATGAAATAAGTGGTCTCACCTTTTCTGGAGATGTTGACAGACCTACGTGTTGGTCCACTATGTTCCAGGGAACACGAGTTCTCCTCCCCGTTGATGTATAGATGACGAACCTGATGCAGCGATTATTTTGGTGAAGTGCAGAAAGAAAAGGAGAATAAAGATCTACATGGCTAATCAACACACAGATTTTATTATTGCTAACTGAATAACAAGCTGCACCTGATGTGGTCGGACACAAGTGGAGTTGAGGTTGGGGTAGCGAGTTGTCGGATCGATGGTGTACTGCTCAAAGTTCTTGCTGATGTTTTCTGCTGTTGTCTGAGGAAGCAGCCTGTAGATACTTTCCCTACCATGCACAACAATGTGTACCACGTTGAAATCATGCCAATAATTAACCCAATAAAACAGTAATTTAAATAAAGGAGGCTGAATTTAGTGATTATCATGTTAGTACCAACCAACCTGACATGATCTAAAGAATGTCCCAATGCACAAAACTTTACACTTATTTTGTAAAGGTCTACAGACATTTCTGTCTTACATAATTTTATTTTGTGGTTAATCCTTTGGTCCATGTCCAATTTTCAAAGCAATAAAAGGAACTACATTCTTCAAATTACTTTTAAAATTGTACTCAATTTTATGACAAAAATATCAGCTAGATAGGGGGTGGGGATGGGAGTGAGCATCTGACTTGCTGGTAATCGGACCTCTCTGATAGCACCTCCAGGGGAGCTTTGCCCTGAGCCCAACCCTGCACCATCCACACCGTGTCAAATGCAGCCAAGAAACCTCGAGCACATCCGGTTCCCATTGGCCAAAAGGGCTGAAAGACACAATCCAGCACATTAAATACAAGCAGAGAAGCGATATAGACCTCATGGAAGACTGACAGGACCTTTTTAAATAGATGTTTAAGGCATGATTCAACCTGTTCTTACTTTAAGAGGCAATATAATGTCTGACGTACACACACAAAGTTTAGATTGTGTGTTCATCTACTAAGTAATCTAAAGTGCAGCTTTGTAAATTGAGAACTGTGCGTATCCTTTAACCAACTTTGATCTCATTTGAAAAATCATCTTCTGATCACTTGATTTCTGGAATCTAATTGTTTATAAAGCCTCAGATCCCCTTGCTTTTCTATTCTGCAGAATAAGATTACAGTACATCAGGAGACTGTTATATGAAAAAACAAATTAAATCAAATTTTGAATGAAATTATGTTCTGCTTTCTATCTTAGTGACACTTGTAACTCACTAAAGATTTTTCACATGATTAAAAGCTTTAAAACAAATTAGTATATACACTACATGTGAATGGAGTGATCTGATTGGGGTGATTCTGTATTTCTGTAGTATAACAAATTCAAAATAGATTTCAAAAAGTTATCACCACCATCATTAACTTGCGATGTCTGGTTCCCACCACCACCACATAGTGACTGAATAAACGTCATTCAGACCATCTTCCTGGAGAGTGCAATATTCATGTTTAGAGGAACTCTCACATGATAATATTTTAGTACTGTGCACAATATCACACAATACCTAGTGTACATCATGTACCATTGACATATTCACCCTTCTGTGAATGTTTGAATATGTGAATACATGCATAGTCTGTAAATGTGTGAATAGCTAGGTAGTGTATATATGTGGATGTAGGTATATACACACACGAAGCTTCGTGTAGTTCCTTAGTTGTCCATTTTGTTTTTGATTGCTGATGTTCCTGTGTAGTGTATACTAGAACATTATGCACATTACTGAACTGAAACTCGACATTCTCTCTACAAGACTACCTACTGATGTCCACCTTCTAGTCGTAAAATTATTTAGTATTCTCTTACAACATAATATGAAGTCAACATGCAATCAAATTCAGAACAAACCAATACATGCAGTTTTTTGTGATTAATCTTATACTACAGCCACAGTCTTTGTGTAGTACTCAGTTTAGTCAGCAACATACTGTATATCAGGGGTCCCCAACCACCAGGCCGTGGACCGGTACCAGTCTGTGGCTCAGTTGGTATCGGGCTACAGAAAAAATAATTAATTATTTCCGGTGTATTAATTATCCGAGTCTGAATGATCTTTTATTTTTGAAAATCTTTTCTTCTGAAAAATGACCGGATTCTCTCGGTTACATGTCAGTCATTTGAGCGCTAGAATGTAACCCATAAGGGGACAGCGTGTGAACAGAGGCGTGCTGGACATGCTTCAAACATTAGCAGGGATTTTGGGTGAGACTGAGCCTTCATTCTCCCCGCTGGTGCACCATCACCTGTGGGTTTTTTTTAAGAAAAGTTTCAGTTGTTTAAAAATAACATTTATGGAGTGTATTATTATTATTATTATTATTTATATAAATAAAAATAACATTTACAATATAAACAATCTATGCCCCCCCCTGCTCCGCGGTAAAACTGTCAAGCGTTGACCGGTCCGCGTTGATAAAAAGGTTGGGGACCCCCTGCTGTATATTACTAATAATACAATAACATAGATAACATAACAATAACAAACCTCAACTTTAAATACCACATTTGAGAGGCATGATACCAAACCACACTATGGACAATGTGATATTCCTTGACAGCCAGATAACTGTGTGATGATTCACATGTTTTTGGTATACGGCTATACTTGAAGTGAGAAGCATCTATTACTTGTCAGTCATGTCATTCAAACAGTTGCAGCTCAAATTTAGATCTCAGCAAAACAACTATACAGACGCTCCCTCACATTCGTTTTCCAAACATCCGGAGATACGAACATCCGGTCCAAAGTTGAGAGTGAAAGAGAAATTAAATTAAAAAAGTAGTAATAGAAATTGAATAAAATCTGTAGAAAGATAAATCAAAAATTTAAGTATGAAATATGATTAAACATTATCCTGAGGTACACTTAATACTAGGCTACGGCAGAGGGGCGTGGCTGACTTGCTTTACACCGATACATTTCTGAACTCATGCCAAAGGTTTTAAAGAAGAAACAAATTGACTCCAGTATTATAATGAACTGGATAAGAGTGAAACTCTCAGTAAATCTGATCAGATGCACTGTGCTGTGCTTGCGAGGAGCCAGGAGTTTAAACATGGGACATAAAGATATAACGTGAGGATTATGGGGAGAGAGAGCATGAGAAAGAGAGAGGTTAAAAGTTTTCCAAGTGTTTAATTTCATCTCCCCCAATAGTATAAACTTTCCACCTGTGAGCCGGTAATGTGTCTTGCACCGTTCCAGCGACACGCAGCTTGAAGCGCACTTGCGACCACTGTGCACCTCTAGATCCTACACAGATAACTTCATTATCTGCGACCAGGACCGGGGAGTTAATGGTGTGCCTTGGCGATGCTGAGTGGGTTTGATGTGCAGGATGATGTTTACTGCAGTGTCACGGGAGAAATGGTGTCATTAACAATGATTTGTGATAGTCATGATTTAACACCATAAAGACTTTAAAGCTACAGGCGCGCGGGCACCAGGTTGAGTTGAGTCAGGTCAACGTGGGGCTGAGTGAGACACAAACCATGAATCATATTGGAAAATGATTCACAAATAATCCACCAATTAAACAGAATTATCTAGGAAGCATTACACACATTTCGAGTAAATAAATAAATCAGATTATCTTCATGTAGAAGTTTGATTATAGTTTTCTGGTGCTCCTTCCAAGGGCAACGGGAAGCTGATCAGTTCAATTGTCCAGTTGTAGTGTTGCCTGTGTGTGTGTGTGTGTGTGTGTGTGTGAGAGAATATGTTTTCAATTAGACTGAGCTCAAGAGCATCATTATTAGTTATGTAATAACTCAGAGAGAGAGAGAGATATTGTATACAGTACAAACTCGTATAGGTTACTTACACAAGGTTTAAACGTATGTTATCCTCTAAAGAATGCCCTGTAACGACTGACGAACAAATTCATCTAACGAACGGCCATCTGGAACCTAACTTGTTCGTAAGCTGGGGCGTGTCTGTATTTGGAAACGTTATGAAAAACTAGTTTGAACTTGTTTGAACTGAAGCAGGAACAAATCATAATCACCACACCTCCAGAAGACTGTCTCCAACCAAAGCAACCAACAGCTGGTGTCCGTTCTTCTCCCTTATGAGTGCAGCGTTTTCTGAGGCATACATGCAGGTGAAGTCGAACATGGCTACGTCAGGCCGTCCAGAGTGGTTCATAGCATAGTCCAGTGATGGCAGTTGGTAGTTAGTGCCGAAGTCAGCTGCCTCCCGAGCATACGAAAGCAGAGCCTCCTGATTGACGTTTTCACTGTGCAGGAGTCTTTCCGTCTCGATGTAGTCCTGACGTAGAAAACAAACAAACAAAAAAAGACACGAACAGAAGAATTTGGCTTAAATGTGATGAATTTACTTCATGATAGATTATTCATCATTAAAACATCTGTGAAACAAACAAACAAAAAAAACCCTTCTCAGCAGTTTTATCATTAATAATCATAACCCTGCAGTTGAATTAATTTTAGCTTCTTCAAGAATGTTATGTTTTATTTGGCCTTGGTGTGTGGGGCTCTGTTGGCAGCATAATGCGCAGGAAAAAAAGTTACTGTCTGGTTGTAGAAATTTCTTTTGGAGTTGGTGATTTGGACGAGGCAAACTGGCTAGAAGAGCGTTATATGGCCTGACTTCATTCCCCAAAGAACCTGTAGAAACGATTAAATAAAAATACCATATTCTGCATATGCACCCCGCTCCAATAACACCCCACCCCATTTTTTTATCTTAAGTTTAATAACCGCCCATGTGTACTGGGAGCAAAATTGTAGATCAAACTTACCAATTTTATTTGATCAGTCTCTGTAACCGTAAAATCAGACATTAACTGCCTGTAAACATTAATTTACACGGTATTCTAAGCACTGCAGGCTCCGGCAGAGGGGCGTAGCTGTCACACGTGGGCGGATCGCGATGCACACACCCAATTCAACTCACCAATCTATCATTCTTTAAAGACGAGCAGTGCGCTCCTCCCGGCGCTAGAAGATTGTACCTGTTCACAACCCTGTTTCCATGATCTCTTTGGCTCCTGGTTTTCAGCTCCGTGCTGGCCAAGCACCTTAGTTTACGATTTTCATGTTTCTCCACATGACCAGCAGTGACTACGTTTTCCCCATGCTCTAGTGCCTTCCATGTGAACAATAAAGCTCATGCGTGTTCATACTCTGTCTCCTGCTTTTTTGGGGGTTTTTTGGGGAATGTCTAATGTTCATAAGTAACAGCAAAATATTTTCCTGTTTTTTAAAGCACGGCAGAACGATCAAATGTGTTGTGTTCTCTTGGTAAATGTCCAACAACCGATGAACCATTAGAGACTGCTACAGCAAAACTATAATGAGGATTAGACAGCTAACGGTATGTTGTTAACTTGCCAAATATCACTATAAATATGAAATCCTCGAATAGAACTATCAAATATTAAAGTTGATGCCATGCTTAAAGGAAGTGCCGTTTTGGCCCAAAGGCAACCTGTATGTACTAGTCCTTCTCAAAAAATTTGCATATTGGGATAGAGTTCATTATTTTCTGTAATGTACTGATAAACATTAGACTTTCATATATTTTAGATTCATTACACACAACTGAAGTAGTTCAAGCCTTTTATTGTTTTAATATTGATCATTTTGGCAAAAAAGTAAAGAAAAACCAAAAATCCCCATCTTAAAAAAAAAAAAAAAAAAAAAAAAAAAAAAAAATCAACCTTCAAATAATTATGTTCAGTTATGCACTCAATACTTGGTCGGGAATCCTTTTATAGAAATGACTGCTTCAATGCGGCGTGGCATGGAGGCAATCAGCCTGTGGCACTGCTGAGGTGTTATGGTGGCCCAGGATGCTTTGATGGCGGTCTTAAGCTCATCCACAGTGTTGGGTCTGGTGTCTCTCAACTTTCTCTTCACAATATCCTACAGATTCTTTATGGGGTTCAGGTCAGGAGAGATGGTAGACCAAATGAGCACAGTAATACCATGGTCAGTAAACCATTTAGCGGTGGTTTTGGCACTGTGAGCAGGTACCAGGTCGTGCTGAAAAATGAAATCTTCATCTCCATAAAGCTTTTCAGCAGATGGAAGCATGAAGTGCTCCAAAATCTCCTGATAGCTAGCTGCACTGACCCTGCCCTTGATAAAACACAGTGGACCAACACCAGCAGCTGACATGGCACCCCAGACCATCACTAACTGTGGGTACTTGACACTGGACTTCAGGCATTTTGACATTTCCTTCTCCCCAGTCTTCCTCCAGACTCTGGCACCTTGATTTCCGAATGACATGCAAAATTTGCTTTCATCCGAAAAAAGTTTTTTGGACCACTGAGCAACAGTCCAGTGCTGCTTCTCTGTAGCCCAGGTCAGGCGCTTCTGCCGCTATTTCTGATTCAAAAGTGGCTTGACCTGGGGAATGCGGCACCTGCAGCCCAGTCCACTGCTTCCACAGGTCCCCCAAGGTCTGGAATCGGCCCTTCTCAGCAATCTTCCTCAGGGTCTGGTCACCTCTTTTGGTTGTGCAGCGTTTTCTGCCAAACTTTTTCCTTCCCACAGACGTCCCACTGAGGTACCTTGATCCAGCACTCTGGGAACAGCCTATTCGCTCAGAGATTTCTTTGTGTCTTACCCTCTTGCTTGAGGGTGTCAATGATGGCCTTCTGGACAGCATTCAGGTCGGCAGTCTTACCCATGATTGTGGTTTTGAGTAACGAACCAGGCTGGGAGTTTTTAAAAGCCTCAGGAATCTTTTTCAGGTGTTTAGAGTTAATTGGTTGATTCAGATGATTAGGTTAATAGCTCGTTGAGAGTACCTTTTCATGATATGCCAATTTTTCGAGAAGGACTAGTACATGACGCAAGTACTAAATGTGGAATCTTTCCAGGTGGTACTGCTTTTTTTAAAAAATCCTAAACGAAGATTAGATGTGATGATGGATGGAACATCGTCAAACAAACGAAAACGTGTAAAAGCGTATGATATCTCATTCAATCTGAAAGTGATAAAATTCGCAAAGAACAACAAATTCTGCAGCATCAAAGCAATTTAATGTTGATCGGAAACCTGTACATGAATTGCGAAAAGAAGAATATTTCCATGAAATAGTAGACAATACAAAACAAAAACGACAGGCTGTTTATATGCATAGAGAACAAGAACTTATTTCATGGCTCGAAGCATTCATGAAACAGACAAGAGTGACCGGCAAGGCTCTTAAACAGGAAGCACTACAATTGCATAAAGAGGAAGGCAACCAATCATTCAAAGCAATTTGTGGCTGACTGGGGTCATTTATGAAACGAAATAAAATTACGTTTCGAAGAGCAACTCCTATGGCACAGAAAAGCGAGGAAGTTTGAGGTGAAAAATGATGTAATTTCTGCGACGTGTTATCAGAATGAGAAAACATCAAAACTATCCTCTTTCCGCACACACACTTGAGATAAGAGTAATAAGGCATGGTCAGAAATGCCAAATGTCCCAGCGCTCCAATCCCACACAGATTAGAAACACTGAGACAGATTGACTGACACACACACCATTTGCTAAATCAAGCCTCTACATGCATTACTTTTTTTTTTTGCTAAGAGTGCAGCTTACAATATTTCCACTTACGTGAATAATAACACCTTTGTCCAACAAACTCTGCTTCTTCGCAGTCATGACAAAGTAATGCGTGTTGTCCTTGTAGTATACAATATTCTCCAAATCTATCCCTGTTTAAAAAAACAAAACAAAACAAAAAAACACCACAATTTCTGTGTCTATTCATGAAAATAAATTATCCAGGAGTTATGAACTGATGGTGCAAACACAGCCTCGCATCTTGACTCATGGTGCTGAATTCAGCATGACAGAATTTCCCATCCAATTATCACCCGGGTGTCTGCATTATAAACAACAGGATGGCAGACTTGTATGACTCATTAAACTATCTATATAGATGAATCATTATCCTTCATTTAATTCTATGAAATTAAGATTAAGGCAAGCGCTGACCTCAATTCAGATCATTCAGCATCTGATTAAAACCACACTGAATGAAGCTGAATGTTTATCATACGTAAGGCGCTCCACCAAAAGTAGGCGCTTGTCGCACAGACCACTTTAGAGATAAAGGCAAGAAAAGTAAAAATGGTCCATTTTTAATTGAAATCCAGATTTTTTGCATAAACTATTAAAACAAGTATTCAACTATCACTTGCTCACGTGAAATCGACTAAAACTCACAAAAGATGCCCCCCCCCCCATTTTTCTGGTGAGTATCCTCAAAAACTAGATAAAAACAGTAGCAAACTTACTGGTTTTTGTTGCAATTATTGACCGAGTTCGGTACTAGACGCACTATAATCCATATACCAGAAGAACGGCCATGAAGTAGTCTCACCATTTTGGATACTATTTTGATATTAAAATGCCGCTTCACGAATAAAATAAAGGTTATGAAGTCGATATGCTCGTAAAAAATGCAGGCTGGTTGGTAAGGAAGATCTGAAACGAGCACACTGATTGGTCAGCTCGGGCTTGCACATGCGCAGTGCCCATCACACGTTAACTTCCGGTTTACTTCCTGCTCTGGTTTAACTGCATGCTGAATTTATCTCCGGCTTTCTCGTCAATAACAGTCATTAAGTTTATTTATAAGATTGTGAATACACAATTTCTGGAAAAGGAGAGTGAAATGTCATCTGTGATGTCTAGCAGCATTAGTCGTTTTCTTTTCCTTTCGGCTGTTCCCTTCAGGGGTCGCCACAGCGAATCATCTGCCTCCATCTCACCCTGTCTTCTGCATCATCTTCTCTTACATCAACGACCGTCATGTCTTCCTTCACCACATCCATAAATCTTTGTTCTTCCTCTAGGCCTTCTGCCTGGTAGTTCCAACCTCAGCATCCTACCACCAATATACTCCTCACTATCCCTCCTCTGTGCATGTCCAAACCATCTCAATCTAGCCTCTCTGACTTGGTCTCCAAAACATCTTACATGTGCTGTCCCTCTGATGTGCTCAATCCTGATCCTATCCATCCTCGTTACTCCCAAAAAAGAACCTCAATATTTTCATCTCTGCTACCTCCAGCTCTGCCTCCAGTCTTTTCCCCAGTGCCACTGTTTCTAAACCATACAACATCGCTGACCTCAACACCGTCTTATAGATGCTAAATTCAACACGAGAATTGGGCTTTGAAGATGCCGGAATACTTGGCGTTCTTGAAGATTATTTCACCGGTGAGTATTTTTCTCTGCATGCAAAATTTGATTATGGAATTTTTTTGATTATTTGATTTGTGTGTAATCTTGTCTGGACTGGACATGCTGGATTGTTTAGTTTTGTACAAAAATTGGTCAAGACCTGAAAAATTACTTGAATGTTTCATTCCTTTTACAGATGAGCAAACTGATGATGCCAGCTGTGTTGAAGAGGCATCTGTCAATAAAAGTGTGTATGAGTGGTGTTTGTGAAGATGATGTGATCCTTTCTGCTGAGCAGGATATAGATTAAGATAATTATGGTGAGGTCACAGTTGATGAAGCTTACTTGTATATAGAGATCAGAGAGTTTTGTAATCTGGTTTTCTTATACAGTGAATTTCTCCATTGTGAGATTAATAAAGCTGTATCTTATCTTATCTTATCTTAGTTTTCTTAATTTCAGTGTGATTGTTTGAACCTGACAGTGTATTTTTTTTTTCAAATCAGTATCATTTGAAGGCATTTGAACCTTTATATAATGGTCAAAAATATACATACTGATCTTATTGGAATAAACAAAAATGGAAAAAAAAATAAAATAAAAAATAAAGTCAATTTGTTAATTTTTGGGGGGTTACCACGGTGACTAATGGGTTTAAAAAGGGCCTGTCAGATTAAAATGAGGATAATTTCTCTTATCATCTGTTCCCAAAACTTTTCATAGACATGTTTAAAAGTTTATATGGCTGCAGTGCATAAAAATGTTTGGTTGCTAAGGACTAATGATCTTGGAAGAAGTGCAATCTCGGTGCTCATTTTTCTCTAAAACGTCTTGAAATTTTTAGTTGAATGCCGACACAAGAAATGGCATAGCTTGGTCAGTTTTCAAGGTACTGACAAACTTTTTGCTGCATTTTGCAGCTTTGGGCCCCCTCTATCTGGCTGTGTAAAGAACTAATTTTTGGACACAAGAGCCTACTTTCGGTGGAGTGGCTCACATATCATTAGGGAGACACATGAGCTGATGAACAAGCCAGGACAGAGCATAATCTATTCCATAATGAAAGAATGAGAACTAGCCTGTCTCTTCCTTCAACTCCAGGAAGAACTTCTGGTTGAAGATGAAGGCCACGCCGCTGATCTCCTCCACTTTGGCCTCCGCAGTGGTGTTGCGATTCACAAAGTTGGCCGTGATGGCGATGGCCAGTTTGCCTCGAAACTCCTTCCTTTTGAAACCTGAAGCAAGAGAACAGCAGAAACAGCAGCGGGAGAATAAGAGGAAGAGAGCATGAAAAACAGGCCGAGTTCCTCCATGTTTCTTCCTCATAGCACAAGACGTATTCCCTCATCAATAACAACTTCATCATTTGGGATACATCTGTCCTACACTACAGAGACACCATTCTTGTTCCTTCCTTCATGCGTTGGAGAGTTAAAAACTTCATGAAGATGCTTTAAAAAGCTTAATTACAGCTGAAGGTCTGCCTACAGCCTAAATTTAACAAACTCCCACAAAACTCTTCAAATATCAGAGTGTAAAATGTTGCAGTGCAGATGGCAGTCCTACACATTTGACTGTACTGATCCAACAGTGAGCCCAAAATGTTTACCCCCCCCCCCCAAAAAACCCCCCACAACACTACATTTAATGCTTCAATGTCACTCTCACTCCATTTTTCACAGTACAGTGATGCCTACATGAGCATTTACTCTCTTTCAGAAAGTTGTAAATATGGCAAAAATAATAATAATTAAAAAAAAAAAAAAGGATCGGCATGGAGATATACTATGTGTATGGAAGTTTCTATCAAGTTTAAGTTTAGTTGCTTTTTGAAGGTTTTACTGGTTAAAGTAATCTATGAAAGAATGATGACTGTGCTTCGATTAAGAAATTAAAACAAAAGCTCAAAAGCAGTTCTGTGCAATAAAAAAAATTCACGCAATAAACCACTTTAAATCAACCACATCTACCCTACTGTGACTGAACCATATCGATCCATCTACTCTGCCCTCAAGATACATGTACATTTGTATATTAGCCAGTCTACAAAGCTTTTATTTTATATTATTTATATGTATTTTTTGTTATTTTTATATTTTATTGTTCTGTTCTAATTATGACTCAATGATGCTACACCTTTCTGAGCTATTTTGCACCCCCTACTGACGGTACTTCAAGAGCCTGTAACAGTAAATTTCTCCATTGTGAGATTAATAAAGCTGTATCCGTCTATATGAGCACAAGATTCCCCACCAAATAAGCTTTTCCTATGGAATTAGATCATAGGACTAAAAGTAATAACATTGGTTTAAAAAGAAAAAAAGGGGGGGAAACAACACACCATTATATGATGTGATCCCTAACACATGCTCGACATGTATTACAAGTTGGAAGAACTATAGGAGAAAGTGATTCACAGGATTCTGGGATTGAGGGAGGGTCAGACAGCAGCTGGTGCCATGACGAACTCTTTTTGGGCCTGCTCCCGTTTTGTTTTATTTTTTATTATTTCCTTTTTATAAAAATTTACTTTTTCAAATCAATGTCAGATGGGCAGCATATCAGCTTTAAAGCAAAGTTTCAGAGGACAGCGGTATCATCTCTCTCAATTTAAAATTTGGACTGAACAGTTTGTTTAATTTTCCATATTTAATCCTGGAGATTTTTATCTCCCTATTCAGCCAAATACAACTCACACCCATCAGACAATGACTACAAACCATTGCTCCCTCCACGAACTGCTTCTCATGCTTCATCACGGGCAACTTTGAGGGCAGCATCATCTGTGACTTTTTATGCATGAGCTCAGACACCAATGATTGATTGGCTAGTGCTGCTTATACGTGACCGGGAAGACAGAAAATCAGATTCTGAATCTTAAATCGGAGATGAGTTAGTCATATGCTCCAGAACAGAAAAAACTTTAATACTCAGAGCAAGCACTCAATATTGTTGAGGTGACAAACTGTTCCAACATAACATTTCTTCAAGTCCACACTGGATCAAATGAGCAAAACTTTGTATCCAATTTGCTCTTGAATTGTTCAGGAAACCCTCCATAAACAAACAGGAAACTCCTTAAAAAGAAGAGTTTTATCTTGAGGGGAAATGCATGTGCAGTAGGAAGGCTTTGTTTATTTAGAGACCGCCTCAGAGATATGTATTGAATTTCTCAGTCAGGACAGTGTTCCAGTGAGTGAGAACCATACACAGATTCAACTGTCAGGTTCCGCAAACGATTATTTTAAGCTTCCTGTATTAACTCAAAGAGTTAAGACCCATTGCACACCAATATGACTGACAAGGCAGCATGTGTAATTGTATGGCAGATATCTTTACCCTATTGGTAGATTTCATGAGCAAGAGACTCAATGAATTTTTGAGTAATTGTGAAATCCAGACTGGAAGGCCAAAAGGTGATAAACTCACCTGATGGAGGTGTGAGTGTGTGCCACTCACCATCTAGTGTGCTCCTCCGTCCGTCTGCTCCTATTAAGACATTGAACTCGTACTTCGAAACAGGGTGACTTGTGGGTTGCATTTCTGCTCTCCATCCATGGCCTATCACACACACACACACACACACACACACACACACACACACACACACGAGAATTCGTGTATCTAGAGGTTCTGCATGGACCATGATAGCACATGGTCTATAAATAACGTTGTAAACTCATCATCAGCACACTATGCAAGTGCTGAGTGGCAATGACGTGAAAACCTTCTCAGTATCATCATGAACCAGCTGCACCATGTTCCTGTGAAAGGTTTAGAAAATTCTCCAAGCCAGGAAATGCTAGTCAAATTGGAACACACTGCTGTGTCTGAGTTGAAATATTAAAGCTCCAGAAAGAGATTTAGGCAATAGATAGTGACGTGTAATTCATATTATTCTCAAGAATAGATTGTGAAGACTTCTCAAAATAGTCGTCAGTTGAGTAGCTCTGAGTGGTCGGAAAAAAGTCAAAAACACCCCCCACACATATGGTAGATTTATATGGCCAAGAGTCTGTTCACCCCTGACCAGCCTATACAAAACTTTTGCCACAAAAGAAGACAGTTCCACAGAAGCTCCAGTTCTATAAAGACATTTTTGTTCAGGTTAAAGTCAAACATTTCAAGTATCTTACACGGAGCTCTGGTGTCCACAAACCTCTATATACCTATATAAAAACCTATAAAACCTCTATACAGTATGTTTGCCAGGGAGTTCTGATTGCAGTGGTGGCTCGCTGGTTAAGGCTGCAGGTTTCAGATTTAAATAATATTGGAGACAAAAGGTGTATGCTAAATGAAAAAGATGTGTGATTGGCTGGTTAACCCCACCCAAGTCCTGAGCCAAGGTTTAAGAATAAAAGGTTTAAAGGTGTGCATTCACGAGGCTTGTTTTATGCTCTTTTAGTACCTTTGGGATTAATACAAAGGTTTCCTGGCAAAACCAATTCAATTCGTAGGCTCACCTGCTTTAGATCTCATCTCTTTACAATAACAAGAACAAAACCAAAATGACCAAGAGAGAGTGACCCAAGTGAAGAGCTTGTGCATGAATGATGACTTGTCACTGTAATACTGATTCACAGAATACATGACCTCAGACTTTCCCTCTTTCGGCGCTCTTGTTTGTGCCAAGATGTTGATGGTTACTATTATCAAACTCAGTGCAGCAGTCATGGACACTCGCATACAGGAGTAAGCAAATGGCTTCACAGAGATTTCATTTCTGTGGCCAATTCCAGTTCATTTCTAAGAGAGAATTCTGTATTCATGTTTATTTAATATGGCTGGTAAATCAATGGGCTTCTTAAACCTGCTCACCATCATTGCCCTGCTCTTCAGGTGGCTCCTGGAGTTTGATGAACTCAACGTTGACATGCACCTCCACCCCAACAATAAGACTCACCTTCAGCAGCATTAGCTGAAGCTGACGAATACCTACACACACACACACACACACCAATCAGTAGAATACCGAAGATAAGACACTTACCATTTAAAATTTCTGAGGTGGACTTGAATGTTTTCATCATGGCATTAAGGCAGATGTCACCAGACTACAGTTACTATACTTTTAAAACATAAAGCTGCTCAAGAAACCAACACATTTGAAAATTATTTGTCAGAGGTTCGATATTTTTGCATCTTCTTCGGTAATTTGGGGGGGGGGCAATCTTTGAATGAAAAATACCAAAGAGCCAAACTCAAACTTTCAAAGTGAGAAAAAAAAAAAAAAAAGCGTGTCAAAATTATGTGTACGAGCTAAAATAATAAATGAATACAAATTAAACAGAAAATTTATTTAACTAGAGAATCTTTCCTTTAACTACAAATTCACAGACCATTTGCTTCTTGGTATGAAAAAGAAAGGCAGATCAATGCATCATGGGAAAGGAGGATTATTTACAAAACAAAAAAGCCAACATTGAAAGATTCAAGGGAGTGAATATTTATGGATTACACCATTTCAAATAAAAACTACTGACCATTGTTTTCTTTAAAAGACAGACATCATTAATCACGCAGACATTCAGCACTTACTGATATGGTCTATGGCTCCAGCACAGAACTTTCCATAGAACTTCTTAGCGCCAAGGTTCCTGAGGTCATGAATAGTATAAGGCCAAAGGTGGAGAACGTTGTTCCTGGAGAATGAGTCCCTCTTCTCAATCACCACCACTTTGGCTCCAAGAAGAGTTAACTCTATGGCTGTACGTAAACCACAGGGACCGCCACCAATGATCAGACACTGAAGAAATATCCAAACAAAAGGAATGAATAAGTGCACCTAGTGCTGGGTGATATGACTTCTCTCACAATATGAATTTGATGGGCCACATCACAACAACATAAGGATACCCAGTTGAATTCAGTTCAGTTTTATTTGAATATTACGTTTTACAATTGACATTGTCACAAAACAGCTTTACACAGTATATGTAGGGGGCTTATAATGTTTACATTTTTATTTATTGATTTTTTAATTCCCCCTATTACCCCCTACATATCCCAAATGAGCATCACCCACAATGACAGTAGCAAGGAAAACTCCCTGAGCAGATGCAAAGAATAAACCCTGAGAAGAACCAGGTCCAATAGGGAAATCCATCCTCATTAGGGTCAAACTGTAAGGATACAAACAAGGAATCCATTAGAGTCCAAAATGTAGTCTGGTTGGTTATACAACTAAGTCCTAAATAACTGTGGGGAATCAGCACAATGCCTGTAAATGCAAACGCATAAACAAAAAACAAACAAAAAAGTAGTAATACTTGATCTCTACTGAGCACTTATTTTAGAGTCAAAGAGGCACATTATAAAGTAAAATTTTAAACAAGATGCTTAAAATTAATGTGATTTCTACAACTTGTCAAAAGGAATGGAGCATTTTAAAGTTTAAATAAATAACATAACCCTGTACACATGCCAGATGTCATAAGCATTAGCTATTAAGCTTGTGCTTCTCAAATAGTGGGGCGTGTATGACCCTGGCCAACATGCTTCTCTGGAAAAGTGCACAAGAATTAAAGTGTAATTTCACCTCCACTCCAGTAGTTGGCAGTGGCACTCTCATTGTCACACTATGGTGTAGTGGTTTTTCGCACAAGCAAATGATAGGAAGTGTAGTAAACAACCCCTCAAGAAACAACACTGAAAAATTTCTAACAGGAACAAAGAGAAAGGTGGAGAGAGACCGAGATATTAAGACATAAGTAAGTTGAATGAGTTTAAATAAGGATGTATTTTTTAAATTCCAGGCAGATTGGTGCACTTTAAATATTTTCTGTTACAGATTAAAAAGCAATGTTAATGAAGTTTTTCTTTATTGCAATTTGAACTATATTTCTTTTATTGTTTTTAATGTCAATAAAGATACGTTATGCAGAGGTGTACTAATAATTTTATAGACAGATACTATTTATAGTTGCTAGCGGGTGTGTGCGTGTGTGTGTGTCTGTGTGTGTGAAATGTCCTTCCTTCAGGAGGCACTACAGAAAATGATTGAGAAGCACTGGTTTAAAGACTAAAAAATTGTTACATTTATTCTTTATTGGATGTTGATCGACATTTTTCCTTTTTTTGTATTTTATAATGTTTATGAGGATACAGTGTTATGCAGAGAATTACTAATAATTTAATAGACAAATGACACTATAATGGGGTGGGCGCAAAATGTTTTCCTCTTCCTGGGGGGGGGCAGAAAATAATTGAGAGAACACTGTATTAAGCAATTAAAAATGTTTGTACTCAGACTGACAGAATACAAAGAAGAGTTCTTGATTCTTTACATGCATCTTTAATGATTTCTTTCAGTATATTTACCTGAAGCAGAGAGTTAGGTCAGCAATAACTAAACTAGAAACTGGTCATACATTTTGTTTTGCAACACAATTATAAACAAGAACACATCACATTAAACCAGTGGTTCTCAAATAGTGGGGCATGCCAGGGGGGTGGGGGTTGGCACGTGTGACCCCAGGGAACATTTTTTTTTTTTTTGCTGTATTAAGATAAAGTGTAATTCTACATCCACTACAGCAGGTGGCACTGGCTTCCTCACTGTTAGGGTGTGCCCAGAGGTAAAATAAGTGAAGTTAATAAACCCACCATGGAAATTTTTAATAGGGACAGAAAGAGGCGGAGAGAGACTAAGACAGTGAGGGAAACAAAAGCCTCCAGAAAGCTAAGCCAAGGAGGTATGATGAAGCGGATGTAGCACTTGGCTTCACTGTGCTGCGGTGAGAAACGAGGAAAGACCGCCGTGTTTACTGTGTCTGAAAACATTGGCAGCAGACAGCATGAACCCAAATTCAGGCGTCACTTAAAGACATCACACCCCGATCACATGATGAGCCGCGTCAGTTTTTTTTCAATGAAAATGTGCCGAGTATTGCCAACAACCATCCCGCTTCTTGAATGCTACTCCAACAAACCAGTGAGCTGTGTTAGCATCAGATAAGGTGGAGTACCAAACTGCTCGGTGCAGAAAACCCCACAGCACAGCAGAGAAACTGATCCTACCTGCAGCAGACACGGTCTCTGTCATGCTGGATGACGTCACTGCTGTAAAATTAAGTCCAGGTCCCAGTTCAGCATCGAGCAGGAGCTGAGAGTTCAGTAACATGCTTTAAACCCGGTTTAAAAAGCTGTGCACTGCGAAATGTGCTCATTATTGCCATTAATCTGGACTTAATTTTGACAAAAATAAATAAATAAAATACAAATTGTTTTATTCATTTTTGTTTTGTAGATTAAAGTGTTTTATAGATTGTGCTCCTGAGTTAATATTGCTGATCAATTTGAATTTATTATTATTATTAATTGATTTTATTTTTCAGTATCAAATTATTCAAATTGTTAGTCAAAAATGTTTACAGTTTAAATCAGGATAGTTTATTTCAGACAAATTAGTGCACTTTAAATCTTTTTGTTTAAAGACGAAAAACTCCCGATCGAAAATCTTTGTTGGAAGTTGATTGACATTTTCCCCTTTTTTGTATTTTATAATGTTTTTCACGCCGGTCCTAAGCCCGGACAAATGTTTAGGGTTGTGTCAGGAAGAGCATCCAACATAAAATATTTGCCAAATTTGTTATGCGGATCATCCATACGAATGTCCTACCGGATTGGTCGAAGCCCGGGTTAACAACGACCACCATCAGTGCTGTTAACCAACAGGGTGCTGGTACAAACTGGGCTACTGTTGGTCGAAGAAGGAGAGGCGTGAGGCGTGTCCATAAGCAGAGAGAGAAGAGGGAACTATGACAAGAAAATCTAGAGAGCTGGCTGACATGATGCAGAGGAGGAAGGTGGACATACTGTGTGTTCAGGAGACCAGGTGGAAAGGTAGCAAGGATAAAAGCTTAGGAGCAGGGTTTAAGCTGTTTTTCATGGTGTGGATGGGAAGAGAAATGGAGTAGGAGTCATCTTGAAGGGGGGGGGGGGGGGTTTGTCAGGAATGTTCTAGAAGTGAAAAGAGTGTCAGACAGAGTGAGTCTCAAGATAGAAATTGAAGGCGTGATGCTCAATGTTGTTAGTGCTTATGCCCCACAGGCAGGATGTGAGCAAGAAGAGAAGGAGAGATTCTGAAATGAGTTAGATGAAGTGATGCAGAGTACCCCCAGAGGTGAACGAGTGGTCATTTGTGCAGACTTCAATGGACATGTTGGTGCAGGCAACAGAGGGGACGAGGAAGTGATGGGCAGGTTTGGTATCCAGGACAGGAACACAGAAGGACAGATAATCGATTTTGCAAAAAGGATGAAAATGGCTGTGGTGAATACTTTCTTCCCGAAGAGACAGGGGCATAGGGTGACTTATAAAAGTGGAGGTAGGAGCACACAGGTAGACTACATCTTGTGTAGGTGATGTAATTTGAAAGAAGTCCGTGACTGAATGGCAGGATGATGCTGATGGTGAGAAAGGTGAAGGCAAAGGTAGAGCAGAAGACAAAGTGGTGGAAGCTGAAAAAGGAAGAGTATTGTGTTGTCTTCAAAGAGGAGTTAAAACAGGCTTTGGGTGGTCAGGAAGTGTTTCCAGATGACTGGACAACTACAGCTAATGTGATCAGGGAGACAGGTAGGAGAGTACTTGGTTTGTGTTCTGGAAGTAGATAAGGAGACTTGGTGGTGGAATGAGGAAGTGCAGGAATGTGTACAAAGGAAGAGGTTAGCTAAGAAGAAGTGGGACATTGAGAGGACTGAAGAGAGTAAACAGGAGTACAGGGAGACACAGCGTAAGGTGAAGGTAGTGGTGTCAAAAGGTCAAACAGACGGCATATGAAGACTTGTATGCTAGGTTGGACAGCAAAGAGGGAGAAAATGATTTATACATTTTGGCACAGCAGCAAAATAGAGATGGGAAGGATGTGTAGCAAGCTACAGTGATTAAGGACAGAGGGAAATGTATTGACTGATGACAGAAGTGTGCTGGGAAGATGGAAAGAGTACTTTGATGAGCTGATGAATGAGAAAAATGAGACGGGGGGGGGGAGTCCAAGAGGTGACCGTTGAGGACCAGGGAGTAGCAAAGATTAGTAAGGGTGAAGTGAGAGATAGCTGGAGATATGGCAGTGTCTAGGAGAGGTAGCAGCGGATTTTCTGACAACAACATTCAACAAAGTCTTACAGAGTGAGCAGATGCTGGACGAATGGAGGAGAAGTGTGCTGGTGTGCTGGCCCATTTTTAAGAACAAGGGAGACGTGCAGAGTTGCAGCAACTACAGAGGGATAAAGTTGATGAGCCATACGATGAAGTTATGGGAAAGAATAGTGGAAGCTAGACTAAGGGCAGAGGTCAGCATTTGTGAACAACAGTTTGGTTTCATGCCAAGAAAGAGCACCACAGATGCAATGTTTGCTTTGAGGATGTTAATAGAGAAGTACAGAGAAGGTCAGAGGGAGCGACATTGTGCCTTTGTGGATCTGGAAAAAGCATATGACAGAGTACCGAGAGGAACTGGTATTGCATGAGGATGTCTGGAGTGGCAGAGAAGTATGCTAGAGTGGTGCAGGACATGTATGAGTGATGTAAGACAGTAGTGAGGTGTGCTGTCGGTGTGAAAGAAGAGTTCAAGGTGGAGATGGGACTGCATCAAGGGTCAGCTCTGAGCCCCTTGTTTGCTATGGTGATGGACAGGCTGACAGACAAGGTTAGACAAGAATCTCCATGGACTATGATGTTTGTAGAGGACATTGTAATCTGTTGTGAGAGCAGGGAACAAGTTTAGGAAAATCTAGAGAGGTGGAGGTATTCCCTGGAAAGAAGAGATATGAAGGTTAGCCTCAGTAAGACAGAATACATGTGTGTGAACGACAAGGACCCAAGAGGAATGGTGAGGTTACAGGGAGCAGAGATAAAGGTGGATTTATGGATGTGGTGAAGGAGGGCATGGTGGTGGTAGGTGTAAGAAGAAAATGCAGAGGAAAGGGTGAGATGGAGGCAGATGATTCTCTGTGGCGACCCCGGAAGGGAGCAGCCGAAAGGAAGAAGAATCAAGGTATTCAAGTAATTAACTCACGAACAGACTGATTTATTTCTGTGATAACTTTGCCACAGTTCAAAACACTATGGATGAAAGAAATATGCCACATCCTGACAAAGACTGGAACAGGATCCAGAAGGAACAAGTCATTTTTAGAAGTGAAAAGGTTTACATTTTAAGAAACTTGTTTTCAGAATTGAATTTTATATTATTCTTCCTTAAACTTTGTTTACAATGTAAGATGTGTGTGGGGAAAAAAAAAAATCTTTTAATCTGGAAGGAAATTCCTTTTTTGTCCAATTAACCCCCCCCTACACACACACACACACACAACAAAAAGTCAAAAAAGAAAGTTGCATAATAAATAATTATCCATTTGTTTTTTACAATGAACACATCTAGTCCAATCTGGCACCCTGAATTAAACACCTCATCTCTGTGCATGAATTTCATTAAAAAAAAAAAAAAAATCTAAACATACAACCGAGTTTGAGCAAATAAAATCTAATTTGCTCTAGTTTTTTTTTTTATGTCTCTTTTGGGACAGATCATTGCAAGAGCATGTGATAAAATGTAACTATGTCTGAATATATTATCACACCTGTTTACCTTTGGACTGATCTTTGACCTTAAAACACAGCCATCACCAGAAACAAACAAGAGTGACTTGGATCACTTTATTATTAATCCTCTGTAAACTTTACAGTACAACGAGGTGATCTCTTAAAATGGCGTCACGTGATAAAGGCAAGCTTTAAATGGAGTGTGTTCACAGCATGAGTCAGAGTCTTCGTAGGTGACATTCTGCTCCTAAAACAGTACATTGGCTTCACTGAGTAAACACCTGGAGCTGTGCAGCTGGAGTAAACTAATAAACAGGGTGCTGTGATATGGTCTGATACAGACCCTAATATAAGATGGTGATCGGTCATTATTTGTCATCACACGGGTGTGGAAGGAAACAAGTGAATTGTGCAGCACACAGAAAATAGGTGTAAAAAAAATTCCAGTTACTTATGATCTGAATATTGACATTTATATGTCACTGAATATTGAGAAACACACAAATGTATTCTTCAACAGAAGTTCTAGTAGCTCAGTGTGCATTCATAGCATGTTCACTTTCAGACAAGTGATGAGTAAGTGCGCAAAGAAAGATACCTTCTGGCATATCATAGAACCAGACCATTACACCAGAAACTACCTGGCATGGACAAACAACCTTTTAAAATGTCAAATGCAAGTCAGTTTCCACCACGCTTACATTTCCATTAATTACCGCAAGTGCTCATATTGTGAAAGATGTGGCGAGTTGTCACTATTTCTTCCACAACGACCTTATAAATACATCACACTAGGCATCTACACTACAAGTCTTTCTCCTCTATGACAGTGCTGGCAGATGTGCTGTATATAAACTCGTGTTATGACAACCCTTTACACGATCAGTACCCAGCAATATTAACTTCCTTACAGAAATTCCTCCAAGTATACATCAGTGAAGAGTTTGTATAATGCAGCTTAATAAATATCAGGCAGTACAGGGAGATTAAAAACCAGAACACAGGAAAGGGGAGAAACACCCCCCCAGCATCTTTAATCAGCACAGGGCTTAAAATTCTTTGGGGGGAGAAAAAAAAAAAAAAAAAGCTTGCTCGTGACACAACCTGCCAGCAAAAGTTTCTTGTAGTAAAACAAAATAGCTTGCGCCTTACATTTATTGTTAAATCCTTGCTAATATTCAACGTCTTGATCAGCAAACAAGTTGAAACAGGCAGTAAGCAGGTTACACACACACACAGTAACCGTACATGACCACAAAGCACAGGGCTTTCATATATATATATATATATTTTTTTTTTGAGTAGCAGGAACCACTGTCCTCATGATGTTACCATTAAACAAGTTAAAAATAACAATTGGAAATAATGAATTGAAGATCCATCGTGAAAAATTCATGAATGCACGCGACACTGCACTGGCTGTGTGTGTGTGTGAGTTATGCTTATTCAGGTGATGTATTGTATTGACCCTGCCCTCCACGTAAATAAAAGGAATCCAATGCTTTCATTTTTAATACTTTTTTCCTTTGTATATTTTACATGTACCCACCATCTTACTGTCATGAGCCCAGTGGATCCAGTTGAATTAGATCTATATTCCAGAATGCGCTGCTGTCTAAGCTCACTTCTAACTTACTCAATAGCTACTATTTTAGCCTGCGCTATGAGCTTGAAGCAAATGTCTTTGAGATGGTGGAGTGTGGCGCCGTGTGTAAAAACCTGCAATTTCGTCTGTAATGCATTCATTTCATGTCAGATTTGAGCAAAGTTATACTAATGGACTGATACAGTATTGAGCTGTCCAGCTCAATACACAGCAAGCAGGAATGCACATGTTCTGACTCCTTTCTACCAATACCAGCATTAACAGTCTGTGCTACAATCGTTTTCTGTGGGATCAGACCATTAGTACTTGCTATTCTTTGCTATCTACTTGCATCAGTGAGCCTCACCAGTTCATTGGTTGCTCTTCCTTGGACAACTTTTGGTAGGTAGATACCACTGCATACCAGGATCACTCCACAAGACAACCTGGCATATGTGTCTTGGGATACCAAAGCTCATTAATGTGTATAGGAAATAAAGGCTACTCTTAGAACCTTTTAACCTTAATTTTTAACACAATCACAATAGCACTGTTGCTTCAAGGTCAAGGGTCAACAACATTATGTGGCAATACAATAAAGTCAGCTGATGACCTGAATGTTCAGAACGCACAGATTATGCCAATGGACTTTGTTTCCTGAGAGCATGGGTATAAGAGGGTTCATATATTGAGTGCTTCAGAGACCTGACACTGGGTAGAGATCGGTAAAGATGGAGCACACCCTAAAAAGCTTACCAGGCCTAATGTGCTTGTCTTTGTACTATGGGAAGAAACCAAGGAACCCAGAGGGGGGAAAAGTTCACTCAAGCACAGGAAGAACATGCAGACTCCACATAAACACTCAAACCCAGGACTTTATCACTGTAAAGTGGATATGCCAACCACTATACCACCAACCATGAAGGACATACCAAAACATAATATTCCTTGCACTAACGTAACAGCCTTAAGGGGAAACGTTGTGTTCTAGTAAAATAATGCGCACTGAATATCATGCCAAGCTCATATGCAGGGATTCAAGCAGCAGCAACATGTTCACACATGCTTGCTAAGGCCATGTACATCAGAAGGATTACTGACTCCAGCAGCATTCACTAGAGAACATGCTGCCAAAACAACCTTGTCCATCAGGTTCTGAGCCAAACTGTAAAAATGTTCAGCAGTTTCATGTTCACTGTCCAACACGGCAACTAGTCATATCTCTTTAAAACCCTTGAAGGCTTTTCCACATACATGTCACAAATAAAGAATGAAAGTGTGAACCAGATCACAACACTAATAATTTAACGCAACATCAATATTCATGTTGAATGCAATCCGATTGTTTCACTAAACTAATCACCAGTGGAGTGAAATGATGAGCTGGTGCTTGAGAACATTTTTGGCTCTGTGCTCTTCTGAGAACACATCGCATTCTGCTGGCTAGTCCAAGAGTTGAAACGTCATCACAACCACCTTTATGGCTTTGCGAATGGAACCACAAATTGGGACAACAACTAGTCTAAACTTTCAAGTTAAATAAAACAAGATGTCCTCAAAAATCATGCCATTAGATCAGCAAAACCATCCCTCAAAAATCATACACAGGTTGTATGATTAACTTTAGAGTACATTTTAATTGTCCGCTCGAAAATGTTTGTGCAGTTGAACACCATGAAACTCAAAAGCCGCTGGCCTCCCATTGGCTATCTCCCAACATCCCGCCCCGCTGGCCTCCCATTGGCGAGGAGGTATGATGCAGCTCCCTCTCATTGGCTATTATGGAGCTGCATATCCCATAATGCTTTTCGTGTAAAGGACAGAGTTCCTGCTTTTGAACCTTCCATAAACATTTGTAAGATTACTCTGCTAAGAAGACATGGTCAACACGGGCATGCGCGCGCACACGCATGTGATTTCCGGTGCGAGTGAAAAGAAGAAGTGGGCTCGTGGCATGCAGTTGAGTGATGGGCCTTGGAACGAATCACATATTTTACATGAAAAAAGCGATTCAATTTACAAAAAAAAATCCAGGTTAAGAAAAAGGCTCTGTAACGGATTAATTTCGTAAGGTGAGGTACCACTGTGTGCGTGTATATATATATATATATATTACAAACATAATATATCTATCAAAAAGTATTGAGCACTCTCCTACGAAAGGATCTACTCAGAAAATCCTCTATATATATATATATATATATATATATATATATACACATACATACACACACACACGCACGCACATCCCTCGCGCTTCAATTAATGCGGCTTCAGTGCATCGAGATTTAAAAAAAAATAGGGAAATTAAGGAAGAATAGGTGGAAAAGTTAAGGAAAATATCACAAAAACAGGGCCAATTGTGCAAAAAAACAAAACCCTAAACCAACCCAAAATCTCTCATCAAAACTGGATGCACTGTTGCACTGGTGTGTGCGGGCATCTGCGCAGCCACGCTCCCCTCTGCTGGAGCCTAGTATTTAAGTGTACCTCAGGATAATGTTTAATCATATTTTATACTTATATTTATGATCTATCTTTCTGTACATTTTATTCCATTTCTATTTCTACTTGTTCTTCAATTTCATTTCACTTTCATCCTTGGACAGCTTGGTATCTCTGTTTGCAAAACGAATGTTGGCAAGTTGGAGAGCGTCTGTATTTATATTTTATTTACATCTTTTTTTTTTTTTTCAGTGTTTGTTATTATAAGCATTTATAGCATTGGATATGTATTTGATATTATATACACATACATGTCCGTCAGTCGAGGGTGGGGGTGATCCTACTTCGAGGATTTCGATTATATATTAGTCTTACATTAATTGCACAAAAAAACCCATCAGTTGTGAAAATGCGTTATACTGTTATTGTGTCAAATCAATTTTGATGCTCATTACAGCAGTGTTCATTCATCTAGAAAATTCTGAAGGTCGATTCAATAATGCTATACCCAACTATAGTGTCCTTTATAATGGTCAAGAAGAGTCATCATACAAGTACATGGTCAGAAAAACAATGCTCATTTGGGAGAATGTAATTTAATAATTGCACTACTATGGGGTCCTAAATAGTGAAATAAGGCTCTGACCAATTCAGAAATTGTCCTGTGTGCTGGAAAATTCTGATTCTTTTTAAAGTTAAACATGGTTTTTCCATCACCATTTTTAAGATCTGTACAATCAGCAGTGTTCTCAGACAGGTCCTAATCCCAGTTGTTTAGTCCTTGTGCATTAGTGATCTTAACTCTACATGGAGCCTCAGTAAGACAGAATACATGGGTGTGAACCAGAAGGACCCAAAAAGAACAGTGAGGTTACAGGGAGCAGAGGTAAAGAAGGTGGAGGATTTTAAGTACTTAGGCTCAACAATTCAGAGCAATGGAGAGTGTGGAAAAGAGGTGAAGAAGCGTGTGCAGGCAGGTTGGAATGGTTGGAGAAAAATGTCCGGAGTGATGCATGATAAAGTATCAGCAAGAATGGTTTGGACATGTACAGTACAGAGGAGGGATAGTGAGTATATTGGTAGTAGGATGCTGAGGTTGGAATTACCAGGCGTAAGGCCTAGAGGAAGACCAAAGAAGATTTATGGAGGTGGTGAAGGAGGACATGAAGGTAGTTGGAGTAAGAGAAAAAGATGCAGAGGACAGGGTGAGATGGAGGCAGCTAATTTGCTGCGGCAACCCCTAAAGGGAATAGCCGAAAGGAAAAGAAAACTCTTCATGGATTATAAATTACAGTATTCATCACAAACCATTACAGCATCGTCAGAAATATGCCATCATTTCTATTTGCTACTTTTCACCTCTTGTAACACCCTTCAGTGACACCACTAATCTGTCAATACATAAGGGAGGAAAAAAGAAATATGAAACCAAAGTGTCAGATGTGGACCGCTTTAATCTGCTAAATCTGATTTGCCTAACAAATTGAGATGAAAATGTACTTTCTCGTCCTCCACATTCATGGCTGACGTGACCTTAAGCAAGGCACCCAACTGATTAGGGGGGGGGGGGGGGGGTTTCAAAGCTTTGTCACGCTTAACTGCTTTACTTGTAACCAAAGCATTAATAAATAATATCATGAGGCAGCATGGAGTGAAGTTTGCAAGAGTATCCTGGGTTCAAGTCCTGGACTCGGCAATGGGCGGTGTTTGCGTGCTCTCTCTGTGATTGCATGAGTCTTCTCCAGGTGTCCTGATTTCCTCCCACAGTCCAAAGACATTCACATGGGGTTAACTGGCTGTTCCAATTTGACCCTAGATCAGTGGGGCGAGTGTGCACAGTGCGATGCCGGGGAGGTGGGGGGTGACCCCAGGGAACATGCTTTTATTTTTTTGCCGTATTAGGATAAAGTGTAATTCTACATCCACTACAGCAGGTGGCAATGGCTTCCTCACTGATAGAGTGTGCCCAGAGGTAAAATAAGAAGTACAGTTAATAAACCCACCAAGGAAATTTTTAAGGGGGACGGAAAGAGAGGCGGAGAGAGACGGAAACAGTGAGGGATACGAAACTCTCCAGAAAGCCAAGTCGAGGAGGTATGATGAAGCGGATGTTGCACTCCGCTTCACTGTGCTGTGGTGAGAAACAAGGAAAGACCACTGTGTTTACTGTGTCTGAAAACATTGGCAGTGAACAGCATGAACCCAAATAAATTCAGGCATCACTTAAAGACATCACACCGATCACGTGATGAGCCACATGGGTTTTTTCATCGAAAACATACCGAATATTTCCAACAATCGTCCCGCTTTGTGAATGCTGCTTCAGCAAACCAGCCAGCTCTGTTAGCATCATATAAAGGTGGAGTACCAAACTGCTCAGTGCAGGAAACCCCACAGCACAGCAGAGGAACTGATCCTACCTGCAGCACACACGATCTCCGTCATGCTGGATGACATCACTGCTGTGAAAATAAGTCCAGGTCCCAGATCAGCATTGAGCAGGAGCTGAGAGTTCAGTATCGCGCTTTAAACCCAGCTTCGAAAAGCTGTGCACTGAGAAATGTGCTCATTATAGCCATTAATCTGGACTTAATCATTTTGACAAAATAATAATAATACAGTCGGTCCTCAACTTACGAAACCCTCTGGGTACGAAAACTCCAGGTTATGAAAAACATTTTCCTAAATTTTCGTCCTCTTTTTACAAAAACACCCTCTTTATGAAAAGCGCCAAACGTGCCATTCAAAAATTCAAACGCACCATTCAATACTCAAACCATGCACAACTTGCTCTCTCATTGGCTGTCTCCCAACATCCCACCCTGCTGGCCTCCCATTGGCCAGGAGGCAGCTGAACTGCACCCATACTTCCTGTACGCATACTTCCTGTTTGTCACACGTGTGAGAGGAGAGTTGAACAGTAATGTTGGCTCGCGAGTTCTTTGTGAGAGATCATTCTTCTTTTCCTTTCGACTTTTCCCTTCAGGGATCGCCACAGCGAATCATCTGCCTCTATCTAACCCTATCCTCTGCATCTTTTTCTCTTAAACCAACTACCATCACGTCCTCCCTCACCTAATGAAAAAAAAAAAAAAATCACTCACCTCAAGCTTGGTTGATATCAAGGCGAGTATTCCGTGATCACCACTGAGCCAAAGGTGAATAATTATGTAAATAAATACATCGTTGTGTAAAGGTAAATAATTCCTCCAGTTTTAACCAATTAATGTATGGGGCATTTACAGGGTGTATAATGTTGGCTACTACACAGAAACAGAACAATCTGATTGGTCCACTATCTCAGGATTAAAAATCAATATTGAAGTAAAACAGACAATCACAGTTTTTCATGGCCACTCGGAGTAGGTGGTGTCAGCATCATGCCCAGATATGCAAAAATCTAATTTTAGTCCGGATACATCGAAGCCTTACATGAGCTTAAATCCTTTATTTCAATTATTTATTAATTTAAACACCGATACGCAATGTACGTATGCTCTGTTCACAGATAAATACACAGCTCTTATGTTTAAAATATGCAAAAATAAACTATAAAAGGCAGACTAAATCAATTTTTTGTCCAGTATCCACTGATATTCAACTCCGGTTCAGTGGATTATTTCTCGTCTTAGAGACCATTCACCAACACTCGCAAATAGTTAATTATTCAGGAACAGATCACGCCATTCGTGGCGACTGTATAATTAATATGGCTATTGGGTTTAAATTTCAGTGCATACCCGGATGTCTGCGCATGCTTTGCCTTTCTTATACTCCTTGTGGTTGGCTCGTTTGTCCAATTTGGCCCAAAGTGCTTTAGCCTTCCAAGAGGTGACCGCCGCTTTGAGGCTGCTGTAGAAACCACGGTGATCAGCCGGGTCAAGCTCCAGCTGGCTGCACAGCAAGCCGAAAGCCTGGAGGGTGCCTTTACAGGTGGAAGCCTGAACAAAGTTCTCAAAGAGCTGGCTGGCCTGAGAGCTCCTCTCCTCCTCAGTTTTCCCCATCACTTCTTTCCTCAGGTCACTCACGCTTTCCTCTTTCAGAAAAGGTGCCAATTCAGAGCGAGGCTGCTGCAGGCTTCATCTCAGACCAGTGCTGGGGGGGAAAGGATATTCACAGATTTATAAATATACATTGATTAAAATTATAAAGTGCATTAACAGGTTCTATTGTTTTTAAAATCAGTGAATAATACAAGGTTTAATTTAAGCATTGTTCAGATCTTGTGACGTGGATACATAATTCCATATCGTTGCACCAAAGATAAGCTGGATGTCACTGTTCTACCAAGGTGACTATTGAGCAATATCCACCATGCCCAGGGTAAATATTATAAGCGTAAGAAAAGCCAACTAAAACAAGACTAGTCATTTTTTTTTTTTACAAATTTTAAACATGGTGGCAGAAGAGCTCTCAAACCGTGCAAACAGGGCATAAAAATGTGTAGTTTAAAATAAATTAGTATATAAACACTACCAAGACTAAAAACACAATTTATGGTTTCTCTTTCCATTTTTACAGCATGACAGGGATCATATGTTCGCACATTATTTTCTGAAACTCAAATATGAATTATGTAGTAATTTGTTAAAGCCTTATTTTTATTATCTTGCTTGTCTTCAGTGTGCCTTTCCTGTGCTATATACAGACGTTCCCCGACTTACGTTCATCCGTTTTGTTTTTTTCTTATTTTTCAAAAAAAAAAGGTCAAATTTTGAGTTTAGACGTACCTATGTAGTACGCTGACGTAATGATACTGCGTCCATTGATTACAAATGACAGACTGAACGTGCCCCTCCTTCTTCCCAGTTCAGTTATATAGCTTGTTACCCTTGTGTTAAGACGTCGTCTCTGAACTTTGTGTTTACACGGTTTTGCGAACTTTTGTCACTTGAAGCAAATATGGTTGGTCAGAAGCGTAAGCCTACTAGCATGGGTGAAAGTCTCATACACACATGAATTAACTACCTGCTCAGATAAGATAAGATACAGCTTTATTAATCTCACAATGGAGAAATTCATCGACACAATATACCATGCATACTCAGTTAAGCAAAGAGTAAAAATGAATGAAAACCCAAGAAAGAACTCTGCTCTGCTGATTCACATCAATGCAGGCTGAGTACTAAACGAGTTCAACGGCGCCTTTGCGCACTTGAAAGACCAGAAGTCCAATGCAGCCATGAGGTGGGGGGGGGCACTAACCAGTGTCTCTCCCCCTCATGCCGGTCCCAAGCCCGGAGAAATGCAGAGGGTTGTGTCAGGAAGGGTATCCGATGTAAAACCAATGCCAAACATTTATGATGCAAATCAGAAGTCCCCCCATACCGGATCGGTCGAGGCCCGGGTTAACAACGACCGCCATCAGTGCTGTCAATCAACAGGGTGCTGATGGAAATTGGAATACTGTTGGTCGAAGACATCGAAGAAGGAGAGGTGGGAGGCGTGTCCGTAGGCAGAGAGAGAAAAGGAAAGGCATGAGTCTAGGACTGAGAGTGGGGACTTTGAATGTTGGAACTATGCAAAGAAAAGGTAGAGAGCTCGCTGACATGATGCAGAGGAGGAAGGTGGACATACCGTGTGTTCAGGAGACCAGGTGGAAAGGTAGCAAAGCTAAAAGCTTAGGAGCAGGGTTTAAGCTATTTTATCACGGTGTGGATGGGAAGAGAAATGGAGTAGGAGTCATCTTGAAGGAAGACTTTGTCAGGAATGTTCTAAAAGTGAAAAGAGTGTCAGACCTCAAGAGTGATGAGTCTCAAGTTAGAAATTGAAGGTGTAATGCTCAATGTTGTTAGTGCTTATGCCCCACAGGCAGGATGTGAGCTAGAAGAGAAGGAGAGATTCTGGAGTGACTTAGATGAAGTGATGCAGAGTACCGCCAGAGGTGAAAGAGTGGTCATTGGTGCAGACTTCAATGGATATGTTGGTGCAGGCAACAGAGGGGACGAGGAAGTGATGGGCAGGTTTGGTATCCAGGACAGAAACGCAGAAGGACAGATGTTGATAGATTTTGCAAAAAGGATGGAAATGGCTGTGGTGAATACTTTCTTCCAGAAGAAACAGGAGCATAGGGTGACTTATAAAAGCGGAGGTAGGAGCACACAGGTAGACTACATCTTGTGTAGGCGATGTAATTTGAAGGAAGTCAGTGACTGCAAAGTCATAGTGGGTGAGAGTGTTGCCAAACAGCATAGGATGGTGGTGTACAGGATGAATCTGATGGTGAGAAAGGTGAAAAAGGCAAAGGCAGAGCAGAAGACAAAGTGGTGGAAGCTGAAAAAGGAAGAGTGTCGTGTTGTCTTCAAGGAGGAGTTGAAACAGGCTTTGGGTGGCCAGGAAGTGCTTCCAAATGACTGGACAACCACAGCAAATGTGATCAGGGAGACAGGTAGGAGAGTACTTGGTGTGTCCTCTGGAAGGAAAGTAGATAAGGAGACTTGGTGGTGGAATGAGGAAGTGCAGGAGTGTGTACAAAGGAAGAGGTTAGCTAAGAAGAAGTGGGACATTGAGAGGACCGAAGAGAGTAAACAGGATTACAGGGAGACACAGCGTAAGGCGAAAGTAGCAGTGGCTAAGGCCAAACAGAGGGCGTATGATGACTTGTATGATAGGTTGGATAGTAAAGAGGGAGAAAATGATCTATACAGGTTGGCACAGCAGAGAAATAGAGATGGGAAGGACGTGCAGCAAGTTAGATTGATAAAGGACAGAGAGGGAAATGTATTGACTGATGACAGAAGTGTGCTGGGAAGATGGAAAGAGTACTTTGAAGAGCTGATGAATGAGGAAAATGAGAGAGAAAAAAAAAAAAGAGTAGAAGAGGTGACCATTGAGGAGCAGGATGTAGCAAAGGTCAGTAAGGGTGAAGTGAGAAGGGCATTGAAGAGGATGAAGAATGGAAAGGCAGTTGGTCCTGATGATATACCTGTGGAGGTATGGAAGTGTCTTGGAGAGGTAGCAGTAGATTTTCTGACAAGAACATTCAACAAAGTCCTAGAGAGTGAGCAGATGCCAGAGGAATGGAGGAGAAGTGTGCTGGTGCCCATTTTTAAGAACAAGGGAGACGTGCAGAGTTGCGGCAACTACAGAGGGATAAAGTTGATGAGCCATACGATGAAGTTATGGGAAAGAATAGTGGAAGCTAGACTAAGGGCAGAGGTCAGCATTTGTGAACAACAGTTTGGTTTCATGCCAAGAAAGAGCACCACAGATGCAATGTTTGCTTTGAGGATGTTAATAGAGAAGTACAGAGAAGGTCAGAGGGAGCGACATTGTGCCTTTGTGGATCTGGAAAAAGCATATGACAGGGTGCCAAGAGAAGAACTGTGGTATTGCATGAGGAAGTCTGGAGTGGCAGAGAAGTATGTTAGAGTGGTGCAGGACATGTATGAGAGATGTAAGACAGTGGTGAGGTGTGCTGTCGGTGTGACCGACGAATTCAAGATGGAGGTGGGACTGCATCAAGGGTCAGCTCTCAGCCCCTTCTTGTTTGCTATGGTGATGGACAGGCTGACAGACGAGGTGAGACAAGAATCTCCATGGACTATGATGTTTGCAGATGACATTGTGATCTGTAGTGAGAGCAGAGAACAAGTGCAGGAAAATCTAGAGAGGTGGAGGTATGCCCTGGAAAGGAGAGGAATGAAGGTTAGCCTCAGAAAATCAGAATACATGCGTGTGAATGAGAAGGACCCAGGAGGAACGGTGATGTTACAGGGAGCAGAGATAACGAAGGTGGAGGATTTTAAGTACTTAGGCTCAACAATCCAGACCAATGGAGAGTGTGGAAAAGAGGTGAAGAAGCATGTGCAGGCAGGCTGGAATGGTTGGAGAAAAGTGTCCGGTGTGATGTGCGATAGGAGAGTGTCAGCAAGAATGAAGGGAAAAGTGGACAAGACAGTGGTGAGGCCAGCGATGTTGTATGGCTTAGAAACAGTGGCGCTGAGGAAAAGGCAGGAGGCAGAGCTGGAGGTAGCGGAGATGAAAATGTTGAGGTTCTCTCTGGGAGTAACGAGGATGGGTAGGATCAGAAATGAGTATATCAGAGGGACAGCCCATGTAAGATGTTTTGGAGACCAAGTCAGAGAGGCTAGATTGAGATGGTTTGGACATGTACAGAGGAGGGATAGTGAGTATATTGGCAGCAGGATGCTGAGGTTTGAACTACCAGGCAGAAGGCCTCGAGGAAGACCAAAGAAGAGATTTATGGATGTGGTGAAGGAAGACATGAAGGTTGTTGGAGTCAGAAAAGAAGATGCGGAGGACAGGGTGAGGTGGAGGCGGATGATTTGCTGTGGCGACCCCTGAAGGGAGCAGCCGAAAGTAAAAGAAGAAAGACCAGAAGTCCGTATAACTTGCACTTTGTTTCAAGCAAGTAAACTACTTTCAGCAAGTGCACTACTTTCAGTATTGAGCGCCTCACATATTGTAAACGTTGATTGGCTTTCAAGCTTCATGTAAAGTGAGTCGGCTCAGCTTCATGTCATGTGACCATCCGTCGACCATCGGAACCGTTTACAAGCAGAAAGATCGCATCATAGAGAATGTTAAAGGTTATATTGATACTGTATTTGATTTTTGATGAGTGAATTTGATTAAAATTAATCTATTTGAAATTATTTTGCTCGAATTTAATTTATTTGAAATTAATGTTGATGTTATTTGATACTTTACAATGTTTATAATTGATTTAGGGGTGTTTTATGAGATACGGCAATGGTATTTATGGATATATAGTACAGTATGAGCATTATACATCACTGGAACAACTTACTTTTTTAAAACGCAAGTTGAAAGTGAACGTAATTCGGGGAGCGTCTGTATATATACACACACTAGTCCTTCTCAAAAAATTAGCATGTTGTGATGAAGTTCGTTATTTTCTGTAATGTACTGATAAAAATTAAACTCTCATATTTTAGATTAATTGAATTCATTCATTTAAAACGCATTTCAGACAAAATTGGTGTACTTTTATAATTCTTAAAGGTTTATGGAGTAGTCTTGGGAGCCTTGGAACGAATCAGGTGTTTTACATGTAAAAATGCACCTCTAATTACAAAAACTCCAGGTTATGAAAAAGGCACTGGAAGGGATTCATTTCGTAAGTAGAGGGCCGACTGTATATCTTGACAAATAATTTAAAGGTTGACGGTAATGTGTTTCATGTATAAAACAATCACACTTTTGCACGTAAGCAATGTATACTAAAAATGTAAAAGGGTCAGAAATCGAATAAGTCTTGCCTTATTAATGAAACCTGTTGCATTCATGTTCAGTAATATCTGGGACTCTAATGTGCCACATGTATGAACTGATTTGAATCATGAAGGAGCCACATGTTGTTGAGAATCGCCGGTTGCCAGTACATCACAAATCAACTCAGCACTGCAACCTGCCAGTCTTTCACTCTCAGCCCTCTATGGTTCTTTTATAAGCGTCAGCCTCTGCTTTGAAGTTTCTTCAAAGCACTGTGTACACATCCCGGAGGAATCAGCACGGAATACAACACAAAGTCCATGTCAGCTGGGGATTCAGGCAACCCAGTAAAGTCTGAGCCCGTGTAAAAGAACAGCAATAAGATGACTGTTAGGGGAAAGCTTACCATGAGACGTGTTTGCACAGAAGTCTGAAGGATCTTTCTGCAAGACGCTTGGGACTAGCAAGCCAAATGAAGCAAAAGTAATCGGAGAACGCCACACTGAAGTGTGCTGTTTTGTAAAGGAAGGTATTTGATTACATGAGCCTCGTCTACTGGGAACGGATACCATGCAGCTCTGAGACAAGTACATAATATAGTTACTGATCTAAATCTACTGCCGGAGCATGAAGCGCGTACCCATTACAGAAATATTCACAGTTTGTATCGATAAGTTGCTAGACAGCATATAGCTTCTACAGGTTAATCCACAGATACTGTGACCTGAGGGGGGGGGGCCGCGGCGTCAAAAAAAAAAAAAACCACCTGTGTCTCGGCTAAAAGCGGACACTCACTAGCTTTTTATATATAAACTGTTCTATGAAAAGAAACAGGGCAGTGGTGGCCTGGTGTTAATGTGCTGGATAACTGATCTTAAGGTTGGGGGTTCAAGCTCCACTGTCAACGGTTGTCACTAACCCCCCCCACCCCCAGTGCAGCTCACTGGGTTATCAAAGGCGGGCCATGTCTCTCACTGTCTAAATGTGCGAATCACATGATTCACTGTGGCGACCCCTGAAAAAGGGAAAAAGAAAGAAGGAAGAAAGAAATTTATTTGATGGCTTTAAAAAAAATGTTGGATTGCTGTGATGAACAGGCATTCAGTCTTAGAATCAAAATTATTCGATGATAAGAACACATTTTAACTTGGGGATGAGAGAAAGAATTTTTTACTCCCGAATGCAACATCAGCTTACTGCAAAAAAAGAAAGAAAAAAAAAAAAATAGGCCTTCAGGCCTCTGTCACACAATGATTTAGTCCGTGTTTGCCGACTCACCAGCGTGCTGTTAACTACTTCTGATATGTTGTATCGTGGTGAGGTCATCAAGAAATGAACAAGTTTTTCAAGGTATGCTCACATAGGGCTCATATACTCGACATACACTGGCCATAAGTTGTAGTTATGCGATCGTTCACACATTATTTTTAAGTTGAACCTATGTACAACTAATACCAACAAACGGCAAGCATGTTGCCAGCGTGTGCAACTTATGGCCAACAACAGTCAAGGTCACACAGCAGTGTACCACCAACGACTGATCATGTGATATAACCTATAAAAGTCTGCCACTTCCTGATTCAAATGAAATGCACACTAGAAATCGCAGCATCATTACCGTCAGGCTAAAGAATCAATGATGTTGAAGGACTGCTCGTGGTTATTCATCTCAGACTTGACAGATCCCTCCAGCTCTCCGATAACCTGGGCATCTGCTCTCCATGAAGTACTGACTGCTTCCTCGTTTGAACCCTATTTTATATACCAAGTTCCTTAAATGCTGACAATATGCCCATACAATGCTCGCTGCAAGTTAGAAAGACATTCAGTAAAAGTTCTGTGATTTTCCCAGAACACATCATACACGTCTCCATACATCAATATACAATGGAGATAAGCTTGGTGCATGTTTTACATTTTCTATTGGCTCTGGACGAGTTTCTAATACGTTATGCATACATTCAAAACCGGAATAACTTCAATAGTTCAGTGTATAGAAGCATTTGAAAGAAATTTGTCATATGTCGGCATAAGTTCTACAAACCGTTAATATGTGACTGGTGATCTCGGATAATCTGGTAGCTCTGTGCCAATCGTCTCTCCTGTATTCTATGGTAAGAGTGCAAATTTATTTATTTGTATTTATTCATTTATTTATTTAAAGTATTTTATTACAATCCAGTGGAAAGAATACAAGTTATTCTGCTTCCTTGGTCGTTAATATGCATACACCTATATACAGGGATCCCTCGCTACTTCGTGCTTCCATTCATTTGGCTTCAGTGCATCTTGGGATTTTTTTTGTTTGTTTTTTTAATAATCATGGAATTTAAAAAAAAAAGTAAGGAAAAATAAGTGGAAAAGTTAAGGAAAATGCCACAAAAACAAGGCCAATTGTTCAAAAAAACAAACAAAAAAAAAAAAAAACCCTAAACAAACCTGAGTGTGTGCACGCACATGTCCGTATGCATGTGTATTTATATTTTATTTACATCTTATGCATCATTTTTGAATGTTTGTTATTATAAGCATTTATAGCATTGAATATGTATTTATTGACATATACGTCAGTTGGTTGGGGGGGGTGATCCTACTTCGTGTAATTCTGTGGTCATGGGGGGGATCTCGGTCCCAATTAACCGCTGAAAGTGAGGGATCCCTGTATTTATTCATGCCAATATAACAAGTACAGGAAATTACACAATATTTAAGAAAGATGAGCCATCTGTCAATTCTGATTTTTCTATATTTGCACCTCGTATCAAGTTGTCAGATACTGGCTTTATTAAAGGCCCACAGGATGAAACTGAGGAAGGAAAGGGGATGAAGAGTAATTCTTCCCAGTCAGAGGAAAGAAGTGCTGACATATGCAGCTTGAGAAAAACAGGAATCTCGAAAACATGACTCAACTGATAAAAAGAACATCTCATCACAAGGGCATCAAGAAACTTGGGCTGAGACATGGGTTTTCAGACTGTTCCTACACAAGACAACTCCGATAACTTATTAATAAATAATCATTAGCCCACCAATTTTTTCTATAACTGATAAGTGAGAGCACATTGCAGCTGGATATTTACTTCCAAAAGCTTGGAGTGGAAAACGAATTCAGAGCAGTCTTGATTTGTAAATGATAGACTGGTGAGGAAAGTAAAAGATGGAGCATCTGGATACAAAGTGATGACTGTGTTCAGGCAAACCTGTCCAAGAGGAATCAGAGTCAGGGACTTAAATAAGCCATGCGATAAAATTTGAATTAAAGACTGAAGAGTCAATACGAGTTGCCTTCAGTGATGATTAGATTTTTAAATACAATAAACTAGACCATGTAGGTCATGATTTCCACCAGAAGAGCGTAGAAACCAACTCAACATCACTCGGTTAGGAAATTTAAAAGTCAGTCCGCCCGCTATGAACAAGAATAATCCCATCAAAGTATTTAACCCTCATTCTGTGCTGATCAACCCTCACAGTTGGAGGAATAACTAGAATGACTCCACCCCTTCCCGGGACTACACTTCAGACTCCCTGTGGGGTAAAATTCGACGCAAAAGAATCTAACACATTCTCTTACAGAGCACTTTGTACGCCATCAGCATATACTCACATAATCCTACTGAAATCATGTCAGTGCTTCTGGAATTCCTGAACAGCAATATGAAAAGTAAAAGCTAGCACTTGGCATGTCACGTCACTTCCCACAATTCCAATGAGTGTCCCTTATCCAGGAGCTTTCAGCTCCCTCAGCTCAGAATAGCAGAGTTTCAGATTTCAGTTTCCAGGAGGGTGTGATCACATTGCCGACCGTCAGGTTACAGGAGGTTAGGACACCTCATGAAGGTCTTTAATAGATGTGCAGTACTCAGAAGATGCATAAAGCAAACACTTCACCCGAGTAAAACAATGAACAACAATGTATACATTAATTGAAATTATTTCATGGTGTTCAACTTCTTTAAAGCGCTACGGCAGTTTTATTTCACCACTTCACTTCTTGATACAGTTGTGATTTTATTCATTCATTTGTTTTCTGAACCCCTTAATCCTAATTAGGGTTGCTGGGAGGCTGGCACAGCCACAGCCTGCACAGCCTACTCTCATGTAAATCCGCAATGGTTCTTTTACAGTCTTTCACCAATGACAGCGACAGACACGGCCCAGTTCGCGGTGCTGAGGGGATAGCAGCAACAACCCAGTGACAGCAGGGCTTGAACTGCCCACCTTGGGCTCATGAATTCAGCACATTCCCACTGGGCCACCACTGCCCAACTAATTGTGAATTTTGAACGATAAACAATATCCCAATGAACTTCCTCCACCATTTGCAGTTTTTCAAAAGGAAAGTGGAAAAGTAACTTTTGTTTACTTTGGATTTTGGCTTTTCAGGTATGCGGAGACTATTTGAATGCAATCCTGTTAATTCAGTGCTGACCCCGAGGTATCAAAGTGGATTAGAACTGTGATCTCTGGAGTAACGGTCTTGATTTGATTTTTACAGAACGTCAGCATAGGAAAGAAGTGGGGCAGGGGTGGTCTGGTGGTATAGGATGCTGGATCGCTGATCCTAAGGTTGGGGGTTCGAGTCCCACTCTCCACAGGGTTGTCACTGTCCCCCCAGTGCAGCTAACTGGGTTATCATGGTATGAGGCATGTAAAAGAATCATTGCTGACTTTCGTAAAGAGTAGGCTGCAAAGCCGTCAGTGTGTTTCTGTCCCTTGCTAAAAGGGTTGTGTCAGGAAGGGCATCAGACGTAAAAACCTATGCCAAACCAAATGTGCAAATCATTCGCTGTGGCGACCCCTGATAAAGGGAAAAAGCCGAAAGGAAATCTCTCATCGGCGTAGGAAAGAAGCAACTCTCCTCCTAAGGAAAGACCATTCCGAGATCTGAATAAAGTCAAACCCATCTACAAAGCCTGCCTCGGTTTTAAGACTAGAAACACAACATTAGTGCTGCAGGGTTCCCAACTCGTTCTTAATATTTGAGTTCATAAAAGCTAAAACACACATGAGCAAAAGGACCATGCTGCACATTACAGCAGCCTGACACCAGTGCTGAATGTATGTCCAAAATGATTGCAGATCTTTTTACATAACTATTTATAAATGGTGGATAAATGAATAAATAGACACTGTTCACATAAGCTGCCTTAGGTAATGTGGTGGGCTGCCATATTCTGAAATGCACGATACAAACTCTGCTGAAAGCCATGGCTACAGTTTAAGTGGTGCAATGTTTGGGGAAAAGTTAACTATTGCAGTTTAACCCGTAATCTGATTCCAAATTACCAAACTGTTCCATTTACAGTATAGCTTCATCAGGTTAAAAAACAACCCCCCCCCCCAATTCTTGAACTGAAATGTATCAACAAACAGTATGTCAATATCACCAGCTAACACTACAGGGTCAATACAGGGATCCCTTGCTACTTCGCACCTCAATTCATGCAGCTTCAGTGCATTGCGTTTTTTTTTAAAATAGAGTCGGCCCTCTACTTACGAAATTAATCCATTCCAGAGCCTTTTTCGTAATGTGGAGATTTTGTAAGTAGAGGTGCATTTTACATGTAAAACACATGATTCGGTCCAAGGCTCCCAAGACTACCCCATAAACCCTTGATAAAGTACAACTTGGTAAAAGTTTCCGGGTCCATGATGGATAACGAAATACAATCGGCCCCCCTACTTACAAAACCCCCCCGTGTATGAAAATTCCGGGTTGCAAAAACTTTTTCCTAAGTTTTCGTCCCCTGGATACAAAAACAACCTCCTCTTATGAAAAGCGGCAAATGTGCCATTCAAACTTAAACGCGCCCATCAAAATAAATTTCACACTATGCGCAAATTGCTCTCTCATTGGCTGTCTCCCAACATCCCGCCCCGCTGGCCTCCCATTGGCTAGGAGGATGACGCAGCAGAACGTTACCCAAACTTCCTGTTTGTCACCCGCGTGAAGGAGAGTTGACTGTTGGCTTGTTTTGACATTGATCATGCAGCATTATATTTTGTTATCGCAGAAACCCCTCTACAATCGGGACGATATTGAACCAGAAGGAGACCTTAAAGCGGAAATACAGTGACGGAGGCGATTATTTCGGCATGATATTAAAACAGAGTGCTCCGTGGGAGAAGACCTCCGATCTCCCAAGGAAGCAGGTTAATATTGAATCAGGACCTCTGATCTTTCAAAAAGGTACTGTAATTCCACTTTAAATAAAACATCCCATCCATTTAAACATTTAAATAGAATTGTTCCGTCAGCTGCGCGTTTTGTGTGTGTGTGAGAGTGAGAGAAAGAGAGAGAGAAGGAGGATTAACTCTTTAGTTTAAGTTGTTTAATTCATTAAATGTTTAATAAAATGTAGTGCATGTGAACAAAACGCGGTTCATCTGGACCTCCGATCCCTCAAGGAATCAAAGTTAAAGTTGAGTTTGGACCTCCAATCTGTCAAGCAGGGAACGCGCTTTGAATTCCACGTCTTAAAATGCTCCGGCTTCCTGCTTATGGGCGTGGCCCACAGCGCCACAATACACATTGAATGTGTATACAATACACATTTAATGAGTGTACTGTAGTGTGTGTGTGCGTGAGAGAGACAGACAGGTGTGTGTGTGTGTGTGTGTGTGTGTGTGTATAAAAAAAAATATTTAGTAATGGTTTAATTAATAAATATATTAATAAAATGTTTAAATTGTTTAATAAACAATTTTCTTTTACTTTTAACAGATTTCATACAAAATTGGTGTACTTTTATCATTTTTAAAGGGTTTATGGGTTAGTCTTGGGAGCCTTGGAACGAATCAGGCGTTTAAACATGTAAAATGCGCCCCCTACTTACGAAACCCCCACATTAAAAAAAAAGGCTCTGGAGCGGATTAATTTCGTAAGTAGGGGACCGACAGTATAACACTGCAATGGTCAATCTCAAAAACTCTCGAGCCAACATTTCTGTTCAACTCTCCTCTCTCACACGTGTGACAAACAGGAAGTATCAGGACAGTTCAGCTGCCTCCTGGCCAATGGGAGGCCAGCAGGGCAGGATGTTGGGAGACAGCCAATGAGAGAGCAACTCGCGCATTCTTTGAATTTGTGAATTTTGTTCTCGTAAAAAGAGGAAGAAAATTTAAGAACGTTTTTCCGTATTCAGAAGCTTTCGTAAGTAGAGGACCGACTGTATTCATTTAATTTAAAAAAAAAAAAAAAAAAAGGAAATTAAGGAAGAGGGGAAAATGCCACAAAAACAAGGCCAATTATGCAACAACAACAAAAAAAAAAACCCTAAACAAAACAAAAACCAACCCAAAACCTCCTGTCAAAACTAGTTATATTTTTGTGATGTGCACATCTGCGAGCATCTGTATGTGTGTATATTTATAGTTTATTTACAGCTTATGCATCTTTTTAGTGTTTATTATAAGCATTGAATATGTACTTATTGATATTATATACACATACATGTACGTATACATCAGTGGGGGTTAGCCTACTTCGTGGAATTTGGTGGTCCCGGGGGTATCTCGGTCCCAATTAACTGTGGAAAGTGAGGCATCCCTGTATTTATATTGGGGCGGGGTGGGTAGGTAAACCTTGCATACGACGTCAGTGTGCTAAAATCTTCTCTTGTCAACATTAATAGACATCTTAATTTTACGAGTGCAATGTTTCTGCTTTATATTTCTTCAGTAAAATGTAACATATGTCTGTGCATGCATTAAAGAAAGCACAATAATTAAAAAATAAAATGCAGCTTTATATCCTAGCTGGTTCTATTCTACCCTGAGCTGCTGTCATAAACACCTCCTGGCCAATCAGAATCGTGCTGTGGTTGGAAAGTTATCTTCGCAATACTATTACAGAACCATGTTGATCTCTGGTCTCAAGTTATTACAGAGAGACTGACAAATGACTGAATGGACAGCAGAATCGCCGCCAGCGCTGAATGACAAAAGCTCTGAGCCTCCCACAGGAGATTACTGCTTTCTGTGGATTACTAGTGCTGCTAATTATTATATTTAGCACAGAGCCACGTCTCTCATTCAGTGTGTTACTGTGAAGCTTGCAAGAGCCATGCTAAAACTCTGTAGACACACCGGTGTTGACCATGAGCCACTGTACAAGAGTATTTTTGTCATCCTCTGGCTGATATACAGGTCAGCCCTTATAAGTCACTCCTGGAAAATGCTGGAAGATGTGTGTGGGAAAGTTCATACATGAAAGCAGTGGTTGGCTGTCAGGGCTAGCAAAGCCTTCTCCACTGAATTAAACATCATATTTGTTTCATTCAATTATATTAATTTATTCCCAACAGTCTTTAATCTCTTCATTTCGTAGCATCTGTTTTGGCTTCACTGCTTCCAGTACATGTATATTAGATGCTTTTGTCCAGTCAGATTTCTCCTTCTATGTGCCACCATATTAATCTGCACATAGAAGCGGTGAAAGTTATGTAATGCTCAGCCACCACCAGAAAGGCATAAAATGTCTCTCTGCAATGCCACACCTTGTTATATTGTTCTTTTATACATTATTGGTGGTTTGTGACATGATAGTGGTGGTATTAAGAGGTGGATCAAGTCTGTCAAGTCCCACTGAAGGCCCAGGTACGAAATGCACAGCCCACGACTGCATGAAAGCACATTGATGGGGATCCTGAAAGTGAACACATGATCTTATTCTGGGGCCTTCATTTGAGATGTTATTTTAAAAACAATAACTAAATGCTAAAGGATAAACTGAATTCAAACTCCAGTATATGGGGAAAAAAACCCCAGATCCATCACATCTACGTATATGGTTCTACCCTAAACTATTGCCACAAATTTTGCCACGTAGGGGAGCTATCACCACACCATGCGAGTTGTGTGATGTGACCAGATGCATCTCCAGCAAAACACTCATGCCTGAGCGTACTGTTACTCCACAAACCCTAACTTGCTTGAAGTTTTAAGACTAATTAAACCAAATCTTTCACCAGAGGTAATCCACATACATTTTTGACGGAAGGAAATTACACACAATCACAACACACACATGGTTCAACAGTGTCCTAATTCATGCCATTGGTCAGCACACGGATCCCAGGTATGTAAAGCATAAAAACAATTCACTGCTACCGAGTCGTCACCAAAAGGACGACTTACTTGATCAAAATTGAAGTTTCATAATCTACCACAGTGGATTTTGTACAACTACAGAGATGTGGTCACGCGGCACCACATAGCCTCAGACATTCAAATTTCTTTGTGTTAAACTTAAAGCTGAAGTACCAGATATTTGCACAATAGTTTATTTTGATGCCGTTTTGAAATTTCCCAGCCAACTGGAGTTGTTGGGTTTTTTTTTTTTTGGGTGATGACCTAAATTGCAGACAAGTAAGAAATTTTCATTTCCATAACAATACAAGTTCAAAATAATTTGTTTTAAATGTCATGAGTTGAACACAGTGTGAACATTCAATCCATTAAATAAATTAATAAACCGTGATATAACATCATATAAAGTTCTTTTTTGCCATTAAACAGCCACTCCGTCCACCCGACGCTATGCTGATCCATCAGGGCCACAGAGTAGCTGCACCGCTGAGCAAGAGAAAGGGTTACATCCTGAACAGCTCACCAATCCATCACAGACACAACCAACCATGTTATGGGAGGAAACCCGGAGGAAACCCATGTAGGCACAAAGACAACATTCAAAGGCGCACTAGAGTTCACCTGAAAGAGTGACTGAAACCAGTACGTTGACTCTGAACTCTTCTCACCTTTTTTTTTTTTTTAGGGACTGCTGCTCAGAGAACCGCTTCAGGGTTAATTTCAAACAGACTGAAGTCTGCACAGGTGATCATAACAGAGTAAACGCTGAAGAAGCTTCTGACGCTAACTTATGCAAATGCTCACAGGTCAGCTGAAAGTCGGTTTATTTCCTTTGTTCAGTTGCAGAACCTGTTGTCATGCTGGAAAAGTAAATTACAGTGCGAGCTGAAATGAGTTCAAAGATGAAGCGTTTAATAATGTTTGTGATTTACTTATTAGCTCGATTAGTTTTATTAGTTCTACGTCGACTTCCTAAAATGTTTTGCTGTACACATACCCATTATTGTTAATACTTCTGACAATCAACTCTGTCAAAGTCCCATCAACCTAAAAAGAAGAATGAATATACAGCAGTGTGTGAAAGTCTGAAACACTCAAAACTTACTTTCAGAACAAACTTCGCTAGAGAGCAGTGGTTCTCAAATAGTGGGCCACTCGGCTTCACTGTGCTGCAGTGAGAAACGAGGAAAGGCCGCTGTGTTTACTGTGTCTGAAAACATTGGCAGCGGACAACATGAACCCAAATAAATTCAGGCGTCACTTAAAGACATCACACCCCGATCACGTGATGCACCACGTGAGTTTTTTCAGCGAAAACGTGCCGAACATTGCCAACAACCATCTCGCTTTGTGAATGCTACTATAGCAAATCAGCGAGCTCTGTTAGCATCAGATAAGGTGGAGGTCCAAACTGCTCAGTGTAGAAAACCCCACAGAAGAGCAGAGAACCTGATCCTACCTGTTGCACACACGGTCTCCGTCAGACTGGATGATGACAGTGCTGTGAAAATAAGTCCAGGTCCCAGTTCAACGTTGAGCAGGAGCTGAGAGTTCAGTATTGAGCTTTAAACCTGGCTTTGAAAAGCTGTTCACTGCGAAACGTGCTCATTATAGCCATTAATCTGGACTTAATCATTCTGACAAAAAAAATAAATAAATAAAAATAATAAATTGTTTTATTAATTTTTGTTTTGTCGGTTAAAGTGTTTTATATATTGTGCTCCTGAGTTAATGTTGATCAATTTGAATTTATTATTATTTACTGATTTTATTTAATTTTACTTTTCAGTATGGAATGGTTTAAATTGTTGGTCAATAAATTTTACAGTTTAAAAATAAGGATACATTTTTTGATTTCAGGCAAATCTCTAAATCTTTTCGTTTAAAGACTAAAATTGTTAAAGTTATTCTTTGTTTGGAAGTTGATCGATATTTCTTCCTTTTTTTTGTATTTCATAATGTTAGTAAGAACAGTTATGCAGAGGATTACTTCATTTTTAGATAAATAACACTATTTATATTGAGGTGGCGCGAAATGTTTTCCTCTTCTGGGGGGTGGGCGGGGAGACAGAAAATAATTGAGAAGCACTGCTATAGAATTTTATTTTATGACTCGAGTACATTTTGAATTTTATATAGAAAAACATGTTATATTTTCAAATAATGCACAATATTGCACAGTGCAGAGAACAGCAAATGATTTGAAAGAAAAATTCAGGAAAAAAAAAAAAAAAATTGTATACACTTCAGAAATTGTGCAATCTGATTGGCCTGCTATCTTGGGGAATTAAAAGAAGACATTACAGTATTTGTCTCCAGAGT
>CM045733.1:46080000-46117500 GCA_024760905.1 Plotosus lineatus
GGCTTTAGTTTTTCACAAATTTAAAAGTATGCAATCCAAATTAATCCAAATTGTTAAAAAATACTCTTTAGAGTTTGGTGTGTTCTATGGTGGGTATGTGATTGTAGACTAGAACAGATGCTGCTCTCTCCCTCGGACGTCCTATAGGATTGTTGGAACGAGAGCTTGTAGTCTGCTGCCATCTGCAGGACAAAGAAGGAGGATTGTATACAGTAAATTCATTGGCGATCACCCAAAGAGGACCCCAAACATTATTACTGTAAGAAAGAAAGATTACTAAAAATATATTTTTCCTTTTTCCTGGAGTGGATTCATTAAATACCTTCAACATAACAATTATACACATTTTTAAATGTCTATTAATGTTCTTTCTCAGAGGTGTTACTTTGAACAAAGAAGACTCAATTAGATTTTGGAGATAATACAGATCTTCACAATCACCACTACTGGGCCCTTGAGCAAGGCCTTTAGTCCTCAGTTGCTCAGTTTATATATATATATATATATATATATATATATATATATATATATATATATATATCCCAGTGCAGGTAACTGGGTTATCAAAGGCGGGCCATGTCTCTCACTGTCTATGGTGAGAGGCATGTAAAAGAACCATTGCTGACTTTCGTAAAGAGCAGCTGCAAAGCCGTCAGCGTGTTTCTGTCCCTTGCTAAAAGGGTTGTGACAGGAAGGGCATCCGACATAAAAACCTCTGCCAAATCAAATGTGCGAATCAAATGATTCGCTGTGGTGATTCCTGGGTAAAAAGGGAAAAAGCTGAAAGGAAGACAGACTTATATATATATATATATATATATATATATATATATATATATATATATATATATATATATGTCTGTCTTCCTTTCGGCTTTTTCCCTTTTACTCGGGAGTCACCACAGCGAATAAATATATATATATATATATATATATATATATATGGCCAGCCTTTGATAACCCAGTTAGATCCACTGGGGGGACAGTGACAACTTGTGGAGAGTGGGACTTGAACCCCCAACCTTAGGATGAGCAATACAGGGATCCCTCACTTTCCGCTGTTAATTGGTACAGAGATCCCCCGCGATAAGTCCGCGAAGTAGGATCAACCCCCCCTGACATATACGTACATGTATATGTGTATATAATATGAATAAATACATATTCATATTCAATGCTATAAATGCTTATAATAACAATTAAACATTCGAAGATAATACATAAGATGTAAATAAAATATAAACACAAACACACACACACACACACACACACACACACACACACACACACACACACACATGCACCTCACAAAAATGTAATTAGTTTTGATGGGAGATTTTGGGTTGTTTTTTGTTTTGTGTTTGTTTAGGGGTTTCTTGTTTTGTTTTGTTTTTTTTTTTTGTATACTAGGCCTTGTTTTTGTGGCATTTTCCTTAACCTTTCCCCCTTTTCTTCCTTAATTTCCTTATTTTTTATTTTGATGAATTTAAAAAAAAAACCGCGATGCACTGAAGCCGCAAAAATTGAAGGGCTAAGTAGTGAGGGATCTGTATATATATATATATATATATATATATATATATACAGTATATGAATAAGAGTGTCTGCCAAATGCTGTAAATGTAGATCAACTTCAGGTTTTTTTTAATATTTTAAGAATTCTTTACCATTGTGATATAGCACACTTTTTGGAAGTGTGTGTGTGTGTGTGTGTGTGTGTGTGTGTGTGTGTGTGTGTGTGTGTGTAAACTGTCCAATGCTTTATTTAACTTTTTTCAAAATTAATTCAAAACTAAATATAACAACAACCAAACCACATTATACATTATATCAATGTTCAAAACTTTCAACCAAGAAGTCTTCAAGAACATTTCTCCAAAGTTCCACTGACACTAATGAACTACTCATGCAAGAAATTCTCACTGGCAGCCCCTATTTACCATCGCAAACAAGTCCATTCTGCCTAAAAGCCTGACCAAAGCCTTATCAAGAATGTCTTGCTGAACACTGAGAGACGAAAACAATTCTATCATATCTAGACAAATACAATTCTATTCATTTACAGGCTTTGGCAGACGTTCCTATCCTGAGCAACTTACAGTTATCTTTTTTTTTTTTAAATACAAGTGAGTAGTTGAGGGCCTTGCCCTAGGGTCCAACAGTGCTGAATGTGGGGTTGAACCAAGTATTGTAATATATCCTAGTCTGTCTGTCTTCCTTTCGGCTTTTTCCCTTTTACTCGGGAGTCGCCACAGCGAATCATCTTGATTTGCACGTTTGATTTGGCAGAGGTTTTTACGTCGGATGCCCTTCCTGTCACAACCCTTTTTTTAGCAAGGGACAGAAACACGCTGACGACTTTGCAGCTGCTCTTTACGAATGTCAGCAATGGTTCTTTTACATGCCTCACACCATAGACAGTGAGAGACATGGCCCGCCTTTGATAACCCAGTTAGCCGCACTGGGGGGGGGACAGTGACAACCTTGTGGAGAGTGGGACTCGAACCCCCAACCTTTGGATCAACGATCCAGCGCCCTATACCACTAGACCACCACTGCCCCAATTGTAGTATATCCTAGTGACTTTAATATATCCTCCTTAGACCCAAACATTAATGACGTGTGCCTTGTGATTTCTCTGCACTCTTTCTCTTAGTTAGTTCTTCTTCTTCTTGTCCTTTCGGCTTTTCCCTTCAGGGGTCGCCACAGCGAATCATCTGCCTCCATCTCACTTCTTCTCTTACACCAACTGCCTTCATGTCCTCCTTCACCACATCCATGAATCATCTCTTTGGTCTTCCTCTCGGCCTTCTGCCTGGTAGTTCCAACCTCAGCATCCTACTACCAATATACTCACTATCCCTCCTCTGTACATGTCCAAACCATCTCAATCTAGCCTCTCTGACTTTGTCTCCAAAACATCTAACATGTGCTGTCCCTCTGATGTACTCATTTCTGATCCTATCCATCCTCGTTACTCCCAAAGAGAACCTCAACATTTTCATCTCTGCTACCTCCAGCTCTGCCTCCTGCCTTTTCCCCAGGGCCACTGTCTCTAAACCATACAACATCGCTGGCCTCATCACCGTCTTGTACACTTTTATTTTCATTCTTGCCGATACCTTCCTATCACACATCACAGCGGACACTTTTCTCCAACCATTCCAACCAGCCTGCACACGCTTCTTCACCCTTTTTTCCACAGAATGACTATTACACTTCATCCGCATCTTCACACAGGAAGAAATTCACCAATTGAGTCGCACACAAAATGACACACAGTTTATCACGACCACTTGAACAAGTGGTGTCATCAGTATCACCCTTTAAAATAAAAATAATATTAATAAAATCTCATTGTAGTTAATTTGTCTTGTGTTTCCATTGAGTATTTACACTAAAATTATGAAAGTTCAACTTTATGGAGTGTGGCTGACTTTCATTTCCCTGAAATATACTAAAACCCGAAACAAAATCAATGTAGACTATAAGATAATCTTTAATTCACTATGATCAGGATATATTTGTAACATTATCTGACAACAATGAAAATAATTTTGATCTCATAATTTATATGTTTGTGACAAAACTTTTCATTGTTTTTGTTGCATAATTGATAGCACTATAAGAGTTGTATCATGATTTTTACCCAAACTCAATTGCGGAATGGTCTGGTGCAGTGAATGTCCAAAGTACTCGTTCTATTTTTGTTCAACAGCTTATCATTCTAAAAGTGTAACAGTGTTTGAAACTAAGCTGGATCAGATGGGAATGGATTGCAACATGGACTTGTTGGACTGAACCGTTTTTAGAGATTGAAATACCGATGCAAAGTTGGTTGTTCATCATTCATTCATGTTCTGAACTGCTGAATTCTAATTAGGGTCACAGGGAGCCAAGCACCCATCTCAACCAACTCTGGGCAAGGACAGTGTACACCCTGGACAGCTGATCCGGCCATAAACACACTGACAGTTATGCAGCCTATTCTACACAATAATCAGCAATGGTTATTTCACATGCTTTTCAGCACAGACAGTGGGTGACACGCCCTCCTTTGATAAGCCAGTTAGCTGCACTGGGGGGACAGCAGTGACAACCCATTGATAATTGAGCTTGAACCCCCAACTTTGGAATCAGAAATCAGAAACCTTACCACTGGGCCTGCACTGTTCTGTTAAGTGATTGTATGAAATAAATTCATGTCTGTCATTTCTGCCTTCGTTCATTTTCTAAGGCGTTTCATCCTAATTAGGGTTGCAGGGAGGCTGACGCCCATCTAAGCCGATTCTGGGCAAGGGTGTGGTACACTCTGGACAGCTTGCCATGCCATCACAGCGTCAACACACACACACACACACACACACACACACACACACACACACACAACCATTTGCACTCAGTCTCACACCCTGGGGTGATTTCACACAGCCAATTTGTGCAAGTTTGGGACATGCAAGAACTCCACACAGAAACGCTCAAGCTGAGAATCGAACCCTTGTTGCTGTGAAGCAGATGCGCTAATCGCTAAGCCAACATGCCGCCTTTGGTATCATTATTCATGTTATTTAGACTATTTTTTAAAAACAACCATAACACAGTTCCTTGAATAAATCAGAACAACCAAACAAATTCTGTTTTAATAAACTTTGTGTAAAAATGTGGACACCCATATTGCACCTATGTGTGTATTTTGAAGGCGGCACGGTGGCGTAGTGGTTAGCACGTCCGCCTCACAGCAAGAAGGCCTGGGTTCGATTCCCGGCCTGGGTGTTTCTGTGTGGAGTTTGCATGTTCTCCCCGTGCTTGTGCGGGTTTCCTCCGGGTGCTCCGGTTTCCCCCGCAATCCAAAGACGTGCACTGTAGGTTAATTGGCCGTTCTAAATTGACCGTAGTTTCTCTCCTGCAGCGGCACTGGAACCCAGTCGTATCGGCACTTGCCTTTCCATTGGATCCTTCCGGTGGCGCTGAGATGGGGGACTTGCTGCTTGGGTAACAGCCTGTCCCTCATTACTCTCCCTACCCGGGCTCTGCGCACTGGGGAGTATCACCAGCCGGGATACTGGCCAGAGCGCAGCCATAGTCCTTCGGGACTGACGGAGGCCTACGTGTATTTTGAAAATCCCATTCCAGATTTATTTATTTCTGTGCTGTTATAATAAGCTTTAAGTTATTATATTATTAAATATATCTTATATACTGTAATTCTATGATATATACTGTAAATTGTATGATGTATTATAGCTCTAAACAGTTTATATACATATATATATATATATATATATATATATATAATTTTATTTCTAAAGGAAAAAAAAAAAAAAGGAATGATGTACTGCCGCTTTAATAACAGGCATTTAGAAGGCAAAAAATAAAAGGGTGTTTTTCCTCTTTTTTTTTTCTCAAGCTGTTTTCCTCCCCTTCTTCAGTTTCCCTTCACTCCGCTCTGAGGTCAGACTGGAGGAGACTCTTTGCTCTTCCACAGCGATGCTGCTCTTTACTCTCATGTCTCTCTCTATTGGCCTTGTGAAGGCAGGTCAGAAGAGGCCCTCAGACCTCGACGAGACCCTGAGGGAACATGTGGCTCTGAGTCACTTAACTTTAAATGAAATGTTTAAGGAAGTGGAAAAGCTGATGGAAGACACACAGCAGAAACTAGAAGAGGCTGTGCATCAGGTAGGACACTGAGCTCCTCATGCTCACCGCAGCCAAAATAACTCAGCTTTGTGTTCATTTTTTTTAAATTCCTGATGTGGATAACAGGCTATCGAGGCGTGATCGGCTGGTTCAGGTGAGTTTGAAGCTTCAATGATTTGGGAGACAAAAGTAAAAAAATCAATTAACAAATGATATACAGTGCATTATGGGGACTCCCTTATCTGGAAATAATTAAGATTATGACCAATCCATGTGGAATATTGAATTTTATGATCTTAAATGAATTTCTATATTTGTTACTCGACCTACTGTATTATACCGTAACAATAGACATCTCAGAAAATCTACTCTAATGTTTTCTTTTCTAATTCGTTTTTATCGTTCAGGCTTCTGTTTACACATTTCTTGGCAGTAAATTAGCCCCGCCAACATCTGGGTAACAATTGAGGACGAGTTTACTTTTCTCCCATCATACTCTTGGGTTATTAGTGCTTCTGAATGCAGCAATTTCAAAAGTGTATGAAACAGCTTTCAAGAAATAGGAACTTGTGATTCACAGGAATCAGAGCACAATTAAATTGTAATATTTTCCATTCTGTGATTTATTCAGTCATCTTCAGTAAACAAATTATCCATGTCTAAGTTATGCCAAATCTGGAGCCTATCCCTTGAATACTGGAAACTGCTGAATTGTTTATTCAGGATACAAACTGCGACCGTGAAGTCAAGCTGCTTGGAGTTAATAGCTGCATTGGAAAGAAAAGCCTGTTTTCCTTCTGCCTTGTATCAGGAATATCTTATAAGGAAGGATTTTCAACAGAAGGCATTATCTAAGGAAGCTCATTTAAAATATCCATTAAAGATCTCATTATGGTTGAATCTTATCATCATGCTGTGTAACCAAACCATAATATTAGTTTCAAATCAAATTAAGCAAGTTCATTGTTCAGTTCAGTTCATTGTCTGTAACCACTTAATCCTAATTATGGCCACAGGGAGGCTAGCGCCCATCCCAGCCAACTCCGGGCGGGCAAGGGCAGAGTACACCCTGGACAGCTCGCCAGGCCATCGCAGGGCAGAAACACGCTGACACATTTGCAGCCTACTCTTGTCGAAAGCCAGCAATGGTTCTTTTACATGAACCGCACATCATAGACAGTGAGAGACATGGCCGGCCTTTGATAACCCAGTCAGCTGCACTGTATGTGTGTGTGTGTGTGTGTGTGTGTGCTGGGCAGTGACAACCTGAGGTGAGTTGGGCTTGAACCCCCAACCTTACAATCAGTGATCCAGCACCTATACCACTAGGCCACCACTGCCCTTGAAAATTTATTAGGTTACATTAAATAATTCACTTTAATGTGAAATTCAGAAAACCATCTTTTAAAATTAAAAAATTTTGACACAGTTATGGGTTATAGGCATATTTGTTATGTATACTATATTCCAATGAATCAAAAGGATTAAAAGGTACAGTGTGGAAGATAATAGTGGTGTTTAGCAGCTTCTCTTGCTAATGTGTTCAGCTAGAAACTAAACTTTCATTTCTGACCCTCCTCTATGGTTCTATGGTTAGTGTATTGTATTGTTATTTAATGATGCTATACTGAATTTCCGCCAATAGAATACATATGTGTGAACGCCAAGGACCCCAGAGGAACGGTGAGGTTACAGGGAGCAGAGATAAGGAAGGTGGAGGATTTTAAGTACTTAGGCTCAACAATCCAGAACAATAGAGAGTGTGGAAAAGAGGTGAAGAAGCGTGTGCAGGCAGGTTGGAGAAAAGTGTCCGGTGTGATGTGTGATAGGAGGGTATCGGCAAGAATGAAAGGAAAAGTGTACAAGACGGTGTTGAGGCCAGCGATGTTGTATGGGTTAGAAACAGTGACACTGAGGAAAAGACAGGAGGCAGAGCTGGAGGTAGCAGAGATGAAAATGTTGAGGTTCTCTTTGGGAGTAACGAGGATGGATAGGATCAGGAATGAGTACATCAGAGGGACAGCACATGTGAGACATTTTGGTGACAAAGTCAGAGAGGCTAGATTGAGATGGTTTGGACATGTACAGAGGAGGGATAGTGAGTATATTGGTAGTAGGATGCTGAGGTTGGAACTATTAGGCAGAAGGCCTAGAGGAAGACCAAAGAGACGATTTATGGATGTGGTGAAGAAGGACATGAAGGTAGTTGAAGTAAGAGTGGAAGATGCAGAGGATAGAGTGAGATGGAGGCGGATGATTCGCTGTGGCGACCCCTGAAGGGAAAAGCCGAAAGGGAAAGAAGAAGAAGAATTTCCGCCAATAGATTCTCCAAAATATTACACACTTTACCTTTAAAAATACATTTTGCCATTTAAATATATTGCAATCATATATCAGTTGCCAGTTTCCCTTTTACACTTTTACCTGTGTACTTTTATTAAGAAATATTTTATTAATTTTATTCAGATGGCGAACGAGACCTCCAGGTCTCTATATGGACATCGCTTGCCTTTTAGCCAGCAAAACTCTGATGAGACCGGAGCAAAGGTGGGTCTTCACCCTCAGGACAGTAAGAAACAAATGAGTAAATATGATGTCATAATATAACATCTCCTTTACATAATATCAGAGTGTTGTTAAAGTCTCAAATCTGATCGCTGTTTGTAGTACACCGAGTTTAACACTGTGTGATATGGATTCTACTCTAACATAAACAGGAAGCATATAATGGATGCTCCATATAGTATGACGAATAATAAAAATGGAATATAATCTTTAATATGGTGATGTATTCAGTACATTTTAGACCTTGAGTCTCTAGTATTGCTGATTTCCCATGTTGTTTAAGGACAGAAGAATGTGTGATGTTTATTGCTGTTATAACGTAAATGATAACGTAAACTTACAGAAATTTGTTTTGTGAAATTTCTCAAAGGGACATGGTGCAAAATGTATTAATAAACAAGCAGAAAGTGAATTTGAAGTGTAGACCTCAACCAAGCCAAGTCACAATGTTAGAAAAATCTTCTTCTTTTACTTTCGGCTGCTCCCTTCAGGGGTCGCCACAGCAAATCATCCACCTCCACCTCACCCTGTCCTCCGCATCTTCTTTTCTGACTCCAACGACCTTCATGTCTTCCTTCACCACATCCATAAATCTCTTCTTCGGTCTTTCTCGAGGCCTTCTGCCTGGTAGTTCAAACCTCAGCATCCTACTGCCAATATACTCACTATCCCTCCTCTGTACATGTCCAAACCATCTCAATCTAGCCTCACTGACTTTGTCTCCAAAACATCTTACGTGGGCTGTCTTTCTGATGTACTCATTTCTGATCCTATCCATCCTCGTTACTCCCAGAGAGAACCTCAACATTTTCATCTCTGCTACCTCCAGCTCTGCCTCCTGTCTTTTCCTCAGCGCCACTGTTTCTAATCCATACAACATCGCTGGCCTCACCACCATCTTGTACACTTTTCCTTTCATTCTTGCTGACACTCTCCTATCGCACATCACACCGGACACTTTTCTCCAACCATTCCAGCCTGCCTGCACACGCTTCTTCACCTCTTTAGAAAAATCCTTTTTAAAAAAGATCAAGTATCCAGAATTAGATCCAGATCATCTCCAAAATTGAACAGAGTGCCCTTATACAAAACCTCACTCCTGGAAGAAATTTCAGGATTTATTTCAGAATTCTGAAGTTGATCCAAAACATCTATAAAATCTAATACAGCCTTTGTTTGTTTTCTTTGTCCAAAACCCCATGACTGATTAAAAAATAAATAAAATTATGAAAATTTAAAGATACATTTTTGTGTAATTATGCTGCACAAACAAACATACGGTGGTGGCCTGGTGGATGGGTGCTGGATTACTGATCCCAAGGCTGAGGGTTCAAGCCCCACTGTCAGGTGGTTGTAACTGCTGTCCCACCAGTACAGCAAACTGGGTTATTAAATACCGGCCATGACTCTATAGTAAGAGGCATGTAAAAGAAGTTTCTGCCCTGAAATGGCCGAGTGAGCAGTCTAGGGTGTACTCTGCTAGAAACGGCTGAGATGGGTGCCAGCCTCCCCACGAACCTAATTCGGATTTAGAGTTTCAGAAAATGAATGAAACAAACACACAAACCTGTGGTAAAATATAACTCTCTTGGCGGTGGTAATAAAAAGAAACTCTCAGGTTCTGGTAACTCATTGAGGTATAAAAGGAATAAAGCAGCATGTTAAAAGAATGTTATGAAGCATGTTATAGGAAAATCACATGACCTTATTGTTAATCATTTTCAAAAACCGACAATTGCGTTACTTCTTAATTTTACTTAATTTATTTTATTTTCTAAGAATACTTCCATTTTTTTCTCCAGGTCTCAGAGGGCGAGTCAAAAAATATACTTTTCTCTGCACCATTCATTCAGGAGAGCCGCTGGAACGAGTTGGACCATGTAAGCGCGCACACACACACACACACACACACACACACACACACAAACAGTCCATAGCTTCCTAGAAAATTAATTCCAGTATAAGCAACATTTTTTTATTGTTTGATTGTAGGTCTGTTATTCTTTCAACTCATTTCAAACAACTGTTTTTAATAACATCCATAAAACAATTTCAGTCATATTTATTAGATGGTTTGAGGTTTGTGACATCATGCAACAGTCTTTAAACCAATCATCAGTTTTTTACAAGCTGTGTACCAGGACAGCTCAGTGGAGACGGAATTGTTTACATTGCCACAGGGAATGCTTGATGTGAGGAACTAATTTGTGAAGAGCAGATACATGGTACATGTTTGGGTTTGATCCATTTTACAGTCACAACTCGCACTCATGCTTCATGACTCACACAGCTCGTGATTCAACATTTCCCCCAATTTTCTTTTTCCACTTGCAAATCCTACTTGCAAACTATGAAGTTTATTCAGTCCAGAACACTTGTTGTTGTAGACTGGAAATGTTATTTCATTACAACGACTATAGGCACCAGACATAGCGTCATAGTTTAGTCGTCACTTCCTGCATTTGTAACAACATGATAAAAATCTAACTTGCTGTATGATGTGTGTTGTCGTTAGATATTAAACGCCTGCTTTTACGCAGTAATGGTTATGCTTTACATTGCCAAAAGGCACATGAACAGGTTTTAGTCCCACTCAAAGGTTGCAAGCATGACATTAGCGGCAGTGTTGTGGTGTATCGCTGGCAGTCGTGTTGAGTTTACTGTGATTAGCTAGTCTGGAAGGAATGCTTGGAAAGCAGGGTTTGAGGAGTGTGGTGAGGGAATGAAGCATGGCACCAATAATCCTGCCACTGCATGGCCTAGCATTGCATTACGTAGCAACCCGTTATTAAGTGGTTTTAAAGAGTTGACTGTAATGATGCCATACAGGATGATAGTTGTGCTACTGTATGCTCTTTGTGCATGTAGACTATACATTTCTATTGAGAATGTAAAAAAATATTTTGACTTCTAGCTGGACTCAAGATATTTTCTATATTAACTAGGACTGTTATTGCGTTGCCTAAATATGGTCTTGAGATTTTGTAAATAAATAAATAAATAAACTAAAGTATGCTATCTATTTCTCCTTATATCTTCTTTTCCTTTCGGCTTTTCCCTTCAGGGGTCGCCACAGCGAATCATCTGCCTCCATCTCACCCTATCCTCTGCATCGTCTTCTCTTACACCAACTGCCTTCATGTCCTCTTTCACCACATCCATGAATCGTCTCTTTGGTCTTCCTCTAGGCCAGTGCTTCTCAATTATTTTCTGTTACGCCCCCCCTAGCAAGAAGAAAACAATTCGCGCCCCCCCACCACCCACTTTCCGCCGCAACTATAAATTATAACTTTTTCTATAATATAGTTACAGGTATATCTCTTCATTATATCGTATCCTTGTTAACATAAATAAAACAAAAAGAAAGAGATATAGTTCAACTTACAAGAATAACTTTTTTAACATTTTTTATTAGTCTGTAAAAGAAAGTGCATCAATTTGCCTTAAATATAAAAATAATAATATCCTTGTTACATTTTTGACAAACTTACCACACCATTTGCTGCTGAAAACAAAATCAATAAATAATTAATTCAAATTGACTTCAGAAACATTAACTCAGGAGCACAATATATAAACACTTTAACCTACAAAACAAGAACAAATAGAACAATTTGTGCTGATTTTTTTTTCTCAAAATGAGGAAGCCAAGATTAATGGCTACAATGAGCACGTTTTGCAGCGCACAGCTTCTCAAAGCGAGGTTTGAAGCATGACACTGCAACTCTCAGCTCCTGCTCAATGTTTAGCTGGGACCTGTACTTGCTGCGCACAATGGGCAATGAGGGCGCCACTGCCAACTACTGGAGTGGATGTGCAATTACACTTTCTTGTAGTACGGCGGAAAAAAAGCATGTTCTCCTGGGTCACACGCGCCCCCCTCAGCATCCCATGGCGCCCCCCCCAGGGGGGCGCGCCCCACTATTTGAGAAGCACTGCTCTAGGCCTTCTGCCTGGTAGTTCCAACCTCAGCATCCTACTACCAATATACTCACTATCCCTCCTCTGTACATGTCCAAACCATCTCAATCTGGCCTCTCTGACTTTGTCTCCAAAACATCTAACATGTGCTGTCCCTCTGATGTACTCATTCCTGATCCTATCCATCCTCGTTACTCCCAAAGAGAACCTCAACATTTTCATCTCTGCTACTTCCAGCTCTGCCTCCTGTCTTTTCCCCAGGGCCACTGTTTCTAAACCATACAACATTGCTGGTCTCAACACCGTCTTGTACACTTTTCCTTTCGTTCTTGCCGATACCTTCCTATCACACATCACACCGGACACTTTTCTCCAACCATTCCAACCAGCCTGCACACGCTTCGTCACCTCTTTTCCACACTCTCCATTGCTCTGGATTGTTGAGCCTAAGTACTTAAAATCCTCCACCTTCCTTATCTCTGCTCCCTGTAAGCTCACCGTTCCTCTTGGGTCCTTGCATTCATACACATGTATTCTGTCTTAATGAGGCTAACCTTCATTCTCCTCCTTTCCAGGACATACCTCCACCTCTCTAGATTTTCCTCCACTTGTTCTCTGCTCTCACTGCAGATCACAATGTCATCTGCAAACATCATAGTCTATGGTAAATTAACTTACGTACAGTATATATATATATATATATATATATATATATATATATATATATATATACACACACACACACACACACACAGTGCTTCCTGAGGACACACCACTTTTGAAAATTAGCATCTCAATAAATACAAGAACAATTTACAAACTTTTGACAAAACTGAGTTTTGTTGAACATCTATTTAACTTATAAAATAAAAGTGAATAAGATAACTTAGATGAAAAAAATCGTCCGTTATACTTAAATTAGTTGATACAAAGATGAATACACCACCATGTAGTATTTTGTACGATCTCCGTGATTTTTAAGGGCAGTCTATTCGGAATGGAATAAACAAGCTGTCGACAAATTTCAGCATCAATCTTTTTCCATTCTTCATGAACTACTTGTTTTTGTGTCTGGATGCTGGATAGAGAGCGATGCTCAACCTGTCTTTATCAGAATTTCCCAGAGATGGAGATCAGGTTCAGATCAGGAAACATACTTGACCACTCAATCACTTTTATTCTCTTCTTCTTCAGAAATACAAAAGTGGCCTGTGTTGGCTTTTGATGTGCTTTGGATCATAGTCATTACAGTATTGGGAAAAGTGCCTGATGGCCAAGGGAACAGAGTGATGGTAGCATCTTCTGTTTCAATATAGAGGAGTCCATCTGTGAATTCATGATACCATCAATGAAATGTAGATACCCAACACCAGCAGCGCTCATGCAGCTCCACATAAGGACACCGCTATGTTTCATTGTAGGCACCATGCATTTTTCTTTGTACTCCTCACATCTGCAATGCAATACAGTTTTAAAGCTATCAGTTCCAAAAACAGTTATCGTGGTCTCAACGCTCCAGAGTATTGATTCCTAGTTGTCTTTGTCTTTTTTTTTTAAAACATGGGCCCTGGCAAATCCCAGGCAAGCTTTTTTTGTGGCTTTAGGAGAGGCTTTCTTTGTGAACAACACCCAAGCATGCCAATCCTCTGCAGTGTACAATGTATTGTGTCATGAGAAACAGTCACCAAAGCTGCTATACCATTTTGACAAATAACATTTTTCAATTTTTGCAAGATTACAATATTAACCATGAGCCCCAAATTCAGTTGTTTTAAATATATTGTAGTTATAGTAGCCACTGAACTCATCCTGTCATTAGCAGATGAAGCAGGACCATTTACGAACCAATTAGCAAAACTTATCTCAAAATACTTGAATCAAATTACAAATCAATGTCTACTAATGAGCCAAAAGGAGATGCCTCACTCAGCATGCGAGACTGTTTTCTCCAGCATATGGAAACATTTTCCTGAGGTAGGAACAGGAGAGCACAGGCAGTCGCAGTTCAACACTGCAGTCATTGAGTGGATTGTTCATATGAAAAGATTTTATATACATAATGAAAGGTCAACTTAAACAGGATGTTTTATATTTACATATTTAAACATTAGAGAGGTCAGGCGACCTCTGCTTATCTGGGCTCGGTGCTCTGTAGCCAATTTGAGGTGGCTAGAATGCCTCCAAAATGCCTCCCTGGTGTGGTGTTTTGGGCCTGTCCAACCAGGAAGAGTGGAAGGACTACGTCTTTTGGCTGGTCTGGTAATTTCTCGGTGTCCTCCTGGAAGAGTTGTGGCTGGAGAGAGGATTTAGTATACTGTATTTTTATTTTAATTTTTCATAGTTTTACATATGCTAAGAAATATATATATATATATATATATATATATATATATATATATATTATATATTATATATATATATATATATAATAGGTGGCACGGTGGAGTAGTGGTCAGCATGTCCCCCTCACAGCAAGAAGGTCCTGGGTTCAATTCCCAGCTTGGGCATTTCTGTGTGGAGTTTGCACAGTTGGTAAATTGGCTGTTCTCAGCCACCCATAGGTGTGAGTATGGTTGTGTGAGTGTTGGCCCTCCAGAGTGTACCCTGCCCTCACCTGAAGTCGGCAGAGATGGGCGCCAGCCTCCGCGTGACTCTAATTAGGATTAAGCAGTTCAGAAAATGAATTACAGTGATTCCTCACCTTACGATAGTCCCAGCAAATGAAAAATCCAGTTTACGAAAAACATTTTCCAAATTTTTTTGTCTCTGTTTACAAAACAAGTTCTTATGAAACGCGCCAAACACACCATTCAAACATTCAAACGATGCACAAGCTGCTCTCCCATTGACTATCTTCAAACATCCCACCTCGCTGGCCTTCCATTGGCTAGGAGAGATGGCGCATCTCCCTCCCATTGGCTATCTCCCAACATCCCACCCCACTGGCCTCCCATTGGCTAGGAGGGATGACACAGCTCCCTCCCATTGGCTATTATGGAGGTGCATCTCCCATAATACTTTTTCGTGTAAAGGACAGAGTTACTGTTGTTTCATGAGTTTTTTGAGTGTGCTCACTGCAACTTTATTTTTTGACTCAGGCTTTTAACCTTCCATAAACATTAGTAAGATTATAACGGTGCTAAAAAGACATGGTACACATGCGAGCACACACACACACACACACACACACACACACACACACACACACACACACACACACACACACACACACACACACACACACACACACACACGCACGGGCGTGTGATTTCTGGTGCAAATGAAAAGAAGAAGCGGGCTTGTAGCATGCGGTTGAGTGATATAGCAAAGGAATATGGCCAAACCCGTCTACCATCGATACGATATTGAAGCAGAAGTCTTTAATGGTATACTTTAATAATTTTTAAAGAGTTTAGGGGGTGGTGTTGGAACGAATCACACATTTTAAATATAAAATGCGGGTCAATTTACGAAAAATACAGGTTAAGAAAAAGGCTCTGGAAGGAATATATATATACAGTGGTAGCTCACCTTCCGAAATTAATCCTAAATAAAATCACAACAGGAAAACTGCATTTTTTTGAATACTTGGGTTATCTTTGTGTGATGTTTAAATTTGTTTGATGATCTGAAGTGCGAGAAAAGGTGCAAAAAAGTAAAGAAATCAATACTTTTGCACAACAATGTGTGTGTGTGTGTGTGTGTGTGTGTGTATGTATATATATATATATATATATATATATATATATATATATATATATATATATATATATATAAAATATATAGGGGGAGAGAGAGAGAGAGAGAGAAATATATGTATATAGAAACTTTTTTTTGGAAAGGAAAGCCCTGTAAGCCTCATTTTGTGGATTAGAGCTCCAAAAGCCTAAATTCGGACAAATCTTCCTCTGCACTCCTCACGAACTTGATGAAGCTGAATGCCTACTGGGCTCTTCGACGTAATGCCAGTTGTCACATAGACATGACGACATGGCTTTAGTTCCAGGGAAGGACTGTGCTTCTGCGCATGTGCCTGTTTATTACAAACAGATGCACTCCATTTTAGCTCATTGTGGGTTTTGTATATACACAAGACTCTGGACTCAGCCTGTCTCATGGATTCTTCACCGACGAATCGTATTCAACTATTACAGCCTTTCTGTTCTGCTTGATATATAGAATTTCATATTTTTTCTTTGTTTTCAAACTGAAGTTTCTGGTTTCCCACCTGTTTACATCCATGACTGTCTCTTACCATAAACACTTTAATGCTGTACATGCACTCAATCTTGCTGTCTACCCATGACACCTTCTTGTCTTTTGTTTTGATTCCTTCAGATCCCCTTTAAAGTGTATAAACTGGAATCAGCGCTTTCAATCAAACATTATTCGTATTTGTGTAAATAACACATTGATTATTAACTGTCGAAAATAAAATACATTTATAAAATAAACAACATGTGTGAGAAACTGTCATATCACGATGCATTACCATATTCATGTCACTGGATTCTGACAGCGTCCGTTTTATAGTGAAGCTGTAAGAAGTGAGCTTTCACTGAACAAAAGTCGAAAACTGGCACACGGGCACGCCTTCCTGTATTTTGTTTTGAGTGGAAAATGAATCTTTTGGAAATTTCCCGGTGTGAAAGTGTATACAGTACACACACACACACACACACACACACACACACACACACACAGCAGTATTTTTAAAACTAAAGGTTGTTATAAACTGGTAAAGTCTGTATGTGTGTGCGTGTGTGTGTGTGTGTGTGTGTGCGCGCACAGGAATGTCTGACTGATGAAGACTGTGGGGAGAACAGCTACTGTCTGTACAATATCAGCAGCTCCAATTGTGTCTCGTGTAAAGCAACAAACATGGTGAGGAACTAACCTCATGATCTTCATTGTCTGATGTTGTTTTCTCACCCAGGCTTTCTTCTGATGCTGTTCACTCAGTCACTTGTTTTTGGTTGCCGTACTCTCCTGTGTTTATAGGAGTGCGTAAAGGATGAGGAGTGTTGTGAAGAACAGCTCTGTGTGTGGGGTGTGTGTACACACAATAGAACCAGAGGGGATTCTGGAACAATCTGTCAGTACCAGAACGAATGCAACCCACTGCACTGCTGTGCCGTCCACAAAGGTACCACAGGGTTCCAGTGCTTCTGTAGTGCACCACTGGTTTCGCATCACATACTTAACTAGACATAGAGATAAAGAGAGAATGAAATCAGAGCGCTGATTAAAGGAAAAAGAGATTTACATGTACATAGATTTTTAAAAAAAATGAAACTAAATTACTGCTTACTGGTGTGTTGACATGCTTCTGGCGTTGCTGGGCCTTGCATGTATCCGCGCTCTTCTTTCACTTACAGTAGAAACCGCTTGACGATGTTTTGTGTCCAGGGTGGCTTCTTCTAGAATTGATCTTACGTTGTGTGAGCTCTGGGCATCTGAGTATGATATGTTCCACACTCTCATCTTCTGTCTGACATGGTGTACGTAATGGGCTTTCTGCTAGTTGGAATCTGTGTGGATACTTCAGGCGAGGAAAGTGGTGCAGTTTGAGCCAACTTAGCTGAACTTGTTGTTTTCTGCTGTTGAGTTTGTACTGACGGTGTTTGGTTTTGGCTGTAGTTGATAGATATCGTTGCCCTTTTCAGACTCCGTCCATGTGTCAATCCACTGTTTGTTTCTGACCTGTCTTCTGCTATTCTGTAGCGTAGAGCATGACTTGAGGTTTTGAAACATTGGACCGCTTTCTGCAGCTGCTTTGGCAAGCCAGTCAGCCTCGTCATTGCCTCGGATCCCCCACATGACTCGGGATCCACTGCAGATTGATAGATGCAGTTGTTTGTCTCTTTGCCGAATGGATGTCATGACAAAGGAAGTATTCTGTTGGCTTGTACGATTGAAGAGACTGCAGGGACGACTTAAGAGTCCGTTAATATGACAAACTTTTCATTGTCTTGAGCCGGCAAGTCTCGGATTTCATGTACAGCTCTGTGGATAGCAACAAGTTCGGCCTCTAGCATTGAAGACGGCGGGAGAAGTGTTATGACTCTTTGAATTGTACATTTCAAACGTGTTTTTTTTTTTACTTGTTGCTTTTCTACTGCACCTCTTCTGTGATCACCACCCCAAATGAAATATTCTCAAAAGAATACAACCATGACTTTCTAATATAAACTTATATGATCTTGAGCATTTTTATACATTTGATGAATGTGTGTGCAGCGTTGCTCTATCCAGTGTGCAGGCCACGTCCTCTAGAGGGTCAGATTTGTCATGAGCAGCCAAATGAGCTGCTGGAACTTCTGATGTGGGACGATGAGGCTCCTCATGAACATTGTCCATGTGCTGCAGGACTGCAGTGTCAGCCACTGGGGTAAACATACATGCACATGCAAACAGACACACACACACACACACACACACACACACACTGAAGAGATGTGATACTAACCAGTGCATATAACAGTATCTCTACTGCCCCACTCATGTCTTAACATAATTACAGGCTGTTGTTAATATAAAACTACACAAATCAGTGGGAAGTGGTGGCCTAGTGGTATAGGACGCTGGATCGCTGATCCAAAAGTTGGGGGTTCAAGTCCCCCCCACTGCAGCTAACTGGGTTATCAAAGGCGGGCCATGTCTCTCACTGTCTATGGTGAGAGGCATGTAAAAGAACCATTGCTGACTTTCGTAAAGAGTAGCTGCAAAGCCGTCAGCGTGATTCTGTCCCTTGCTAAAAAGGGTTGTGACAGGAAGGGCATCCGACGTAAAAACCTCTGCCAAATCAAACATGCGAATGAGATGATTCGCTGTGGCGACTCCCGAGTAAAAGGGAAAAAAGCCGAAAGGAAGACAGACAGAATTTGTATCCTTTCTCAGTCCCCTGAGGCAGTTCGTTCACAGTAACGTTCTGGAAACTCCTGCAGCGGCACTGGAACCCAGTCTTATCAGTTTTCTGCCTTTCCATTGGATCCTTCCGGTGGCGCTGAGAGGGGGACTTGCTGCTTGGGTAACAGCCTGTCCTCCATACTTCCTACCCAGGCTCTGTACACTGGAGAATTTCACCAGCCAGAGCGCAGCTCCATCGTCCTTCGAGACTGATGGAGACCTACTACTGCTGCCACTACTACACAAATCAAAATATAAAATAATCAGGTCACCATTAAAACTGAGTTTATAATTCTGGATTATTATTATTATTACTACTCAAATTTCTTAAACTGTTTAAAATCATTTGTTTTCTATCTTGTATTTAATGGGTTTTTTTTTTTCTTCTTCTAGTCAGGAGTCCTTGTGTCTGATGAGGAGCTGAACCACAAACAGGAGTCTGACGGATTTGCATTAATTACAAGCCAAACAATGACCGGCCGCTTCTTTGCAATCCTCCATATAAACCAAAAAGTAAAAAAAAAAAAAAAATCTCACAAAGCTATAAAAGAATTAAAAAAAATTTGGATCCAGAATTCGACCCAAATCATGTCTAAAGTCTAATGAGTTCTTACTTTTCCATAGAATCACCTCTGGTAGCAAATAAAGTACACAACACGCCTTTCTGTGCCTGCATAAATATTAAACTATACCCTCCACCCAAACAAACAAACAAATCTGTCTTACAATTAAAAAAATACTTCATAGCATATAATGTCCTTGACCTAGAATTGAATCTAGATCAAACTCACCTCTGGTAAAAATTTCATTAAAAATGCCTTTTTTTTTTTTTGCATAATTCAAACACACACACACACACACACACACACACACACACACACACACATGCGCGCGCACACGGTTAAAACCTCCTTTAGCAGAGGTAAACATTTTTGATTGTGCATCTATGTACATAACCACACACTACAAATAATTGTTATTGTTAGGTCTCTTCCTAAGGATGAAAAATTAAATTATTGTAAATAATGTACTGGATATTTATTGATGCAATAATCGGCTTGAAAAATCAAATATTTTTAGCTTCAACCCCAGAAAGTTCAGGCCACTGCCAACAGAGGGCAGCATTATCTAACCTGATAAACATACAGAACGCTGTAGAGCACAAGGCCTGGATTCAGTCGCACTGAAGCATGTGATGAACGCGACGGATTTACTCATCATGATCTATTCTGGTCGCAGCATTTTAGTGGTCTGATACTGTACATTTACAAATCATGACTTTAACTTTATTAAGAAGAGCATGAGTTTTTTTTTTTCCCTGTCCAGGATTAAACACACTGCAAGTGAATTTCATGTCATTTATTGTTTTTGGTTTATAAATACAAGGCACCCATTGTATTCCTCCCCATCGACATCAAATGTGGCATTTAAGAATTCTCAATAAAGAAAAAAAAATAAATAAAGGAAAAAAGCCTGATAAAAAAAAAAACATCAGAAATGAACTTGCTGGATAGTTCTGGGGGGGGAAAAATCATTCATGAAGTTCAGGGGAAACCGAAGGGCACGGTGATAAGGCAAACTAGGGCAATGACTGTGTGTTGGCTTCGTCAAGGCCTCGGGATCAGGTTCAGCAGCCGGAGGGAGAACTGTGAGAAGATCACAGCTGTGAAATTTTTTTGAAAAGAGGACGTGACCCGAGGAAAGGAAAATCCTACTGATAATCAAAGAGGAATTACAGCTGAAATGGATTTGTGTGGATTCAAAACACTAGATGCACATAGTATAAGAACAATGAGGATCACAGGCTATTTCATACAGATCACCGATTGAGGTCAGTACCATGACTATAATTGTAATAATTAATAATTATGCACATCCGCGTCATTAAAGGAACATTTAAACCATTTTCTTTGATCAAATCCCAATTTCTACTCAATGCACCCCCAGTGTAGCATCAACATCGTTTCATTTATAAGAGTTTATTACTTTACATTACCAGGGTGCAGCATGAAACATGAAGATCATGGGTTCGAATTCTATGCTCGGTTAGGGCGCTTGGGTGGAGCGCACACCCCTCCCCTGCCCATACATATGTGGGTTTACACTGGGTACTCTAGGTTTCTTCCCACAGTCCAAAGCCATGCGTATAAAATCAAGTGGCTACTCTAAACTACCCATCGGTGTGAATGTCTGTTAGTCCTGTAATAGACCGCTCAGTTCTGGGTGTAACTCCGCTTCTATAATAGCGCTCTGACTTTCCTCCTGTGTCCTCTCTGACCCTGAGGGATAAGCAATGCAGAGAATGGATGGGTGGATAGATTATAACCAGGATCCTATCACTTTACATTGTTCTGAACTATGTTTCCAAAACAGAACACCTGATATGTTTATTCTTTAGTTATCACGTGGATACACAAAGGTTCCACATTTATGTTGTTTGCTTTCTCAGTGATAAATGTTTTTCGATCAGTATTAATCACATATGCAACATGACAAATGCACTGGATAGAAGGAGGTGGGGGAAAAAAAAATATTCCTTTAACTGTATAGGTACCAGCATGCATTTCACTAAACACTCAAGAAACAAAGATGGAATATGCACATCTTTATTGCCACCATTGCACACACACACACACACACACACACACCATCACAACTAAATGCCTAGCTCAAAACATTAAAGCAAACCTAATTTGAACCAGAATCCTAAAACCAAGTAATAACCCTCAGCACTTTGAAGAACCAGCCAAAATGTCTCTCACTCTCTCACACACACATACACATACACACAGATACACAGTCTGAGGCGGTACGGTCGTCCCTGGAGATCGGTTTACTGAACTCTTAGAATGAAAATGTTCTGGCAACACAACACACACACACGTGTGTACACACAGAATACACATTACTTTTCTCTCACTCATCTCTGCAGGGTATTGCCATATACCAGATCTTTTTCTTGCTCTAAATGAAGCTTTGGTACAAGCTGCACAGGTCACAATTTCGAAAAGTACCTGGATGCTGAGAGTAGCTTTTCTGAACTGTTTTTAAAGATAATAGCACCCCACAAGTTAATGTCTGGGTGAAATTCCTCAAGGCCTCAGTCCATCTTTTCCAGTGTTTTCCCAGCTGTTGTTTGCAAGAGCGTTCCACCATCAGCAGGAACGTCATGTTGAGATTTATTTTCACACTACAGAAAGCACAAAAAGCTCACACTTAAAACTTGGGCAACAGCGACACTGCAAGCGCGACATTACAGCGTCTGCTCCGGCATGACTGTATTCCATTCAGAGAAATGTAAGCTGAGCAGCCGAGAAATGACAGGGTAACATGAAGCGGCTGCGAGCTCAGTACATTATACATTAGAGTTCCTAAAGTCTATTTCCATCATAAATAAATAGAAATGCTTGGAAGTGAAAGTGTCATCTACACAGTACAGAAGTGCTTTACAAAACGTTTTCGTCCTTCAAAAATTTAAACATCCAGGCACAGTACATAGAAATCCAATATCTGGTTTGTGAACCTGCTGTTGTGACAAATCTTATAATCCTCAAATTTCTTAATTCAAGCGTTGAGGAAACTCCCGTGGTTATATTCTTGATAAAAATATATATTCATATTGTTCATAATAATGAAGCCATAATGATTGATAAATCAAAGTATTTACATATTTTAAAACAAAGATTAAAGCTTAAGTTGTGGGACAATGACAAAAGCTTGTGTTGTGGCCAGGTAATGCTTCCAGTGTCATTCAAAAAATACATTAACACGTGTCAAAGCAAAGTCATTTAACACTAGCGTGCTAGTCCACCTGAAAAGCCAACAAGATTCACCTGTGTGACAGCAACTTTCCAAAAAACTCTACAACCTCCTGTTTACTGAAAAACGAAGATATAATTATGTTCTTAATAACAAAAAAGGAGTGCTGGCGAAACAAGCGAGGTAATCTAGAGGACAGAAGCCCAGTGAAATAAGAAGTAGGCACAGAGCAATAAACTCGCCATCAGGTCCCTTATTCTCCCGCCTTGTGCTTGGCACGGGACGGTCGGGAAACGAGTCGTGGACATCTGTAAACTGTACTGTGGACTGCTCTCGAACCCTGTCACGCCACACATTCTACAAAACAGTCACTGATATTGGACCCTAAACTAACAGGGCTGCCCTGGAGGCCAGAGCTGGAGCATATGCATAGCTACTGAAGGAAAGAGAGAAAAGACGAGAGAAAAGGGGACAGGATAAGGATAAATCAGGAGGAGGTTCAGTATTTCATGGTGCTGGATGCCCTGAAGTAAGACAGGAACTTGAAGCACAAGCTGACCACGAAGTACCAGATGTTGCGTGCCATCTGTGAACGTGCAATGAAGACACGCCAGATCAGGATCCCCAGGATTGTGTTGAAGGCGTAGCGGATGTTTCGTAACCTGAAGAACAAGGCAACAACGGCTATATAACAAAAGTGACCATTATTTATACATTACACCCAACACTGTGGATAAAAAAAAATAATGTTCTAACATACAAAATCCTTACAGGGTCATGGTTTTATATATTATACGTAGAATTTTCTCCATTTCCTCCCTAAATTGGTCGAGGCCAAATTCTTGCTCCCTCTTTGACACATGGTGTTTGACACGTGGTCATACATGTCTTTGTCGTGTTGCGTCATATGATGACACACTTGAAAGAAAAGAGCTATTTACTCTCTTTCAGAGACTTGAAATCACAGCAACCTTCCAATGATTGCCGGTAATTCTGCTGTGACTGACATGAAAGTCAGAGTATGCCCCTCCCACTCAGAAAGCACATCTACTCTTACGCTTTTGAAGTTTGACTCATGATCATGGGCTGTTGTTGCATCATTGTGAAGACATACATCGTCTCAATGTGACAAGTTTGTCCATACAGTATTTCAAATTTCACCAGGATCGAGTAAATACAGTACATTCCCCTCACAGCTTTTCTGTGTCGTTTCCCCTTTCAGAGAACATAATTTCCTCTGCCACAAAATGGAGTTTGGGCATCGGGAACTGATGGTCAGTTTGACTCTGAAGAAAATCCTGACCACATCCTTGCACAGAGTTTCATTAAACTTGGTGGGGACACCACACTACCCGAGTTTAATAATATGAATTAACAACAACAAAGTCAATTGTTAGGGTCAGAGCAAGGTCACAAAGTTTTGAAAATTGAGCATTATCTTTGAAACGAGTTTCGAAAGGCAAGCTGTTGCTATGCATCACTAATAGGAAACCATGAAATATGAAACAACTACCTTTAAACCTGCCATCTTTTGAATCTTTCAGCCAAGAAACAAACACATGGGCAAATGAAGCCAGTACCCATATATAGTGTATTTGCTACATTATCCATGCTGTGTGGCGAAGGTACCTTGACCTGAGCTGATGTTTGTTTTTCCCATGCAGTTTTATCTGGGGAAAAGCATCATTTTCAGGCATCTAAACATCCCTCCACATTTTATATCCCTATAGATTCGGAAGAAGGTGCTGTATTGCAGATTTCCACTGAACAGCACCAATCAATTAGGAAGCCTATAAAATAACTCTGAGTCTGAAATATGTGATGAATCCATTATGTAAAATTAATGTTCACTCAGCAGCCATATTACTTCAGTGTACAGCAATACTAACTGTACATAAGGGGCTGCTGTAGCTGTTGAAGTCACCTACCATAAATTCTTGGCATTTGCTAGTGTATAGAAACGTGTCCTATATACAGAATTGTATATACCGTATTTTCCAGACTATACGTCGCTCCAGAGTACAAGTACAAGCATTGGCCAAAAACCGCAAGTCGCACAGGACTATAAGTCACAAACTCATGGAAAATATCTACCTTGGCTTGGAAATTTGCTGGCAATTTTTGTGACATTATGGTCTTCGCTCTGACAGAGAGGCACTTGCGTTGCACGAAGCGGTAACACCATTTTGATTTTTCTCCTTGACAACTACCTGGACGTGGAGACGCAGCTGCACTGTTGACAAGCCTCCCCCTGAGGCACACTGCTCAAACCCCTCCATGTGCAAACTCGTTCCTCTAGCTGTGACCATCTAGCTTTTAGCCCGCAATTAGCTTTTAGCCTGCGATTAGCTTTCTTTTTTTTTTCTTCTTCATCTCCGCTTTTCTGCCCTCTTGCAGTTGTGAGTGTAAAAATAAACATGAGAAATTATGTCCGTTATTATTATGACGAACAGAATTATATGTCATAATTTCACTACCTGGATGTGGAGATGCAACTGCACTGTTGACAAGCCTCTCCCTACAGCATGTTGCTCAAGTACCCATGTGCAAGCTCGTTCCTCTAGCTGTGGCCATCTAGGTTTTAGCCTGTGATTCGCTTTTTTTGTTTTCTTCATTACAGTAATAGTAATCTCCGCTTTTCTCCAGTCCCTCCAAGTTTCTCTTTCAATCCAAACTTTCTTTCTGCTGCTCGATTACCATTTTCTGCTGCATATTTCACTATTTGCAGCTTGTAATCCGCAGAATAGGATTTTATTTTTGGGGCCATTTCTTCAGTGGTGGATGAACAGATACTGGAACTCAAGCCTAGAGTGCCCTCTTGTGGTTGGGAGTGTAAAAAAAATTACAAACATATGAAATTATGTCTGTTATTATGACAAACAGAATTATATGTAATCATTTCACAACTGGGTTATCAAAGGCGGGCCATGTCTCTCACTGTCTATGGTGAGAGGCACGTAAAAGAACCATTGCTGACTTTCGTAAAGAGTAGGCTGCAAAGTCGTCAGCGTGTTTCTGTCCCTTGCTAAAAAGGGTTGTGACAGGAAGGGCATCCAACGTAAAAAAAAAAAAAAACTCTGTCAAATCAAACGTGCAAATCAGACGATTTGCTGTGGCGACTCCCGAGTAAAAGGGAAATAGCCGAAAGGAAGACAGACCGACAGTCACTCTGGAGTATAAGTCACAACTTCAGCCAAAGTATGAAAAAAAATTGCGACTTATAGTACGGAAAATACGGTATGCAATTTTTCCATGCCTGACAACACATCTTATTAAGGTAGTAATAATTATGCATTATTAGGTAATTGGTTCCTTATAAGGTCGTTTATGAAATAGAAACCAGAGAAGGGAACATGATGTGAAAATAAAGGCTCATATTGGTTAATTTAATTTTATTCATTCGTTGGCCTGATTCGTTTCACACTCTCTCAGGCAGTCATGACAAAATTACATGTGCTTTTTAAATAATGGGTAACTATTTACCAAACTTAAAACTTCTGATTAAAAATGCATACAAAAAGCCTTTGGTTAACATGTGATATTCATTCCTTTTTATTTATTGCTGCTCACTTTCTTTTATTTGATTCCTGGGATTTAATAAAGCTTTATATAAGCTTTGGTCAGTAAATCATTAACAATCTTCAGTTTAAAAGTGTAATCATAATCAACTATATTTCATTGATATGATGACGAACTACATTATGAACGCCTTCACATTTCTTGGGCATATTATATGTCTGCAAAAAAATCTATTTATGTTCCATTATATTTATAGAAAACATTGTCTCGTCTATTGTGACTAAAGTGAGGCATTTTGTATAATAGAAAATTTGGTCATAAATCAGAAGGCTTTGCTCAGGTGGGAGGGCTTACTCTGACACCCTGTCAATCACAACAACAAGTAATTGTGGGCACCATTTCAAATCATGCGTAATAGAGCAGATACCGTTTTCCTTGGACCACGACAGCAGACTATAAAGGAATGTTTCAGCTCTAACATGTCTTACAGGACACACAGTCACTAGTTTTATGTCTTTCAATACTAATGTGCAATTAAAGTATTTTGCTTTTGGCTAATACTCAGTAATATAATCACATTTATAACCTTAACCCTAGTTAGCATAGCAGAGTGACTTATAATGCAAGTGTAAACTTTAGTTACTCCTAAAGGGTTAAACCAGGATTGCAACTCATGCTCACTTATTGAGATGTTTGCGGGCAGCAGGAAGGCCTGATAACTCCTCGTTCAATACATACTGCTTTGTGCCCATGCAGTAATTCTCCATATATTCAGCCCAGTGTAACTGTCTGACATCAAAGTTAAACACCTGCACAAAAAACATGTAAAAACAAACAAACAAAACCAGGTGAACAATATTTCATGTTGTTCAAGTGCACACAAGCTCAGTTGAGAATAAAGTGTTATTTATTTTTTAGTACATCTTAAAGGGGCCCATTCAGTTACAAGATATACTAGTAGTAAATACATAGAATTAAATACAATGGATTTGGTCCCAATGTTCTTATAAAACTGTTAAATGCTGTAATCTTAAGTTTTCTTTTGCTTCTTAACACTTTTCCACTTTCTATGAATTGGGATTGCACTGCTAACCTATTGAGCATGCAGGGATCATTCCTTAAATCATGCACGCTTTGTGACAACGTAAATTGTTAAAATCACCATAGAAATACAACTAAATTGAACTGAGTTACTGTTCTTGTAAATAGACAGAACCAAAACGAAATGTGAAACAGGTGAATAAATGACTACACATTTTCCTCTGGGATCAATTAAGTATTCTGATTCTGAAGATCAGGGCTGCCAACCGAGGAAAGCATCATTTTATAGTCGATAAACCAGAAATTAGTATTTTGAGCCGAAAATAAGTATTTGTAAGAGACAAAATTAATACTCAAATTAGGATTCCACAAAATTACATATGGACATACAAAATTACATATGGACATACAGGTTATCTTTGTCAAATTTTACTGCATTTTGGATTAATAATGAAATCACAGCATATTTGAGAAAACCCTGTTTATTTGACATAATTCTAGTGGTGTTATTATATAGAATATAATATGTCATAAATATTATTATTGTTATGGGTAGGTGAATATTTGTGTGAATGCAAATAGAAAAATAATGGAAGAGAGTCACATGGTGTGACAGCAGTTTGAGTCTGTAATTTTCCATAGAGGGCTGGAGTTGCACAATCCAATGGAGGGGAGGAGCAACACAGACAGGTCAGGGCTTGTGTGGGCTTGCCTGGGCTTGTTCAGGCTTGTACCAGAGAGAAAACACCTTGTTGGGGGAATCTATATTAAGGACCTGTTGCCTGTATAGTCTTACAGTCTCCTCCAGCCTCCTCGTGGCTCTTCGGGCGGCTCACGGATCAGCTCATCCAGGGTGAACCATGGAATACGCTCCACCTAAGTTTCGTTGTTCGGGACATCATCGTCGAAGGCCATCATCCATGACCACACATAGCCCACGCGAGGATGGTCATCATTTGTTTCATCCGCCACACGGGATGGCAAGCCTTTCCCCACGAGCACATGCGCCATCTCAAAATTTACCCTGCTGCAGGCGCTTGGTGACTATGGGACCCTTGGTTAATTTGTATATGGTTTAGGTCTAAGTTGTCAGTTAGGAATTTTGTCTTGTTTTGTTCATATTATTAAATTGAACATAGTTTATGTTGTGGTCTGTCGTGTTTTGCTGGTTTCACGGTGCAATTTCAATCCTCTAAATTTTCCTACCTGTAACAATTATATATTGCATATTTATTATTATATTATGCATGGCCCTGAATGATATTTGATATCAGCATTTACAAATAACAAGTAATAAAGTTCAAGACAAGAAAAAAGCTATAAAGTAAGCTAGCTGGCTATGTCTGCCTCACTTTATATGCGTTTTAATATCCAAAACGGCCGAATGTGCAATGCTAAATTTCACTTTACACATTGTGTAAAAGGTCATGTATCTGTCATGCTTCTTAATAAATGAATAAGTTTTTGAATATTCTGATAAAGATTCTTGCTTTCTTTTCATTGCCATTTTGAGTTTCCCGCAACTGTTCAATGATTGGCTTTAGTTACCATGGAATGCATGTAAGATAGTCGTTGATTCTTGGAAATCGACCATGAATCACGTGGTAAAATACAAAAGTAACATCGCATGAGATTATCGCGAGACTTGGCTTTGCCAGGAAGGTAAACACAGATTGAATTTGATGCAGTTCATCAGAATTATTGATAAAATATTGTCAAATAAAATTGAAAGGATCATATTTTCAAAAAAGTTTGAAATTCGTATTAATACCTGAATTAATCATATTGCCGTATTTTAGGTTATTTTTCATATGAATACGGACAAATTCGTACAAGTTGGCAGCCCTGGAAGATATACTTAGCCCGTTATTCATAGTGGATTTGAGGAAACCTTTGTATTATAGGAATGTGTGGTCTGACAAAAAAAAAAAAAAAATACGTCAATGCTTCCTCACCGTAAACTTTAACAATTCATTTTTATACTGTTTTTTTTTTTTAAACGAAACAAGAATGCACTAGGAAGACCAGATGAATATATATCCTGTGAACTACTACCATCAATGTTGCTGGTATAGAAATCTAATTTAATATTATCTGACTAGTCTAATGTGAGCATTCAACATTAAAAGCTTTCCCACAAAGTCATTCAAACAATATATTATTTATAGAGTTTAAAAGTGCAATTTCAAACACTTTACTTTAACACACACACACACACACACACACACACACACACACACACACACACACACACACACACACACACACACACACACAGAGAGAGAGAGAGAGAGAGAGAGAGAGAGAGAGAGAGAGAGATGCACATTTTTATTTATGGAATTTCAAGCATGTTGCCTTGCGTCTGTGTGTACAAGGCCTCCATTCAGTTCTGATTAAGCAGACATTCAGCCGTACAGTAACACACACACACACACACACACACATAATACCGTATACTGTGTGCAGCTGTATTAATCAAGTCTCTGGTTGATTCTGCACATACAATACATGTATATATATAGGTAGACATCTGTGTGTGTACCTTCCTGTCCTCAGCTCCCAGCTGGTTCATGAGCATGGTGACGTTGTCAGTGTTCCATACCCATGAGTGGCTGGTGAAGTACTCTAGCACCATCATGGCCTTGTGAAGGCGTGTGATCGTCTTCATCATTCTGCATTACCAGAAATACCATTTTAGAGGCCAAGCAAACGTTCTTCCCACCGCACACACAATACAACAAAGACGGCCATATCTGCTAACTCACCTACACCAAGTGCTATTAATAAAGACTGAAGATAAGTTAACAATGTACATGTTGAAATGGTCTGGATAAACAACACATCCCTTACATAAAAACACATTAACATGAGAAGTTATTTGATTTCATACAACAAGCATTTCAAAGCTCTGCATTCTGGCATTTGCAACATATGAATATTTGATTTTAATAAAGCACAGGAACAGCATAAAATTAGTTCACAGCTGCACCCAAATACTCTGTGCACTAATCTCAGTTCAAAAATTGCTACATTATCATCCCTATAGTACATTCCATGATTATATCAATCAATGCTATCACACAATTGAAGTACATTCAATACCCATCCTTTGTTGATAGCATTAGCTTAGTACGCTAACAAGCATACATTTAAAGAATACCAGCTTGTGGTTAACCAAAGAAAGATTAATTTCAGCTCCTTTTACTAGCACATGATACACAGACTACTATCGAAATTATAAATGTGCAGTAGAAATATATAAAGTGTTACAATTGTATGTTCTTCTTCAGTTCACCATGTCCAGTGTCATAGCCAATCAGCGATGTAGTAGCACCCCTCTGTTTGTGCTGTGCCTTCCACACTACTAGTTTCCCCGGGGGTAACACTTTTTCTGTGAAGGCTTCAGTTGTATTAATGGATCCCATCATGTAGTGTAGCATGGTACCAATGCGTACTTCAGATTAAGTAAATGATCCAGGTACCGTTCCACTGTGAGTATTCATATCCTACGCCCTTTAATTGTTGGGACACTAACACTTTATAAATACAATTATTCAAATGCAGAGTGTGTGAGTGCTCTTTACAAAGAACCTGGGTGTGGAGGACTACACAAATCAGGAATAATAACAATGAGAATAAATAAGTCTACACCATATTATATGGCAGGAGATAGAGTGGAACAATTGATCTCTTTAACATGTATATTTGTAATTGAACCATTCAAGCATGTGGAGGGATTAAAAAACATTCAAACAGCTAGTATTAACTTTTTCTACGCTACAAAAAGGACAGCTTCAGATAATATGGGTTTCTTGAGTTAGAGTTTATTTCTCTTTCGCATCGACTCAAGTATATTTCTGCTTAAAAGTAAAATACAGCAGGCAGCTAAAACATTTTTGTCTAGCAAGAGTCATGTAGGCATCTTCATTTGAGCCAGACACATTTTTCGTTAAAATGGTTACTTAAGGGTTTCTGACCAATCAGTATTTCAAACATTGCAGAACTGTGGTACAGTATAACACAGTATTTTCAATGCTAATAATAACAACATTCTTTTCGAAAAATTTACACAGATTTGCAGAGCCAGTACACTCAGTATTTGAGTTGATTTTTATGCAAAATTTGATTCGGATACCTTAGCATTACTTGCTAACTGCTGTACAGTAGCCTCAGCGCCCTGATGCTTAGGTGAATGTCCTTAGTTGATCGAATGGAAATTGTTTACATTATAAGACCACATCATAGATGGAGTTTAAAATTCATCACCCAGGTTCTCTTTAAAATTAATGACAAACACAATTCATGAAACATAAACAAGAGGAGAAAAGATACAAATTCTCTAAAAAGCAAACATGAAAAGTACGCTTTGAGCTCAAATCTACTGCTTTTCAAACCAAATAATATTTCCAACTTCAATTATCGCTCATTTTACAGGATTAACAGTGTTTGTTTTATTTTAGATTCCAAATACATTTTAGACTGATCTAAAGTAATATCTCAATAATCAGTTACGAGTTCTTAATATCCTCATAACTAATGGTGAGGTTTTATCGCTCATGCTTCTCCAATCTTTGGCAGAATTGTTTGGTGTCTGGTACATTTGCAATATTTGGAAGCTCAAAGAGAACCAAAACACTATCAAGTTATTTATGAAAACTCATCATGGCATGGTGCACCAAATAAACAAACACTCAAACTCAATCCTTGTATTTTCAAATTAAAAAAACCTGAACATCTAGTAGCAGAAAGTCAGGGCAACTGGAGAGAAGTTTGAAATTTGATGTTTCACTGCTTTTCCAGTGGAACCAAAGCAGAAACACAAAAACAATGGACCTGAGAATACTGAAATTGTTTGAATGGTGTCTTTGACCCAACTAACACTTCGTAATAGCTCCATGCTTAACACGCCACTTCTGATACTAGCAATAGGACAGCTCCCATTCCATTAAGTTCACTGGTCAAGAGCAACTTAATAACCACTTCTTCACTTACAAATTACATTATGCTACCTTATAATACTCACAAAGAATTATACATCTTTTTATCATTACACCAATCATCCTTGACCAAGTGCTACTATTATGTTGTTTAGCAAGATTGAATCAAAACATTCACAAATAAAACAATCAAGTTAGCAAGTAAAAAGCTCTCACTACAACCCCAAACCAACCATTAGCATCCCTACAATATCTTGCAACTGAGCAGACAGAAAAGCTGGACACGCATAGCGGTTCATAAATCCATGCCACCCACACCATGCAAGAAGTCACTGAGAGAAAAAAAAGGTGGGGTAGGTCCAAGGGGCATGGCTTAGAGGACCTTACCTAGGCTTCTGCCCTGTGAGCCATAGATAGGCATCGTAGAGCAGCGCTGGAATGGTGTGGCTCACTGTTGTCCAGTACTGATTGGTAAACGGGTTGGAACGCAGATTAACATTGGGCCGCCTGAACGCTTGCTCTAACGGGTTCGTCTTGAAAGTCATGTTAATACAGTATTCTGCAGGGAGGCATACAGACGCATAGACACAGAAACAGGAAAACGTTTTAAAAGGGACTACAAGCTGAAGGATGGGACAGACAGAGCACGGGAGAGAGAGAGAGAGAGAGAGAGAGAGAGAGCGCGAGAGAGAGAGACAGAGAGAGCGAGAGAGATAGACAGAGCGAAAGAGAGCGTGCAGAACCCAGCAGGTACCATCTGGCTTATGCATTCTCCCTGGTATTGCAGTAAGCAACGTCAAGACACGTCACGTGGGATTAGACTGAGCACGAGGGGAGGGGAGATCGGGATTGACGGATGGACGGATGAAGCGATTTACCTGGGCTCCCGTCCTGTTATCCTGAGGAAGAGATCATAGAGGAATGCTGGCGCCTTGTGGCTCACAGCAATCCAGTACTGATTGATTAGATGATTGGATGTGAGATTTACATTGGGCCGCCTGAAAGCTTGCTCGAGGGGGTTCCTCTTGAAAGTGGATATAACATGGTATTCTAAGAGACAAAAGTGGGAATTTAATTGGGTAAACTCTTCACAGCAGTAAATGATCCTAATAAGAATTAAATAACATAACATGCAGTTTAGGGAAGGGACTGAGTGATATAGCAGTTGTAAAAGCGAATGTGCTCAGTGCTCACGGAGAGAAGTGCTTAGTGCAACAGTCTGCGAATACATTTGCAAATATTCTACACAAACAAGAGTTTACAACACAGCTAAAAGTGGTACAATTATGAACAGCTGTGTTGTGTTGCTGGGTTTTATAAGAAAAAAATTATTGACAAATATTCTTGAAAATTCTTTTTTAGTATGTCATGTGACCTTTCAGGATCAAATAACAAATAGCATGGGTCACATTGATACATTTTTAATGTGAATTTGTTCTTATATAAAACAAATTTTCAAATAATGTATACTTTTTTGACTGACCCAGATACAGACAGACAAATTTTAAACTGCAAAATCTATAGAAGTCGGCCTAACACAGGGAAAGCACTATTCTCCCCTTATAGGAATGCGCTCACAGACGCCCATGATTGGCTAGTTATTACTCATTGAGTGAGCGTATGCCATCCCTCCCGTGGAGTCCCAGTCATGTATAGCTATAGTATCAACCTGGATTCTAACCTGCAGTCTCCGGGTTGATGGTCGCACATCTTGTCAAGGCACCATTCAGGAAGTTTCATGACTACAGACGCTCCCCCGACTTACGTTCATTTGTTTTACGTTTTTTCGATTTTATGTTGTTCAAAAAAAAAAAAAAAAAAAAAAAGTCAAATTTTGAGTTTAGCGTGCTCTCTGGAGTACGAGACGTACCTACGTAGTACGCTGATGTAATGACGCCGCGTCCATTGTTTACAAACGACAGACTGAACGTGCCCCTTCTTCTTCCCAGTTCAGTGCGTGTTACCCTTGTGTTAAGACGTCTCTATGATCTTTGTGTTTACAATGTTTTGCGAACTTTTGTAATCTTAAGCAAATATGGTTGGTCAGAAGCGTAAGCCTACTAGCATTGGTGCAAGTTTTCTGGCATATGCCGGAATTTCAGGTTTTCCCAAGACTGAATTAACTATCTGCCCGGATCAGTGCAATCTACCATACATACTCAGTTAAGCAAAGAGAGTTGTAAAATGAATGAAAACCTGAATCCAGAAAATAAAGAGAACTCCGCTCTGCTGGTGATTCATATCAGTGCAGGCTGAGTACTAAACAAGTATTCAACGGCGCCCTTGCTCACTTGAAAAAACGGCAGTCCGGATAACCCGCGCTTTGTCTCAAGCACACGCAAGTGAACTACTTTTGGTGGAGTGTGTCACATATTGTAAGCGTTGATTGGCTGTTTTAAGCTTAATGTAAAGTGACTCAGCTCAGCTTCATGTAAAGTGACCATCTGTCGACCATCGGAACCATTTACAAGCAGAAAGATCGCATCATAGAGAATGTTAAAGGTTATATTTGATACTGTATTTGATATTTAATGAGAGAATTTGATTAATATTTGTCGATTTGAAATTATTTTACTTGAACTTAATTTATTTGAAATTAATGTTGATAGTACTAGAGAGCACACTAAACTCAAAATGTGACTTTTTTTTTTTTTAATTACAATTTCAACTTGTCATAAATGGCCTGTTTTGTAAGGTTCAGTAGGAAAACAGAATGGGAAATCTATGAACCACAACTAACTACAAGAAATCAGTACATAGAGTGAGCCACAAGTGTTTTTCCTCATCATCCAGGTGGAATTGGGGTAAATGTGCAACTAATTTAACTACTTTATCTTTTCAGAAGATAATAGAACAATAATAACCTGAAAAAATACCAAAAACAAACGCTTAATGTGTTTAGAATCACACAGAATGATCTTTTCCCTAGATTTATAAAACCTCATCTCATAAGGATGAGATTAATGATATGAGAGTGAAACACAGTCACAAGTGAAATGAAAGTAAAATCCAAGTCACTTAGACATGTTCCCACTACATTCTCCAATAATTGTGTGGATGCAGAAAAAAAATTGTACAGTCGTAGAAACTGATAAAGACGTGGTATGGTCTCCATGGACGCAGAGACTGGTTGAAAACAGTTGTGCGGACATAGTTGAACTGAAGGATGGAGCAAGAACAGTATTAACAGATACAATACAACTAAAACCGAATAAACCTTCTTCACTGGCATAGTACAAGTGTAGTATGGACTTGGTGACTGTAGATGAGGATACAAGAAAACCTGCAGAAATAATTAAAAAGTGCAGCGTGTGGCACAGTATTTATAAAGACCAGATGGACGAAGTGAAAATGTGGTTCAGAGCATGGTGCGATCTGATTGGTCGCAGTAAGAGCATGATAAGAATGCATTAATCATGGTGCACATGTGTTATGATATTAGTGGGGATATATTAGACGCAGCGAGGACCTAGCACGGATGCATGATGAACTGTCAAACTGCAGATTTTTTATTTTATTTTATTTTGAACACGCCCCAACTGGATTTATTGAAAATTTCAGGACAAAGTCACGTGGGTCATCGTTTGAAGGTGAGTGCAAACGTGAGATGTGGTTTAAGGAATCAGACCTTCCAGCATACAAAAGGAAAATACAGCGCAAAAACCAAAACAATGGTACATACCAACTTCACCCCAGTGAAAGGGATTGATTGCACCAGTTGTGCAGTTGTACACCAACAAACTTTTTGGCCTAAAAACAAAATGAATAAACTTTGTTAAACAGGGAAGAATCTCTATTGCATAGTTCAGTGTATTGTCGTTGACTATCACTCGTATTTCTATCTTATATATTTTGAGGTAATGGAAGATCCCATGTCCTATTTTAGCAGACTACTTTAGGTCTACTGAAATGTATTTTTGGTTACTAAATACAGTTCCAAATATGTGAAGCATTAAAGGAACAGCCATGTGAAACATTTTGGCTGAATGTGAAGCTCATTTGATCTCTGCAGGATTTAGGTGAGGTGTTGTCACACTCCACTGACCTGGTGTGTTTCAGTGAGCCTGAGTACCACGCAGCAGCCAGAGTCGTGTTTATGACCACATCAACTGGCACGAGGTCAGCCACAGCACTGTTAGAGGCTCTCATGGTACGTAGGATGCCTTTTCCTGCCTGAAGAAACATAACGGCTGTATCATAACAGCTAAAAAGCAACCACAAAGACACACACATCTGACAACAGCATGAGTAATCAAACAATTTCAGATACTTTGTACAATTTTACGATAATAATAATGAAAACAGTTGATGTATCTAGTGAACACCAAGTGATGATGGGGATGGTGATGAGTACGATTAGAACTATGGTGACAATATTGATGACGATGATGGTAATCAAGGTGATGTAAATGAAGACAATGACAATGGCATTAATGATGAAAACAGTGGTCATGATTAAGATGACTGTGGTGTTGAATGTGAGTGATGTTACAGATGTTAGTGATGATGGCTCCCATGATGACAGCAATGATGGTGATTGTGTTGATGATGATGCTGGGGGTGATGGTGCTAACGATCACATCGATGATGATTTTGCCACTTATAATGTCGACGCTGTTGATGGTGCCAATGATGACAATCATGTTGATGATGGTGTCAGTGAAGATGGTGATGATGGCTATGATGATAACAGTGGTGCCAATGATAACAGTGATGGTGATAATGATGGTGGCACTGATTGATGATGGCGAGAATGATGGTTTCAATGATTATATGGATGATAACACTAATGATAATAGTAGTGGCAATCACAATTATGATAGTGATATTAATGAAGATACTGATGGCAATGAGAGTGATGCTGATGGCAGTGATCATGCTTATAAGAACACTGGGGGTGATGATCCACTTACAGCAATGAATATTCCACTGGGTCCATTGAAATTATCTATCCAGCCCTGGTGTGAAAAATAATTAGTGGATAGTGTTGAGACGATATTACAGTAGTGATGAAATGACATTACACTAGTGATGAGAATGATTGTTAGTAGACTGCATTAGCATGAGATGTATTTACAGGGAAGGGGTCTTTCCAGCTGGCTCCTACTATAGAAGGTCGAATGATGGCCACATTAAGGTTCCCACACTCCTGCTGCACAAGGTACTCAGCCAGGGCTTTGGTGAATGTATAGGTGTTGGGTCGCTCACCAAG